>JADWQK010002191.1:0-1200000 GCA_017933935.1 Sesamia nonagrioides
AAGTGTCTAGGGATCAACATATATTTTTGCAATAACTTTTCTCCTGATTGATATTAATTAAAATTTTCTTTAAGGATTCATCAAATAAAGTGTTTTCGTTTGTCACAGTAACGATAAACCAAGTCACCTTTGCATTAATAAAGAAATTTGCCATTTTCCTAATAAAGGGATATTTGACATTTGAACCACTAACACAAAAGTTCGAAAAAAAGACTGAAATAACAGTTTTCTCTAAAATTTTATTGGGTAACTTAAACAATTAATAATCCGTGTTTCTACCGCGAACACTAACAACACAAGAACATCGGTTTGGCATACTCAAAATGAGTTCATCCAAATCACGCTGTGGAATGGCCGCCCATGTTCGTTGCAACAACAAAAAAAGGTCTTCTTGCGACTGGATACCCTCCATATTCGGCAGAGCTCTTCTCTGTAGCATATCCCATGCATGCTCAATCGGGTTCAAGTCTGGCGACTGAGCAGGCCAGGGCAGGACATTGATGTTAGCTGCGGCGAGAGTCTGTCTTACAACTCTTGCGGTGTGCGGTCGTGCATTATCATGCATTAACTGAAATAAGGGACCGATTTGCACTTGTAGAGGAACGATGACGTCTGATACAATCGTTTCAGCATAAATTTGAGCGTTGAGGTTGCCTCTGATCCAAATCAACTCAGTTCTTCCGCCGATCCAAATACCCGCCCATACCATGATGGTTCCACCACTATAAGGATGGACTTCCTGGCAGGATTTTAATCGCTGTTGGCGTCCAGGGGTTCTCCAGTGTCGTATACGTCTTGTATCCGGTCTCATACCAAAACGAGACTCATCAGAAAAGCACACGAAACGCCATTGTTCTTCTGCCCAATTTCTGTGTTCAAGAGCCCATTGATATCGAATCCTACGATTGTGCATTGCTATAGGTGGTACCCGTAGCGGTCTTCGGGAATGAAGGTTCACTTCATGCAAGCGGTTTCTGACTGTTTGGTCGCTAATTAAGTTCCCTGAAGAGTGATGAAGCCTCACGGCTAACATCATGGCGGTTATTGTTGGAGCTCTTCGAGTTAAGATTTGAATGTATCGGTCTTGTCTCCGTGTGGTGCAGCGATACCGTCCTCCATGGCGCTCAGCCACGGTACCAGTGCTTCGGTAACGTGTCCAAAGTCGACTGATAACACTCTGACTTGTATTCAGAGCTAAAGCCACAGTACGTTGCCGGGAACCAGCTTCTATCATTCCCACGGCTCTGAGCATTTCTTCCCTGCTTAAATGACGTCGCCGCTCCATAATAACGTTGGTTTTAATCAGTAGTAGGGAAACAGTAGCACTAATAATGTCTTCAATGCGTTGTATGTTTTTATAGGGAAAATATTGACAGCTGATTTTCATCTTTTACTCGAATTTGATTCACAGTTCCTGATTCAAATTATGAAATGCACCAAAAAGGATCCATATAAATTTATAAAATCATAAATTTATTACAAAGCCACATCTCAATCTCAAGAAATCCGCATAAAAATGCTTGATCCCTAGACACTTTTGATGTGTGTATTATATATATGTATATAATAATTATTGTAAACATTTTCATTTTTAATGTCTGGACTTGAAAAAAGACGATGATCCCTGAGTTTGTTTCGGCTATTTTTTCTCAGAGGTAGTCAGTTAGGAAATGCCGGCTTCAGATTTCATTTCATTTAGGCCCCTTAAAACAGTAGGCAACTCGTAGATCCATTTGTTTCTGTTTTCTAGTCTAGCCATGAGTGCGGCTTTTAATGTTCTGTGCCAGCGTTCGACGATTCCGTTACTCTGCGGGTGGTACGCAGTAGTACGGAGTTTTTCTGCACCGAGTAATTGAGCTAGGTCTTTGAATAGTCGACTTTCAAACTGTCGTCCTTGATCAGTTGTGATTCTTATTGGACAACCGAAACGGGATATCCAAACTTCATAAAGTTTTCTTGCGACGATTTCAGCAGTTATCTCCTGAAGTGGTACAGCTTCGGGCCATCGTGTGCACCGGTCGATCATAGCGAGCAGGTATTTGTGTCCACATGTCGTTGTACTTTGGAGAGCTGACACTTCTTCTTCCTCAGCCTATAGATGTCCACTGCTGGACAAAGGCCTCCCCCAAGGCTTTCCACGATGACCGGTCTTGTGCTGCCCGCATCCATCGGCTTCCCGCGACCTTCACCAGGTCATCGGTCCACCTTGTTGGGGCCTCCCTACGCTGCGTCTTCCAGTACGTGGCCGCCACTCCAGAACCTTACTGCCCCATCGGCCATCGGTTCTACGAGCAATGTGCCCTGCCCACTGCCACTTAAGTTTAGCGACTCGCAGAGCTATGTCGGTGACTTTGGTTCTTTAGCGCGTAGGGCGTGTTATGTAAATAAAACGCGAATAGATAGAACGTTGTATATTGCACGTACTTACGTGCTAATGTATGCTATAAGCTACCTAATTACAAGAGGAGAGACGCGACTATGTTACTACAGAATGTACAGCGGATGCGTAAAATGTACAATGTAAAATGTCTGATAATATCTGATAATGATGTGATGTCTTACAAGCTATGCACAATCTTAAATACTACACAATAATACAGCTGTCTCTACACCAGAGTGGGGCTGACGGATCGGGCGTTCTTGGTGCTGATTCGTCGATCATGGGAGGACGTGCCGCACGATTGGCCGGTGGACAGTGGACCTGACGCTCGATTGGTCGTTGAACGGTTCCCGCTAATTCAGTTCCACGCAAGGCGGTTCGATATTGTCCGCCGCGCTTTCTCCCGCGCACAATGGGATATTGTCCGCCGCGCTTTCTCCCGCGCACAATGGGTTAACAGATGTGCGGCACCCTCGCTGAGGCGGTCAGGACCCACGCGCAATTGTATAGCATACGCGCTTTCTCTTCCAAGTTCCTTGTGTGACACTGGTATGATTTATGTGCACCCTTTCGCGGAAAGTCATCAATCGTTGGAACGTCAATAGTTGAACAATCCCTTGTTGTCATTGTTGTATTGTAGCGACTTTCGTCTTTTGCTACAGTACTCCCCCCTCACGGCAAAACATACGTGGCGTGCAGGCGTCTTAACGATCCTGCCTGACCTGGTACGTTGTTCTCTCGTATGCTGGGCTGGGAGTAGGCTGGATTGCTCGTCTGCGGTCGCTACAGGTGCTGGAGTCTTGGCTGTAGCTTGCTCGTCTGTGGTAACTGCAGGTGCTTGACTAGTCTCGCTGTTTGTATGCTTGGGATCATCTTCTGTGTTGATTGTGTACGCAGGTTTGAGGCGATCGATCGATATGTTGCTTGATCGTCCGGGTAGCTGTATTGTGAAGAACTTTTCCTTGCCTTCGATGATCTGGTATGGACCTTGGTATGGATGCTGCAGAGGTTTGCGGACGGTGTCATCGCGTACAAACACGTGGCTACATGGTTGTAGATCGTTGTGCACGAACATACATCACTTGTTTGCATGCGATTTGTATGTGAGTGTGAGCTTCGTGATGATGTCGTGCAGGTGATTGACATAGTTGTGGTCCATCTTCGGTGTGACTGGTGTTGGTGATATGAAGTCACCTGGTAGGCGTATAGCTTGACTGTAGGTGAGTTGCGCTGCGCTTGTGTCAGAGTCGGAACGGATAGCGGCTCTTAGACCCATTAGAACAGTAGGCAACTCGTAGATCCATTTGTTGCTGTTTTCTAGTCTAGCCATGATTGCGGCTTTCAACGTTCTGTGCCAGCGTTCGACGATTCCATTACTCTGCGGGTGGTAAGCAGTAGTACGGGTTCTGTCTGCACCGAGTAGTTGAGCTAGGTCTTTGAATAGTCGACTTTCAAACTGTCGTCCTTGATCAGTTGTGATTCTTATTGGACAACCGAAACGGGATATCCAGACTTCGTATAGCTTTCTTGCGACGGTTTCAGCGGTTGTCTCTTGAAGTGCTACAGCTTCAGGCCATCGAGTGCACCGGTCGATCATTGTGAGTAAGTATTTGTGTCCACATGCTGATGTAGGTAGCGGTCCAACGATATCAATGTGAATATGTTGAAATCGTTCGCTCGGTGGGAATGTTGCGATGTCGCTATGATTGTGTCGCTGTATTTTGGAGAGCTGGCACGAATTGCATGCTTTAGTCCACTCCCCGATGTCGGTGTTCATTGAGGGCCAAAAGAATCGTTCTTGCATCAGCTTCCGTGTAGCTCGTACTCCGGGATGACTTGGACTGTGCACGGCGTTGAAAGCTGTGCGACGAAAATTAGCTGTTAGATATGGACGAACATGTGACGTTGATGTTTCGCAGAATATTGGCTTGTTGGTACCAGGTAAGATGATTTTCTTGAGTTGTATGTTGGTCTGTTGAGATAATGCGGGTAAACAACTGTCGTTTTCTTGAGCTTGAGATAACTCGTCGTATTTGATAGGTGATGGCGTGTCGATTGTCTCGACGCGCGATAGTGCGTCTGCGACAATATTTTGTGCCCCGCTCACGTGTCGGATATCAGACGGGGGCTTGCGGATTGCGTAAATCAGCGATTTGTGATCAGTATAGATGATGAGCTCTCTGCCTTCAAAGATTTTTCGAAAGTGTTTTACAGCCATAAAAATCGAAAGCAATTCCCTGTCATTTGTGCTATATCTCTTTTGTCTGTCGGAGAATTTTTTCGAAAAATATCCTTGTGGCACCCATTGTTCATTGTTACGCAATTGTTGGAGGGACGCGCCGGCGCAGGTAGCCGACGCATCGCAAAACAAAGCGATCTTGTCGTTGGGCGAACGGGATGGGTAAGACAATAACGCAGCGTCTATTATGCTCTGTTTGCACAACTCGAAGGCTTTTGTTGACTGATCGTTCCACGTTACTTCCGTTTTGTCCCGTTTTTTTGAGTTATGAAGAAAGGAGTTGAGCGGCGCCTGTATCTCGGCCGCATTCGCAACATTATCGCGGTAGAAATTTACCATCCCCATAAATCTTCGAAGTTCTGAATGGTTTTCGGTTTGGGGTATTCTATTATCGCATTGACTTGGTCCTGCAGTGGCTTGATTCCCGCACTTGATACTTCGTAACCTAGGAACTTGACTGTTTCGCCGCCGAAGACACACTTAGATGGGTTGATAGTGACACCATACGTGTCTAATCGGCGTAAAACTTCCTGCAGATCCGCGATATGGCTTGCTTCACTTTCAGATGCAACGATGACATCATCGATGAATGGAAACGCGTAGTCTATGCCGTTAAGTACTTCGTGAATAAATCGTTGAAATGTCTGTCCGGCATTCTTGAGACCTGGGCACATTCGTGGAAATTCGAATAAACCGAATGGTGTTGTGATCGCTGTCTTCTCGATATCGGGTTCGAAGATCGGCAATTGAGAATAGGCTCGGTTTAAATCGAGAGTGGAGAAGATTTTCTTGCCGTGAAGCAGGTATGTAAAATCCTTGAGGCGTGAAACTGGGTAGCGATCGGGTTTAGTGACGTCATTGAGTCTCCTGTAGTCTCCACAGATTCGTAAGTCGCCGTTTTTATTAGGTACGACATGTAGCGGACTGGCCCAAGGGCTTTTGCCTGGTCGGCAAATTCCTTGCTGCATCATGAGCTCGAATTCTTTCTTCACGGGCAGGTAGCGATGTGGAGGAAGCGGTTTGCACTTGCTGTACACTGGTGGACCAGTAGTTTCGATGTGGTGTTCTACCCTGTGTTTGGGAGTATCCTTCGTGCATGACGGTCGCAGGATGTCAGGAAACTTACTGAGGAGCTGGTGATACGGCTGTTCCATGTCGATACTTCGAACTGTGGGTTCGGCGGAACGAATGACTGATGCTCTGACGGTCATATTGGTAACTTTGTCGACGAGACGTCGGACGGAAACGCATCGAGAGGTGCTTGTATGTGGGCTGCGTTCGGAATGCTGTAGCGGTAGAAATTTATCATCCCCATAAATCATCGTAAGTCTTGAATGGTTTTCGGTTTGCGGTACTCTATTATTGCAGTAACTTTGTCTCGAAGTGGCTTGATTCCCTTACTTGATATTTCGTAACCTAGGAACTTGACTGTTTCACTGCCGAAGACACACTTAGATGGATTTATAGTGACACCAAACGTATCTAATCGGCGTAAAACTTCCTGCAGATCTCCGATGTGGCTTGCTTCATTTTCAGATGCAACGATAACATCATCGATGAATGGGAACGCGTAGTCTATTCCGTTGAGTACTTCGTGAATGAATCGTTGGAATGTCTGTCCGGCTCTCTTGACACCTGGGCACATTCGTGGAAATTTGAACAAACCGAATGGTGTTGTGATCGCTGTCTTCTCGATATCAAGTTCGAAGATTGGTAATTGCGAATAGGCTCGGTTTAAATCGAGAGTGGAGAAGATGTTCTTGCCGTGAAGCAGGTAGGTAAAATCTTTGAGGCGTGGAACTGGATAACGATCTCGTTTGTTTTATTGAACCTTCTGTAATCACCACAAATGCGTAAATCGCCGTTTTTCTTAGGAACGACATGTAGCGGATTGGACCAAAGGCTTTTGCTTGGTCGGCAAATTCCTTGCTGCATCATGAGTTCGAATTCTTTCTTCACGGGCAGGTAGCGATGTGGAGGAAGAGGTCTGCACTTGCTGTACACTGGTGGGCCAGTAGTTTCGATGTGGTGTTCTACCCTGTGTTTGGGAGGATCCTTCGTGTATGACGGTCGCAGGATGTCAGGAAACTTGCTGAGGAGCTGGTGATACGGCTGTTCCATGTCGATACTTCGAATTGTAGGTTCGGCGGAATGAATGACTGATGCTCTGACGGTCAGATTGGTAACTTTGTCGACGAGACGTCGTCGTCCGGGTATGTCGATAAGAAGTTGATGACGTTTCAGAAAGTCTGCACCGATGATGGGTTTGCTGACTGCAGCGACGATGAATTTCCAGGTGTACGGCCGTCGTAGGTTGAGATCCAGTTGTAGGGTTTTCTCTCCGTACGTTGGTATGATCGTGTTGTTAGCAGCGTACAAACAGAAATCGGTATGTTTTGATTTCCCGCCTTTTGTCCTCGGTATCACGGAGACGTTTGCGCCGGTATCAATTAGAAATGACAGACGTGAATTCTTATCAGTTTTATAGGCAACCCTTCACAGCGGGCAGTCGGGTCGTCCCGTCTAAATGTGTTGCAGCTGGCTGCTACAGTACTCCCCCCTTGGTTCGAAGATAGGTAATTAAAACTCAGATGAATTGAATGTTGTATATTGTAGGTATGTAAAAGGGTACAATGTGTATGACGTGTATAATAATGTGATGTATAGATAATTATGTACAAGAGTCTGTATCAGAATATGTACAGGAATGTCCCAGAGTGTGAACAAGAAGGTCAACAAGGATAAGAATGTAGGTACAAGAGTATGAACAGGAATAAGAATGTCGCTTACAAGCTATGCATGGACTTAAATAAATTTAACTTATTCTAAACAATAGTGGGGTAACCAATAGAAAAACAGTTTGCTGTGCCGCCGAAATCCACACAGTGGCGCGTACCATCTCGATGTTGATTCGTTGATCGAGGGAGGCCGCGGCGTATGATTGGTCGGTGTAGAGAGCGCGCCAATTCACAGTTCACGTGCAAGACAGCGCGCTATGGTTTCCTACGCACATCGACGATGGTCAACAGATGTGCTTCCGGGGTGAGATTTATAGGCACCTTCTCGATGGGCGATGGCGACGGCCGTCATGACTTCCGCGATCCTAATGTGATTTATAGGCAACCCTTCACAACGGGCCGTCGGGTCGTCCCGTCTGAATGTGTTGCAGCTGCTACAGCACTATCTAACTTAAATACCAGGGGGTGATTGAACAAAGATCGGTCTGGAGAGGACTGTCTCAAGGATCAGTTCTTAGTCCCCCATTATACAACATCTACACAGCTAACTTGCCCTCTCCCCTTAATTTCGGCTATAAGGTCTTTCAGTATGCTGACGATATTGCACTAATGGTATGTGGTAGTTCCATTCAGAATCCGCCCTTTCGATGAATATCTCTCTGGCCTTATTAAGGGCCTGCGCAGACGACGGAGTTTTCTCCGCGGCGGAGAAAAAAGTATGCTCCGCGGATTTACCGCGAATTCAACGCGCACGGTGTGCGGTCTTTTGTTGCCCAGAAAGGTAGAGAAGTGAGAGCACACAACGCGTTGTTTCACTGAGTCACAAGAGTTCTATTTTATTCGGCGACTACCCCGTGCTTTTTGTCCGGTTCGCTCTCTGCATGTCCTCGGTTATTCGGGGGACTTTTTGTACGCGCGTTTGCGTTACTCGATACAGTTGTAAGCGATCTATTTTAGCGGACAAAATGCGCAATCTATAAACCAATGGCTATGGCTTGTCAATGGTTTGTCCCTAAGTGCGCTAAAGGGCAAAGCTGTCATTTTTACACGTAAGCGTTCTGTTCCTCCCATAGACCTAAACGTGAATAGTCAAAGCATTTCAGTCGAAGATAAGGCTAGGTTTCTGGGAGTAACTTTGGACTTAAAATTGTCTGGGATTGGATTGATCACATCAGCAACACGGTCAAAAATGTGAACGTTCCGTGTCGATCCTTAAGGCTCTGGCTGGGGTGTGGTGGGGAGCTCACCTCTAAACCCTTAAACTGGTCTATAATAGAATAAATAATAAATAGAAGCGCTATGGATTACTGCTTGAACCTTGCAATAAAGAAGCGCTAAAACAACCAGATAGCATCCAGTCCAAATGCCTAAGAACTGTAATTGGGACTATGAAATCATCTCCCATAAACGCGCTTCAATTGGAATGTGCAGACCCACCCGTACACCTTAGGAGACAATGCTTGGCAAATCCATTCCTAACTAAAGTATTTTTCCTCTCATCCCATCCCTTGCTCCTAATTTTAGAACAAATTGACTTCTCCTTTAATAATTCTTCTTATTGGAACCATAAAACAGCTCCCCTATTGATAGATAGGTATAGAGAGCAATGAGAACGAGTTAAAGTTTTATTTGGTAATATTTGTGTGCTATAGTCGCACGCGGTTTACTTTGTTTAGTAATTAGAGAACATCCATGTTCTCACGAGTCTCACGAGATTTCGGGGGTTGTAGCTGTTGTTGTGTAACATGATTTTATGAAATGGTTGATATTATTTTAGTGTAAAATAATGTCAACTGCGGTCCAAACGATCGCAACTAGTCGCAATCATTTGACAAAAACGTGTTCGCCGATAAGGCTGCTGCTCCGAAATCGTGTTGGACATTCGATAAGGACCTATTTACGAGTAAGTATGTACATTACAATACGCTTCAAAACGTTAACAATGATCAACGATTTCCTCGGTGGTAGGCCTCAACATCAACCGTCGGCGTAAGTTACCACCCACCAGACAAAGTCGTGCCGCCAAGCGATTCGTCGTGTTCCGGCATGATGTCTGGTGAAGCCGTTTGGAGGACGGGTCTGAGCAGTTGTGTTGCGATGTGTACTGGGTGCGATGCGCCAACTGTTGTTGTGTCGGGAGATTGGTCCTGGAGGGTAGCGGGATCCGAAGCACGGTGCTCCGCTGGCCGACCGCAGGTAGTTGGGGGCCCAAGTAGTGTGCCAGCCACATACGAAAGGCTGCCCCGCCAACTGCGAAAAATCCCAGGGTGGCCCCATCGTGCCGGTTGGCGACCGGACGAGAGGACCCGATGGCGATCCCTGGGGGGGTTCGGGCGTCCCCGCAGTCTCCAGATCAATCTCCCTCTGGCCCAGCATCGTTGGTCGCATTGTTGGGTTTAACATTTCATCACCTCACTCAACTGCCGTCTTCCTTCCTATTCACTCAAAAAAACCAACAATTATGAAAAGGTCCAAAAAGAAAAGTAGGTGTGCACAGCGGGCGCACGTCCTCTCTTTCAAAGTGCACCTATCTAACATTAGAGGTCTGCACTCCAATCTCTTAGCAGTACACCATCACCTTGAGACTGAGAAGCCGCATCTACTTTTCTTGACGGAGACCCAGATCAGATGTCCGCCTGATGCGGCATACCTCGGCTACCCGGGATACTCTTTGGAGCATCATTTCCTGCAGCGTGCCGGGGTCTGTGTGTATGTTCGCAATGACATCTGTTGCCGGCGTCTCCGTCACCTCGAGGACCCTCATTTTTCGTCCTTATGGCTGTTGGTTGACACTGGTGTGGACAAAATTGTCTACACCTGTGTCTACCGACCGCACAGCGGTGATCAGGAGACAACTCGGTTATTCGATCACCTCAGTGAGGCTGCTGACAATGCGCTACATCGGCACCCTGACGCTCAGTTCGTCGCTCTGGGGGACTTCAACGCCTGCCACCAGGACTGGCTCTTCCCATACCAGAGGACCGACCACGCTGGGAGAGAAGCGCGAAACTTCGCGCTTTCTATGGGCCTTTCCCAGCTGGTAGAGCAAGCGACTAGGGTGCCTGATGTAGTTGGCCACACTGCCAACTGTTTGGACCTTCTGCTGACCACTGATCCTGACAGATGTGTTGTAACAGTTTCCTCACCGTTGAGAACTTCAGACCACTGTCTGGTGAAGTCTGTGTCGTCCTTCTCCCCACCAGATCACGACTCCCGTGGTGAACGGCGATTGTGGCGATACAGGTCAGCGGATTGGGATGAGATGCGCCACTTCTTTGCGTCTTATCCTTGGCAGCAGGTCTGCTTCTCTTCTAACAATCCGTCGAGCTGTGCGGACGCTATAACCGATGTGGTGCGTCAAGCTATGGAGTATTTTATCCCATTCAATGACGTGCCCGTCGGTGGCTCGGCTCGCCCATGGTTCAATGCCGATTGTGTAAAAGCTGAACAGCGTAAGCACACGGCATTTCTCACCTGGGTTGACGCTCGTGACCGCGGAGCTCCGGATCTAAGCTCAAAGAAGAGAGCCTTTAACCGTGCTGCCAAGTCCTACAAGAAAGCGCTCAAGAAGGCTCGCTTCGACCGCATCACCCATATTGGCAACAAGTTATCTGCGCAGCCATCCGGTAGCAGATCTTTTTGGTCCCTTGCCAAGTCGGTTGAGGCGAACTTCTGTCGGCCCTCACTGCCTCCGCTGGTTAGGCCTGATGGAACACTGGCTCATACGGCGAGAGAGAAAGCAGGTCTCTTTGCTTCTCTCTTTGCCCATAATTCGCGTCTTGATACTGGCAGTGCTACTCCACCTAATTTACCTCATTGCGGAGCTTCAATGCCTGAGGTTCGCATTAGGAACAAGGAGGTTCTGGGTCGTCTGGACGTGGATAAGGCTAGTGGTCCGGATGGTATACCAGCGATTGTTCTTAAAGCTTGTGCGCCCGAGTTGTCTCCTGTATTGACGCGCTTGTATCGCCTCTCATTTAGGACTGGTATAGTGCCCAAGTCCTGGAAGCTTGCTAACGTGCAGCCCGTGCCCAAGAAGGGTAGTCGTGCCGATCCTACCAACTATCGGCCGATTTCGATCACCTCCATACTTTGCAAAATTATGGAGCGCGTATTGAACTCGCGCCTCTTGGCATACCTGGAAGGTAACGACCTCCTCAGTGACCGACAGTACGGGTTTCGCCGCAATCGGTCGACTGGGGACCTACTAGTGTATGCCACTCACTTGTGGGGCGAGGCCCTCGAGAAGAATGGGGAAGCGATTGCTGTCTCCCTTGATGTCTCGAAGGCCTTCGACCGGGTATGGCACGCTGGCCTTTTGAGTAAGCTTCCAGCTTACGGTATTTCCCCTAGCCTGACTGGCTGGGTAAAAGACTTCCTGACTGAACGGTCCCTCCGAGTTGTTGTCGATGGATGCTCTTCTGAGCCCATGTCAACTAATGCCGGTGTTCCTCAGGGGTCTGTTCTCTCTGCAACTCTGTTCCTGCTGCATATTAACGATCTGCTGGTGCCCGGTATCTATGGGTATGCAGATGACAGCACAGTTGTAGAGAGATACCTGCCGGGTGCTCGGGCTAGTAGGGAATCAATCCGGTCCGAAAGAGAGGCCATGGTTGAGCGAACGAGTGTTGCACTGCAGGCAGTCTCCGAATGGGGCAATGCCAATCTTGTAGCATTCAATGCCGCCAAAACACAGGCGTGTCTTTTCACCGCCAAAAGGAGCCCGTTCACCTTGGCTCCTACTTTTCGGAATGTGTCCTTGGAGTGTTCCGACCGCCTTCAGCTTTTGGGAGTTGAGATTTCCTCGGACCTTAACTTTGGGCGGTTCATTGAGTCCAAGGCTAAGGTGGCTGCCAAGAAACTTGGCGTTATCGCAAAGGTCCGGCAGTACTTCACACCTGGGCAGCTTCTAATGTTATACAAAGCACAGGTCCGTTCGTGTGTGGAGTACTGCAGCCACATTTGGGCTGGTGCTGCCAAGTGTCTCCTGGCCACTTTGGATTCAGTGGAGAGACGTGCAAAGAGGCTGATTGGTGACCCTGATCTAACTCGAGTCGGTCTCCAAAGCCTAGAGCACAGGCGTAGAGTAGCCAGCCTTTCGGTGTTCTATAGGATGCATTTCGGGGAGTGTGCGATGGAATTGCATGATTTAATTCCCCCATCTCCGTTCCACCAGCGGACGACCCGTCGTACGGCTGGTTTCCACCCTTACGTTGTTAACACCACTACGATCCGGACGAAGCGTTTCGCCTCCTCCTTTATACCGCGTACATTGTGGGACTGGAATAGTTTGCCAGCGGTGGTGTTTCCGTCGGACTACAATTTGAGTGTCTTCAAGGCTAGAGTGAATAGGCTCTTAATAAAATAGTGCGCTTTACCATCAACGACTGCGTCACTGCTTACCATCAGGCAGGATTGCGGTCAAGCGCTAGTTTATAATCTACTGATGTTTTCCCACTAAGTTTTAAAGGTGGGAATACAAGAAATAATTGGTCTTCTGATGTAATAATAGCTATATGTTAAGTTTCTGGAGATAATTACATCGTATTATAGCAGAAAGATACAAATAATAATAATAAATAGAAGAAAGATACAAAAAAGTCCAATAACAGTATTTTATTCACAATTATTATTGCGCATACAGTTAAATACGTTGAGGTTCTTATACAACTTAAAAATAGGTGAACATTATTCTTCTATATAATACAATCTAGTTGCATGAGCAGGAGTAATGTAAATTACTGATACAAGTAACTAAAACACAGTACGCGGCCGTTAACATATAATACTGTACCGGCACTCATACCAGTGAGGCAGTCCGACTGTATTTGATATGTTAACGACTGACTACCAAACAATATTTCTGTAGGTGAAAGCTAAAGGACCTTAATTACATTTTAGTTAACTTTGTTTTTCAAAGATTCTTATTCAGTATACCCGTATTGATGAAATGGTAAAAGATATTAAGTCCTACATACATTAATTCCGTAGATATAAAATTATAAACAACATTAAGTCACTTAATACTGTTCACAATTTTAAACAATACATCTAGATAAAATGTTAAACGACCTTATGTTCTCAAGGTACGGAAATGGAATCTTTAGATGCAAGCAGCAAAGACTAGACATGATTTAAAAGCTTTAGATCGACTTCAATGTGGAATAAATTCTGACTGTAAAATGATCACTGTCGACTTACAGAAATGTTTATTATGTGTTATAAAATAGTTAATTATGTTATTGATACAGGATAGACGCAACTACCGTAATACTATAAGATAATTCAAAAACTTCAAAGTTAAAGATCCTAAGTACTATAATACAGCCTTAAGGGACAATATTTGCTTTTGGCAATTGGGTGTCGTAGCGGAACTGAGCCAGGGTCCCCCAGATACCGAGACCTGTAGTAGTATGGCAGGAACCGCATCAGCCGGTCCTGGCAACCGCAGCAGGGCTCGGCGCGCCCGCGCTTCTGGCCAGCGCGATAACGCGACTCTGGACGAGCCCCGTGCAGTGATAACGCGCCTTTTTCTTTTATTTTTTTTTTCTTTATTAAGCTGTTGTTTAACATGGCTTATCAAAACATAGTATTAGCACAGTAAACAGAACAGTAGATTATCTAAGGCCGCTCGCCGAGTTATTTGCCTGCTCTTGCGTTGATGCCCAGGGTTGTTTATTAAGCTTTATGTCCCATTTAGCTAAAAGTAAAAGTGGTGGTAACCTTAAGCGTTAGTCGGTCACATCTTATTATAATTTTATTGAGTTAATATTATGATTAAGACGCCATATTTGTATCAAACAATACGTAAGACAATAGAAAAAATAAGTAATTCGCAGTAGTAGGTAATTATTGTGAAATTGCCCTTATTACACTATACGCGACAAATATGTTTACCTAAACGATATTTCGTAGTCAATCCTCTGTTTTATAAGAAAACTAGGCTTCTTAAAATAAACTTTAGCTCTAAACTTAGTATTGTAAATTTGGAAATACATTTATATGGAAAAATGCGACTCGGGTACGCTCTTAATATACAATACTCTTATAAACAATACTAATATTTTGTAATAAGATTAAAGTATAAATAGGTACTTATATTTCTGGTTCAGTAGGAATTATGAAGAATGATAAGTCCGGGTTTGCGAAATCGTTACTGAGGCACCCGAAAACACTACCATATTTTTTCCCCTCTTAGTCCCCCCTTAGTCATGATACTGGTAATAATTAATATTAGGGTAACAGGCCGGCGAGAGTTGACGAACGCGAGCGGTCATGTAATTTACACGCGTGCTCACAGTCACGCGGCACAACCCGCTGGCATAATATAGTTAGGAAATAACATGGGGGCAGCCCATGTTATTTCCTAACTATATTATGCCAGCGTGTGCGTGAAATCGCATCGACACGGGCCACGGCGCGCACGTAAACATTCAAACCGAGAGCGGCTCGTTTGTATGAAGATGTTTTACTGTTCGTCTACTGTGGTATTAGTATACTCGGTGGTGGTGTAAAATAGTTAATACGTTGATGTCATCAGTTCCTGTGCGCATCGATGGGTGGGCGTTTTGGGGTACGGTCTTATGTAATATTGACGTTCAAAAAGTGCTGACTCTCAGCCTAATTTGAATAAATGACCTTTATTATTATTTTTTTTGATAAAAAATATCATAACTTACTAGCTTAATAAAACTTCGTAATCATACTTTTTATTATACAACGATACACTGTTTACTTTTTATACACGGTCGATTTTAATTTCTAATTTCGGGTATGGACATCTTTAATGAGCTCTACTGAATAATTTACAAAATGTGACTTAAGATCCTTTAGCCACCTACAGATTTAATAGTGCCCTCGGCCACGACCCCTATTGGGCCCGCTGAAGTCACCCCTGCCACCGCCGCGACCCCTTAAATTGTTTTGATTATTATCATAGTTATTATTACCGAATTGTTGGTTCATCTGGGGCCGCATATCTTGGCCTCTACCGTTCATGAAGTTATTTCTAGGCCCCTGATTGTATGGAGCTTTGGGTCCGAAGTTATCAGGGGCGGTTGGCCTCATCAGAGGAGGTCGTCCTTGGTTAAAATGATCATTGGGCTTGTTTCTGCTGTCGTTAAAATGTTGTTGCTGTGGCGTTTGGTATTGTTGTTGATGCTGCGGGGGTTGGTACTGCTGCTGTTGCGGGGGCAGGTTACGTTGCTGGTGTGGGGGCAGGTTACGTTGCTGGTGTGGCGGCTGGTTACGTTGCTGGTGTGGTGGTGGCATTTGCTTGAGCTGCGGTCCTTGTTTATGTTGCTGGTGTTGTGGCGTAGGCTGATAATTTTGCTGTTGTCCCTGATTAAAAGGTGGCTGTTGTTGTTTCTGATGAGGTGGTTGATAATTTTGTTGTTTTTTCTGATGAGGTGGTTCATAATTTTGTTGCTGGTTCGCCTGAGGTGATTGATAATTTTGTTGTTGGTTCTGCGGAGGTGGTTGATAACCTTGCTGTTGCTGTGATGGAGATGCATAATTCTGTTGAGACGATTGATAATTCTGCTGACTCTGTGGTGGAGCTTGATAGTTTTGCTGTTGTTGCTGATGCTGCTGTTGTTGCGGACGCTGCTGGTTCTGCTGCTGCTGCTGTTGTTGCTGTGCCGACTGGAAGCGTACCGGACCACGTAACAAACCTTGCAGATTTTGAAATGGAGTCAGTCCTGATCCTGGCGCCTGAGTTTGATTATTGAGTGCATTTAACAGAGGCGCGGGTGTAACTGGCTCACTTAGTGGTGGTTTCGCCTGTTCTTGGGTGACCGTTGGCTCAGGCAGGTCTCCAAAGGACCTCGGTTGTGTGTTACTGATCACGACGCTAGGTGAATGCGACAGTGGCGCAGGTGCGGCCGACGTAGACTTGATGGTCGCTTGCACCAGCGCGGACAGGTCAGTTGCAGAGCTAGCAGATAAACTCTTAGTAATATCCGCGAGGGAGTTTTCAGGTTTTGCCGGCTCTAGGACAGCCTCTGCTTTCGTCTCTTCAAAAGATTTTTTTAGTACTTCCATTTCTTGGCGTATTTGATTTTCCTTCACTTTCTGCGTTGCTGATTGGAACACCTGGAGATAGAGATTATTTTAATTTATACCAGTCACTGTTACTGATAGGGAATCGAAAACCAAATAGCGTATAAATGGAGTAGAGGAGCACCTTATTATACCTTATTTACATTCAACATCTTCCTAGCCTAAGTAGGGCTAGAGGTGGTTAATATAGCGCATAGCGCCATTCTATAGGCCGCTATTTCCTCGTAGCGCATAACGCACGCTAGGCAGGTGGACGTTATGACGCTATGAATGAAACGAAAAGCGCGCGCCGCGTGAGCGTTGTGGACTACAACTTCCAACTACGCAGCACGCTATTTTCATTGCGCGCGATCTTACTTGTTAGTATGTGTAAAAAAAAATATAAATTAATATGAAATTAGCTCAACTAATGTTTTTAAATGTAAATAAAATATAAATTAAAGAAGAACTACTGTATATATCTGTGTATAATGTAAATAGTTGATTTTTGTATATACAATCAATGAACTTTTAAATACACCTATCATTGATTTACGATTTATCAAAATTAATGATAGAATAATAATAATAATAATAACACCTTAGGAGGCTCTCGTTAGGCAGCTGGATCAAGGGCTTGATTCAGAAAGCGGTACTGCTGGACACGGCTCGCATCGTCAGGAAGTTCCTCTCTCTGGAGCCCTGACCGCCGGTAGCTTGGACCCTGTTCCCGATACCGGTGGGCTACTATTTTTTATATTTTTAAATGTTTTTTTATTTATTTATATAAATATTTAAAAATGTAAAATAATATGTACATATGGAAAAATAAAGAGAATAATAATAAAACTTTATTTCGGGTGGCATAGACCCATATAGTTGGCTTATTGACAATTATAATTTAAAACAACAGTCTTTAAAAGTACAATTCACAGCAAACAACGGCCAATAAAGCCGTTATTTGCTGTGACTTGCCACTCCCACACACGACTGTATCCAGTGTGTTTGAAAGGGACAGTCAAATCGCACAGCTATTGCGTTCAGAATGCCGTTGTTGCTATTCCGTATACGGGCCAGCAGGGAAGCTGCTTTTTTACGCATGATGGCCTGGAAACCATCAGTGCGAGCATCAGCAAACATCCCGGATGCACTGCACCGCCACGGCAGACCCAACAACACTCTGAACGCATCATTGTACTGAGTGCGCAGGGCTCTGTAAGCTCGCTGCGTATATCTCACCCACAGGCCGCCCGAGTAGAAGGACTGGCAAAACGCTTTGAATAACGTAACCTTCACCTCTGTCGTGCATCGTGCGAACCTGCGTGCGAGCATATTAGCCCTCACCGCCAGAGCCCTGCGCTCCCTCTCGACATCCTCGTCGTCCCTAAGATCACTTGTTACAATGTGACCTAAGTATTTCACGGCTTGAACCTGCTTTAGGGCCATTCCATTAAGAACCTTTACCAATTATATATAGTCCTAAGTCTGAAAATTCTGTTGAGACGATTGATAATTCTGCTGACTCTGTGGTGGAGCTTGATAGTTTTGCTGTTGTTGCTGATGCTGCTGTTGTTGCGGACGCTGCTGGTTCTGCTGCTGCTGCTGTTGTTTGACATCTTTTATTGCTGTTTTTTGATTGATATCTTTTTATATTGCTTTATTTTTTTACATTCTGTTATAGCATGCGGTCTGTGTAACGAACTACGAAGCGCGATATGTAATATAGTGCTACGAAATGTTGTAAGAATTATCGCGCCTGCTGGACGCCCACGTGCTTTCTTATTTGTAGCGCGCTATAACATAGCGCATTTAATAGCGCGCTAAAAATTAATAGTTTATAGTCGCGTGCTATTGTTTTACAGCCGCTTTGAACAACTCTAAGTAGGGCTCGGCTTCCAACTTAATTGATCGCATCTGAAATGCCAGTTTTTTGATAGAATTATATTAATTATATTATTATATAATTACATAAAGCTATTGCATAAAGCAGCGGTGGCCTAGTGGTATCGGCCGCGACGTACAATTTGTAGGTCGTAGGTTCGATTCCCATCAGGCACTTTACTTTAATTGTGAAAACTATTTCATCACCATTGCTCTCAAAACGACCAACCTGCACTAGGCCCGCGTGGTACTTTACGGCCCACCTCCTCTCAACGAGAGAAAGGCTGTTTAACTGTGGGAACATTATTGGCTGATTATGACCGCTATATCCCCGTATCTGGGCTACCAACCCGCCGTAACTTCAAAACTTTCACCACTTACCCCTTGCAAAGACAAATTGTCAGATTTTCGGGCTTCTGATTTTAGTGATTTTTTGGATGGGTATTACAAAACTAGTTGTTCCGTACATTTTGGCAATGCAAGTATTGCATTTCTCTATAAACTTTCGATAAATATATACGCTTGGGGGCCTGAAACCATTCTAGTAACAATTCAGTGTGGGATATGATATGGATAGAAAAGGAGTAACTATTGAGAGTTCTTTTTCTTCCATACTTCTTTCTCTATTAGTTATCAATTCTTCATTAACGTTAGCTTTAGACAAAAGAGGTTCATAGAAGCAGAAATGCACAACATTTAATTTTCGATATGAACTTTTGCCAACCGATGTGGGCAGGAAAATGATGATACCTATATTGAAATGGATTTTGTATGTATGCCTTCTTGTATGAGTAACCTTGAATTGGTTTTAACTTAAGCTTCCCCAAGCTTCTCTTGTATAGGGGATTAATATCGACATTTGACTGATAGCATAACATTCCTTATGACAACAGTATGTAAAACAACAGTAAGACATTGCATTAACAAATCAACTCACCTCTTCAACAGTATAGTCGTCATCGTCGTCACTTTCAACAACCACAGTTTTCACAGGGTTTTCTTCCGGCTCCGTGTTCTCAGGCGTCGGTTCCTTAGGCGCGGTAGAGGCCGCTTCACTGAGGTACTGTCGCAGCTTCTCGACTCGTTCAGGCTCTTTAGCTGCTAACTTCTTTAAGTATGCTATAAGGTTATGCTGTTCTTCGGCTGATAACACGTTGAAGTTCTTAAGTAGGGTTTTGAGGTCTGAATCTGAGAGGCCGTCCATGGCGTCAGGAGTGCTGCTTTGCAGTTGTCCAGTTGTTCTGGTTAGATAAAATGCATAGATCTTTTAT
This sequence comes from Sesamia nonagrioides, assembly GCA_017933935.1. Lineage (NCBI taxonomy): Eukaryota > Metazoa > Arthropoda > Insecta > Lepidoptera > Noctuidae > Sesamia > Sesamia nonagrioides. The sequence goes on from JADWQK010002191.1 coordinate 19,549, forward strand.
CATTGCTATAAACTCTTTTTACATTACCTACCCAGAGTGCCCACAATCTGAAGTAAGGATCCTTACTTCCTTACTAATATTATAAATGGGAAAGTGGGTTTGTTTGCTCCACTTTCACGCTGTAACTGCTGGACCGATTGCTTTAAAATTTTGCAGACGTAAAGTTAGAAATTCGGATTAAATAATAGGGTACTTTTTATACCACAAAAATTTGATATTCCCGAGGGAAATCTAAAAAGCGCAATATAACCGAACTACACGCGGGCGAAGCCGCGGGCGGGTCGCTAGTAATTATATAAAAGCCAAATTGGATAAAGAATAGAGGTAAACAAACCGTTGCTAGACAACGAGTTGTTTACGCCTAAAGATAGATGTTAACAACCTTTTCTAGATAGATGATTTTCATAAAAGTAATAATCCTACTTTCTACTAATGTAAACAGTTTATTTATGTTAAGATATTTATGATTTGCATAGAACGCTTAACCGATTTGAATGAAATATGGAACACATGTAATCTAATTTCCTAATAGGTTAAATTTTTGATACATATACAACATAATTTTTTGTTCATGTCAAACCCGAAACACGTGTCCAGTATTTTTAAGTAACGAATCTATGTACAGTGCAACTTGGTTAAGTGGGACCTGGATAAGTAAGAAACCTCCATAACTGGAACTCATGCTGAGGTCCCAACACTTTGACACTAAATTACCTCTGTTAGTGGGATGAGGTAAGCCTCTATAACTGGGATTTGTTCTTTCGATTTATCATCATAGTTACCTCTATAACTGAGACAGCGAGTAAATTTTATATGCATAAACCTCTGTAACTGAGCTAACATTTTTGTTTACTCATTCATTTGTATGATTACTAAGTAAATGAGACAGATATTTATTTATACCTGTATATCTGAGACACTGGGTAAGTGGAATACCTCTATAAGAGAAACGACATTGCAGGTCCCTTGATGTCTCACTTAACCAGGTTTCACTGTACAACATTTCAAACAGATATCATAAAAACTACAAAGTTATGAGTTTCTTATCCTACTTGGTTGTCCCAACAAAAATGTGGTCTACGCTCCGTTCAGGCGGGCGAGCCGGGGGCATTGACCTGTGGCGTCAGCTGAGAGCGGGTCGCGGGTTCGCATAAACAAAAAATAACGTTGTATATTATACTTAGTTCATACTTGAAAGTATTACAATGCATGTGTTATGCAGTTGATTTGAAACTAATTAAAATACGCAAAATTATATCGACAAATGCCTCAACTTTATTCATTGACTGAATTCCACAAAATGTGTTTAATACCTAGATTTTATCCATGTTTCTTTTTTGTAGGGCTAGACGTGAGGAAATAAACGGGCACGTGAAATTAATGTCTACTTTTTAATGGTATTTCGAAGTACCAAGTTAATATGCATGTTATTTTAGTGGTTCTCGGTGATTCTATTGAAATATGCTGCAATAGGTATTTTTAATAAATAGTTAGCATGTAAAAGGCAACAATCATGTAAATAACAGATTTGTAAAACGTGAGTTGTGATAACCCCAAATTGTTTTGTTTACCTCTATTCTTTATCGAGCTGGGTGTTAGTATAGGTTTACTTTTATTGAAGTAGGATCACATTGATGGCTTGTAGCCATGTAATTAATTCTAACACAGGGGGTGAGCACAGGTTTATCTTTTACTTAAAATTAAAAGGAGGTCCCTATAATCCCTATGTGAGATTTTGTGTGAAAGTTGTACTAAGTTTTTAATTATTTTTATAACTTACTTCTTATCATTCTCATCGTACGCCGACTGCAGCATTTGCAGCGCTGACGCGGTCCCACTTTGTTTCGGAGGTAGTGGTTTAATCATCGGTTTTGCTATGGGCGATGGCACAATCACCTTTTCCGTCTGCTCGGTAGCTCGTTTCTTAGCTTCTGCCACACCCACGACAGCATCTACTAACACTGCTAGGTCTTCTGAAGACACGTCTGTCTTGCCCTGAGCTATTAATGCTTCTGCCATTTGTTGGGCTATTTGCGCGCGGTTTACTTCACCCACGCCTGCTACTGGACTAGCTGTCGTTTTGGTAGGGTTAGCGGCAGCTTGCTGGAAGGTGAGTTATTTAGAATTATACATCTAGGTAAATATACAATGTGTTACGGAATTATTGATTTGTTACGGAGACATTGTATGTAGTGAACATTTATTATGATATGGATTTAAAAAAACATATGAAACTGATACTGATCATTTAGTATCAATTTTTAGAGTATTTTATTTTCAGCTGAAACTCTTCCAATATAGTTTGACATCAGGGAAAGAAGTCGTGCTTTTGGCATGTATATTGTATATACCCTTTCCATTACATGTTGTATATCTAAATGGTGTACAGAAAATGAGAATCATCATCATCTCAGCGTTAATCCTAGACGTATCCGAAGCTACTTTTTTCAGCTTTGGAGTCTGGAGTCTCCTTTACCAGTCCAACTGCTGATTTTGGCTAAACTTCGATATTTTCCGTGAAGCCAACTGTCACCTGACCTCCATAACCCGAAGGCGATATCGAAGCATTGCGGTTAGACCACTTGTTGAGCTTTTGAGAGCTTCAACAACTCGTAACGACTGCCATTAGATATTCGTATGGAAACTGGAACCAACGGATTAACGTGCTTTACGAGGCTCAACCAGACCAGTGCAAACATAATATTCATGCATGAAATATTTGCACTGCGCGGGGATTGAAAATGCGCCTCCTTGCGTAAAACTAAAAATATATATTAATAAAGGAACAATTGTAAGGTGTAATAAACAATCAATCCTCTTTATTATGAGTAGAGTTTCTCGTGGAGAAGCGATTGTCCATGGATATTTTGCACATGTAGAGCTGGACAGGACAAGGACAGCTACATTATTTTAATGCTGCATGCAGCATTAAAATATCAATTTTGGAGGTATTGTTATTTGACAAGGTTCTAAGTAGAACCAAGTTTTCTTTTTTTCCGGGGTGTAATGTGTGAGGGGTCTGTCAAGTCAGAAAGACCCCTCACACATTCTTGAGGACTTTCTTTCAGTAAGAGTCCTTACTGACTAAAAACCACACCGGTGTTACCTATGTAACTATGACGGGGCCTTGGGAACGTAGGATCCTTCCACATCTCCCATCTGGTGTCGCCACTGCGGGCCTGTTTGGGTTTGGGGGGAGTAAATTGTAAGAGAGGCCCACGTTGGCACTACACGCCTCTACCTGTCCCCGAGTCCGTCAAACGTGGACCCATTTAGCGAGGCCGGTCAGAGGCGTGCACAGAGATTTCGAGTAGGCATGCATACACTACCGAAATCTCTCGTGCTTATACAAACCTATTTTTTCTTTATACGAAACCTGAATACAGTTTGTTCAGAATAAGCAACTGAATCGATTCCAATGATTTTTACACTATGTTATATTTTTCCCAAATACATTTAGGCTTTGTTGCACCGTGGCAACAGCTGACGGAGGCCAACGCCCCGCGTGCCCACCTGGGGGCCTAGACAAAATCCTTTTTCTGTAAGCGTTAACGTCAACGCAAAAGTCAAAATGTATGGAGTTGACGTTTGCTTACCAGAGGTCACGTGCCTGCTGCTAAATTGGTAGACAAGTCACTATTTGTTATGTGGAAAGGAACGTCGAAGCGAGCGTGACAGATACAAGTCATAATTGTTCATCAAAATGGTAGACAAAAGCCACTTTTGACAAACGCATATGATATTTCAACGTTTCCGCGGCACGTTACATTAACGGGAGCTAGGACGCTCACGTTAACCTTATAAATAGTAATTTTTGTTGGTAATTTCATTCAAATTAATTAGTAAAAATGCATACTTTGAGACTATTATGGGCGGCTAATAATGAAGCAGCTTTGTGAAGGCGTCAAAGAAGATTAAATCGCCGTAACATGGAGCAAATTGTTGAGATGTCGGAATTGGAATTTATTCATGGTTTTAGGCTGGATAAACAAAGTTTTTGGCGTCTTTGTGATGATCTTCGGCGTTTAATATCACCGCAAATTAGTGTTCAAATCAAGGTAAGTTGTGAAGAAGAACTATATAAAAAAATACACTAATAAATCTAATTGAAAACAATTGTTTGTTGACACCACTTCCACCCATCTAATTAAAACCTTCCGTTAACTCCTGCCACAGACGTTAACTCCTGCCACAGACGTTCACTCCTTACTTTTCCTTGAAGCCCAGGTTGTGGCCTTGAAAGATCACCATGGCTAAACATTATACCTAATGTTAGTGTGCAGTGAGAATAAAGCCCAATAAATATAAACCCTCTTATTCATAAACAATGTTTAAAGTTAACTAGTGATTAGCGATTCTTTAACCATTCATGTCACTCAAATTTAATCATCGTTTATGAATAAACACACCAGTGTTTAAGAGGTTTGTTCATAAACGATATGTAAAGATAACTTTAAACAACGTTTATGAATAAGGGGGAAAGTTTGCTACCAGCATTCTAATACCGCATCTAACAAACAAGTTTTAAGGTTTAGAATAGAGTTTATGTTTATAGAAATAACAAACGTAAGGACCACAATCATTTAAGTGAACCACTTGAGTTTGTTTACGTTATGCATTCCATAACCTTAAGTAAGTACCTAGTTCCGATAGTAGTTAAAATGGGATAGAAATTTGAAATAAATGGTAGAACATCGAAAAAACTTTCCTTTCCATAAATTCTCTCAGGAAATTAAATTGGCCGGGACTCGTACGAAGTCTAGATTCCATCTAAAATAAAATGTAATGATTACTCATCGCAATAGGAATAATTGATCTGTTAACAATATTAATATACAATAATTTCAAATATAACAATTTAATCACAATCCTTACATTAACTTAAGCCGTTTACTTGCTTTCTTTGTGATAAAACACTATTCAATTACTTTCAACGCACACAACATTCTTGAATATAAGGTTGGCTTAAAGGCCTAGTAACCGAGCTAAAAATTTATAAAAAAATGCGTTTGACAGTGAAAAAATAAACGCAATAGTGTCACTCCGACATTTGCTACACACAATTCATAGACTAATAATAGAGTGTTTCGGTTAACACTGCGGAATGGGCGTTCGACGTTTCATATGTCACTTGTCTACCATTTTTCACACGCTAACGTTAACTCCTTAACGCGAAAGGAAAACGTTTGAACGGAAAACGCTTGGATTTTGTCTAGGCCCCCTGATCGGCTGTTCGGAGCGTGGACCATATTTTTCCTTTATTAAGCGATTCGTCGTGACCACAGAACGCAGACGATGTCGATTAACCGTTTGAAAATATTTCTATTCCTATCTACTTTCGCGTTGTGCCTTTCAATATCTAATTTTTAAATTTCTATTCAAACCAGATTCTATTCTACCTTTTCCAAAAATTTGGAACTTTAAACAAGAATCTAAATGTTTTTCCGATGAATCCTGTTTAGAGGGGGCTTTTTGAAAATTATTTAAATCTGAATATCCATAACCCCAAACATTTTTATTATTATGTTTTGAAAAAAATATACACGGGAAACAAAATAATTTGTGTGTACACAGCCTGCTAATCAGTTATAATTAAATAATAATAATAAATAAATATATACAGACAAATCACACAGATTGAGCTAGCCCCAAAGTAAGTTCGAGACTTGTGTTATGGGATACTAACTCAACGATACTATATTTTATAATAGATACATATATAGATAAACATCCAAGACCCAGGACAATTAGGAAAAGATCGTTTCCCATCATGACCTGGCCGGGGATCGAACCCGGGGCCTCCACGTCGCAGGCAGGCGGGTTGACCGCTGCGCCACGGAGACCGACACACATTTGTCATAATACTTTTTATTAAAACAACGTGTGATATCACCTTTTTTGAGTTACATCCAAATCGCGAACACAACGCCCTTTAATTTATATTTTTGCTCAAAACTTAACGTTGAAAAGGCACCCTTTTAAGTTTATCTAAAAACAAATCTTTAATTTTTCATATTTTAGAAAGAAATACGCATAAAAGTAAACAAATCTTAATTCATTTGCACTTAAAACGAAACCAAACATCACAATTCACAATATGGCGACAGCACATTGCAAAGCTGGTAAAATAAATAGGTATTTTAACGAACAACAATTATGCTATTTATGATAGCTTCTAAACTTGATCGGTTTATGATATAGGCACTTTTTATGTCTTAAAACTGAATGAAATTCTGCGGCCATAAACGAAAAGTTTACGCACGAAATCAAATAATTTTATTCGCATATACGACCATAGTCGCTAAAAATTAAGCATATTTAGTTCATGCTTACGTCGCTCTACGCTCCATAGCGTAGTACTAGTAGTCTCTGTACCTTCTGCTTGAGGCGCGCTCGCTTGTCGGCCTCGTGTAGCGTGGCGGCGGCACGTACGACAGCGGCCCGCAGCGGCTGCGGTAGTACTCATGCTTACGTCGCTCTACGCTCCATAGCGTAGTACTAGTAGTCTCTGTACCTTCTGCTTGAGGCGCGCTCGCTTGTCGGCTTCGTGCAGCGTGGCGGCGGCACGTACGACGGCGGCCCGCAGCGCCTGCGCCGCTCCGCCGCCCACGAGCCCCGCCTGCACGGCGCCCTTCAGCTTCTCCTTCACCGTCTCGATCAGCACCACAGCGGTGTCGCGCTCTAGCAACTCCTTGGATGAGTTCGTCTTTTCCTGGTGAGAGTATAAATTTTAAATAAGGATTTATACTTCCTCAAATATCAGAAGTGCAATTTGACATTTCATACTTTTCATGACTACACAAATTTGTAGACGCGTAACTCAAGAATTGACATTTATTTCTTCCGTAAAACCACGTCATTTTAAAGTTATTTTTATTTTATCACAAACTGCACAATTCTTAATCACTTAATTTACATAAAAAAATTCAAACAAAGTAATACAATCAATGTAGACAATAAATCGTATTTTTTCTCGAAGTCTTGTCAAAGTCACGTAGTAAGGTACTATACCGTAGTGTTGTGTGACTCTTTAAATTCACTTTTATATCAATAATCGTTAAAAATTACCGAATAATCGAACTTACTAATAACGATCGTTTTCAATGAAAGCGTCCTTTCCTATCTATATTATTTATACCTATATATATATAAAAATCAATGCCACTTTCTTTGTAATTTTATAACTCAAGAACGGACTCACCTATCCAAACCAAACGTTTAGGCTTTGTTGTGACTAATTAGTAGATGGTTTATGTGAAGTTTGAACAAAATCGGCCGAGCGGTTCGTCATTTGTAATGTTTTTTGCTATAAATGAATCCAATGAACGATGGATCATCATCTCATCTTCTATATACAATACGTAACTAAAACACTGTTGTTACATTTTTAACACCCTTGCTCGTAAAGCTGATGTAATCCCACCGGTTTTAAATATGTAAAGCGGGCCATAACAAACGCGTGTGTTATCAAAGCAAATAGTTAAGTTATAGTCCATACAAATTCCATAACAGCATTATTTGTCATTTCAAATAATTATGGAACTGATCGCCGCCGCGTGGCTCTAGCCAGTGAGCAGCGCGCTGTTCCATATTTGAAATGGCAAATAATAATACTAATGGCGGGAAAGCAACAGTGAGCATTCACAGACTGAGTTTATTTAAAATAATTGATGTCCTATTTGAAATAAACAAATTTGTATTTGTTTGTATTTAAATGAGTATTTGTAAAAAAAATAGTTTCTTCGGTAATTTTGTTCGGTTAAAAACTTGACTGCATGCTATAGCATCTTTGCCAACATTTTCACGCAGCTACGGCAGAAAATAAACCTCGCGCCATTTTTCTCAAATTTTCTTTTCTTTGTACTTGTATTCTGAATATCTTTTTTTCTGTTTCCTCACAAGTGTGTTAAAAAATGTCGTACGATATACGTGCGTATTGGTTATAACATGCTCGGCTCAATTACACCCTCGCCTTCGGCTCGGGCTGAAATTCCACCTCGCGTGTTATAACCATCATTACGCACTAATATCGTAATGTACTATTACCTACAAGCATAACATTAGTGACATAATAATTTGAAAAAAATAATAATTGGCTAGTCGCGGGCTCAAAATCAAATAATTTTTAAAATCGTCACATTCCAAAAAAATGTTTAGAATACCTGCCCCCTAATCGGCGAACACATTTTTGTCAAATGATTGCGACTAGTTGGGATCAGTTGGGATCGTTCGGACCGCCCATTGGTCCGTTCGGTCCAAATGATCCCAACTAGTCGCAATCATTTGACAAAAATGTGTACGCCGATTAGGGGGCTGAATACTTTACAAGTACATTTTTATTTTGCTAAATAGCTTACTTGCAATGCGGCACGGCGGCTTTCTCCAAAGCGACAAAGGTTCACCGACAAACCCATGCCGCGGCGCACGTGCCTAAGCTATTGCTTTTATCCGCCACCCCCCGCGACCACCGAGACGCCTTGCGAATCATTTCCTTATTAATTTTTATTTTCTTATTACTCTTCCGCGCAACTTACTTCCGAACGGATGTAATTGTTGACCTACGCGAGTGATTTGTGTTTTGGTTACGTAAACATTCACCATGTCGTATACCTACTTCTACACACGACTTTGTTTTCGTGTAAAGTGTTAATATGTAGTTTGAACAACTACTATCAATTGTGCATAAAAATACCGTGTAAACAAACATTTTCAAAGATTTCGAGAATGACAAACAACAGCTGACAAGGTCATGCACTTGTTTAGAAAAACATAGGTAGATAGAGATACCTACGCGCCATGCGTCGACGTCACAGAGGAAATCGGCGCGGCGCAGGTGATACCTACGCCAGCGCGGCGGCATCGATCAGAGATGAGCTGGAACATTGTACCTATTTCTAATTTCGCGTCATCACTTCGTGAAGAACTGCAGAGGTAAGTAATCAGTTAAACATTACATATAAATATTAATTAATTATTTATTTTTATTATTTTTATTTAACATTTTTTCTAAATGATTTGATTTATTACGTATTTATACCGATTCTTAAAACGTAGGTAGAACGAACAACATAGTTTCTGGTACATACTGTATACAATACTCAATGCCAGTTTCTTTGCAATTTCTTAATCCACCAAAACTGTGTAATGGCACCAGATTGGCAGTGAAAAACTCATTGCGAAATTTAATTGAATTTTCGATTTTAACTGGTATATTATAAGGAGAAGTTTGTTTGCTACGGTGTATCCGTATGATCCCAATTGATACGCCATTTGAGTTCAAACGATTACACAATATCCTGTGCGTTTAATATTTGCTATGTCCATCAAAAAAGCCCAACTTTATGTTGCCTATTCGAGAGTCGGTACCCCCACCAGTCGTTTGTTAATATTTGTTTATTGTTTATCTAAATGTTTTAAATTAAGTTTTAAAATTGCGGGCAATTAAAAAAAATATTTTATGTTTGAATAAATAATTTTGATGATCCTATAAATTTGTTTTTATTATTTCACTTTATATGTAGCGAAGCACGTATCGGGCCGCTAGTTTAATTATATTTTTGCTGATTTCTAAATGTCAACGAAAACGCACATTTAAAATTAAACATTTTTAGTAATTATAATTTAAATAAGTGTTTGTAAGCAAAATCGCTCGTGTTCAAGTCTTGACAAAAAAGCATTTTTTTTAATTTTATTTACTGTCAAGTATAATCTACGCAGCCTCTCTCCATCTTGGAAGCTGACCGTGCACGTACTTTTCCGTTTGTCTGTTTTATATTAATTTGTGACTTGGCTATTACTTTTCTGGACTGATTCTTCTGTATACGTTTACCTTGGCTACAGTGGCGGGCCTACCATACAAGCCCAGATGCCCGGCTTGCCTTCCAAGCCTCACCCCCAAAAATAAAAAAAAACAGTAAACAGAAGAAAATAGTTTTCAAACTAAATTTACGTAGACGTAATTAAAAATACAACGCATAGCGCAACTCAGTTTGAACACGCGCCCAGGGTCGCACAAGGTCACGGCTCAATATCTATCTCACTCGCACTTGCGGGCTCTTACCTAGTGCAAGCCAGGTTTAACCTCGCTTGCAATGCACTCTTCTTTCGTTCCGTAATATGAAGTATCTAGTAACATAAGTATACATATAATATGGACATTTTATATGGCTGGATTCTGCTCAATAAAGCACGGCTTGCATCTGACGTTGTACACAACGCACTGTTGGATCAGTGTTGCCGTTTTAGTTTGTTGATTTTTTAGTAGTTAAGTACGATAATTTTCATTTATTTTAAGTTTGTGGGCTGATGTCACCGAAATAGAATATATTACACGAGGGAGTCCCAGGTATAATAGATTATTAAATAGGCTCATTCATGGACTGAATATAAGTAGTTTTCTTCGTCTTTCACGTTCGTTGATATTAAATATGAATGAGTGATAAAGTTATGGTTAAATACATCGAGTATATACTATACTTACTTTAGTATGTATTATACTTTTTCAATAACATTCGCTTTTTGACTCATTCAAGTGAAAAAAAGGGTTAAGAAATTTCTGTGACAAAAAAAAAAAAAATTTCTTTCATTGTAATTCAAGCGTTTATAAAAAATACCTAGTATAAAACAAAAAACTGGCCGTGTTACACATGTGAAATAGTTTAGCACTTTCTTGCGGGTTTTATTTTTTGTTATATTTTTTTCATATCTGGTAGAATTTTCAGATAATTAAGCGCTTTTAAAATTCATGGAACGGCAACACTGGGTTTGATTTGTATGAACATAGCTACGATTTGAATAGTCTCTTTGTTGTTTTTTCGAAGTTTAATTTTGAATTGATTGTGTAAAATGAGTGTAAATCCGTCGGATACCGATAATATTTATGTCCCTTGTGACGATTTCAAGTGTATTTATAGTTTGCTAAGCGGGGGAAAGGTAAATTCTTTAAGTTTTTCAGAGAAAAATAACCTCATATCTTCGCCAAAACCTACGCCGGATTTAAGCTCAAACAAGTAAGTCTCATAAAAGGAAATTCAATAGATCCGTTTATAAAACTAATTGGATTGCGGGCTGTTCCCATTCGAACAAACTTTATTGTAAACTTGCCCATTTGATTGTAACAATTCCCGCTACGTCAGCTTCCGCAGAACGCGCATTTTCTTCGCTAAAGCGTATTCACACATACTTACGGAACTCACAGGCCCAAGAGCGACTTTCTGATCTTTCGATGATCGCGATCGAAAAGCAACTTTTAGTAGAAATCAAACGTTCACCAACTTTTTATTCTGACGTAATAAAATCATTTTTAAAGAAAGATAGACGCATTGATTTAGAATATAAGTAAAAGCTTTTTTATTTTTTTATTTCTATGTTTTCGAAATCCCATAACTTTGTAGCATATTTAGATCGTTTGCAATTGGACACGCGCCGTTATGAATATATGTAGGGATTGTAGGTAGGTATCTTCGCTCAACACAATGAAAAGAGAAAGGCTTTTTTCGAAGCCGCCGAGGGTATGTCTTTGCTGGTACGTGTTATTCTTCTGCCTAGCAATATCATGCCTTCAGTGTGCTTTGATTAGCTCGCCGTCGTTAGACCACCGGCTTCTTGAAGCGAAGAATATGGTGATGTGGATCACAAAATCTTGTTTTGTAAAGAACGGTAAGAAAACGTATCATGGGCTTGCGTTATCGGTGGACCCTAGGCACGCCACTGCTTGGCTATTACATTCCTGGACTGATTCTTCTCTATACGTTTACCTTGGCAATATTGGTACCGGACTCCGAACTAAGCAAGTGATTAAAATGTCGAAAAGAGGTCGTACTTTGAACACCCAGGCTCGTGAGTTGGTGGTGAAGCTCCACGAATATTTTGAGCGTGAATCTCAAAATGACGGGCCTCTATTGCAATATTAAAAATCACATAGTGATTAATTTAAATGACGACGATGACAATTCCTGCAGTAGCAGCTGTAGTAGTTATTAATAAACAATATTTTGTTCAATATTTTTTTATTTATTTACCCTCGAAACACTAATATATCGAACAGAGAACGAAAAATTTTAATATACATATTGTCATCTCTGTTAAAATCACGAAACTCAAAATTAATAATGTATAAAGTAATATTTATAATACTTAACTTGTTGTTGTTGCTTAAGTTAGGATGGAACTAAAGATTTTTGGAATTTCTTTCATATAAAATGTCTCATAACATAAATGAATCTCTAAATTTAATCGATTAGAAATTACAAAGAAATGAAATCAATATCTCGTATAAATCGGATATTGTAGTAATCGTTATTTTAACCAAATCCCTATTCTTCAGTAAGTTCGAAGTGTCAAATTGCACTTCTTATATCAGAAGAACTGTAGTTAAGTTTCAAACTGAACAACTTTTACATTGGACCAACAGCGTATGCGTGAAAAAATAATCAGCTGTGACAAGTTAAGTCGTAATAGTATGTAAATACAAAATGGAAATTAAATTCGCCGTTTCAGGGAAACTCTGTTGCTTCTTTAGTTATTACCAATCAACACTGCTTTAGGTTAGGTTTAATATTTAACATTGGCAACCTTTGTTTACATTTTTGGACATGGAAATTACATTTCTGAGATTAGGGATTAAAGTTTTGTAATAAATACTATTATAGGAAAGTCAATAATATGGAGTTATTTTCCTAATAAATGAAACATAAGGATCCGTTTTCAAACTATAGTCAAAGGAGGAACCTGCATAGTTTTATTATATTATACACAAGTCATACCTTCTCCATCTTCAATGCCTCAGCCAACAAATCGACAATTTTCGGTCCCAAGCTTCCAAGATAATCTTCTAACGCGACCAGTTGTCTCAGCGTGGCAACCACATCGTCGGCCGGGCCTTCCAACACCTGTCCAGGGCCGTGTCCACCGGAGACAGGACGGCCACGCGGGATCTTAGAGTCGCGTGACACCATGCTGCCGGCCCGGGACCGGTCCGCGCGGGTGTCCAGCTCAGAAACCACGGACTCGATGTCGTTGTCCGAGTTCCATGGCGAGAGTCCGTCATCACTATAGTTGAGTAGACTGTATTATAAAAATCTAAACTCAATACAGAATCCTATGTTATCAAAGTTTATTTAAGTTTACATGCACAACATTATAGAATTGAATCCCAAAGCAAAATATTTGGCCAGAATCTTATTAATAATACAAACTAGACAAAAACAAATAGCGTGCTAGTTGGCAATATTTCATTTCGTGAAGCTTATCGATCGGCTTCCCGCGACCTTCATCAGGTCATCGGTCCACTTTGTTGGGGGCCTCCCTACGCTGCGTCTTCCAGTACGTGGCCGCCACTCCAGAACCTTACTGCCCCATCGCCCATCGGTTCTACGAGCAATGTGCCCTGCGCCCCTGCCCACTGCCACTTAAGTTTAGCGACTCGAAGAGCTATGTCGGTGACTTTGGTTCTTCTGCGAATCTCCTCATTTCCGATTCGATCACGAAGAGAAACTCCGAGCATAGCTCTTTCCATTGCCCTTTTTGTGAGTCTGAGCCTTCGTATGAGGCCCATTGTGAGCGACCACGTTTCAGTTCCGTAAGTCATCACTGGCAACACACACTGGTCAAAGACTTTAGTCTTGAGACACTGGGGTATCTTGGACGACGAGAAGATGTAGCGTAGCTTCCCGAACGCTGTCCAGCCGAGCTGGATTCGACGAGACACCTCTTTCTCGAAGTTGGACCTACCTAGTTGGACTGTTTGTCCCAGGTATATATACTCGTCAACAACTTCAAGTGCAGAGCAACCAACTAGAATTGGAGTGCGTGCGACATGAGAGTTCGAAATGATCTTCGTCATATCCATATTCATCCTTAGACCCACTTGTTGGCAAGCTCTGCTGAGCATTATGCTCAAGTCTTCCAAGGTCTCCGCCATGACCACGATGCCATCTGCAAAACGGAGATTAGTGATGGACTCGCCGTTGATATTAATGCCAAGTCCTTTCCAGTCCAGGAGCTTGAAGACATCTTCCAACGCAGCAGTGAATAATTTAGGTAATATGATATCTCCTTGTCTCACTCCACGCTGCAGTTGGATCGGTTTCGAGTCCTGATCCTGGAGACGGACTGACATGGTGGCGTTTTTGTTCAAACACTTGATCATCTATTGAGATGATCAAGTGTTTGAACAAAAACGCCACCAATCAATGGTCAATTTGGCACCGCTGGAGAGACTAGCACCGCCCAAGTCGCGATCGAATCGACGACCTTCTGATAGTCCACGAACGCCAAGCATAGTGGTTTGTTATACTCCTCGGACATCTGTATAACTTGCCGTAGCGTATGAATGTGGTATCATCATCATCATCATTCTCCTGCCCTTATACCAATTTATTTGGGGTCGGCGCAACATGTCTTTTTCTTCCATGCATCCCTATCAGAAGCCATCTCCGCAGTCACTCCCTTCTTAGTCATATCATCCTTCACACATTCCATCCATCGTTTCTTTGGTCTTCCCCTACTCTTATAGCCATCAACATTCATAATTAAGACTCTCCTCACGACATTCTCCTCAGTTCTCCGTAACACATGCCCGAATGTATGAATGTGGTATATGGTGCTAAAACCTTTTTGGAAGCCTGCTTGTTCGGGAGGCTGAAAGTCGTCGAACCTGCGACGAACAGCTTATAGACATGGCTCAGGAGGGTTATCGCTCTATAGTTTTTCGGGAGGGTACCTTTTTTTGAAAAACAACACCACCACGCTCCTGTGCCACGCCTTAGGAGTTTCGCCATTAAGAATGACGAAATTAAATAGCTTCTGAAGCGCTTTAAAAACCGGTTTGCCACCCGCGTTCAGAAGCTCAGCCGTAATTCGATCATCTCCAGCCGCCTTATCGTTCTTGAGCTATTTCAGGGCCATACCAATCTCGTACAGGCTGATGTCCAGGATATCGTAGGTGTAGTGTCAGGTTAGTCTGGCTCTAGGATCATTAGCCAGGCTTGCAACAGGTGCGTGTGTTGATGTATATAACTCTTTGTAGAATTTCTCAACCTCACCCAAAAGCTCGGGCTTGGAAGTGACGATCCTACCATCCCCAGTCATCAGCTTCGTAAGTAGGCTCTGTCCAACAGACAAATCTCGTGCGAACATTTTGGAGTCTTTGTTCTGCTCGATAGCCTCTTCAATACAGTTTGTATTAAATTGACGTATATCGCGAATCAGAGACTTTGGAGATTTGTCTGTTAAGGCATCTGATACGCGAAGCGTCATCAGGGGATTTTAAAACCTGTCTTTCTTCCATTAGCCGACGGGTGGGGCCGGAGATCCTCTTCTGTCCTTTTGAACGGAGGGTTTTGTAAAACTTGGGACCAACTTGGGAAAACCTGTTGTTATGGTCGTCCACATCTACGCATTCACCGAGGTATTCGAAGCGATTTTACAGTTCGATCTGAAAGCTTTCGGGGTTTTGGAGTTGGGTTAATGCTGGACGGAGCGTAGACTTTATAAGTCGAGAGCGTTCGAGCCTGATGTTGAGGTTCAAGATGCCTTTAACAATACGGTGATCACTCTCGGTTTTAACCGCATGGATCACGGAGACATCGTTGAACACTTGCCTTCTCGTTGACATTATGAAGTCTAACTCTGACCATCGGAGCCAATCCAGGTCCACTTGCGGTTCAACGGTTTCTTGAAAAAAGAATTCATCAGAGTCCTCCCATTTCCAAGAAATCCATTAGCGTCTGACCTTCGGGATTTCGATTTCCAACTCCAAATTGCCCCACTTTCATCTCGTCCACCATGACAACAGTGTAGTGGGTTTTGGAGGAATATATGGCTCTACTGACGTCCTCATATATAGTATTCACCTCATCGTCGGAGTGTTTAGACGTCGGAGCGTAGACCTGTATAACCTTTAACGAATATCGTTTGGTTATTCTGAGTACTGGTACGCCACGCAAGTCGAAAAGCTCCCGACTTTAACAATGTTGTTCACGAGGGACTTGTGGACAATAAACCCGACGCCACCCTGGGACAGCTGGTCGCCTTCCCGGAAATAGAGCAGGTTGCTGGACTTCAGGATTATCGAGTCTTCTCCCTCTCTTCGGACTTCAGATAACCCCACAATGTCCCAGAGCAACCGGCTCAGTTCTTCCTCAAGTTCAATAATCTTCTCATCGGTCCGTAGTGTGCGCGTGTTATAATTATGTTGCCAGGGCCAAAAGTCGTCCAAAGTCCTCGCCCACATGTGGGAGTAGCGAGAGGAGGCAAAACGCCGGGGCATAACTCCGCTGCCGCGAGATATTGCGGTACGGCGGAAAGAGCTCCGGCGGGATCTCATGGCAACATGGAGAGTGCGATTGTCGCAACCCAGTGCTGGGCACGCCACAATAGCGGCGGTAAGTGCGCTCTTAGAGGAGTGGCTAGAGAGGCGCCACGGCGCCCTCACCTTCCGCCTGACGCAGGTCCTCACCGGACACGGTTGTTTCGGGAGGTTCCTGTTCCGTATAAGGCGGGAGGAAACGCCAGGGTGTCACCATTGTGTAGATCGCCCTGAGGACACGGTGGAGCATACGGTGGAGGTCTGCCCGGCTTGGATCGAGCACCGCCGTGTCCTCGTAGCGGCGATCGGCGGTGATCTCTCGCGTCCGACCCTGGTCCAGGCCATGGTCCGGAGCGAGAGTGCATGGCAGGCCGTCACCTCCTTCTGCGAAGCAGTAATGCTGGCAAAGGAGGAGGCGGAGCGCGTGAGGCAACGGGAATCCCAGCGCCCTCGCGCCACTAGCCACCGCAGGAGACGCCCTGGTCGGGAGATGACACCAAACTCCCAGCCACCGTAGGTGCGGGCCTGCGGGCGGTGAGCAATGGGCAGCTCGCCGCCCGGTAAGGATCAGGCCCGAGTCGACGGCGCGTCGTGTTTCACGCGCGCCTCAAAGAGATGTCAGCACATCGTGACGGGGTCCACGAAGACCGATGCCTCCTGGGTCAGGGTTGCGGGTTGGTTAAACAAGAAACCGTGGCCCTGGCCGTCCCACAGGCAAGTGAAGAAACACGGGTGGGTTTTAGTCAGTAAAAGTCTGACACGCCCTTCCGCTCCACCCAGAGCGGAAGAAGTCATTTTATGATTTCCCATCCTAACAAAACAAAAAAAGGCCAAAAGTCGTCGTTGGTGATGGTAGCCTGATCTTTTCCGAAGATTATTCGCACCCCTTGCTCCGCTGTAACTGAGTCCGCTACCGTAGACTGGAATAGCGGAGCTGCCGGAGACTAGGGGCCTGGGCTGTGTCGGGTGCATCATTGGGGGGGGGGTTTTGCCATAATCCCTACCTAATCGCAGTGATTTGATATTCAACAGGAGAAGTACTGCTGCCCGCTTCCCTGGCGAGAGTTCCCTTAGTCACCTCTTACGACACCCACGGGAGGATATGGGTTGGTTACTATTCTAAGCCGTGGTTTCGGTATTTGGCCAATGATCACGAAAAGTATAATTGTGCCCTTATCGCGGGTATCGTATTCAGAATCTGAATGATTTTTACTAAAATAATAGTAATTACTGTTATGTGATTTTAAATTTTACGTGTTAACTGATTTTGAATTTTACATCTTTCATAGGTTGCGATAGTTTAAGAGTTAGTGGTTCCAATACTTAAGGATCTTTTGGCGCCTAACTGATATTGACATCGGAGCGTTGATGCTGATCATTTTGTTAAATTATATTGGCAAAACAAGAATCTATGTTTATATCTAATCAAGTTTAAATCCGTAATTATAATATTAACTCACCGCTTGAGCTCGTCCTCGGAGATGAGCACGGTCTGTATTGACGGCGCTACTTGTCTGGAGGAGTGCTCAGGGCTGCGGTTGCATTGCTGTTCGCGTTGCGACAGCGGGCTGCGATTGCAGCGTCGGATTGACTCCAGCGCGATGCGCGTGCGGGCAGGACTGCGTCTGTATAAGTACTCATCGTTAAAAGTGTATCTCTCACGTCAAATTGGCTAGAGTCTGTTCCAAGAGTATCTGATGAAAGTTTCTACAACCTTACACAGGCTGGATTCTTAGAGAATCAATCACTCGAGGATCTCGTCAAATGATTGCTTGCATGGTTAGTTAATGTCCCCTCTTTTCGATATCACTTTCGGGCCAAAAAAGTCTTAAGCTGCCCTTGACGATTCATTACATGTATACTTATATACAGTCAATTCTTGTTAATTTAAACTTCTTTTTGAATCCAATAAAAATAGTATGGACTATCATGAAGAAATGAATTCGGAGTGTTTTGAAGAATGGAAAGCATTTTGCCAAATTTAAAGCCAAATGCGGTGCTGGTATTAGATAACGCACCGTACCATTCTAGAAAAGTCGAGCGTATCCCCACTTTAAACTGGCGAAAAGCTGATATTATTCAGTGGTTGGATGACAAACAAAATAATTATCAAACTGCAATAATAAAGGCTCAATTAATGGAACTAGTAAAGTTACAAAAAACCAATTACGAACATTATGCTGTGGAAGAATTGGCTGCTGAATACGGTGTCACAATCCTGCGTCTGCCCCCCTATCACTGTGAGCTCAACCCAATAGAGTTAGTTTGTGCTCAAACAAAGGGGTACGTCGCCAGGAACAACAAAACTTTTAAAATAAAAGACGTAAAAAAATATTTGAAGAATGCCTGAAGGAAGTGACATCGAAAAATTGGAGAAAGTGGATCAATCATGCTATAAAATTTAAAGACGAATCTCGACCACATCATGGATGAATGTGTGGATTCATTGATTTAATAAATGTAACTGATTCCGATTCGAGTCGTAATCAATAAAAAAGTAAAGAATAAAAACGTATAAAATGATTTGTATTGTTTTACTTAATTCCTCTGAATCTCTTTAAACATTATTTCTCCAGCTCTTTTAATAATGTTGTAGTGAATATAATATGCTGGGAAGGTCCATATTTCTAAAATCATATTGTTAAATACGGTATGTATTACATTTTTACAACAAAAAAAATCGCTTTGATACCTCATAAAATAATGCATGACTAAATGTCTAAGTCTACTGATTGTCGAACATCACTATTGTAGCGGGCCACCCTTTTTCGTTTCAGTGACAGTTGCCCTTGTCACTTTTCTGACTCGAATTAAAAATCCGACTGTAGATGGGTTGTGACCATGGGCGTACCGAGGGGGTGGCAGAGGGGGGCAGGTACCCCCCCAGGAAATCTTGCAGAACATGTATGAACTCCCCTAATTACTAAACTAAATATAAATGAGAACTTATCTCTAACTATTAAACCACGCAGTAGACACTAACAACATGTACGGTGTAATTGCCAAAAAAAAACCACGTGCGACTATAGTGCACACAGATTACTAACTCTAATTTGACTGAGCGATGCGTTGACCATATTTTTGTTGGAAAAACCAGATAAGATAACAAGCTCATAACTTTGTGGTTTTTCATGATATCTTTTTGAAATTTTAAACATAGATTTTTTACATAAAAACACTGGATACGTGTTTCCGGTTTTGCATATACAAAAAATACCGTTGTATATTACCATTCCATTGCGGGACGACTGACTGATTATTGATCGATTATTATGAATTTAGCAGCTTTTTTTATTTTTTTTTTATTGGTACAAAACCCGCCACACTGTTCCTAACCCACTGCAACTCCTGAAAGCCAGAATCAACAGTGGAGACCGCCAGAAAAACGCCGAGCAATGAAGCTCGACGAGTCCCGGAGAAACGATGCAACTGTCTTGGGTCCCTAGTTCTGTTCTGTCTCCTGCTTGTTATGGAGGGAAGTGGAAAAAATATATTTTTCTTACTCCTCCGCTATTCTTTTCTGATTAATTTCGTTGCGGGACCCAAGACAGTTGAATTTAGCAGCTTAAGAACTTTTAGCACAATGACTATGGAATTGTGTTGGAATGACAAATTTATGAAAATACCAGACTAGGGCCCCTGGTGTTGGGGTCGGGAAACAGACGAGGGAACTTCTATTATGTGCCGCTATTTATTAATATAGGTAATGTTCCAAACAAGAACACCTAAGAGTAAATCGTAGGTGTTCCTTGCATAATGGAAGACAAACTTCACGTGAATAGAAATAGGATATATCTGTATTAAACTGTCTTCATAAAACAGTGGTAATGATCGCTACTTGCAAACAAATCAATTGAAAGGTGTATTCAAATACGTTGAGAAAAATTTAAAAGTAATTCGATTTAGTTTGTTGAGTTTGTTTAAACTTTCGTTATCGTTAGATACTTTTGCAACTGACCAAGATGAATCTTTTCCAAATTTGTCATACACACATCAAAAGTGTCTAGGGATCAACATATATTTTTGCAATAACTTTTCTCCTGATTGATATTAATTAAAATTTTCTTTAAGGATTCATCAAATAAAGTGTTTTCGTTTGTCACAGTAACGATAAACCAAGTCACCTTTGCATTAATAAAGAAATTTGCCATTTTCCTAATAAAGGGATATTTGACATTTGAACCACTAACACAAAAGTTCGAAAAAAAGACTGAAATAACAGTTTTCTCTAAAATTTTATTGGGTAACTTAAACAATTAATAATCCGTGTTTCTACCGCGAACACTAACAACACAAGAACATCGGTTTGGCATACTCAAAATGAGTTCATCCAAATCACGCTGTGGAATGGCCGCCCATGTTCGTTGCAACAACAAAAAAAGGTCTTCTTGCGACTGGATACCCTCCATATTCGGCAGAGCTCTTCTCTGTAGCATATCCCATGCATGCTCAATCGGGTTCAAGTCTGGCGACTGAGCAGGCCAGGGCAGGACATTGATGTTAGCTGCGGCGAGAGTCTGTCTTACAACTCTTGCGGTGTGCGGTCGTGCATTATCATGCATTAACTGAAATAAGGGACCGATTTGCACTTGTAGAGGAACGATGACGTCTGATACAATCGTTTCAGCATAAATTTGAGCGTTGAGGTTGCCTCTGATCCAAATCAACTCAGTTCTTCCGCCGATCCAAATACCCGCCCATACCATGATGGTTCCACCACTATAAGGATGGACTTCCTGGCAGGATTTTAATCGCTGTTGGCGTCCAGGGGTTCTCCAGTGTCGTATACGTCTTGTATCCGGTCTCATACCAAAACGAGACTCATCAGAAAAGCACACGAAACGCCATTGTTCTTCTGCCCAATTTCTGTGTTCAAGAGCCCATTGATATCGAATCCTACGATTGTGCATTGCTATAGGTGGTACCCGTAGCGGTCTTCGGGAATGAAGGTTCACTTCATGCAAGCGGTTTCTGACTGTTTGGTCGCTAATTAAGTTCCCTGAAGAGTGATGAAGCCTCACGGCTAACATCATGGCGGTTATTGTTGGAGCTCTTCGAGTTAAGATTTGAATGTATCGGTCTTGTCTCCGTGTGGTGCAGCGATACCGTCCTCCATGGCGCTCAGCCACGGTACCAGTGCTTCGGTAACGTGTCCAAAGTCGACTGATAACACTCTGACTTGTATTCAGAGCTAAAGCCACAGTACGTTGCCGGGAACCAGCTTCTATCATTCCCACGGCTCTGAGCATTTCTTCCCTGCTTAAATGACGTCGCCGCTCCATAATAACGTTGGTTTTAATCAGTAGTAGGGAAACAGTAGCACTAATAATGTCTTCAATGCGTTGTATGTTTTTATAGGGAAAATATTGACAGCTGATTTTCATCTTTTACTCGAATTTGATTCACAGTTCCTGATTCAAATTATGAAATGCACCAAAAAGGATCCATATAAATTTATAAAATCATAAATTTATTACAAAGCCACATCTCAATCTCAAGAAATCCGCATAAAAATGCTTGATCCCTAGACACTTTTGATGTGTGTATTTACGGTCGGTTTCTGTACTCTGTTGACATGTTTATCTGTTGTTGATAATAATTAATTACCTGTGCAATGGACTCCTGGAGCGCGCACTCTTGTGGTGGTGCGGCGGTGGCGAGCGGCGGCGCTCCAGCGAGCGGCGCCGGACGGGCGAGCGGTGCGGGGGCGACCTGCGGGGTGAGCGCTAATGTACGGAGCTCGGAACAAATCTAACACAAACGAGACCTATTCTACCGAATAGTCTAACAAAGGAGTAACTTTTACAAAGATACCCATTAACAGTAAAAGTGCGACAGTTAATTAAAAATTATTGTATTTAAATTTGTAATTTTAGCTCGAATGGCATGATTTATTTAGGCACATACATATCTCGATCTTAGAAGCATTAGGTCCTACCTACTAATATGCCTATCACATGTTAATCCTATAGGTGACACTGTCTATAAGAATTTTTAAACTTGTTTTTGTCTTTTACTTATACCAATGCGACACATGTTTACATTATGATTTCGTCCACTATAATATACCTACAAGGATTAGATAATTTTACCTAGAAAACTTTTTATCTCACCTACGATCCCGTCTAAAGTCCGGAGGCGAGCGTCGTCTCGGCAAAGGCTCTCGCTCTCGCGGTCGATGGTCAGGCCGGTCGTATCGGTCGGGTCGGCGGCGATCGGGAGAACGACGACGCAGGTCGGGTGACCGACGACGGAGCTCGGGCGACTTTCGGCGCTGTTCATTTGCATGGTGCTTTTCTTTCTTTTTATCAACAGATTGACGAGGTTCTGAGGATAGCTTGCCCATGTCGGGAGGAGATAGGCACAACTGGCGGTAGATCTCGTTCACATGGGTACGTAACTCCTCTTCGTGCAGTTCATTCATGCGTGCCTTCCAGCACACAATCCATTCTGGTTTGAAGTCGTACTTCGAGGGGTCTTTGCCCTCTGAAAGAACAGTCTTAATTAATATTCCGATTGTTTACTTATCGAAGTAAAACCCAACGTTTTGCACTATTGTAAAATTATGCCTGATTACGAAATCATTGAACATTTAAACAGGTCAAAAAAGCCTAGTTTGCTAAAAATAAATCCATATTTTTTTTTGTGTCACACACACACACACAGTGCAAATATTTGTATGCATGAATATGAATATTTGCACTGCCCCCTAATCGGCAAACACATTTTTGTCAAATGATTGCGACTAGTTGGGATCGTTTGGACCGAACGGACCAATGGGCGGTCCGAACGATCCCAACTGATCCCAACTAGTCGCAATCATTTGACAAAAATTTGTTCGCCGATTAGGGGGCTGGTCTGGTCGTGCCTCGGAAAGCACGTTAAGCCGTTGGTCCCGGTTGCCATACGAACATCTAGTGGCAGTCGTTACGGGTTGTTGGAGCCCTCAAAAGTCTAACAATTGGTCTAACTGCAATGCTTAGATATCGCGTTCGGGTTGTGGAGGTCAGACGGCAGTCGCTTCACGGAAAATATCGAAGTTTAGCCAAAATCAGCAGTTAGACTATTAAAGCGGACCCCAGACTCCAAAGCTGAAAAAGCTGCGGATGCGACTGGGATTAACGCTGAGATGATAATGATGATGATCCTACAGCTATAAAAAATATTGAGTGTAACTTACCGGCTTGTATCTCCTTGTACCTCTTGTTCCAGAATTTCTTCCACTCCTCAGGGTACAATGGGTGCTTCTCCGGGTTCTTCTCGTGGTAGGCGAGCGTCTTCTGCAGGGAGTCTATGACCGCCAGGCGCCTTTCATCAGCCAGCTTTACCTTGTACTCGTAGTTAGGAGGTCTTTGTTGCTGTGGATTAAGATTCTTCATTACTTACATATAGGATTACGCCGCGTTGTATTGGATTTATGTTTGCTAAGAATTCGTTTTAAGGAGCTGCCACCGGACTTTTCAATTGCATCTTACAAATAAGTAGGCTTTCATCATTCTATTATAACATTACTCCTGTTTTTACGTTCGGTTCCAATAATCTCGTCTCGGTGACGTCCTGGTTATGGTCATGCTATGCAGCCGCCTTTAGGTGGAGGTGTACCACAGTACACACATAATGCGCCAGATATGTTTAAATCCCATGCAATAGAGGACGGGCCCACTGCCATCAACCAAGCACAAATGGAGACTTGGCTGACTGAGCTGTTGCTAAGAAATTCCTTAGAGAGGAACCCGAGGAACCGGAGGACTCAGGACCTCATGCTCAGCAGACACGCTTGCGAACACAACATCAATTATTTGAGAATCAGTTCTTTTTTATTGTGTTTAGTTAAATATATCCTTTAGTGTAGTCACAGGAAATTATTTTTCATTTTTAACATTTTCTACATGATGTACATGTTGATAAGGAAGCGCTTACAGGTTGATGACCGCCGCATCCAGCGGTACTAAACTTTAATAATAATGGCGGAAAAAAGCAAGTCGATACAGGATCGCGCTGTCGCCGATCGGAGGCCAGTGAACCAATATTTTAAAGGGTGTTCTATTCCGTTCGCAATTTTATGCGATTTAGTTTGTTTGAAAATTTTTTTTTTTTTTAATTTTTAATGCTAGGTTTTTTTTTTCATGGTATAGGATTATTTCTAAGAACCAGCATTATCTGTGTTTTCATTAATTGTCATATTATCAACAACACTCTGTATACAGCCTGGAAGGGTAAAAACCGTTGACACTAAAACCATAGGTAGTTTGCTTAATTATAAAAATGTTTATCTGAATTGAAAAATAAATAAACGTAAACTCATAGATACAAAGCGCCCGAGGTACGTATCAGTGCAAAGGGCGCTGACCTCTTGCACTGGTCGTCCGTTTTAACTACCTACGTAAGTTTTAACTAACTAAATCCCAATAAAAATACAATACACATAACCTGTCAAGTAAATTTCCCTTCAAAATTTCTGGCTTAGGTATTTAAAAGTTAATCACATTTTTATCTCCAAATTTACATCGATTGAATAATGTACACTTACATTGACTTCAAAAGACGATGAAAAACGATGGTGGTAACTGTTTTGTTTTGGCAAGTACCAATGTAACTTTTCTAAAGTTATATGTACTTTCTAAGTATATCTTGGACACCAATGACTGAAGGTGAAGGAAAACATCTTGAGGAAACCTGGACTTTAAGTCTGAAATCGCCAACCCGCAGTGAGCAAGCGTGGTGATTACGCTCAATCCTTCTCTGTATGAGAGGAGACCTGTACCCAGCAGTGGGGCGATAAAAAAGGTTGATGATGAACTGTTTTGCCGTATTCGATGTTCGTGCCGTATGGGATTTACCCGTCTCCCGTAATGTTTATTATGAACATTGTAAATACGTAAATTCTTCGGGCCTCGTTCAGGTTATCGCCAGCCACGGCGTAAAGCCGAACCATTTCGGTCCACTGTAATTTTGTGTACGCCAAAATATTACACTACATAACACACATACATACACGACACACATAAGACACACTTGCACGACAAATGGGCGGCGGCGGGCGGACATCGCGTCGCGAGTATTGCGCTGCGAGCAAGCGCACGTCCTTTCTATTCGTGGCTGCGCCGAACTTAAGTGAGAGGGTCACGCGCGCAGCTTGCGTGCCGATCGTTTACCCTAGCGTTCACGAAACATATGATCCGCTAGCGGCTAGAGTGAAAATAAGTTCGTGGAAAAATGAAATTTTACTAAAAAAAAGTATTCTTTTTTCATTGAATTTACGTTCTGAAAGTGAAGCCAAACCACTGATCTCATGAGTACCGGTGTTTACACCAACAGCCTGTATACAAGGCGAATTTTTAGTCACCGTCCAAATATCGATTTATCAATCTTTGGCGAAAATCATCGAATACGTGTTTTTTTCGTTTAGCATCACTAAATACAAAAAAAAAAGAATATTAAAATATCACATCAAAAAAATTACATATCTATAAAAGTTGACGTTTGTTGACATCGCGCCGCCATGTGGTATTATTCAGTGACCACGCGGAGCGGATAATTCTTTCGAGAAAATGATTGAATATGAAAATTTAAGATAACGATTTTTTTTTTTTATAATGGAAGTGGTAAATGATACCTAATGCCTAGAAAAAATTTGGACGGTGACTAAAAAATCTTACTGTATATATATATTTTTTTTTTTGTTGGGTTTGAATAGTGAACAACTTTGCTCCCAGGCATCAATCAATGATGCATTTGATCAATAATACCTTTTTATAAAATTCATGTACAACGCAATTTATAGTAAAAATGCGCAGGACTGCATAATAATGTTGATTTTTGTTCAACTTGAAATAGGGTGGGGCCCTATTTCAAGTTAAACAAAAATCGACTTTATTTCAATGACACATCGATCACTTATACACTAGATTCACAATCAGCGTAAAAAATGTTTGAACTGAACAAGCGCACAACACAGCACTTGGGTGCCTTTTTCATTTAGTATTATTCGAACACTCCGACAGTAAACATGTCTCAGTGCTCGTTTAAAAAATTTAAAAATCACACTTCCAGGACGAATAAAGGACAAAATTTCATATTTTCGGTAACTATTAATTTTATCATTGTGTAATTATATCATTATATTGCATTTATTGATATTTCGTAATAAATCAGCAGGACTTATAAAGCAGCTCAATAATAATACTCTTACTAAATATACTTATCACAATATCGAATGCCTACTTAAATTGTTCGGGTTATGTGTGTGCTCCACCACAAATGCAATGGAGACGCTATTTGTTTTTTTTTTTTAACCCGTATACAGAAGGAGGAGGGTTATGTTTTTCGAGAGTGTGTATGTATTTTTCTTTGGTAGGCTCTGCAGCGTAAACGGCTTAATGGATTTAAGCTTGACAGTTGTCATTAGCTTCGGTTCGACTGAGATTGGTACTGGGTACATTAAAATTCTATAATTCTGGGTACATTAGAATTTTCGACGCCACATTATGACGTAAACGTTGTTTTCGTTAAAACCTACCGAGTGGAGTATCTGATGTTTTGTTTGAAGTGATGTTTTATTTTTTATTCTATTATATTATTTATATTAAATTTTCGAGTGAAGTAAATAATTATAACTTCGTTGTATTCGTTTCATTACCTACTTAATGAATAAATGTGATGCCCTATCAAAATAATTTATTAATTATTTTCCTTCCATCCTTCCTCAGCCTATAGATGTCCACTGCTGGACAAAGGCCTCCCCCAAGGCATTCCACGATGACCGGTCTTGTGCTGCCCGCATCCATCGGCTGCCCGCATCCATCGGCTTCCCGCGACCTTCACCAGGTCATCGGTCCACCTTGTTGGGGGTCTCCCTATGCTGCGTCTTCCAGTACGTGGCCGCCACTCCAGAATCTTGCTGCCCCATCGGCCATCGGTTCTACGAGCAATGTGCCCTGCCCACTGCCACTTAAGTTTAGCGACTCGCAGAGCTATGTCGGTGACTTTGGTTCTTCTGCGGATCTCCTCATTTCTGATTCGATCACGCAGAGAAACTCCTAGCATAGCTCTTTCCATTGCCCTTTGTGTGACTCTGAGCCTTCGTATGAGGCCCATTGTGAGCGACCACGTTTCAGTTCCGTAAGTCATCACTGGCAACACACACTGGTCAAAGACTTTAGTCTTGAGACACTGTGGTATCTTGGACGACGAGAAGATGTAGCGTAGCTTCCCGAACGCTGCCCAACCGAGCTGGATTCGCCGAGACACCTCTTTCTCGAAGTTGGACCTACCTAGTTGGACTGTCTGTCCCAGGTATATATACTCGTCAACAACTTCGAGTGCAGAGCAACCAACTACAATTGGAGTGGGTGCGACATGAGAGTTCGACATGATCTTCGTCTTATCCATGTTCATTTTTAGACCCACTTGTTGGGAAGCTCTGCTGAGGTCATTGAGCATTTTGCCCAAGTCTTCCAGGGTCTCAGCCATGACCACGATATCATCTGCGAAACGGAGATTAGTGATGTACTTGCCGTTGATGTTGATGCCAAGTCCTTTCCAGTCCAGGAGCTTGAAGACATCTTCCAACGCAGCAGTGAACAATTTAGGAGATATGACATCTCCTTGTCTCACTCCACGCTGCAGTTGGATCGGTTTCGAGTCCTGATCCTGGAGACGGACTGACATGGTGGCGTTTTTGTACAAACACTTTATCACCTCAATGTATCGATGGTCAATTTGGCACCGCTGGAGAGACTGTAGCACCGCCCAAGTCTCAATCGAATCGAAGGCCTTCTCATAGTCCACAAACGCCAAGCATAGTGGTTTGTTATACTCCTCGGACTTCTGTATAACTTGCCGCAGCGTATGAATGTGGTCTATGGTGCTAAAGCCTTTTCGGAAGCCTGCTTTTTCGGGAGGCTGGAAGTCGTCGAACCTGCGAGCGAGACGATTCGTGATGACCCTAGAAAACAGCTTGTAGACATGGCTCAGGAGGGATATCGGTCTGTAGTTTTTCAGGAGGGTATTGTCGTCACCTTTTTTGAAAAATAAAACCATCACGCTCCTGTGCCACGCCTTAGGCGTTTCGCCTTTAAGAATGACGGAATTAAATAGCTTCTGAAGCGCTTTAAGAACCGGTTTGCCACCCGCTTTCAGAAGCTCAGCCGTAATTCCATCATCTCCAGCCGCCTTATCGTTCTTGAGCTGTTTCAGGGCCATACCAATCTCGTACAGGCTGACGTCCGGGATATCGTCGGTGTATTGTCGGGTTAGTCTGGCTCTAGGATCATTAGCCAGGCTTACAACAGGTGCGTGTGTTGATGTGTATAACTCTCCGTAGAATTTCTCCATCTCACCCAAAAGCTCGGGCTTGGAAGTGACGATCCTACCATCCCCAGTCCCCAATTATTTTCATTCAGTTTAATTATAATCATAACACATACATATACCTATACCATAGGAATATATATATATATATATACAATATGTAAAGAAAACCCCGTCCGACCCATAAGGATAATAAAGGTTAGGTAAACACATGACCAAATAAAATATGAAATTTTGCATTATCATCATAGTAACAATATTAATGAATTTTGAAACAATCTTTTTTTCCCGCGAATTAACTCAAAATAAGTTAAAATTTTAAAATGTGACAACACCATTTTCGGCGGTATCATCGTTTGATTCTTTGTTGGATATTAATGCATAAATTAATGCTCGATGTTTAGCGGTGCTCGTCTGTGAAGTCGCGTATTCAAAGAAAAAACTAGTGATGTACTAATTTTTGGGTAATAACGTTTTTTTTATCGCTATTAATCGAAACTTGTACCTGCAGCCTAATAGGCGAACACATTTTTGTCAAATGATTGTGATTAGTTGGGATCGTTTGGATCGCAGTTGATATAATTAACTAATGATGAGATGATGATGATGTTGATTAATTTATTATTGTACTAAATGTTTCAATGTATTGTAACATTTGATGCAAATAAATTATTATTATTTTTTAGGGGGTATTTTTTTTAGGTTTAGCCAGCTTTTGTATGCATTAGTACAATCAGTTATCCTAACAACACCTTCACGGATCGGACAGGGTTTTCTTAACATATTGTATATATATATTTTAATAATTATAAACTAGTGCTTGACTACAATCCCGCCTGATGGTAAGCAGTGATGCAATCGTTGATGGTAAAGCGCACAAGTTTATTAAGCCTATTCACTTAAAAATCTTAGCGAGTAGGAAGGATTTATTATTATCAATATATTTTTTATACAATATATTTTTTTCTACGGCCATTTGGTAATTTGGTTAACACATAACCATAAGTCATATTTCAATAGTAGTCATTCCTGCCAAGTCGTGTTACAATGACCATTACCACACGGGTAAACCGTACTACAATGAAACATTTTAATATTTTTTTATGGCTACGACATCAAAAAATCAACATATGATTATGCCAAAAAGCGCGCGTATTTGCGTCACGACTAAACATCGCATGTTATTAGGCTGTATGGATGAATTTTCTTTGCCTTTCATTTGTGGGATTATAATAACACTGCGCGCGCTGCGGTATTTTCGCGCCATTGTTAACTTTTATCTGCATTTATTTCAAGGTCATAGAAAAAGTTTTGTATACCACTGTCGCAAACCAGCTATTGTAATACTCGTGTTAATCTATTGTGCCACTCAGCTGTGCATCGTGGCACAAACTATCACTCGTATAACAATAGCTATCATTGCTTGACAGTGGCATAAATAACTATTTTCTGCGACCATTTGGTAATTTGCTTAATATACAGTATGTTAACTAACAGAGGGCGTTCCCGTTAACCCGAAATAGTATAGCATACATACATGCTAAAAAAAATATTTCCATTCGAAAACAAAATGTTTTAAAATTTTTTCCAATAAGAAAATATTCAATAAAATTTTTAAATTGACATGTAAAAGAAACACACTGTACACGCGAACATGAAAGACGGCAACGTCGCAATTTATTTATACATGACGACTACTATTTTGATTTAAAACAGGAGGTTTCAAATTTATTTCCAATTAGAATTTTTTTTTATTCGGATTTTATATGCTTATTTTTCTATGCTGATATTTTTATTTTAATCTATTAATGATATATATTAACGAGTTTAAGGGAACGCCCTCTGTTATTTAACATACTGTATAACCATAAGTTATATCTCAATAATACTCATTCCTGCCAAGTCGTGTTACAATGACCATTTCCAGGCGGGTAAACCGTACTACAATGAAACTTTTTTTTTTATGGCTATGGCATCAACCAAAAGCGCGCGTATTTGCGTCACGACTAAACATCGCATTTTATTAGACTGTATGGATGAATTGTCTTTGCGCTTCATTTGTGATATTATAACATCAAAACAACATTGACTTTTTTTGTATTTATTTATTTCAATGTCGTAGAAAAAGTGCTGATCTATTGTGTACAAACTCGGAATCTATTGTGTCTAACTATCACTCATATTACAATAGCTATGCTATCATTGGTTGACAGTGGCATAAATAACTATTGGGTTGTATCTTAAAAAATAATTTAATGTCCATCAGATAAACTTATAAAAAATATTGAACACGTATTTTTTATTTTTTCTTTCATTTTTTTTTTTTTTTTATAAATTATAAACCAGCGCTTGACCGCAATCCTGCCTGATGGTAAGCAGTGACGCAATCATTCAAATACTTAGGAAGATATATTGATTTGAAAAGTCGTATGACGTCACGCCGTGGTACAAATTATGCCACGGCGTGACGTAATTAGCCCCCACTCCATAACTTTAATACGCTATATCTCAGTAGTTTTTGGTAATTTGGACAAAATAAAAAATACGGGTCTTAATTTTTTTTATTATCTATATGACGGACTAATTATTGTTTTGATTTTCATACCTTGGATACATCCCTATTGTACACTAGCTAGATCATTGTTTATAATTTTGTTAGGAATATAATTTTGTAACAAAATTTCAAAAATATGACCATTTATAATTACGATACTCACAAAAAATATTCAAGAGCGCCGCAATTGCCACTACCACTATTTTTTATTTGCGCATAGGTCAGGAGCTTCTTGTACAGGGTGTATCTGACATCGTAACGCAAACTTCGCGAAAAGGCTACACCGCATGCCACTAATAAAATTATGATAATCATTTATATCGTTAACGAGCGGTTACAGAAATAACAGTGTTTAAAAAAATGTGTTGGCTCGGCCTTTGAATGTTGCAATCGTGCCGCCGCTCGTGTTTGTGGGTATGACGTTGACCCCTCTTGTGTACTCTATTAAATCAGCTGATAGGATAGTTTTTCGAGTATTGTTCACATTGCGCTTTTTTGTGTAATTAGCGAATTACTTAAAAAATCCATCAACATTAGCTAACACTTTCATGACTGAATTTAATTCTAGTACCAAAAACCTAAGCAACTCTTCTGATGTACCTTTTTTAGACAAACATACGTACGAGATAGTTCCTGACAGGTCGATGAGGGTGAAACCTGCACGAGAAGATACGGTTGAACGAATCATCAAACAAATTAACGATAGAAAAAGCCTGGGTTACGACGGGATACGTGCTAATGATGTTAAGTGTATTTCAGCTAAACTAACCCCAGTTATTACACATTTAATCAATTGCTGCTTGAAAACAGGCACGTATCCAGACCTTTTAAAAATAGGAGTGATACGTCCAATACACAAAAAAGGCCCACGTGATAACGTTAATAATTATCGACCTATCACTATATTGTCTTGTATAGATAAAATCATAGAACGCTACATTGGTAATGAGATTAGTATTTTTTTGCAAACACCCGAAATAATTAACAATAAACAATATGGATTTCAGAAAAATAAGAGCACGACACAATTATTACGAAAATTTACCGATGAAGTGAAAAGACAGATAAACGATAAAAAATATGTCTTGACACTTTTCATAGATTTCAGCAAAGCTTTTGATGTGCTCCGATGTGATACACTTTTTGAGAAGTTGTCACAAAATGGAATACAAGGGCCAATGTTAGAACTTTTAAAAAACTATCATTAAACAGATACAACACGGTTAAAATACAAAATGAATATAGTAAAAAGCTTCTATCCACGCAAGGAACAGCCCAGGGCTCAATTATAGGTCCGACAGAATATTTACTATACGTGAATGATATGTGTAATGCTATAAAGTAAGGCTCTGCATACCAATTTGCCGACGACACGTGTATATTAGTCGCTAATAAAAACATTTGGGACGCCGTGGCAACCCTCCAATGTAACTTTGACGAAATGTGTAGGTGGGCACATGATGTGGGCTTGGTAATAAATGCTACAAAAACAAAAATTGTTCATATACACTCATCACATAACAAATGCTCCACTAAGCCTACAGTTACAGCACACGAACATATTTGCCTACATAGCCCCCCAAGGACTTGCATACACATACTTGACCGATATTTATAAGCTACAACTTAGAATACTAAAAGTAATTGTGCCAAAACATATACAGGGAAACTTTTTGTCGAGTGCGCAAAAACAAATGGGTGGCTCAGAATCAATAACAGAACAAATCTGCATTATTAGTTTAAAATAAAAAATCATGTTTTTGTCCGCCCTAAAATCAGCGAATGAGAGACACCAATTATGCATATCAATAATATCATAGTATTAGCATGTGGCCGCGTAGTGAACATGCGGGCGGCGCGGGCGCGCGGGGGTTCTGTGATGTTCCCGCCGTCCCCACTCCGCCGACAATGAATGGGACCGCGTGCGGCGACCATAACATCGATTTCATAATAAACATCGTTCGTTATCAATAACTATTTCTTTTTTTTTGTACTAAAACATACCAAAGTAATAATATTTTTATCTATAAAACTTATTTCGCTATAAGTTGACAAAGTTTGCGCACTGGATAAAATTTTATCCTGTATATAAGAAATTCCAAAACCATAATGACGATCTTTTTAAATATTGTAACGTTATGAATGTGTTCAATAAAGTTGAATACTGTATTTTATCAGAAATTAATAGACCTGAACTGCTAACCGAAAAAATAAGACCAGACTTTCTAAGACCGATAAAAGTTAAAAATAAATACATCTTACCAAAATTTAATAATGTGTACGGGATGAGGGTTGCAGAATATTTGGCCCTTTTATGTCAACAAACTCCCAGAAACTTGCAAACGCTATACAAAACGAGTTCGAAAGGTTATAAGTGCAAATCTAAGCGTTTCTTTACACAAAATTTCATATAATGTGCACCTAAATAAGGTGCGGACGCCGGCGGATCGGGCTGCCTGGATCTGTCAAGCTTTCTCAATCAAACTTGAACTGTAATGCCTTGGTGATAAAGTTGAGAATCTGTTGAGGAAATTTGGCGGATTGTGGAGGCTTGATGTGCGGGCGAATGTACCTGGGTATTAATATACCTATAAATTGTTAGCATTGCATTGTTTAAATTAATAGTTATTGATAGTATAGTTATGAGCGGCTCGCCGACACGCAGATAAACCCTGAGAGGTTTTCGTTGTGCGGCTAAAACAAATTGTGAACCTAATTGTAAGTTTATTAGAAATAAAACAAATTAAAAAAAAAAAATCTTTAAAATCTTATTGGGTTATAAAAGTATAGCAATTATGAACGGTTTAAAGTGAAACAAACTGCATGTTATTTTTTTTAAATCAGGATAAAAACGACGAAAAATTCCACCACTGCGGGGTTCAGAATCATGTCCTGGATCCATGGTATTCGTTTGTGCGTCGATGTCGGAGACACCCTTTATATATTTTCAAATACCCTAGCACAATCACTAGGATTGTTGTTTAATCCACCGTGGCATCTTATACTTCCAAACAGGAGTTCCAAGTCTTGGCTTATTTTATGTATAGTTTAACTCCATTTATTCCCTGTTCTAGTGACTGGGCCCGGCCGTAAAAATATATTGCTTTTTTGTAGCACCTTATAATTCTTACTTTAATGCATGCATGTAAGGTTGAATTTGGTTTGATGTTTGACGTACCACAAACTCGGTCGTAAAAATAATGGCTTTTTGTACACTGCTTTGTGATAAGTACTTTATACACTGTACTTTTTGTAGCACCTTATAATTCTTACTTTAATGCATGCATGTAAGGTTGAATTTGGTTTGATGTTTGATGTACCACAAACTCGGTCGTAAAAATAATGGCTTTTTGTACACTGCTTTGTGATAAGTACTTTATACACTGTACTTAAGGCTAATTTTAAATTAATGTATATTTATTTTGACTACTTTAGGCTGCTTAATACTTGCTGCCATTTTTGAGAACAGTTTCGTTCGAGACTGTGTATCTAGTATTTATGTGATCGATGCAATGACAGTTAAGTTGATTTCAAACTCACTATCTGCATACCACTGAGACAGTTAGAAAAAACCGGCCAAATGCGAGTCGGACTCGCACACCGAGGGTTCCGCCGTACAAACGTAGCGGTTTACAATTTATGACGCACTAGCTTTCAGCCAGCGGCTTCGCCCGCGTGGAGTTTGGTTATATCACGCTGTTTAAATTCCCCTCGGGAACATCAATTTTTTCCGGGATAAAAGGTAGCCTATGTTCTTTCTCAGGGTCTAAAGATTGTCTGTGCCAAACTTCATCAAAATCGGTTGAGAGGTTTAGGCGGGAAAGCGTAACAGACAGACAGAGTTACTTTCTTCTTCTTCTTCTTCAGCCTCTAGACGTCCACTGCTGGACAAAGGCCTCCCCCAAGGCTCTCCACGCTGACCGGTCTTGTGCTGCCCGCATCCATCGGCCACTCCAGAACCTTACTGCCCCATCGGCCATCGGTCCTACGAGCAATGTGCCCTGCCCACTGCCACTTAAGTTTAGCGACTCGCAGAGCTATGTCGGTGACTTTGGTTCTTCTGCGGATCTCCTCATTTCTGATTCGATCACGCAGAGAAACTCCTAGCATAGCTCTTTCCATTGCCCTTTGTGTGACTCTGAGCCTTCGTATGAGGCCCATTGTGGGCGACCACGTTTCAGTTCCGTAAGTCATCACTGGTAA
Source organism: Sesamia nonagrioides (assembly GCA_017933935.1). NCBI lineage: Eukaryota > Metazoa > Arthropoda > Insecta > Lepidoptera > Noctuidae > Sesamia > Sesamia nonagrioides. The sequence goes on from JADWQK010002191.1 coordinate 54,927, forward strand.
CACACACTGGTCAAAGACTTTAGTCTTGAGACACTGTGGTATCTTGGACGACGAGAAGATGTAGCGTAGCTTCCCGAACGCTGCCCAACCGAGCTGGATTCGCCGAGACACCTCTTTCTCGAAGTTGGACCTACCTAGTTGGACTGTTTGTCCCAGGTAAACATACTCGTCAACAACTTCGAGTGCAGAGCAACCAACTACAATTGGAGTGGGTGCGACATGAGAGTTCGACATGATCTTCGTCTTATCCATGTTCATTTTTAGACCCACTTGTTGGGAAGCTCTGCTGAGGTCATTGAGCATTTTGCCCAAGTCTTCCAGGGTCTCAGCCATGACCACGATATCATCTGCGAAACGGAGATTAGTGATGTGCTCGCCGTTGATGTTGATGCCAAGTCCTTTCCAGTCCAGGAGCTTGAAGACATCTTCCAACGCAGCAGTGAACAATTTAGGAGATATGGCATCTCCTTGTCTCACTCCACGCTGCAGTTGGATCGGTTTCGAGTCCTGATCCTGGAGACGGATTGACATGGTGGCGTTTTTGTACAAACACTTTATCACCTCAATGTATCGATGGTCAATTTGGCACCGCTGGAGAGACTGTAGCACCGCCCAAGTCTCAATCGAATCGAAGGCCTTCTCATAGTCCACAAACGCCAAGCATAGTGGTTTGTTATACTCCTCGGACTTCTGTATAACTTGCCGCAGCGTATGAATGTGGTCTATGGTGCTAAAGCCTTTTCGGAAGCCTGCTTGTTCGGGAGGCTGGAGGTCGTCGAACCTGCGAGCGAGACGATTCGTGATGACCCTAGAAAACAGCTTGTAGACATGGCTCAGGAGGGATATCGGTCTGTAGTTTTTTAGGAGGGTATTGTCACCTTTTTTGAAAAACAAAACCACCACGCTCCTGTGCCACGCCTTAGGCGTTTCGCCTTTAAGAATGACGGAATTAAATAGCTTCTGAAGCGCTTTAAGAACCGGTTTGCCACCCGCTTTCAGAAGCTCAGCCGTAATTCCATCATCTCCAGCCGCCTTATCGTTCTTGAGCTGTTTCAGGGCCATACCAATCTCGTACAGGCTGACGTCCGGGATATCGTCGGTGTAGTGTCGGGTTAGTCTGGCTCTAGGATCATTAGCCAGGCTTACAACAGGTGCGTGTGTTGATGTGTATAACTCTCCGTAGAATTTCTCAATCTCACCCAAAAGCTCGGGCTTGGAAGTGACGATCCTACCATCCCCAGTCTTCAGCTTCGCAAGTAGACTCTGTCCAACAGACAATTCTCGTGCGAACACTTTGGAGCCTTTGTTCCGCTCGATAGCCTCTTTAATATAATTTGTATTAAATTGGCGTATATCGCGAGTCAGAGACTTTGAGATTTGTCTGTTAAGGCATCTGATACGCGAAGCGTCAACAGGGGATTTTAAGATCACCTCCCGTCTTTCTTCCATTAGCCGGCGGGTGGAACCGGAGATCTTCTTCTGTCCTTTTGAACGGAGGGTTTTGTAGAACTTAGACCCTTCCGTTTGGAGAGTTTCCACAAACCTGTTGTTGTAGTCGTCCACATCTACGCATTCACCGAGGCATTCGAAGCGGTTTTGTAGTTCGATCTGAAAGCTCTCGGGGTTTTGGAGTTGTGTTGACGCTGGACGGAGCGTAGACTTCATAAGTCGAGAGCGTTCGAGCCTAATGTTGAGGTTCAAGATGCCTCTAACAATACGGTGATCACTCCCGGTTTTAACCGCATGGATCACGGAGACATCGTTGAACACTTGCCTTCTCGTGGGTTTTATGAAGTCTATCTCGTTTTTGGTCTGACCATCGGGGCTGAGCCAGGTCCACTTGCGGTGCAATGGTTTCTTGAAAAAAGAATTCATCGCAAATAGTCCTTCCTTTTCCATGAAATCCATTAGCATCTGACCTCTGGGATTCCGATTTCCAACTCCAAATTGCCCCACTTTCGTCTCGTCCGCCTCTCGCATGCCCAGTTTTGCGTTAAAGTCCCCCATGACAACGGTGTAGTAGTAAGTTTATAATTATTAAAAAAATATTTTATGTCATGTAAGCAAAAATAATATTTTAATATTTTATGTAACTTCAAATTTATCATTTTCACAATTTTTCCTTTATCTGTCTGTACTATAATATACCGTTGCTTCGTGCCGAATTTCAAGATTCTGAGTTCACGGGAAGTACCTTGTAGGTTTTGATTCCCTAGCGTGTGACGGAAATTCGTCTAAGGTGTCGGTATAAACTGCTGTATCTTTTGATCGCTTTAACTTAGAAGTTTGATGTTTTCACTGCTTAAAGGGACAATAGACCTAGGTATTTGGTATAATTTTCAATTTGATACCTTTATTAGTTCGTGAGAAATAAGGTAGTGAGTTTCATTTTATTAAAATATGTTTATTATATTATATAACTAAAAAAATGTGATTTTCGCAATTTTTCCTATATTTGCATTATATGACAATCCTTCATGCCAAATTTCAAGATTCTGAGTTTACGGGAAGTATCCTTTAGGTTTTGATTCCTTTGCGAGTGTCGAAAATTTGTTGAAAATATCGACATATCGGCTGTATCTTTTGATTGGCTTGGCTTAGAGGTTTGATATTTTCACAGCTTAAAGGGACAATAGACCTAGGTATTTGGTATAAATTTCAATTTGATAACTTTATTCGTTCGTGAGAAATAAGGTAGTAAGTTCCATTTTATTAAAATATGTTTAATAAATTATATAACTAAAAAAATGGGATTTTCGCAATTTTTCCTATATTTGCATTATATGACAATGCTTCATGCCAATTTTCAAGATTCTGAGTTTACGGGAAGTATCCTGTAGGTTTTGATTCCTTTGCGAGTGTCGAAAATTTGTTGAAAATGTCGACATAATCGGCTGTATCTTTTGATTGGCTTGGCTTAGAAGTTTGATATTTTCACAGCTTAAAGGGACAATAGACCCGAGTATTTCATGTGAATTTCAGCTTGATACGTCCACGTGTTCTTGAGATAAAGGGTCTTGACAGAGAGACAGACAGACAGACGGACAACAAAGTGATCCTATTAGGGTTCCCTTTTTTCCTTTTGAGGTACGGAACCCTAAAAAGTTTGAAGTTATAACGTAAACTGAACATAATAGTGTAGGAATTAGTTATGTTTCGGTTAATTCTTATTTGTTGACATTTACAGAGTACCTTGTCCTGAGGCACAATGGAGCGCGGCACGTGTCGGTGGCGAAAGGGCGAGCCGCCGCGTCTCTTGTCGTAAGGTTCGAAACGGCCCTTGTTCACAGTATCGTGCCTGTCCCTGGAACAATAATATCATCATCATCATTTCAGCCGAAAGACGTCCACTGCTGGACATAGGCCTCCCCCAAGGTTCTCCAAGACGACCGGTCCTGCGCCTCCCGCATCTAGCGGTTTCCCGCGATCTCCACCAGGTCGTCGGTCTACCTTGTGGGGGCCTACCCACGCTCCGTCTTCCGGTGCGTGGTCGCCACTAACCCGTCGGCCCCATCGGATATCGGTCCTACGGGCAATGTGTCCAGCCGCCCACTGCCACTTTAGTGTTGCAATTCTTCGGGCTATGTTGGTTACTCTCGTTCTTCTGCGGATCTCCTCATTCCTGATTCGATCGCGCAGTGAAACCCCAAGCATAGCCCTCTCCATTGTCCTTTGAGTGACTTTGAGCCTTCTTATAAGGCCCATTGTTAGCGACCACGTCTCAATTCCATAAGTCATCACTGGCAACATACACTGGTCGAAGACTTTTGTCTTGACACACTGCGATATTTCGGATGAGAAGATTTTACGTAGCTTCCCGAAAGCAGCCCAGCCGAGTTGGATTCGACGATTGACCTCTTTCTCGAAGTTGGACCTTCCTAACTGGATAGTTTGTGCCAGGTACACGTAACCGTCAACAACTTCGAGAACAGAGTCTCCAATCTTTATAGGAGTCGGTACAACATGGGCATTAGACATGACCGACTCGCTCGGAGGCTCTACTGAGGTCTTCGAGCATTGTACTCAGGTCCTCCGCGGTGTCAGCCATGACTACGATATCATCAGCAAACCGAAGGTGTGTCATGTACTCGCCATTGATGCTGATGCCCAGTCCTTTCCAGTCCAGAACCTTGAAGACATCCTCCGATGCAGCCGTGAACAGTTTCGGGGAAATAACATCTCCCTGTCTAACACCACGCTGCAAAGGTATCGGTTTCGAGGTCTGGTCCTGTATTCGGACTGACTGGTGGCGTTTTCGTACAAACCCTTCAGCGCTTCAATATACCGATAGTCTACTTGGGACCGCTGAAGAGACTGCAGTACAGTCCAGGCCTCGATCGAATCAAAGGCTTTTTAGTAGTCCACAAACGCCAAGGAAGGGGGTAGGTTATACTCCTCGGCCTTCTGTATAACCTGCCGCAGCATATGTATGTGGTCTACTGTGCTGAAGCCCTTTCGGAAACCGGCTTGTTCGGGAGGCTGGAAGTCGTCAAACCTGTAGGCGAGACGATTCGTGAGGACTCTTGAAAACAACTTATAGACATGCCTCAGAAGTGAGATGGGTCTGTAATTATTCAAAACGGTGTTGTCACCCTTTTTGAAAAAGTGTATCACCACACTTCTGTGCCATGCCTGTGGCGTTTTTCCCTTGACTATGACGGAATTAAATAAATTCTGAAGGGCCCTAAGGATCGGTTCACCACCCGCCTTCAGTAGCTCAGCCGCTATTCCGTCATCGCCCGGCGCCTTGTTGTTTTTAAGCTGTTTAAGAGCCAATCGAATCTCCTGCAGGCTGACGTCCGGGATATCTTCGGTGTAACGTCGGGTTAATTTTGCTCTAGGGTCTTCAGCAAGATTTAATGCGGGTTTTGTCGTCGAAGAGTAGAGCTGTCCATAGAAATTCTCGACTTCCCTCAAAAGCTCGGGCCCGGACGTTATGATCTTGCCGTCGTCAGTCTTCAGCTTGCTTAGCCGGCTATGCCCAATAGTCAGATCCCTAGCAAAAACTTTAGAGCCTCTGTTTCGCTCTATAGCCTCCGTTATACGCTCGGTATTACACCGACGCAGGTCGCGCTTCAGAGACTTTGAGATCTGCTTATTGAGCTGCCGGTATCTGCAAGCATCACTTGACGAACGCAAAACCATCTCACGTGTATTCTCCATGAGCTCGAGAGTGTAGTCCGAGAGCTCATTACATACAACAATAATTTATATTCAAATAACTATTTCAATTTCGCCTTAAAACTAATGCCCGTATATAGTGGTGTAGTTGTGGGTTCCCGCAGTACCTATTACCTAAGGTAGAAAATATGTAAAGTCATTCAACCTCCAAAAAAATTTTGGTCGTGCTATTAGACCAATCAAATAATATAATGTATTCATCATCATCGTCAGCCTGTAGCAGACCACTGCTGGACATAAGCCTCTCCAATTTCACGCTATTCAGCTCGATTCTCGGCAACTCCCATGCAGTTACTACCAGCCATTTTGCAAAGATCGTCGCTCCACCTGGCTTGAGGGCGTCCTACCTTACATTTACCGATTCGCTGTCTCCACTCTAGAACACGTCTACTCCAACGGTCATCGGTTCTACGGCTAATATAGCCGGCCCGTTGCGACTTCAGTTTACTTATTCTCTAAGCTATGTCGACAACTTTGGTTCTTTGCCGGATCACCTCGTTGTGGACTCGATCCCGCAGAGAGACTCCAAGTATAGCCTATTCTATAGCTTGTAATGTTATGTACATATTCAGATATACTTACACTTATTATTTATACTCATATTCATACTTATATATGTATCATTCATTTCCACGGTCCATAATATGCATTCCATTATTATGAGGCTCTGTTTTGATCATATTCCACTACACCAGGACTCATTTTTCTGTTCACAGACTCAGTCCTCAACTTTACGCCTAAGTTTCGGCTACTTAGCGACCCCTTAGTGTAGGAAGCCGTACCTATGCAGGACTGTATCACTTTTTCCTATCAAACACTGCACTTTTTAATTTAATACCATTTATATTTACATTGTTACAGAACATTTTCATTATTTTGACATTTTTTTGACAACATTGTTGATGATGTATCTATGACAACCTTCTCATCAAAATTCTTGTTGGTCTGCTATTTTTATTTTATAATTGTTATTCGAACTCTTTTATGGTAAAATTATTTACCGTTCCTCGTCCATATTTTCGAATATTTTAAATTTCGACCTCTAACCGTTCTCCGAGGTTTCTTTAGAAATCATCGCAGAGCAGTGGTCAGTCGAGCTCTGGCTTCCAAACAAGCCTCTTAAAAGTAGGTCTCCAGTAAACGCTGCCTCGAGAGCCCTTCTAGGGTGTTTCCTGCTGTGCCAGTCTCTATATAACTGGTGCGCCTGGAGCTGCCTGGCCCTTTGCCGCCGGAGCCCTCGACTGCTGCCGGCCTTGTGACGCCGGGGCAGTCCCTCTTCTGTAGCTGCCGCCGGTCTACCAGGGCCGTTCTTCTGTAGCTGCCGCCGGTCTACCAGGGCCGTTCTTCTGTAGCTGACCAGGGCCGTTCTTCTGTAGCTGACGCCGGTCCACCAGGGCCGCTCCTCCGTAGCTGCCGCCGGTCCACCAGGGCCGCTCCTCTGCAGCTGCCGCCGGTCCACCAGGGCCGCTCCTCTGCAGCTGCCGCCGGTCCACCAGGGCCGCTCCTCTGCAGCTGCCGCCGGTCCACCAGGGCCGCTCGTCCGTTGCTGTCGCCGGTCCACCAGGGCCGCTCGTCCGTTGCTGTCGCCGGTCCACCAGGGCCGCTCGTCCGTTGCTGTCGCCGGTCCACCAGGGCCGCTCGTCCGTTGCTGTCGCCGGTCCACCAGGGCCGCTCGTCTGTTGCTGTCGCCGGTCCGCCAGGGCCGCTCGTCTGTTGCTGTCGCCGGTCCGCCAGGGCCGCTTCTCCGTAACTGCCGCCGGTCCACCAGGGGCCGCCCTTCACCATCACCCATCAATCATTCATCTACATTATTCATTTTTATACTTCCATCTTGTCTTTTCTGTATACTTAATAAATACTGTCTCCCTCTAAAGTCTTTTCTTGTCGTTACACGACAGTTTGGCGCCCAACGAAAATTTCCTGCACCCCCTTAATTTCCTAAATTCAAAAGAAACACTTCGTCTAGTGTCGTACATTCTCAGCTCTTTGGTTAAATATTTTGGCTATTCTATCCCTTTCATTTTCTCTTAACACACACATAACTCATTCACTCATTTATACTTACTACACCTAACTTAATTTTCTTTTTTTTCCCTAACAGGAAAACAAGGTATACTTTTACATACTTAACTATCTTTTTTTAACTTACACTTAAATATGTCTCGTCCAATCAAATTTGAACTCTTAAATAAAAACGAGCTCGAATATGAGGTTACAATTAGACTGGAGGAACCAGCAAAGACAGTTATATTGTTAAAGAAGCAGATACTTCTGCTAGCTCCTACTACACCATCGGAAGATATTTTAACTTCTCCCATTCCTATAGAGGAGGAGTTAGCTCAGATAGATAGTACTCTGAGTTATTTAAATATTAAAATAGATAATCTATTACAGGGTAATTCCAAATACCATCGCTTAATAGAATCTTTTATTAATCATTTATTTTACAGGTTGGAACGTATAGACACAGACTTGAACCCTGACTATAAACTTAATCTAGACACTTTAAAATCCAAATTTGAGACACTTGAAGGAAGTTTCAAGATTTATTGTTCAAATCTAAACTCTATGAATCCTCATTCATATATCACTGCTCCCTCTACCCCTCCTATTCATACTCCTCTCGCCACTCCCTCTCCTCCTCCTATTTCTCCTCGTCTCACTGCTCCCTCTACTCCACCTATTTACCCTCCTTTCACAGCTCCTCTTTCCTCTCCTATTTTAACTTCTCCAAATCATAATTTATTCAAAGATCTGAAACGATATACGTTTAATGGAAAATCTTGCCCTAGATCGTTTTTACAAAAACTTGACGAATATTGTCTTGTGCGGAATATACCCAAAAATTTGTTAATTACTCAGGCGTATGATATTTTTACAGACAGTGCCCTACATTGGTTTAGATTTAAAATAAATCAAAATCCAGACCTAACATGGGATGAAATTTCTTTGTCTCTAATTAAAGATTTTGGCGGTTTTGACTATGATTTTAAATTATTGGAGGCCATCAAAAGTCGTACCCAAGGTCGTGATGAACCAATCATAATTTATATCTCAATTATGTCGGGAATGTTCTCTCGTCTGGCTAAAAAATTGTCTGAAACGGAACAGTTAGAAATCATTCTAAGAAATATAAGACCATGTTACTCAGTATTCGTGGCACTAAAAGATATTAACTCTATTGATGCACTCTTGGCTACATGCCAAAATTATGAAAAATTCTTAGATCGAGACAAACATTTTAAAGAACGAAATAACCAACAAAATCCCCTTATTTCAGAATTTGCTTATAAACAAATTCATCCAACTTCTTCGGAATTTTCTACTTCTGACCCAAAACCTCCTTCATACACAAATAGATTTTACAAAAACCCTCCCAAACAAGTAAACAGTCTAAAACAAGCTAACTCGCAAGAAAATTCATTTTGCGTTCGTTGTCGTATGCATGGTCATACCTTAAATACTTGTACTCAACGTCACTTTCTAATTTGTTTTAAATGTGGTCTTAAAGGTTTTAAAACCCCAGACTGTCCTAATTGTTCACCTAAACCTAACTCTAGTTCAAAACTAACGACTGACTTGAAAAGTAAAACAAACTTTGATGCCAACGATTGGAACGATTGGATTAAAACTCTTAAGAATTTCTTTTCATGCTATAAAATCTCTTCAACTCTATACTCTAATGAAAAGGATTTTAAACGACCTTTTGTTAACATCAAAGTTTACAATTTATCTTTGACTGGATTACTTGACTCTGGTAGTTCAATCACTATTCTTGGTAATAACTCTCACTTAGAATTTCTTAAACTAGGCTGTAAACTTTTCAAGTCAGATAAAATTACTATTTCTACAGCCAATAACCAGAAAATTAATTCTGTAGGTCATTGTTACCTTCCTATTTACTTTAACAAACAGACCCACTTGATTAAGGCTTATATTTTTCCTGATATTTCACCGTCTTTAATATTAGGAATAGACTTTTGGAAAAAATTTAATCTTCTACCGAATATTCTCTCATCGACTGGTCTTTCAGAACTGGAGTGCTCAACCATCGAGACAATGAATGTCAAAGTATTACCTTATGATCATTTAACTGCAAATCAGAAGAATATTGCTGATGATATCATCCAACGCTTCAAGACTATCTCATTCGAAGAAAAGGGTGTGCTGGGGAACACTAATCTCATCACTCACAAGATCGATACCGGAGATTCGCTACCCATCAAACAAAGATGTTACAGACTGTCTCCTGAAAAACAAAAAGCATTGATTACTGAAGTTGATAAAATGTTGAAATGGAACGTTATTGAACAATGTGAAAGCCCTTGGTTATCTCCAGTAATAATTACTCCAAAGAAGAACGGTGAATGGCGTTTTTGCGTAGATAGCAGGAAGCTTAACGCAATTACAAAACGTGATGCTTATAGTCTGCCACTTATAAGTGAAATTTTGGACAACCTCAGAAATGCTAAATACCTGTCAAGTATAGACATTGCGAAAGCCTTCTGGGAGATTCCTCTGAACCCTGCTGATAAGGACAAGACTGCTTTTTATGTACCTGGAAGAGGCATGTTCAGATTTAAAGTAATGCCCTTCGGACTCACCAATTCACCAGCTACTCAACAAAGATTAATGGACATGCTGTTCACTCCAGAATTTGAAAATAAAGTGTTCTGCTACTTAGACGATATTGTCATAATTAGCGAAACTTTTGAGGAACATATATCACTGCTCCTGAAAGTTCACGAAAAACTTTCCTTCGCTAAATTAACTATTAACTTTGACAAAAGCCAATTCTTCAGAAAAGAGTTAAAATATCTTGGCTTCGTAGTGGATGAACATGGCTTACGTGCTGATCCTGATAAAATCAAGGCTATTGTGGACTACCCAATTCCTACCTGCAGAAAAGAAGTTCGTAGATTCATTGGCACCTGCAGCTGGTTTCGAAGATTTATTCCAAATTTCAGCACTATTGCTACGCCACTCAACAAACTAACCTGCTCCGGGAAAAATGCTCCGAAATTCGGATGGAATACAGAAGCGGATGCAGCCTTTCAGAAGCTTAAGGATGCTTTAATAACTACTCCTGTTCTGGCCTGTCCAAACTTCGACCTTCCTTTTTCAGTTCATTGTGATGCATCTAACTACGGTACTGGCGCAATGCTCACTCAACATCAGGAAGGCAAAGAAGTTGTGATTGCCTATATGAGCAAAGCTTTCAACAAGAACCAACAGAACTACTCAACTACGGAAAGAGAAACACTTGCCGTGATAACTGCTTTAGAACACTGGCGTTGCTATCTCGATAATGGGAAGGAATTCACAATCTACACCGACCACGCTGCACTCAAATGGTTTCAGAATTTATCCAATCCTTCAGGAAGACTTGCACGTTGGACTTTACGCTTATCTTGCTTCAACTTCGTTCTAAAACATAAGAAAGGAAAAGATAATGTAGTACCGGACCTTCTATCAAGAGCCAAGTCACAAGAACTCCCTGAAATACAAGAAAATAGTAATGTACCACAAGGTGTACATCCTATTTCTATGAATGATACTACTAGAGAACTGGAACAATACAATAAAATATTTCTGGGCTGTTCGAATAATCCTGATTCTTACCCAAATTATACGATAAGAGAGAATAAACTCTATCGTTGTATTCACACGCCTGACCGCCTGAACGACGACTTCATTTGGAAAGAAGTTCCATTACCTCAAGAAAGACGTTTAATAATTGAAACAAATCATGGCTCTAGTCAAGAACCTCACCTAGGAATTTTTAAAACATATAAAAAAATATCTTTACTATACTATTGGCCCGGCATGTTTAGAGACATTGCTAGGATAATTTCTAACTGTGAAACCTGTCTTGCTTATAAACATCCTAATCATTCTCCATATGGCCTAATGGGCAAACCTAAGATTTGCTCTAGACCTTTTCAAACTATATCTCTAGACTTAATGGGTCCACTTCCTATGACTAGAAAACGTAATAGGTTCATTTTAGTAATTAATTGTATCTTTACTAAATATACTTTGATTTTCCCTCTAAAACAGGCGACTGCATCTAATATAATTAATATTATGGAAAATTCTGTTTTTCTAGTTCATGGAGTTCCACAGACTTGTATAATGGATAACGGTCCACAATTCCAGTCACGTGAATTCCACTCCTTTCTTAATAGATACAAAGTTCCTTTCATATTCCATTCGGCCTACTATTGCCCACAATTTAACCCGACTGAAAGTTATAACAAAACAATAACTACGGCTTTAGCTTCACTAGTAGAGGACGACCATAGATCCTGGGACAAACATCTTAGTAAAATTCAATGTTCTATGAACAATACCACTAATGTTGTAACGGGCTATACTCCATCCTTTCTAGTCTTTGGGAGGGAAACAATTCCTTGCGGTTCTTTTTACTCTCCGTGTCACAACCTCGAAGAATTAATCTTTATGCCCCGTGATATTTACGCAACAAATGCTGGGTTCCTCACGTCTATATTTCACAAAGTTCAGTCTAACTTACATATAGCTTACGTTAAAAACAGCGCTCGTTATAATCTTCGGAGGTCGTTCAAAGAATTCAACGTTGGGGATACGGTTTGGCGAAAGAATCATGCATTAAGCGATGCTGGTTCATATTTCAATGCTAAACTAGCCCCTAAATTTATCAAATCCAAAATTTTAAATAAACTATCACCTTTAGTGTACCTATTAGAAGACCCAGATGGTGCCGTAGGTAAATGGCACATAAAAGATATAAAATGTTGAATTCTTTCTAAACAACTTTAAATTATTAATGTCAATTAATTTATCTACTAATTATTTATGTAAATATTACTTTTTTCTTTTGTTTAGAGCTGCACATTCTATTTATTTTTTATATTATATATTAACATCACTCACTACACAAACATTACATTACATTTGCTCGACCCTACTCTTCAGTCTCACTCTTTTACCGTATGGAGCGGATTGCAACTCATTAAATAAGCCTATGCAGGAGCGGTTGGTTACTCCTAAAATAAGCCTAAACCAAACGCTAACTCTTTCGCTCTTCTAGGAGCTTAAATTTCTACTTTATCTAATGTTTCCTTTTTTTTCCTTCCAGTCTGGAGCGGCTGACAACTCCAAAAATAAGCCTTGTCGTCATTCTAAAACACACTTCTATGAGTGGCAGTCATCAACTGTGAACTCCACCCATGCCCGTATGAAGAAGATTGCTTGAAAGAGAGAGGTGGTATGAATGGGTGAATGGAGATGGATGAATGTGTGAAGTGTTGTTTTACAGTCCCTACTTGAAATCTTATAAGAAAATTTTCTACAGTTGAAAATTTTTCCAGGGTCGGGGGGAAAATGTAATGTTATGTACATATTCAGATATACTTACACTTATTATTTATACTCATATTCATACTTATATATGTATCATTCATTTCCACGGTCCATAATATGCATTCCATTATTATGAGGCTCTGTTTTGATCATATTCCACTACACCAGGACTCATTTTACTGTTCACAGACTCAGTCCTCAACTTTACGCCTAAGTTTCAGCTACTTAGCGACCCCTTAGTGTAGGAAGCCGTACCTATGCAGGACTGTATCACTTTTTCCTATCAAACACTGCACTTTTTAATTTAATACCATTTATATTTACATTGTTACAGAACATTTTCATTATTTTGACATTTTTTTGACAACATTGTTGATGATGTATCTATGACAACCTTCTCATCAAAATTCTTGTTGGTCTGCTATTTTTATTTTATAATTGTTATTCGAACTCTTTTATGGTAAAATTATTTACCGTTCCTCGTCCATATTTTCGAATATTTTAAATTTCGACCTCTAACCGTTCTCCGAGGTTTCTTTAGAAATCATCGCAGAGCAGTGGTCAGTCGAGCTCTGGCTTCCAAACAAGCCTCTTAAAAGTAGGTCTCCAGTAAACGCTGCCTCGAGAGCCCTTCTAGGGTGTTTCCTGCTGTGCCAGTCTCTATATGACTGGTGCGCCTGGAGCTGCCTGGCCCTTTGCCGCCGGAGCCCTCGACTGCTGCCGGCCTTGTGACGCCGGGGCAGTCCCTCTTCTGTAGCTGCCGCCGGTCTACCAGGGCCGTTCTTCTGTAGCTGCCGCCGGTCTACCAGGGCCGTTCTTCTGTAGCTGACGCCGGTCCACCAGGGCCGCTCTCCGTAGCTGCCGCCGGTCCACCAGGGCCGCTCCTCTGCAGCTGCCGCCGGTCCACCAGGGCCGCTCCTCTGCAGCTGCCGCCGGTCCACCAGGGCCGCTCCTCTGCAGCTGCCGCCGGTCCACCAGGGCCGCTCCTCTGCAGCTGCCGCCGGTCCACCAGGGCCGCTCGTCCGTTGCTGTCGCCGGTCCACCAGGGCCGCTCGTCCGTTGCTGTCGCCGGTCCACCAGGGCCGCTCGTCCGTTGCTGTCGCCGGTCCACCAGGGCCGCTCGTCTGTTGCTGTCGCCGGTCCACCAGGGCCGCTCGTCTGTTGCTGTCGCCGGTCCGGGCCGCTCGTCTGTTGCTGTCGCCGGTCCGCCAGGGCCGCTTCTCCGTAACTGCCGCCGGTCCACCAGGGGCCGCCCTTCACCATCACCCATCAATCATTCATCTACATTATTCATTTTTATACTTCCATCTTGTCTTTTCTGTATACTTAATAAATACTGTCTCCCTCTAAAGTCTTTTCTTGTCGTTACACGACAAGCTCGCTGAGCGACCTTGAATTGGTGGACCAGCCGTACCGTGAATGTCCACGTTTCTGCTCCGTAGGTTATAACTGGCAGGACGCACAGGTTGAAAACGTTCGTCTTTAGGCTCTGTGGAATATACGACGAGAAAACTCAACGAAGCTTCCCAAACGCTGCCCAGCCCAGCTAAATTCTCCTGCTAGTCTCTCTTTCTCTCAAAATTGTTCTTGAACAACATTGAGAGTACCACTATTGACAACGGTCCCGGGGTAATGTGTTCATTAAACATAACCTGGGTTTCGGCCAAGTTCATCCGGAGACCAATACGTGCAGAAGAATCTACCAGGCCGACCAGAATCTGCTGCTAATCCTGCACCGATTCAGCCAGTATGACGATGTCATCTGCAAATCTCAAGTGTGAGATGAATTCGCCGTTAATCTTAATGCCTCGTCCTGCACATTCCAGTGTCTTAAACACAACCTCCAATGCGTTAGAGAACAATTTCGGCGAAATTACGTCCCCTTGTCTCACCCCTCGATGCAAGGGGATATATACTCATTTCGCCGGTCATTGTTGCGTTTTCATAAAGACATTTGAACACTTGGATCGCTCGACTTGACAACGAGGCAGAGACTGTAGAACAGACCAGGTCTCGACAGACTCAAAGCTTTCTTATAGTCCACAAAGGCCAGAGATAGGAGCTGATTATACTCCTCGAAATTTTGTATAATCTGCCGCACAGTGTGGATGTGGTCTATGATGATATATCCTCCTCGAAACCCGACCTGTTCCGGTGGCAGAAATTCGTCGAGTCTCCGCGCTAGACGGTTCGTGACGACTCTTGAGAAAAGCTTATATACGTGGCTAAGCAGCCAAATGGATCTCTACACTCTTCTTAAATAAAAGAAGGACACGCGCTCCTTTTCCAAGCTTCTGGAGTACTCCCAGAGAACAGAACAGAATTGTAGAGCTCCCGAAGCTCCTTCAGCACCGGGCTTCCTCCCGCTTTCAGGAGCTCGATCGTAATCCCGTCCTCATCAGGGACTTTTCAAGAGCCGCCTCGATTTCGTCTTGACTGCAGGTCTTCAGTTTAATGGCGGGTCAGGGTGGCTCTGGAATCCTCATTTTCCAGATCAGGCTGCGATGCGTAAAATTGGCCATAAAAGTTTTCAACTTCCGAAAGAATCTCCGGCTTTGCATTGCAGCAACGACATTCCACTAGGTTTGGTCAACTTCGTCAGGTGGCTCCTCCCAAGTGGTTGGACACTTTCGACACCCGATTTTTCTCAATTGTTTTCTCTATAGAGTGTTTTGAAGCGTTGGAGGTTGCGTCGTACCAATGCCTAACCTATTTGGTGAGTGCCCGTTGATCTGACGAAGTAACAGGATATGGAATGGTACAATCCATTCAGTAGCGCCTAATCCTATGTACAAAAAATTCTATACTTGGTGGGGAACAAGGTAGACAATGCTAGCCACCACACTACGCTGCTGCCCATTCCTAATGCAAACTCTTAGAAAATTCCTTTGCCTTCCTATTCTTCTTCTTCCTCAGCCTATACAGGGTGTATCTGACATCGTAACGCAAACTTCGCGGATAGGCTACACCGCATGCTACTAATAAAATTATGATAGTCATTTATGTCGTTAATGAACGGTTACAGAATTCACAGTGGTTAAAAAAATGTGTCGCCTCGGCATTTGAACGTTGCAAGCGTGCCGCCGTGCGGGTTTGTAGGTATGACGTTGATCCCTGATGTAAACTCTATCAAATCAGCTGATAAGACAGTTTTTCGAGGTTTGTTTTCATTGCGCTTTTTTGTGTAATTAGCAAAATAATTAATTTTTACTTTAAAATCTTATTGGGTTATAAAAGTATAGCAATTATCAACGGTCTAAAGTGAAAAAAACTTCATATATTTTTTTTTTTAATCATGAAAAAGCCGACGAAAAATTCCACCACTGGGGGGTTCAGAATCATGTACTGGATCCATGGTACTCGTTTGTGCGTCGATGTCAGATACACTTTTTAGATGTCCACTGCTGGACAAAGGCCTCCCCAAGGCTTTCCACGCTGACCGGTCTTATGCTGCCCACATCCATCGGCTTCCCGTGACCTTCACTAGGTCATCGGTCCACCTTGTTGGGGGCCTCCCTACGCTGCGTCTTCCAGTACGTGGCCGCCACTCCAGAACCTTACTGCCCCATCGGCCATCGGTTCTGCGAGCAATGTGCCCTGCCCACTGCCACTTAAGTTTAGCGACTCGCAGAGCTATGTCGGTGATTTTGGTTCTTCTGCGGATCTCCTCATTTCTGATTCGATCACGCAGAGAAACTCCGAGCATAGCTCTTTCCATTGCCCTTTGTGTGACTCTGAGCCTTCGTATGAGGCCCATTGTGAGCGACCGAAGTTGGACCTACCTAGTTGGACTGTTTGTTCCAGGTATATATACTCGTCAACAACTTCGGGTGCAGAGCAACCAACTATAATTGGAGTGGGTGCGACATGAGAGTTCGACATGATCTTCATCTTATCCATGTTCATCTTTAGGCCCACTTGTTGGGAAGCCTTCCTATTAACCAACCATAATATAGGCTAAAAAAAGAGATATTCAATTTTATATATTATTGATTCAAAAGTTTGGAAAACTATTGATTGTGGTTACCTTGACTGTGTCTTGTCCCTGGCAAGGTCACGGCGTTGCTCGGAGTCCTGCCTGTCGCTATTGTCGGACAAGGACTCCACCGAGCCCGCACGTCCGTCCTGCCGACCTGCCGGCCTCTATAATCACACTCATTATGTATATACGCCCGAAGAACCAAGTTAATTTATGTTTGTCGCGGTTGGTAGGTGGATGGGTGTCCATCGTTACATAGAGAAATCCCTCCTCCGTCGTCCTCCGCCGTAAAAAGGATACCACCATAAGGTATTCACTATTCACAACCACTCGATACATATCGTTTGAAACATCAGATCATTCAAAACTCGAAATCTTTATCAGTTTTAAACCAAATGGACGACTGCTATTCTCCCACAGCCATGTGCTCTCGAGGGCAAGGCAAATCAGGGTAACGTAATGTATTAGGATTCGATAGCCTGTTGGACCATTATGAATAGCTATGCAGAACCATTTCTACAAAAAAAAAAACTATATAGAGACGACCTATCCTATCTGATTACCTGGAAAGACGAAACAAAACAAAATTATAACGTTCTCACCGAGATGTTATTAAAAAGAGACCTTGATGGCGCGGCTACTATCGGCGGAGATGGCTCTCTCTTGTCTCTGGAAAATAATACATACTTTTGTTACATTTGAAATGTCATAATCATGGTTAATAGAGTTACAGTATAATATAATAACGTAAAATATCTTACTTTGCCAATGTCTTTGCTTGACTTTCTTCATCTGAAACAAAGAAGAAAACAAAATGTTTAACAAAATGAAAAGGCAGATAATTATTGTATATATATATATATATAGTTTATTATAATAAATTAATGATAACAAGACCATTAAACCAATCAAAGGAAAGTATGATGAAATGGGTAGAAAACAGTGACCACCACGTTCATCATCATCAACCTTTTTATCGTCCCACTGCTGGGCACAGATCTCCTCTCATACAGAGATTGATTGTAATCACCATGCTTGCTCAATGCGGATTAGCGATTTCAGACTTAAAGTTTCTTAATTTACTAAAGATGTTTTATTTCACCTTTTAATCAGTGTCCAAGATATTTAAATTTTGTGTACAATAATACTGCATTACAATAGGTAGGTACAATAGGTTTCTCCCTGTCCCCTAAACTAGGCTAGGCCTGTATCTTAGGGGGCAGTGCCCGGCTACAGGGTATACAAATACATAATTCAATTTTGGCAGATGCACCAGTGGACTAGCATTTTGACCTTGTGACTTTAAAAATATGAAAGAGAGACGGTGAAGAGTGAAATTGTATGGAGTACCTAAGTGAGTGTTTGGTGATTATGTTTAGGAAGTGTTTGTGGTGTAGTGAATTATGGTAGAGTGAATGTATGTTTGTATGTGTGAAAATATAATGCCCGTGCGAAAGAAAAACAAAAGGTGGATTACACATACAGAGTGGATATTTATTATATTGTGTATGTTAAAAGTGATTCCGTTCCGTGATAGTCCTGTTTAAGCAGCCATTCAATTAATGTACGTTTTAGTTTAAACCTTGGGAGACCGAGTGTACCTGAATTGGAATCGAACCCGCAGACCCATACTTGAGAGGCTGGTGTTTTAACCACTAGGTCACCACCTGACTACCAAGGTAAATAATTATTAAAAAATAATTGAATAATAACTTACTGGATTTAAGCAAAGATTCAATCAGTCCAATGTCAATCACTTCTGTGAAGGTCGCTCCATCCTTCTCAGAAAAGTGATGTCTTCGGAACATCCACTCGTGGATTTGTGCCCTGAAACAATTTATTCACAATGGGTCAATGTATTTCGTCAGATATCGGCTTCAGCTGAACAACTCTTGCTGCGACACTCACTTGTCTTTCTCATACTCTTCCTTTTCGATGTTCACCGGTCGCTTGCGACCATACTTGTCCTCGATGCGTTGAGAGAGGCGGTTCAGGATAACGAGAACGCCCTCGCGGTACTTCGGTTGCCCGCGGTACGGCGTCAGCATGTCACAAGCCTGGGGAAAGTGACGCACCTGGGACAAAAAATATTGTAATTATAGAGGAGTTTTCGCTTTTATCTTTGATAACAAGGAAGATTGACTGTGATCGGTCAAGGAAACCAGGACTTACTTAACATAAATAAAAATATACAGACTGTTAATGTAAACACCGTTAACCCTGAAACCAGTGGTTTAATTTCACTTACAGAATGAAAAAAATTAATTCACCCTAGCGTATTATTAAACAGGCGGTAAGGCGGCGAAAGCAGCGCGCTGCTTGCCGCTCCCTCACGCACATCCCCGCCCGGCGCCTCAGTCCCGCGCAACGTCGTCTATCGATCGCACGTGTACGCTAGATCGCAGCGCAGCCGCAGCGCTCGCGACTCGCGACCCGGGACCCGCAACCGCCGCCCGCGCGTGTAGTTAGTAATGTGTGGTGGTACATGGCTATTTTAAGACATGTGGTTAAGGATGTTGGAAATTTTGACTCTGCGTTCCTTGAGAAACCTGCAATACCAACATGACGGTGCACCTGCACATTTTAGCTGCAAGTCAGGGCTATGCTGGATGAGGAGTTTCCTGGGTGATGGATTGGCCGTGGAGGGCCAGTGGCGTGGCCCGCGCTCTCGCCAGATCTTACACCTCTGGACTTTTATCTTTGGGGGAAATGGAGCGCCGGGTGTATGTCACTGAATTCCATAGTACGTCGGAACTCAAAAGGCGAATTCGTAGTGCATTTAGATACATAAAAAATGACACTGTTGTTCTTCATAGGGTGCAAAACAGTTTTAAAAAAAACGTGTGGATGCATACGTGGCCGTAAATGGATCCCATTTTGAACATCTTTTGAAGTTAATGTAAGTGTACATAATTCAATCAGTGTAGATATTTAATCATTGTACATTTAGCAAATAATTTTTAATGAAACTGTAGATAACGTGATTAAATTTTAAATAAGCCAAAAATACCTACCCAGTTGTTAGTATTTTTTTTTTCTTTATTGTTAAATCTAACTTAAATTTGGACTCGTCACGCAACACAAGGTAGGTATTTTCGGCTACCGGGAAAAGCATGAAGGAAAGTTACATCACAGGTTCTGTGAATTGTGTTTTTATTGGAATGTAGTTAGTTAAAACTTATGTAGGTAGTTAAAACGGACGGCCAGTGCAGGTCAGCGTCCTAGACAGAAACCTTTAAAATTTTTCGAGGAAAAAAGGTTTATTTATTTTTAAATTCTGATAAACATTTTTATAATTAAGTCAACTACCTATGGTTTTAGTGACAACGGTGTTTAGCTTTACAGGACGTATATAGTAGAACCTCGATAAGTTAAAGTCCAAGGGAAACACAAAATATTTTAAGCTATAGGTGGTTTTAAATTATTATCAAGGGTCTATGTTAGCGATAGGTAAATATAAAGGTAGGTGTGTATGATTGTACTGCAACCAGCCATTGCTGGCTTTAAAATCTTTGTTTTTCAGCGAATTAGCGCACTCTTCACTTTTTCTTTCAGTATGGGTCAACTAAAACTGATGTTTTCATTTGGACCACCTTGAATGCCTATCAAAGCGAGGACCGCTAGGCTATTGGAACACTTAGTGTGAACGTTGAAATTAGTAAGTAGTACCTAACAATCATAAGCGGGCAGTAAGTTGTCAATGTGTATAAAACTTTATTACAGAAGAAGGTCGTAACTACAACTAGTATTGCTTGGGCATAGTTTTGTGAGATTGTAACTCGACTTTTGGTCTTGACTGTACCTATAAATAATTGAAATTGGGACAGGACAACAAAGTATTGAATAAATATAAAATCACCAGGTTAATGTGTGTAGTAATTCGCCATTGTTGTTGTTCGGTCCCATGCTTGTACCGCTGACATCTATGTAACCATTGTCCTTATAAAATATAGTTTATTACTGTAAAAGGTGCTTTTTTATCCCATATCCCTTCAATGTGTACTCACGAGGTAGTTGTACCGATGCCAGAAGCAGGTCATGTGGTTGATGATGGTGCGTGGTTGTCCCTGCTTGGCGCACAGGACGCATATGTACCTGGGCTCGTAGTGCGGCTCCTCTGGTGGGTGCTCGATTAGGTACTCCACTCCGATCAGCGGAAACCTGGGGACGGAACGTGCGTTAGTCAGATACACTAAACAAATAAAATACATGTATTTGCCTTAATTATATGATGTAAGTAAAAACTAGTTAGGGGGACATATGAGTCATATCTATGCTAATGCTGACCGAGCCATACTCCTTTTCTTCCTTAGAAGGAAAGTCTGGTACCTCTTTACACTAAAACATATACCTAAGCATATTGTGCAGATGGCATAATTAACACTTTTCCGCTATCTCACCGTCACATGTCATTTTAATGCGCGTTTTGGCCTGATATTTATGTAGTTTTGCAGTTTCAGGTAGCTATAAAATATATTCAATCCAGCAATATGCCCTTGATTCCTGTTTTTACGACTTAAAAGCATCAGGATTTATTTTTTGTATGTAAGTTCAATGTATTTCTAATGTTTATAATCCTTTTGTAATAAATTCTCTAAGTGATAGTAAGCCGCATTAAAAGTGGTTGCATAATTTAAAAGAACAACACAGTCCCACAGCCAGACACAGAAAGTGACTATGTGTATATTACTTACTTGACGGCATCTAGAAACTCCTGGATGTGGCAGGTGAAACTCAGATACTTATCATACTTTTTGTCAAAATCTGAAGGGTTCTTGTTGTGGTGGTCCACCTCTTCCGCCATCTTCTGAAGAACTTTTTTGGTGGCTATAAGAAGATAACAAACTAAAAAAGTTTATAAGTTCTTCATAAAGCCAGAATATTAGGCTGTTGATGAGTCTTGCAATTAACAATATTTAAGTAAAGACTAGCTCGAATTTTACAAACAGCTGTTATATTTGGTGTTAATAAATAGTCCCTGTAATAATTTGTAAAGTATGTCCTTACCAACAGTCTTATTAGCAGTCTTATTGAAACGATGAAAATCAAATATGCTCTTGGGCCAGACGGTTCGCATCGACAACTTGATCTTGTGTTTTTTCCCCGATATATGAGACTGAAATCAATGAACACTACATATTAAAAAACACATTGCCGTCCTTTGCTTCACGTAGTCACATAAAAAGGCGCGATGAGCTCCTGTCTCACCGCAGGTGATTGCCAAAAGACGAGAAGCCAGCAGACTTAGCAAAAAACTGGTCAAGTGCGAGTCGGACTACCGCACGACGGTTTCCGTACCAGTATCTTTAAAAACGGCAAAAAAATCACGTTTGTTGTGTGGGAACCCTTCTTAAATATTTTTAGTATTTCTATTTGTTGTTATAGCAGCAACATAAATACATAATCTCTGAAAATTTTAACTGTCTAGCTATTACGGTTCATGAGATACAACCACGTGACAAACGGACAGCGAAGTCATGAATAGAGTTCAGTTTTACCTTTTAGGTACGAACCCTAATAAAAACGAGTGCGCGACAGTAAATGATTAGTTACGATGCCGTACTACCGTGGTACCGACGTACCGTACGTCATTTAAGAACTTAGATCCTATCATCAATGGTGCTTATGATCATGATACTTAAATCACGGAGGCTGATGAAACCACAGAACAGATAAAAAATATTTATATAAAAAATAGCGGTGACACGCGTTCTTATGAACGCGTGTCGCCGCTTGTTTCCCCTCTTTAACTTCACTGTAAGCAAGAGACCAATACGGAAGCGCATTACGCACACAAATAAATACTCGCACTTAGATTATAAGTTTGTAATTGGTCTTCACACTAACGCAAGCAGAGCATTTGACGTATACTCTTACATTCATAAATTTCTCATACACGCTATGGCGACCAAAAGGTCGATATCTACATTTGAAAAAATCTGTGTCATGGATTTATCCGAGTTTGATGAAAAAATATGATTTTTAACGGTTCATCATCATCATCCTTTTTATCGTCCCACTGGGACTGCTGGTAACTGGTATCCTCTCATACAGAGAAGGATTGAGCGTAATCACCACGCTTGCCTAATGCGGGTTGGCGATTTCAGATTTACAGTCCAGGTTTCCTCAAGATGTTTTCCTTCACCTTCAGTCATTGGTGTCCAAGATATACTTAGAAAGTACATATAACTTTAGGAAAGTTACATTGGTACTGGCCTGACTTGGGACTCGAACCCGCGCACTCATACTTGACAGGTTGGTGTTTTAACCACTAGGCCACGACGACATTTAACGGTCCATTTCTAAACAATTACGCGGATTTATTCATAACTGATAAAATAGTGATAACACTTTTTTTGATACCAAAATCTTGAGAAGTCCCAGAATTGGATTTATCCGAGTTTGACGTTGAGCGATACATATTGGATTCACTAAATTGTACGCGGACTTTCTTATTAAATAAAACCCCAAAGTAAGTTCGAGACTTGTGTTATGGGATACTAACTCAACGATACTATATTTATAATAGATACTGTTTGGGACGTTGGACGCCATCTATTGGCGCATAAGGCGAACTAGCAATCGAGTGAACTCTTCACACCGTTCAACGTGGGAGTTGTTCGTTCTCTCGGTCATACTCAATCATTCGTTTAAAATTTTGAATATGTATACTGTTCGATTCCGGCACTCATTCGAAAGCCATGTTATAAAAACGTTGTCCGTTAATAAATTCATTTCTATCACAAGAAAATAAAACCTTCATTGAAGAAGCCCTATTCCCGTCCCGTTTGATTACAAGAGGAGTAGGCCTAACAGATACATATATAGATAAACATACAAGACCCAGGCCAATCAGGAAAAGATCGTTTCCCATCATGACCTGGCCGGGGATTGAACCCGGGGCCTCCACGTCGCAGGCAGGCGTGTTGACCGCCACGCCACGGAGGTCGTTATTGTTTTGACAAACCGAGCAATGTATATTTTTTTGTATCTTGATGCAAAAATATCGTGAAAGTTTGGAATACAACCCCTCTCGGAACACCAATACTTTACACTGATGTTGTCAATAGACCAGCCCCCTAATCGGCCAACACATTTTTGTCAAATGATTGCGACTAGTTGGCATCAGTTGGGATCGTTCGGATCCCAATTGGGTTGTAACCTAAAAAATAATTTTATGTCCAACAGATAGATTTATAAAAAATATTGAACACGTATTTTTTATTTTTTCTTTCATTCAAATACTTAGGATGATAAATGATATATTGATTTGAAATGTCGCATGATGTCACGCCATGGTACAAAATATACCACGGTGTGACGTAATTAGCCCCCACTCCGTAACTTTAATACGCTATATCTCAGTAGTTTTTGGTTATTTCGACAAAATAAAAAATACGGGTCCTAATTTTTTTTATTATCTATAAGACAGACTAATTATTTTTTGAATTTTCATACCTTGGATACATCCCTATTGGGCTGGAGCCTTAGTGAACTTGTGGATGGAGGTGGCAAGTGTAGTTACCATGAGTTTTCATTACGATACTCGATCATCGATATCGATCGCGTTTGACTAATTGATTGGCCCGCTTCAAGGTTGTAAGAACTCTCAACCAATGAGAGCGCCAAACGCGGTGAATCATGTTAGCCACACTGATTGGAATGAATGTCGACGGCCGCCATGGCCCGCTTGATAAACATATGTAGATACTTAAATCACGCCTGTTTGACAGCCTCCGTAGCGTAGCGGTAGCGGACGCGGCCGCTGCGCAAGGTGGCGCGGGTTCGATCCCCGCACAGTGCAAGTATTTGTATGCATGAATATGAATATTTGTACTGGTCTGGTCGTGCCTCGGAAAGCACGTTAAGCCGTTGGTCCCGGTTGCCCTACGAACATCTAGTGGCAGTCGTTACGGGTTGTTGGAGCCCTCAAAAGTCCTACAATTTGTCTAACTGCAATGCTTCGATGTCGCCTTTGGGTTGTGGAGGTCAGACGGCAGTCGCTTCATAGAAAATGTCGAAGTTTAGCCATATCAGCAGTTGGACTGGTAAGACGAACCCCAGACTCCAAAGCTGGAAAAGGCTTCGGATGCGACTGGGATTAACGCTGGGATGATGATGACTTAAATCACGCCTGTACTGCAGTGCACTATTCAGAGGCCTCACCTGCAGGATGCTCTCGCCGCTGCAGATGGCGGCACACGGGTAGCACAAGTAGATCCACTTGCCAGAGATGTCGCGGCCGCGCCGCTCCACCATGCATCGCGTCTCGCCATCCTCCAGCCGGATCTTCAAACTGTTCAGATGCTCCTCGAACTCTACCTCTGCCTACAAAACAACAATCACATGCGTTACTATCATACAACTCACACGTCACCAATACAAGTCCATAAAACAATTGACCAAGTCATAAGTTCTTCACCCAGCTGATTATCGAAAAAGTTTTAAATCGATCTCCCTAACAGATAATATTCGTCGAGACGTGGGATAATTCAAAACAAATAAAACAGTTCAAAGTATTATTTTTATTCGTTTATTGGCGTTTTTTTAACCTATTTTTCACTATATTATACTTACCGGAGTACCGTATCACGGAGTATTAAATCTCAGCGTTATCACACTTATACTATTATTTGATAACTCATTGAAGTCAATGTAACGTAACACATCGCGAAAAAGTTATGATAAGCTCAAATTAAATTTATTTTCCCATTTTCCGATGCCGCGCACACTGATCGTATGGACAGAGGTGTTAAGTGAGCGACGTTTTGTGAATTAGAAGTATTAGGTGCCATGTGTACATATACCACACAAGCTACAAGAAAATGTAGCGACCGATAGCTGCTTCACGAACTTGAGGATGTTCAGGACACGAGCTAGGTCGGTGTAGCAACCAGAAGTGAGAAAGTGAGCACCTTTACACATATTAATACACCTGACGCTAGGTACGGCCTGAAGCTACGGTACAAAGTGCGTTATACAAATAATTTTTTCTACGACCATTTGGTAATTTACTTAATACGTAACCATAAGTTATATCTCAATAGTACCCATTCCTACCAAGTCGTGTTACAATGACCATTTCCACACGGGTAAACCGTACTACGATGACACTTCTTTAATTTTTTTATGGCTATGGCATCAAAAAATCAACATATGATTAAGCCAAAAAACACGCGTATTTACGTCACGACTAAACAACGCATGTTATTAGGCTGTATGGATATGCCTTTGCCTTTCATTTGTGGCATTATAACAACAAAACAACATTGCGGCATTCGCCGCGCTATTTTCGCACCATTGTTAACTTCTATCTGCATTTATCAAATAAAATTGTTTTGAAAATGAGTGATATGAGTGATAATAACGAAATGGACAATATCTTACTTTAATAGTTTTACCACCTGGGATGTAAATTACTATAATTCTTAATAAACTTCAACATTGACGGTTTTTTGTATTTATTTATTTCAATGTCGCAGAAAAAGTTTTGTGCTACTGCCGCAGCTATTGTAATACGGGTTTCGGTTATATCGCGTTTCCAAGAGAACTCTTCAAAAGTCCGGAATCAAAACTATCCTATGTTATTTCTCAAGGTCAACTTTGTACCAAATTTCAATAAAATCAATTCAGTGGTTTAGACGTGAAAGTGTAACAGAGACAGACAGACAGAGACTTTCTCATTTATAATATTAGTAGGGATTACTAGCACGTATCATTGACGGAAGTCGTGAAAGAGTATTTTTAACTAGGTAAGAAACGTGTGAATATAAGTTTTTTATGAGAGCTAGAACTCCTTGATAATTCTGCAGATTCACTTGCAATAACAGCACTTATTATATGTTTATAAAAAAATCAATAAAAATTTGAATGTATATTCTTCACCTAATATTCAATTAAAAGAGTTTTACTCAAATTCGGTAGGTACCAATAATATGAATGTCCTTTTCAAACACTTTACAACATCATCCATGACTATAGCTAGTTGGGTAAAATATCTTGCATATAATAGGTACATACACATGACATGAGCCTGAGAGTACTGAGGTGTTCTAAAGCTTATAGTAACTTCCTTAAATAATATATCATAAACATATTCATCTCTATCATCCACTACAACTTAAGAACCATTAATCCACTTTTATGCAGATTATTTCTTTAATTCCGCCGCCATCAGCAAGCAAGCTTAGCACTATTGACATACTAAAACTTCTTATTTTGCTAATTACTTAAATAGTGTACCCATAAATCCCAGAATGAAAACTAAAACTAAACATTTCACACAAAAACATAGATATAATATTAAACTAAGGTCAATTCATAAAAACTATTTTTGATGACATTTCAATCTGATTTACTGAAATCAAACTAAAGTGTCATCAAAAATCATTGTTGTTTTAATATGAGTTCTTCTTTTCATATATTAAACTTTAGTGACACTAAAAGCGTATCTGTTTTTGTAGTCATATTTATATTATGTTCAAAGAATTTTAACACCATCAATATATTTTTTTCAACTAAAATATTAACCCATAGTTCATATTGAGCATATTTTTTATGAATAAGTGCATGATGTAATAAACATGTAGTGCAATTATTAGGAATGGGCTTAGAGAATTTGTCTTGTGTCATGTAATTGAGTACATGCAGATGCTTGTTGTGACTTTTTAAGCTAGTCAATTTTCATATTCCATGAACAAAATTAGACAGATAACTAATGTGGATACAGCCAGAATTGTTTATTTTAGTTATTTTCATAATCTTATGACTTATGTGATTCTTCTCTGGGGACCTTGTATGGACATCGATACCATCTTTGTTTTACAGAAAAGGGCTGTTCGAGCCATTTATAACCTTGGTCCTAGAAATTCTTTAAAAAAAAAAACACATGAGGTGAACATTCTGACTGTAGCTTCACAATATGTATTTCAAAATCTTATGTATGTACATAAAAATACACACATCAAAAGTGTCTAGGGATCAAGCATTTTTATGCGGATTTCTTGAGATTGAGATGTGGCTTTGTAATAAATTTATGATTTTATAAATTTATATGGATCCTTTTTGGTGCATTTCATAATTTGAATCAGGAACTGTGAATCAAATTCGAGTAAAAGATGAAAATCAGCTGTCAATATTTTCCCTATAAAAACATACAACGCATTGAAGACATTATTAGTGCTACTGTTTCCCTACTACTGATTAAAACCAACGTTATTATGGAGCGGCGACGTCATTTAAGCAGGGAAGAAATGCTCAGAGCCGTGGGAATGATAGAAGCTGGTTCCCGGCAACGTACTGTGGCTTTAGCTCTGAATACAAGTCAGAGTGTTATCAGTCGACTTTGGACACGTTACCGAAGCACTGGTACCGTGGCTGAGCGCCATGGAGGACGGTATCGCTGCACCACACGGAGACAAGACCGATACATTCAAATCTTAACTCGAAGAGCTCCAACAATAACCGCCATGATGTTAGCCGTGAGGCTTCATCACTCTTCAGGGAACTTAATTAGCGACCAAACAGTCAGAAACCGCTTGCATGAAGTGAACCTTCATTCCCGAAGACCGCTACGGGTACCACCTATAGCAATGCACAATCGTAGGATTCGATATCAATGGGCTCTTGAACACAGAAATTGGGCAGAAGAACAATGGCGTTTCGTGTGCTTTTCTGATGAGTCTCGTTTTGGTATGAGACCGGATACAAGACGTATACGACACTGGAGAACCCCTGGACGCCAACAGCGATTAAAATCCTGCCAGGAAGTCCATCCTTATAGTGGTGGAACCATCATGGTATGGGCGGGTATTTGGATCGGCGGAAGAACTGAGTTGATTTGGATCAGAGGCAACCTCAACGCTCAAATTTATGCTGAAACGATTGTATCAGACGTCATCGTTCCTCTACAAGTGCAAATCGGTCCCTTATTTCAGTTAATGCATGATAATGCACGACCGCACACCGCAAGAGTTGTAAGACAGACTCTCGCCGCAGCTAACATCAATGTCCTGCCCTGGCCTGCTCAGTCGCCAGACTTGAACCCGATTGAGCATGCATGGGATATGCTACAGAGAAGAGCTCTGCCGAATATGGAGGGTATCCAGTCGCAAGAAGACCTTTTTTTGTTGTTGCAACGAACATGGGCGGCCATTCCACAGCGTGATTTGGATGAACTCATTTTGAGTATGCCAAACCGATGTTCTTGTGTTGTTAGTGTTCGCGGTAGAAACACGGATTATTAATTGTTTAAGTTACCCAATAAAATTTTAGAGAAAACTGTTATTTCAGTCTTTTTTTCGAACTTTTGTGTTAGTGGTTCAAATGTCAAATATCCCTTTATTAGGAAAATGGCAAATTTCTTTATTAATGCAAAGGTGACTTGGTTTATCGTTACTGTGACAAACGAAAACACTTTATTTGATGAATCCTTAAAGAAAATTTTAATTAATATCAATCAGGAGAAAAGTTATTGCAAAAATATATGTTGATCCCTAGACACTTTTGATGTGTGTATATCGAAATTTAAGAAAATATGCGGTATTCATGATATATATACCAGGAACAAACACAATCTTGCTGTACATCCACAGGTCAATGTATACGTATGTTAACTAACAGAGGGCGTTCCCGTTAACCCGAAATAGTATAGCATACATACATGCTAAAAAAAATATTTCCATTCGAAAACAAAATGTTTTAAATTTTTTTCAATATGAAAATATTCAATAAAAAATTTAAATTGACATGTAAAAGAAACACACCTGTACACGCGAACATGAAAGACGGCAACGTCGCAATTTATTTATGAATGACGAGCCGCGTATGCGGCGGCGATCTAAGATCTAATTGATTGATGTGTGTTGGTTGATGTGTGTTGGGCAATGCAACGTTAGGTAGATACTATTCCGCGCTACTATTTTGATTTAAAACAGGAAGTTTCAAATTTATTTTCAATTATAATTTTTTTTATTCGGATTATTTTATGCTTATTTTTCTATGCTGATATTTTTATTTTAATCTATTAATGATATATATTAACGAGTTTAAGGGAACGCCCTCTGTTATTTAACATACTGTATACACTTTTACAACAAACTTCCCATGGACATTCGAAACTTACCCATTAAATGATTTAAAAGCTGTCGAAACTTACCCATTAAAATATTTAAAAGCTGTATTAAGACCAAACTTTGCAAAAAGGGGTAAGTATTATAAAAATTCAGATTATTTAGAAGACAATACAGCTTGGGATTAAGCTGCTCACTCTGCTAAGCAATGGCAATATGCGTAATTATGCTACAATTATAACATTTTGATCAATGTTTTTTTAATCATGCACCTACCATGTTTTGTGTCTGCATCACCATAAGGTAGACTGGTAGGACATGCCTATGGCATTAAGTCCGCCATTGTGCAATGTTTTTCTTTGTACATAAAGTTTTAATAAATAAATATTGTTAGTGTAAAAATTTTCTTTTTAATGTCTGCCTGAGTTTGTTTTAGTTTTTCTTCTCAGAGGTAGTAAGTTAGGAAATGCCGGCTCCAGCTAGTTTAAAAAAAATTGATGTGTAAAAGTGATCAGTGATCCTACTTGCATAATAAACGGTTTCATTTCATGCCGCGCAAATACATGAGCAGCTCAGCCTTTGCTAACAACTTTCTTTCATATTAAATCTATAAATTATGAAATTAGTATTTACATGTTTGAAAAGACTGTGTTCCTGTAATTTCATGAAGTATAGCTGTTGTTTTAAATAGTAAAGAATTTTATCTAGAGAGCTTCATAGATTTTTAATTTTGTTCGTTCATTTTGAACTCCATATATACAATATGTTAAGAAAACCCTGTCCGACCCGTAAGGATAATAAAGGTTAGGTAAACACATGGCCAAATAAAATATGAAATTTTACATAATCATCATAGTAACAATATTATTGAATTTTGAAATTATCTTTTTTTCCCGCGAACTTCCCCAAAATTAGGTAAATTTTTAAAATGTGACAACACCATTTTCGGCGGTATCATCGTTTGATTTATTGTTGGATATTAAATGTATAAATTTATGTTCAATATTTGGCGGTCTCGTTTGTGATGCCGGCGCGCGGCGAGTTTGTCGGTGTCCTCAAAGGAAAATAGTAGGTGAAACTAGGGATGTACTATTTTTTGCGCAATAACGTTTTTTTATCGCTATTAATCGAAACTTGTATCTGGTTGAATGATTTGTTAAAAACACAGATTACCCAATGGTAAAAGTACTTTTGTTTGTTTATCGATTAATTACTAATAGCATTATTATAACACAAGTATTAGTAAGCAGAAACGAGAAGGACTTATGAAACACAATTTTAGTAAAATTTTACAAATATTTTAACGGTCAATATCATCGATTTTGAGACAGAAACTGAAATTAAAAATTTGGCATGATTTTCATTTACAGCAGTGTACCTAACTAATTTAAGTTTTGTAAAAGTTCTAAACAATTCCATGCGATGTTGAATCTAGAATGAGAATGAGAAACTACAATACTAAATCGATAACAAAAATAGACGAGTAAATTGTTTCCATCGAAAATCAATATTTTGATTACTTACACATCCCTATTTACTCAAAGGATGCCGCGACTCCAGCCCCGTAGGTACAATTCTAAAAAATAAAAATCATTTTTACTTTAAATTATCAGTTGGGCGTAAACATCGCTCTAGTGAAGACTATTCGTGTATTGTGTGATCATGTCGTTTCCTAATGTAGAGTAATGTAACATGCTGATGGAAGGTAGCAACTGCTGTTTTGTGATCAGGTGATTGTGGTCAATGTGGTCAATGTGGTTCCAGTATGACGGTGCGTCACCATATCTTGTCCTGTACGTGAGAACCTCCATTATCAGTTCGGCGAGCAGTGGATTGGTAAGGGTGGACCAACTGTGGCCAGCGCGGATTTGACACCACTTGATTTTTATTTGTGTGCATGTCCGTGCTAATCTCGTGCGGCGGTGCCAGCTGGGCCTGTATCGTTATTAGTGAACGAAATTGGAACAACATCTCTGCCACAGCCAATATGCTCATCGAATGAAATGATACATTTGGAGAGTCAGACGACCTTCCTACTTAAAAAAAAAGTTCTTTTGACGAGCTGCCTAAGTATCATTATTTCTTTCGAGACTCGATAAACGTGAATAAATTACCTATACCTACATGCATGAGGTCAACTGAGGTTATGAACTGTGCCTGTGTTGCCATGAAATTACCTATTTATTTTATTTAAGTTACTTATTTGTTAGGGGGATTTTTTTTTTAAGTTTAGCCAGGTTTTGCAGGCATTAGTAGAATCAGTTATCGATACCTAACAATACCTTCACGGATCGGACAGGGTTTTCTTAACATATTGTAGTTGTGTACTTATTATTGTTGTGTAGTAATTAAATATAATTCATGATTTTCAGAAATAGGAATAATGTTGTTCAAAGTTAAGCTGTCATAACTAGTAACATAGCAAAAGATGCTCTTTAGTGTCTGAATTGAGGATAACATTAAAATTAAGATGACATTAAAATTAAGATTTATTTGAAATAAATTACTTCAGTATTGTATTTATGTAATAAATTAAAAAAATAATATTTACCTTGATACAGGAGGACTCTTCTACTTCAGGTTTCTTAGGAACTTCGGTGACTGAATCCTTACACCCTTCTGCCCCCGGAGGGCATTCTGGAACGTCCATCTTGAAGCACTACACTTGATAGTTTATGACCAGAAAACGGTCATAAACCTTTGTCACTATTTGTAAGAAATTCTTCTTTCTTTTTGTCTTGAGTCACGCACAACTGTAACCCAAATCATAAGACATGAAACTAAATAGCAATGTTCAGTTAACTAAAAATCTTGGTTATAAATAAATAGATACTTACAAGATCCAATATAATGCATACTTACGCGTGATGAGGTTGTTTCTAAGCACTCTGCTATTCGATTGCGCACATCAAATGTGCTTGGTTGTGACTAACATGATAACACACAAATTTGTTATTTTATACAGGGTTATAGGTTAAGTCGACCTAAATCCTTTAAGAGGTGGTAGTCTCATCATTTCTGACTGATTTAACTATGGAACACCATACCCCAAACTTAACCGTTCTCAAGTTATAGGACTTTGAAGATTTTTTATAAAAAATCCAATTTTTTTGTCTATTATCCCCATTTTTTTGTGTTTTGTACCTCTAATGTTTTTGTTTTTGTATTTTTTGTGTAGCAGAGTAGTTACTTCATTATCTTAAATACAAAAACTGCAAGTAAGTCTACCAACTGAGTCGTATTAGACGACTGATTGTTAAAAAAAGAAATAAATTTGTGAAAAGTTTTTTAATCTTTGTAAGATATTGTAAAAAAAAGTCTATGACAGTTGTGCTGCAGATATGCTTAAAAATATCTACGGTTCTTCAGCTTACCGATAAAGTATAATACAATAGGGTATTATTAGAATTTTTTTTACAAAAACATTGATGATATGCTACCAGGTAGTAGTAAAAAATAACGATGCTTAAGCGTCATATTTAACTTTAGTCAGAAAACAAAATAAAACAATCCAAATAAGTAACAAATGAGGTTTATTAATCCTTTTACAGTACATGTTCTACATGCCCGCCCCTATTTCGCACACATACACGCATTCTGTGTCTTAAGCCAGTTTTCACTACCCCAGTTGTTAGTCCTCTCCTTATTTCGTTAGCAGCATCAATAATTTTCTGCCTCAAAACATTAACAGATGTTATTGGGTTAAGTTCATTGTAAACCAAACTTTTCATGTGCCCCCACACTTAAAAATCCATAGGTGTCAAGTCTGGACTTCTAGCTGGCCACGGTGTAGGCCCACCTCTCCCGATCCACTTATTTGGATAATTAGTGTCTAGCCACTCTGACACTTCTTCTAAAGTGCGCGGGGCACCCGTCGTGCTGAAACCACATGTCTCGAATGAGGTTTAATGGTATGTCGTCGAGCAAATCGGGTAAATCTTGTCTCATAAAATTTTCATAGGTCTCTCCATTCAAATTAGGAGGTAGAAAGTAAGGCCCAATCAGATGGTTTGAAATTATTCCCAATTCGCCTGTGTGTCCTCTGACATTGTCAGAGCCCTTGTTTCAGCATTTTTTTTTTCTCTTTTTCTTGTGTTTTCTCTCTTTGTATTATAGTATAATGCTTATAACTATGTGACAATATAAAAAGGTGATTCTTATATTATTTAAGGAAATCTATATCTACTTCTAATTCTTTATCTAACAATTCTTTAACGTATTTTTCTTTTAATGCTATATTAATGACTATGGTACTTAGCTATATATTTAGTATCATAATTTTCTTATGCTTACTTATTCCTATCAATTACAATTTTTGCTATCAATAGTTCAAAAATGTTTCCCTTTTCTTTCCCTTCATAAGACAAGGCAGGTTTTGGGAGCTTAATGACGTGCCGAGTGTTCCATCTCGTACCGCAATTTGGCGGTGATCGGGCACTCCAGCAGTATGTGCAAGACGGTCTCCTCCACGTCAGTGTCACAGGCGCACGATGAGTTCTCTTTACACCCGAAACGTTTCAGGTATGCCGAGAACCCACCGTGCCCCGTTAGAATTTGTGTGGTTATGCTCGTGGGAGTCATTCTGCGTACCACGCTGTACGCCTCAACTGCGTCGGGCAAGAAAAGCTTGGTACCCGAAGCGGTGTCACCTGACCTATACCTCCCGTTCCATTCGTCAAGCGTCTCCGATCGGATTCTTCGCTTGACGAATGATACAGGACAGAGATCGTAGGCCGGCCTCTTCTTCAACCCCAGAGCGGCTTCCTTCGCGAGTTGGTCGGCTCTCTCGTTTCCCTCCAATCCCACGTGTGCCTTGATCCAGAACAAGGAAACACTCTTGTTCTGGAGCTTACAGCGACGTAAGGTGTGTCTCTTGTTTCCACGGCCAAGGGGTGGAGGGAACTTATATTGATCACCGACTGAAGAGCCGCCATTGAGTCGCTGAAGATGCCGAACGTTATTTCACAGTGCTTGAGCGCCTCTCCTGCCGCTCTCTGCAGGGCCAGGAGTTCAGCCTGGTAGAGGGTGCAATAGGACGGCAAGGCAAGCTTGAGGGCTTTAGTTTCGGCGGCGCCATTCTACAAAGATAGCGCGGCTCCGACTTTACCCTCAATCTTGCTGCCGTCTGTGAAGATACGCACAGCAAAGTCGCTGTGGTTGTGATATTGTTCCTCGTCTACCAGGCTTTCAAACTCCAGGTACATCTGCTCCGCAGGGTGCGGGGCTTCCAGCGCTGGTGCCATCCGTTCCACCTCCCGGCCTCCCAGTGCCGACTGCGGCTCCCCCCTCTTGGCTCCGTAGAGTGCGGCCACTTCCCGAATACGAAGGTCGAGTGGGAGTAACCCAGCCAGAACTAGTGCCGAGTTTAGGGAAACGGTACGGTAGGCTCTGCACAACTTCAGAGCAAAACCTCTTTGGATTGTGTTGAGCTGCTTCCTAACCCCCAATTTGTTAGCAGCTGGTGCCCATGCACTTGCAGCGTACAGCACAGTTGGTACCACCGCTGCGGTGTAAATGGCCCTTATCACCTCCGGGTGCAGACCCCAACTGACCCGGGCCGCTCTGGCCAGCTGCTTGTACATATCTATCGCCTTTTTACAGACGCCAGCTATATGCTTGTTGAATGTGAGCTTGGCGTCTATGACCAGTCCTAAGATTTTAATATTTTGGGACATTCCAATGTCGATCCCCCCCATGCTCAAGCGTGGCGTGTCGTACTTCAGCTTCCGCGTAAGTACCATCGCACAAGTTTTGTGCGGCGCGAATTTCAGCCGATTTCGGACACCCCACGCCCGAACATGTTCGAGAGCGGCATTGGCTTGTCCCTCAATTTCCTGAGCCGTATTCCCATCAAAAACCAAGACCACGTCGTCGGCAATGCCATCCATACGTTAACACTGAAACGTATGATTTGTTGTGTTGATTTCTGTCACCCCTTTACCCTTTTCTTGTTAGGATTTCTTCCTGCTTTCGGAGCCCAATGATGGGCGTTATGATAATAATTGGTTATCCCATCTTGATCAAATTTGGACTCGTCAGTCCACAAGATGCTTCGAAAAAACGAAGGATCTTCCAAATCTGCATTCAACATGAACCTTCAGAAATCCAGCCTCCTCAAAGGATCTCCTTCTTCGATGACATGAACAATTCAATGACATGGCGTGTAGTGGTAGGGGTAGAGACCGGTAGTATGCACAGTAAACCACACTTTCCATTGTGAGATTCCAAGTTCTCGGGCAACAACGTTGGTTGACGTAGTCGGATCCAGTCGAAATCGTCGAACAATCTCATTATCTTCCTCTTCATCATCATCAATACGTGGTCTACCCAGGTCTGTTCGTCGCCTCGAAACAGAGCCAGTCTCTCTAATTCGTCGGTAAACTCCGTCGAAGGCACTAATATCCGGAATTCGTCGGCCAGGAAAACGTCTTATGTATTCTTGACGAGCTTGTAAGGATACACAGTTGCAGTACCCATAACATAACATAATATCAGCATATTCTTCGTTCGTAAAGGTCGCCATCTTCAACAGTTCCAAATCAGAAGCACAAATCAAGGTCCAGTTAACAAGCACAGTCACGAATAGGAGGAAACAGCCCAGAAAAACAAGCCAAGTCGAGTAAAAAACGAAGAGCACCAAGTATCGCATCTACCACGGACGAATCGCTTATGCAGACTAATCAAACACAATAACAACAAAATGGCGTTTCAAATCACTTGTCACTCTTGCAGCCGCTTACATTGTATGATATCCCGCTCGCACGCGACGCGCTACCTGGCAGGACAATAGGCGCTGCGAGCAACTTTATGAAATAAAGTTGCAACTTTATGAAATAAAGTTGCAACTTTATGAAATAAAGTTGCAACTTTATGAAATACCGTTATTTTTACTACTAGCTGGTAGCATATCATCAATGTTTTTGTAAAAAAAAATCTAATAATACCCTATTGTATTATACTTTATTGGAAAGCTGAAGAACCGTAGATATTTTTAGCACATCTGCAGCACAACTGTCATAGACTTATTTTTACAATATCTTAGAATGATTAAAAAACTTTTCACAAATTTATTTCTTTTTTTAACAATCAGTCGTCTAATACGACTCAGTTGGGAGAGTTACTTGCAGTTTTTGTATTTAAGGTAATGAAGTAACTATTCTGCTATACAAAAAATACAAAAACAAAAACATTAGATGTACAAAACACAAAAAAAAATGGGGACAATAGACAAAAAATCTGGATTTTTTATAAATAATCTTCAAAGTCCTATAACTTGAGAACAGTTAAGTTTGGGGTATGGTGTTCCATAGTCAAATCAGTCAGAAATGATGGAAACTACCACCTCTTAAAGGATTTAGGTCGACTTAACCTATAACCCTGTATACAATATGTAAAGAAAACCCTGTCCGATCCGTGAAGGTATTGTTAGGTATCGTTAACTGATTCTAATAATGCCTACAAAGCCGGGCTAAACTTAAAAAAAAATCTCCCAAAAAAAATAAATATTATTTCGAAAAAGCGAGGTAACTTAATGCATGTGCGGTAGGCAACCCGATAGCCCCGCCCCCCTTCACCCGCGCATGTATGCGCGGGTGAAGGGGGGCGGGGCATGCGGCACGTGGTCGCATCGCTATTCGCTCCGTCACAAATGGTGTTGTCAGTTTTTTAAAAATTACCAAATTTCGGGGAAATTGGAATTAATACCCGGGAAAAAAAGATTATTTCAAAATTCATTATTATTGTTACTGTGATGATTATGTAAAATTTTATATTATATTTGGTCAAGTGTTTACCTAACCTTTATTATCCTTATGGGTCGGACAGGGTTTTCTTTACATATTGTATAAATTATCATATATCATTCTAATTAAAAAAAATAAAACTCGTTTAACACTAGAAGAGCCGAGCTTCAT
Organism: Sesamia nonagrioides; assembly: GCA_017933935.1. Classification (NCBI taxonomy): domain Eukaryota; kingdom Metazoa; phylum Arthropoda; class Insecta; order Lepidoptera; family Noctuidae; genus Sesamia; species Sesamia nonagrioides. Next base: position 92,414 of record JADWQK010002191.1, read on the forward strand.
ACTATACCTTCAAAGACCGCAGCAGTCAATTTGACGGTATTAGAGATTCAGTCAGAATACTTATGACATTATTGCGTTTATTGCATTAATGTAGAATACAAAATGGTAACAATTTATTTTTTAATTAATAATAAACAGTTTTAAGAATAAGATTGAGTAACATTTGTAACAAGTAATGGTTTTTTTTTTAATCTTTTGCACAAACAGCTTTTTTACAGATAGTGCACTGTGCAGTTTTCACACGTTTTATTTTTTTTCCAATTATGATTGACTTGGCATTGCCTCCTCTTATTGTTTCTAGTACATCATTCACTTGCTGCAGTATTAGTTTCTTGATTTTGAGTTGCATTTGAAGTTGTTTTTTTTTTTACTTATTCTGCACGTAAATAGCTGACTAGTTTAAGGATAAGATCATGCTGAGATGTTTTTATTCCTGTAATTTTTGGTACAGAATCCACGAGTTTATAACTGTTAAATCAAGTGTATTGTAAAAAACGTGAACAGGCCATTTCCGACTACCAGCTCTTACGGTGTACTTGTCATTTGATCACCAAATTTTGTTTCAATATAAAATTGAATTGTGTCGGGCAGATTTTTTTTGTCAGTTCCTATGCTAATGTTGGGGTGCAGAGTACTCAAAATCATAACATATTTTCCTAGTTTTCTTGATAGGTAATATCGATCCCGATTTTCATTATGAAGGTTTCATATGTTATAGTACAAATACTTCTACAAATTGGCGGTGCTTCTCACCTTGCACGCCGTATTGTTCCAACAATACTAGTCTTTTCAACCATTAGTTTTTTAGCCAGATTCATACCTAGTTCTGTATCCTGATATGGTAACAGTTTTTGATCTATTTGAGAAATATTGAGACTGCAACTCATTTTTCATAACAAAGGAAACCAATGCCTACTAAGTGTAATGTAAACAAGCTAAATAGTAACCACTTATTCAGAACTCATTATAAATAAAAAAAAAGTACCTTCATTAGTTTGAAGAAATCTTTGTTTACTATTCTTATGGCTGCCATTATATGCTATCACATTGACATATGCAGTCTTTGTGGGTATTTGTAAAGGAATCGTTTATAAAACATATTATAGTTTAATATTTTGTTTATATAGATTTAGCCTAACAATATCAAATTAGGAAAAATCATAAATTATTAAAAGAAATAAAAATATAGTTTGTAAAATATTTAAAAATGAAATTGCAGTGCGGTCAAATTGACGGCCTTGGTCTTTCTAGTGTTAATATGGCATAAAGGGGTCTGTCATATTCCTCTGTTTATGCAGTTTCAGATACTGCAATCCCTTCTCATACTTAAATCAGGCAAATATATTGAAGGAAGTCATAGCTCCGCAAACAGCATTATCTCCAACAATATTTTAACATTTTTCAATACAAATTGAAATTGAGGTTTTATAGTATACCTATAGCCTATAGTATATTCTATTTCTATTGTTATGCATTAATTTAAGTACATCCATGCTAATATTATAAATGCAAAAGTAAAGACTGATTTACATGGTGCAATTTAATTGCCTATCAATACACTTAAGTTGAAGCAACAATACAAGTTGCTTTGTCTAAACACCTTTTATACGATGCAAGTCTTAAGTTGCATCAATTTTATTGTATGCTATAGGCAATTAAATTGCACCGTGTAAATCAGCTTTTATTCTGTCTATCCGTTACGCTTTCCCGCCTAAACCTCTCAACCGATTTTGATGAAATTTGGCACAGACAATCTTTAGACCCTGAGAAAGAACTTAGGCTACCTTTTATCCCGGAAAAATTTGATATTCCCGAGGGAAATCTAAAAAGCGCGATAGACCGAACTCCACGCGGGCGAAGCCGCGGGCGGATTGCTAGTGACTGATAATTTCGAAATAATAATGATTATTGAGTATACAAATTATAACCTAAACAGGTAATTAACAACTTGTTTTATAGACTGTTCTGATTCTGGCTAATAAATGTATCTTTGATAAAAACAGTACTACAATTATTATGGTTGCACTTACCAGTTAAAACTAAATGTTCTAATGAAGATTCACTATAGTATATAAATTTTAAAATACTAATATTTTGATAGAATGTTATTGAAACCAGTAGAAGTATAGACTATAGAGCAATTAATATATTTTTTTTTTTTTTGTATTTATTTCACTAGTCAGAATTTTAATTTCGATTCCAGATTTGACATTAGCTACTGTCATTTTGTGAAATAATGATACCACTAGTGTAGTGATGAACACAAAAATCGATATCCAATCAGTGTGTGTGCCATCAGTGTGCCAATTAAAGACTAAAATATTGATTTTTATTTAAATAAATACATAATTATTCATAATCATTATTTAATAATTAGTAGTCTGTTTTATTTGTCATGTTCCTTCATGATCACATTTTTTTATTAATTTCACACACAATTATAAAAGAAAAGTCTCAGATCGTTAATTAATCGTCAAAACTAAATTATCGGTTCAGAAATATTTAATTTCCTGCTATACTTAGGTCCGTATTACAGAACGTTACTCAAGCATTGATCTCTACTTAAGCATTACTTAAAACTAGATTCCACCAATCAAAAGGCTTGAAACAAGACTTAAGTAGAGCTTGAGTTTGAGTGACGTTCTGTAATACGGACCTTAGTTTACGAGAGTAAAATTATAAACTAGAAGAATCGATTTGGAAATATTCCATTTCCATATCGGATAATTTCGCAACGTCACTATTTAGTACTTGTCATAACGTTGCAACACTGAAATTGTCAAATCTGGAATCGAATTAAAATTCTGAGTATAGTTGAAAATTACCCATTAACTATGTTTTCTTTCCTATTCTCAATATGGTTTCAAGGCGCTACAGCTTTAACTCGAAGCCGTTTATTAGACAACTCTTAGGTAAAGGGTTTGATAAAATTTTTATTAAACGAAAAATTCGAAAAAAGTTGCATATTTGCCATATTTACAGTAATAATATAATATTAGTAAAATAATGTCCACTGACCTTTTGAAGCAGATGAAACGACGAAATCCGTCAATTGTTTACAGACTCATAATCTATTTGTATTACCAATAAATCCCGGTCTATCTTGAAAATTGAAACAAAATATAATTAACTGTCACAGAAATATTGATAATTAATTTAGTCGGGCAATAGTAGGGATATTCGAAAGAAATTGTATAAATATCTATAGTTGAGCCAAATTCGATAAAGAATAGAGGTAAACAAACCGTTGCTAGGCAACGAGAAGTTTACGCCTAAAACACAGATGTTAACAACCTTTTCAATTTCATAAAAGTAATAATCCTACTTCCTACTTACCTAAACAGTTTATTTGTTTAGATATTTATGATTTGCATAGAACGCTTAACCGATTTGAATGAAATATGACACACATGTAAGCTAATTTCCTAATAGGTTAATTTTTTTGATACATGTAATTATAATTAGTCCATACTAGAAAGTATTACAATGCTTGTGTTATGTAGTTGATTTGAAAGTAATTACAATACGCTATATTGTATTGACAAATGCCTCAACTTTATTCATTGCTTGAATTCCACAAAATGTGTTTAATACCTGGATTTCATCCATCTTTCTTTTTTTTAGGGCTATCACGTAAAATTAATGTCGACTTTTTAATGGTTTTTCGAAATTCCAAGTTATTATGCATGTTATTTTAATGATTCTATTGAAATATGCTGCAATAGGAATTGTTAATAAATAGCTAGCATGTAAAAGTCGATAATCATGTAAATAACAGAAGATTAGTAAAACCTGAGTTGTGATAACCCTAAATTGGTTTGTTTACCTCTATTCTTTATGGAGCTAGGCGCTGGTATAGAACGCTGACGAGCCGGCAAAGGCGTTCCTAGGAAGAAAAACGCACGAAGGACCCCTGTGTCCCTTTCTAGTAGGGTGTACATTGTTCATAAGAAAATTGGGACATTTAATAAACTTAAAAAATTTTTTTTTTTGTAAAAATCTAATCACAGTAAGAGGTAGCTACAAAATAAAACATGAACTTTATTTATATTGTATACTAGCGACCCGACCCGGCTTCGCTCGAATAAATGTATTATATTAGGTATATATAACTTTATCTTGAATCACTCTATCTATTAAAGAAAAGCGCATCCCGTTACTTAGTTTTATGGATCTAAACATACATAGGGACAGTTACAGGCTCGCGTTGCCCCTGTGCGCCGCAGCCTCTATGTCTCTGTAATATCTTCGAAAATATTTATTAAATTACATGCTGTAAAAGGCAATATTGTTATATATAAAATGCAAAATGAATTTAGTGAATAAGGTTTTCAGTACGTTGACTTAATAGAAACGCTTGGAACGCAAGTCATACCCACGCCCACGCGCCTCAATTCGGGTGCCTCCTCGGTACTCTAGCTAGCAGTCTAGCTAGTAGTCACGCACCAAAGAGTATAATATTACTAGCACACACCGTTGTGATAAGTGGACGACGCGGCGCGCTACGCTGCGTAATATAATTAAAAAATGACAAAAGGCATGTTCAAGAAATCAACACATTTATTTATAGAATTAGAATTTATTTATTTGTAAGAATATTGTTGTTACAAGTTGTTATATACAATTCACGTCCAAAATATTCTGCTGTCTTTCAGCGTACAAACATTTTCGAGCAGTAAAATTAAATTGATTAAAAATTAAATAATTAATGAATTATACATGTATTAAAAAGTCAAATAAATGAAGAAAAACATAATTATACAAACTAATATTGCCCAAATACCCATAACATATATATTAATACTGTCACTATTATTAATTTTAAAAAGTATGATTTAAAAATTCATTAACAGAATAAAAACACATGTCTAAAAGCCAAGCAAACATTTTACATTTAAATTTATCAATTGGTAACATTCTGAACGCAGGTGGTAATTTATTATAAATTTTTATTGTCATACAACTGGCATTTCTACTGTAGAGATGTAGTCTCTGAGTAGGAACTAACAGTTTCCCAGAATTTTTTCTTTTCAGTCTTTCAGATACATGTTCACTCAGTGAGTATAAATGAGGATATTTTTTCACAAATAGGCAAACCTCAAAAATATATAGACACGGAAGTGGAAGAATACAAAGTGTTACAGACGTAACAAATACAAAAAACTTTGAAAGACAAAAAATTGTCAACCATCATACCGCAAATGTATAAAACCTTGTTTTAGTTGTTGGTTCAACTGGAATAACTTCATGCCATTATTCTCGAATTCCATTATCACTTGGAACACTGCAAGAAAATTATGTTCACCAACAATCAATAAATATCGAACCGGACGAAGCGTTTCGCCTCGTCCTTTATACCGCGTACATCGAGGTACTGGAGGAATTTGCCAGCCGGCGGTGTTTCTAACTAGTGCGCTTTACCATCAACGATTGCGTCACTGCTTACCATCAGGCGGGATTGCGGTCAAGCGTTAGTTTATATATATATATTTTTTTAATTATTATAAACTAGTGCTTGACTGCAATCCCACCTGATGGTAAGCAGTGGTGCAATCGTTGATGGTAAAGCGCACTAGTTTATTAAGCGTATTCACTTAAAAAACTTAGGAATAAGAAGGATGACGACAGTTGAGCGAGGTGATGCAATGTTAAACCCAACAACACGACCAACGATGCTGCGCCAGAGGGAGATTGATCTGGAGACTCTCCACGACCAAACCTCCGACACAACAACATTTAGCGCATCGTACCCGGCACACATCGCAACACAACTGCTCAGACCCGTCTTCACCAAATATCATGCCGGAACACGACGAATCGCTTGGCGAAAAAATAATAATAATAAAATGGTTAGGTGAGTTATTCAAATAGGTTAAACTTTTTGTAAAAGTGTAAGGTAAGTATAGTTAATACAGATAGTTGACATACCTACACTGATACGCTTTTTTTACATTTTCTTTAGGACATATTAGGTATAAAAATTTTCAAGAAAATATCATTGATATAATATTAAACAGATATGATATATGCTAAGAAACTAACCGAAAAAATGTGTCCGAACGCAGCAGAGGCACACATGCATATTTTTTATACTGCGTACATTTAACTACGTTGGTACAGTGTGAATGAGATGGGGCGCAACTAAAGCATAAAAAAGAAAAAGATGGCTAGTGATTGTCGTTTGCGCTTAAATGGAAAAAAAGACGTTTGCCAACCAATCACTGACACTTTGCACACACTGACACTGACTGATTGCCAAAGAATAACAAGAATGCAGATAGGAAATATAACAGAGTAGTAGGTAATTTGATAGGTGGTAGAAGGTGCTCAATTTGGTGAATATACAATATGTAAAGAAAACCCTGTCCGATCCGTGAAGGTATTGTTAGGTATCGATAACTGATTCTAATTATGCCTACAAAGCCGGGCTAAACTTAAAAAAATATCCCCCTTAAAAAATAAATATTATTTCAAAAAAGCGAGGTAACTTAATACATGTGCGGTAGACAACACGTTAGGGATGCGCGGGTGAAGGGGGGCGGGGCAGGCGGCACGTAGTCGCATCGCTATTCGCTCCGTCACAAATGGTGTTGTCACTTTCTAAAAAAATACCAAATTTTGGGGAAGTTTGAATTAATTCCCGGAAAAAAAATGATTATTTCAAAATTCATTAGTATTGTCAATAAGATGATTACGTAAAATTTCATATTTTATTTGGTCATGTGTATACCTAACATTTATTATCCTTTTGGGTCGGACGGGGTTTTCTTTACATATTGTATATTTTTTTAACATTTTTACACTTCAATCAAGTATTACAAAACTTTAATGTTTGTCATTGAAGTTTTGTAATACTTGATTAAAATGTACCTATTTAATATTTTGTGACTGTGATTAAAGGAAACCTAATGCAATAAAATAAATAATTACAAACCATAGTAATTAGTGAAATTAATTCGGTTTAATCTATATTTACTATATTTCAAATCCTATTTTAATTTTTCAAAGGTAAATCATTATGCAAATATTCTGTATATATTTTTATATACTAGGCTAATTGTTGTGAGCGTAGGTAATATTTATTTATATTATTGTATACTTCATGTTCATTTAATATCGACTCACACTGTCCCATTTAATAATTTCATGTCATTTGACTCTATTACTTAGCAACACAAAATAAACTCGTAATTTTATCAATGTTTTACTTAACTGTTGCAATAAGATGTTAATAAATTGTAACTAAGGACACAGGCGCGAAAATAAAGTGAAACAGAACTATAATTGTAGGTATAAAAGTCACCATAAACATTATCGCTTCTGTGCAACTAATCTATGTCATATGCGTTCCCGTCTTTGTCACACTCGCAAGAAATCCAATTAGCTATCTCTTTCTTTACTTACAATGGCCGCCTAAGCATTAGCAGTAAGAATGTTTGACAAAATAATTGAAACTATATTATTTATCTAAATATTTTGGAATACTTATTTATGATATGTGATTCCATGACTTTTGTTGGCTTTTCTACCATAATTCGTGCATTTACGCAGTACACAAAACGCCATTTTGAATGCGAAAAAGATTTTCTTAGCCACCAAGGACGCACGCGCGTACGGAACGAGAGTATCGGGAGTGACTAAACTAAAGCGAATTGCAGTATTTACGTTCTTTTGTACGCTTCATTTCCAGTGCGCTAGTGACGTATCTATTTAATATTTTATCAATGGAAAATATACAATTTGTTTCTAGTAAGTCTGTTCACTTTTTTAACAAACCTAAAAAAGGAAGATGTTCTTTGTTCAGCTGTCTTGTCTTTTTAATAGAACATTATACTCACCCTACACAAAAAAAAATAATTGCATCGACCATATTGATTAAATAACCCAATATGTCATCGGTGTTGCCATTTAATAGTTCATACTATCTGCTAATATTGTTTTATTTTTATTTATTGATCACAATAAATGCATTGATTAAATGTTGAGCTAAGCAGTTAGTTATTTTAATGCTTAAACAATCACGAGTCACTGATATAATATTGTATATCAGCGTAAATAACAAAATGAGTGGATGAAGTTTATGTATCAAAGTTACCAAATAGTAGTTTCATTTCACACTGGCAGTCTGCGGGAAAGGGACACAGGGGTCTTTCGATGCCTCTCATGCGGAACTTTAGGTATTTATGCGTAAGCTTTATGGCAATATAAGCTTTATGGAGTAGGCTTTAGGTTTATTTTTGAATGTTGTTGTTTAGATATTATTATTACTCGTTATCATTCTATATATTTAAAATTCTTTGTCATGAGCACAGTATCGATACTTTCTATTCGATACCGTGTCCCTACCATTGAGCTATATTACATATAAGTTTATGGTCCCTACACAATGACCGATGCCTCCTGAGTAGGGTTGCAAGATGGGAACTTATCAAATCCGGGACAGTTCTAGAAAAAAATGTTGGGTCGTGGCCATTATACAAAATATCATATATTTATTTTATTTTCTATGGATTTATATTTAAAAGGAAAAATGCAATTTTTCAAAAAAACCTACTTTTATTAGTCATACGTATGTACTTAGTAGGTAATTAACGCCATTTTTAAAGGACAGCGAACAGGTAGTTAGAGACGGGGCGGGCAGAGCGAGTGAAGTAAAACTATTGCACGCACTCCCCTCCCTCACTTGCTCACCGGCAGCCATGTCATTTAATTCGTTGCTAGTTTATTTTGTTAAAAAATAATAAATTTTCAAAATCCGGGACAATGAGCGCTAATTCCTGGACACGTGACAAGAGGCAAGATTCCGGGACACTCCCGGTTTTCCCGGCGCGCGGCGGTCTGGCAAGCCCACTCCTGGGTCAGGGTTGTGCGTTGTTTAAAAAGAAACCGTGGCCCTGGCGCATAGGCAAGTGAAGAAACACGGGTGGCTTTTAATCAGTTAAAGTCTGACACGCCCTTCCGCTCTACCCAGAGTGAAAGAGATGTCATTTGATGATTTCCCATCCCAAACAAAAAAAAGGTACCATCAGGCGGGATCGCACACAAGCACTAATTAAAAAAAAAATAGTTTTTTGGCGAAAGCCATTTCAGCCCGGCTAAGTAAAAACCTTTGGTAAAAACCCTGCTGCCGAAACGTATTGTTACGGGCTGGGGGTACTAAAATGCCGGTTAAGGGTTACGAAGTTTATTGGCAACGAAGGTACAGTCGATTGTAGGCAATGAAAAGTAGAATGTCGCTGACGTTGCACCGAAGTCTTCCCTTACGTCCACGGAGTCCGTGTTGTAAACACACAATAACATTAAAGATGTTACTTCACGTAGTACTCGAAGTTCTCGTTATAATTGTCGCAGTAGGTCTTCTTTAAGATCGCTTCTTAACTGTCGCTTGTTCTCGTATCGAATTCAGATTGACTCTGCGCCGGCGTCGCGGCGCTATATATAGGTCAGCTGATCGAACATTCCAGATTCCTCTAGACGTAATAATAATACGGCATAACTTCGAGGACACCGGCCGAGTAAGTACCTACGGTAATTCCCGGAAACGGGTTTCTAGAAATTTCGATGTCGACACTTTGTTGACAAAACTGTTGAGACCTGTACCATTCGATAGGCCATCCTAAGTCTAGCAATGCGTTTTTATATTGTACCTAGAAAATGTCTAGATCTGGGAAAATAGGGCTTAAAAGTGACACACTGCATGTCACGCGATATTGAACCTTATGCCATCGACATAAGGTCCATTCGTAACAGTATGGTCGGATTACGAAACATTTCAGATTTGGTAGACTTATAGTAAAATGTAAACTGTTAACGACGTGTTGTAAAATGTAAACGACTAGCGAATCCAATCAGGGTAGATTGGATTCGCTAGTCTTTTTCGTAAAAACTATATCCATAATTTATTTTATTATAAGCCTCATAAATTGAAGATAAATAGTTCAAATATTTAAATATACCTAAAAATTGTTATTTAAGTTGATTATAAAAATTCAGCATCAATCGTAACCGTAACGGTGTAAGTTCTAGGGCTTCCATTACGTAATTACGTAATTACGCAATTACGTAATTACGGACTCATTTTAAAGTATTTTCGATTCCGTAACTGAAAATTTCAATTCCGTACTTACGTAATAATTGGTATCATAACTCAGTTAAAATAGTCAACCAATAAAAAAATCAATCTACTACGTATCATTTGATGCAGCAACACTATACGATATAATCTACATCGAAACTATACAAACAGGGAATTCCCCGCAGTTTATATTTTTATCGTTTGTTAAATCTTAAAAAAAAAACTCTGAGATGTACAGAATAGAGTTCAAAATATGTTAACTTGGCGAGTCGCGGTCGGTAGATCCGGGGAGTCCCTGGCGAAAAGTCCCTACGACTACGGGGAACTACTATGCACTTCACTTTCTTAACTAAAATGAAAGTGTAGTTTCATTGCTAAATTGTCGGTTCATCGGTTCGGTTCTTCAGTTCACAACTTCACATCGCTGGACCTTCGACACAGTTGACACTTGATCAGATAACTTAATTAAAAGTTGGTGGTAAATGCGGGAAAATATTAACAATTTGGAGCAGTTAATTGTATCTTTATCGTGGGTGACTTTGAATGTGTGGATTATCTCTTGAAAGATGTAAGTACCTAGATCAAAGTTTTAATCAGTAAAAACCCCGTGGAGCATGCATAGTTCATACAAAATAATTTATTATACAAACATTTTTTTTTAATTATGGTGTGCAATAAAGGAATAAATACAGACATAATTTTCTTTAAGTGTATTTTTATTCCGATTTGATTTTAGAACATCTAAATTCCCAAATATAATAAAAAAAAAAAAAAAAAAAATTAAGATATTTATCATAAATTTGAAATTATATAGCTCATCTCTAAATCAGGAATTAATGAACTAAGCATGCTCTATCGTTTGGCTACGAAATTTGTAATAGGTTTGACGACACGGTTTGAGTAGTGGTTGAGCGATCGACTACTACGCAGCGTATCGCGGGTTCGATCCCCGCAGGCCGCACGGACGGAACAAATATTTGTAAAATCTGCAAGTAGTTGTTCCGGGTGTTTGTGTTTGAGAGACCAGGAAGAAATTTAGGAATTTCTTCCGGTCCTAACAAACACAAACACCAACGTGCGGCGTAACGTTTTATTAAAAAAAAGAAGTGTGTTTACATTTTATAATGAGTTGGCCACTAGGTTTTACCAATATCGTTATTATTAACTGTCAAGTGGCCCGTGACCACTATTTAGTCTGTGCTAGTTGCCTAGGTTACTACTTCGTGTTGATTTATAAATACGAAACAATAAAACATCGTATTAATTTTCCCAAAGCTTTTTATTATTCATATTTCCATTATTATAAAAGTTAAAATGGTAGCAGAGCGTTAAGAAAAATCTACAAAAACAATATACAGTATCAGTGATAAAAGCTAAACGAAAAACCTACCTATCAAACAAAAATGTCAGTCGTAAAAATTGAACCCTTAAATGAGGACAATTACGACACTTGGGTAATACAAGCGGAAGCAGTACTGGTGAGACAAAAGCTATGGAAATATGTGGAAAAATTCCCAACAGCTCCAATTGCCGAAGAAGTAGAAGGAGACAAACAAGCAAGAGCCGAACTCATACTTACAATCGCTCCTTCTCTACTCAAAGAAATAAAGAAATGCAAAACTGCGAAAGCTTTGTGGGATAAACTCCGAGATATACATGCAAGTAAAGGACCTGCACGTAAAGCAACACTTCTTAAACAGTTGATACTAACTAAACTTGAAGGAAACAATGTGCGCGCTCACTTAAACAAGTTCATGGACACAGTCGACAAACTGGCAGATATGGATGTGGCCATAAACGAGGATCTGTTAACCATTATGATGCTCTATAGCTTATCCTCCGAATACGAAAACTTTCGTGTGGCCATCGAATCCCGTGACGTCCTCCCCAAACCAGAAGAACTTAAAATAAAAATCTTAGAGGAAAGTGACGCAAGACACCACAACAGTAACTTCGAACCTGGTGAACAAGACACCAGTGAAGAAAGCGCCTTTTATGCTACTTGCAAAATCTGCAAAAAGAAGGGGAACAATATTTTTAAAAAGAAGACCCACCGAATATGCATGAACTGCTGGAAGAAAAACAATGAGAAACATTCTCCTAAACGGTCGTCTCATCAAAATAATTATGCCAAGCAGTGCCTATTCACAGCAAATGACAAATCAACCGACATTGATGATATATGGGTTGTAGACAGTGGCTGTACCTCACACATGACCTACCAACGTAACTTATTCAAGAATATGAAGGCTACGTCTAGAAAACTCAAGTTCGCTACAGACTCACACTCAGCTGAAATTAAAGGAACAGGCACCGTTTCCTTCGAAACCAAAAACGGAAATGGCATAGCCCTAACTGAACTGAAAGAGACTCTGTTCGTACCTGACCTAGACACCAACCTACTGTCAGTAAGCAAGATGACAGATGCTGACTGCTCTGTACTCTTTACAAAAACGAAAGCGACAGTAAAGAATCCTAAAGCCAAAATAATTCTTACAGCGTACAAACAAAAGGATGGTCTCTACTATTTAAAGCCACTACAACAAAAACGATACGATAGTGCCAACGTAACTACTGAAAAGCCGATCGAATCATCAAATATAATGGAGTGGCATCGAAAACTAGGTCATATGAATGCCTACGATATGCTTCAGGCACTTAAAAATGAGGAATTAATCGGCTTAAACTTTTCTGCCAATGAAACTCTTCCAGAATGTGACGTATGCGTTCAGGCTAAACTCCACAGAATACCTGCTCCTACACGCAACAAGAACTCTAGAAGAACTAACGATCTCTTGGAAATCGTGTGTGGGCCAATTCAAACGCCCTCCCTTGGTAACAAAAGATACTTCGTCACCTTCATTGATGACTACAGTCGTTACTGTAAGGTTTACCTAATTAAAACTAAAAATGAAGTTCTTGAGAAGTTTAAAGAGTTTAAAGAGGAAGCAGAAAATGTCACATCCAGAAAAATTAAGTATCTTCAGTCCGACAACGGGACAGAATACGTAAACAAAGATTTTGACAGTTTTTTAAAGCGCTCTGGAATTCAGAGAAGATTAACCGCACCCTACACTCCAAACCAAAACGGTATAGCAGAGCGGAAAAATCGCACCCTAGTTGAAAAAGGTAGAGCTATGATGATCGATGCCAAAGCGCCCCTCAAGCTCTGGGGTGAAGCCATAAATACTGCCAATTACCTATCGAACAGGAGTATCAATAGCGCTATCGACAACAAAACTCCATTCGAATTATGGGTCGGTAGAAAACCATGCGTGAACCATCTGTACATATTTGGGTCAAAAACGTACGTCCTTAGAAAAGGCTCTAACGGTCACAAATTTGCACCCAAAGCAATTCCAGGAATTTTCATGGGCTACTCAGAAACCTCAAAAGCCTTCAGAATCTACATTCCAACAAAGAATTGCATAATGACTTCAAAGGACATTCGTGTAATGAAAACAATATTCTACAACGACACGAAAAACATAGGCAATATAAAAAAGCTGCAACAAGATCTGGTTCAAAACACAATAAATATTCAGCTGGATGAACCAAACAATAATGAAACGTTGCAACAAGAACTGGTTGAAAGCACAGAAAATATTCAACTTGATGAACCACACAATAACGAAAGTGATGATAGTTACCAATCTACATCTGGTTCAATAATTGCCCCTGTTTCTCCTCACGCTGAGCCTTCAGACGAAGAAAATGAAATTGAAAATTCAATTCAAGCTCCTACCAGGACACTACGTGACAGATCGACTATATCGAGACCAACGCGGTTCGATGATTTCATTATGGCCGCAGTCGAAGAAGTTGAAAACATGTCTAAACGAAAAGAACCTGTCACATACAAAGAGGCAATGGACTCGCCTGATAAAGATAAATGGATTGAAGCCATGCGTAGTGAAATCACATCTTTAATTGAAAACCAAACTTGGGAACTTGTCGACTTACCTTCAGGTCGCAAAGCACTCCCTTGCAAATGGGTGTATAAAGTAAAATTGAATCCTGATGGTTCCGTCGAGAGATACAAAGCCAGAATGGTTATAAAAGGTTATTCACAGCAACCTGGAGTAGACTATGATAAAACGTTCAGCCCCGTAGTTCGTTTAAGTACGATACGTACATTACTAGCTGTGGCTGTTCATGAAAACCTAAAACTCCACCAATTCGATGTAACTACGGCTTTCTTATATGGATCAGTACAGGAAGAGTTGTACATGAAACAGCCAGAGGGATTCCAAGATGGTACTAAACGAGTCTGCAAATTAAAACAAAGCCTCTACGGTTTAAAACAGGCACCACGCTGTTGGAATACTTGTATTGCAGAATACCTTCAAAAGATTGGTTTTCAACAGAGTGAAGCGGACCCGTGCCTTTACACAAGAATTAAAGGCAAAGCAAAGGTTTTTGTGGGTCTATACGTTGACGATGGACTTGTTGCCTTTAATACAAGCGCAGCAGGAGAAGAATTCTTAAGAGACCTGAAAACCAGATTCAAAATAACTACCAAACCAGCATCATATTTCCTGGGAATGGAAATTGAAACACTCAAAAACAAGACAATAAAACTATGTCAAAAAGCCTATACCAAGAAGGTGTTGCAGAAGTATGGAATGAGCAACTGCAAATCCGCACCTACACCCATCATTAAAAACAATGAGAGAGGAGAGGAGGACGATATCGTGGAACAGAATTTCCCGTATCGTCAAGCGGTAGGCGCTCTAGCCTATTTGGCAGTCGGTACGAGGCCGGATATATCGTATGCTGTTGGAGTAGCCTCTAGAAACTTGGCTGCACCCTCAAAGAAAGATATCGCACTGGTCAAACGCATATTTAGATACCTGAAGGGTACACAATGTAACGGACTGTGCTACACGAAAACAGCATCTCTGCGACTCAACTGCTACAGCGACGCTGATCACGCAGGAGATGAGTCAACTGCCAGATCAACATCGGGAATGGTGTGTATGCTCTCTGGAGCCGCGATAAGCTGGCGGAGCCAGTTACAACCCACTGTGTCAATCTCTTCAACCGAAGCCGAAATTATTGCCGCTAGTGAAACAGCACAAGAGATTATATGGCTGAAGCTTTTACTAGATGGAATGGTCAAGAGCCAGAACCCAGTGTTGTATGTACCTAGACAATGAATCAGCTATAAAACTCGCACACAACCCGAAGTTCGAATATCACAAACGGACGAAACATATCAAACTGAAACATTTCTTCGTCCGGGAATGTGTTAACAATAACGAGTTTGACGTCACACACGTGGAATCGAATCGGCAGCTGGCTGACATGCTTACAAAGCCCCTGTTCGGTCCTAGACTGACGGACTTAAGCGTCCAGATTGGATTGAAGAATTTATCATAAAATTCCAAAAAACATGGAGGATGTCAAGTGGCCCGTGACCACTATTTAGTCTGTGCTAGTTGCCTAGGTTACTACTTCGTGTTGATTTATAAATACGAAACAATAAAACATCGTATTAATTTTCCCAAAGCTTTTTATTATTCATATTTCCATTATTATAAAAGTTAAAATTAACCTAACTTCTTTTTATTTTATTTTTCAGGTCTTCTTCAAATAAGACTGTATACAAGGAGTTTTTGAACAAACGCACACAAAGTTCTATCTGGGAACATTTCTTGAGAGCTGATAATGGACAGAGTGTTGAATGTAAGCATTGCAAAAAAATTTTGAAAACTCCAGGTGGCGCAACTGGAGCTTTACATACTCACATGCGTGCCAAGCATATCGGAGAGATGCCGAGTACATCAACGTCTAGTAGTGGTCTAATTCAAACACGAAAACGTACAAATGAACCTTCACAAAAGAAAATTAAACTCACTGATTATTTTTCAAATATGGAGGTTCGAGTGACGAGAATGGCAGCATTAGATGGGATAACATTGAGCACATTTTGTACTTCAGAAGATCTAAGATATCTTTTTAAGAACTCTGGCTACGACATACCGAAATCTTCTACGACTATAACAAAGATAATTCTAGATCAAAGTGATAACACAAAAAACCAAGTGAAAAAACAATTGAAAATTATGAAGTCTGAAAATAAAAGATTTACAATTACGTTTGATGAGTGGACGTCTACCCGAAATAAAAGGTATATGAATATAAATATCCACAATAAAGACTTCGATATGGCCAAATATAAAAATTTGGGACTTGTACGGATACATGGATCAATGCCAGCTGAAGTAGGCACTCAATTATTACAGCAGCATTTGAGTGAATTCGGTTTAAATCTGGAAGACGACATTATTGCTTTCACAACAGATGGAGCAAGTGTAATGGTCAAAATGGGTAGAAATTTTGACGGCCACCACCAATTGTGTTTGGCTCATGGGATACAACTAGCAGTCCTGGAAGTTTTATATAAAACACAAAAATCTCCAAAACCTGAAGTGGAGGAGGATGTCTCAAATACTGGCGCTGAAGAAGAAGAAGAAATTGAAGAAGATGAAGATGCGTTTATTTTAGAATCGACCAGAGTTCCAGAATACAAAGACACTATAAAAAAAATTAAGAGATCTAATAAAATCTTTTAAAAACTCTCCTTTGAAAAACGACTTGTTGCAAAAGTACGTTTTAGAAGAATATGGTAAAAATGTTGACCTAATACTAGACTGTAAAACGAGGTGGAACAACTTATCAGATATGGTAGACCGATTTCTCAAATTAAAATCATGCGTTTTTAAGGCGTTATTAGATTTGAAATTGAAATCAAATGTAAAATTTACAGATGAAGGGATCCAAGACCTTCACGAAATTCATTACAGCTTGGACGTAATAAAAACTACAGTTTTGTCATTATGTCACCGTGATTCAAACTTATTGACGGCCGACGCTGCGCTTCGATTTATGCTCGAGAAACTTGATCTTCAGTCAAACGATCTCAGTGCAAAACTAGCCACAACTCTTAGAAAAAGAATAAAGGAAAGGCGAACAAATGTATTCGGTGTTTTGCAATATTTGCATAACAATGAGGAATTTTTTAAAACTGCTGCCACAGAATATTTCACAAAACCATCGTCGGATGAGATACGAATGTATATTGTGGCACTGTTGGAACGGTTGAAAAATAATTCTACACAAAAATGTGTAAGTTCACAGCCAAAACCTAGTACATCGGACGCAATTGCCACCAGTGACGATGATGATGAGGAGTTGACAATCGCACAACAGTTAGAGAAGAAAATAAACAAAGTGACTGTGAATAAACCAATTTCAACAGTAAACACAGATCTCGATTCCATTATTAGGGTAGAAATGTGCATTTACGACAGCGCTGGCGGCGGTCGCGAAGTTTTTTTGACTGCAGCGTATAACTATTTGCTTTCAATAACGCCTACAAGTGTTGAAGCTGAGCGAGCCTTTTCATCTGCCGGATATTTTTGTAATAAACTTAGAAGTTCCCTGGGTGACAAAACTTTAAATGCCTTGTCATTTATGAGGTCATATTTTCAAGAAAAGAGATTATATTCGGGAGGAAAAAAATGATTTGACTAAACTGATTAAAACTACAATGCTAAGTTCTTATATAAATATTTTTTTTTATTAATTATTGTGTTTATTTTGATAAACCCTTGAATTTGAGATAGTAAAAGATAATTGTAAATTGTAACTACAATATTTATAAAAATTCATAGTCGATTAGGGAAAAATTACGTAATTACGGAATTGAAGAAAAAAGTTGCGTAATTGATATTTCCGTAATTTTGGAAGCCCTAGGTGTAACCACACCAATCGAGCGATCGTCGATCGATGGTAGAACGGATTAGTCGACGTCCATCGATAGTTTCTACCACATCAATCGATCGATAGCCGATAGATGCTATCGATCGATGGTATGGATTGATTGATGGACATTGATTAACTTGAGTCTTTTCTACGTCAAACAACATGCCGCAAAAAAAAAAATTAGCAGCTCACTACTGGCCGCCGACGCACAGTGGGCCCATATTGAAAAATAGTGGACATAGGCAAAAAAGTTCTAACATCGATATGATATTTTTTAATTGTCGCGTTATGATATTCCAGACAACTTTTACTCTTGTGAAATTTCTTCTAAAGTTGATAGTTTATCTGAAAAAAAAATAAATTAGATTTTTTTGTATGGAGCGAATCACGTTTCATTTTTTTTTCTTCAATTGTACGAATATGTTGGGTGTATGGCGCGAGTATATGATAGCTAGGACTATGCTATATCTACGAAAAAATAATGAGCACCGGACACTTACGGCCGCGCGAGTAATCGATTAGTAAAAAAAAAATATTTTGTATGAATTTTTTTGCCATTTAAGATAAATTGAAAGTATATTTGTTGGCTCATTTGGCTGTTTTGACCTTTCTTTTTAGTTAATTATATAGTTTTAATAGCACATAGGTACTTACAACTAATAATTCTCGTAGAGATTAAGTTATTATTGCATGTTATCGGTTCATCAATTTGTTTTTTCATCTCAGACTCATCAGATTTTATAAAATCATCTGACTCCGCAGTGAAAGAGAACTTCACTGATCGACAGTACAGAGTTGAGCAAGGTGTGAGGTTCTCCCAAACTATATCTTAATTCCAAATGATGGGTTAGTAGACACTAGCCGAAGCGGGGCGATGCTTATGACTACTGATGAATCATCGAACTCTGTAGCTGGATTTGACGTTTTTTGTTTATAGTTACTCTGCGACGAAGAACCATCAACTCCCCATTTCCCCAATTCACGTCTAGTAAAATCCTCTCCAAGGTATGTGGTCCAATACCGCTTGCAATTTAATTTGAGCTCCTTTTTCGGTAATCTCTGTGTAGTAACTCTGTTGTGGTAGGTAACAGAAAGGCACAGTTCTCTTCTTTCAGAAATTGTCGAAGAGATAGGTACCTACTTTCATTTCGAGAGCGCAAGTGATGTATAAAGAGTCAAACACTTATGTTCAGAGACAGTACTTAAGCTTTGCTTTTTGAATAGTCCCTCGTGTACTTCGGATAGTGCTTCTGGATTACTGGGAAGGTATTTGGCCACTTTTGCCAGATTCGTCCTGCCATTGTCTTTCAGTTTTGTTAAGTACCAGTGCTGCAGCTCCTCCTCGGAATTTCTTCTACCATGGAAGTAGAACGCCTTTTTTTGCTTATTACTTAAGTCATCGAACGGTTTTCTGAAGATGTTTCCGCTTCCGCAATACATACTGCAAAAGTAAAAACATGGGAATCCATATCCACAGGCTCAGAGAAAGCTGCGTCCGAAAAGCCCATCTCACTTCCCAGTTCAACACTGTCCCATACAGGCCAGTTTATGTTTTTTTTCAACCAATTGCGATTACTTACAGGATTCATAAAAGTTTTTTGATTTCTACCAGACTCTTTTTATTCAAATTTACACCAAAAGGTCGACAGAACTCTTTGATTAGGTTCTTGTATTCTTCAAAAATTTCGGCATTCAAGACAGAAATTATACTTTCATAAAGAAACATAATTTTTTAGATCACCGTCACTTTTTGATTTCACAAAAAGATCTAGATTGACAAAATCCAGCCATAGTTCTAATGTAAATATAAAAATTAAAAGTATTTCACCGTGTTCACAACTAAGCAACTAGAGCGAAACTAGATTACTAGATAGATTTAATGAATGTCTTTGTATTTATAGTCAGTGTTAATTACACAAGTAGTGGACATAACAAACAATACATCACAGTAAAAGATAGTAAAATAACAGCCAATCAGAGACAAGCATTTTTCGGTGACTCGTTTGTTACGCGCTTACTCAAGTGCACAAACAAATGAGTCGTCAATCACTATGCAGGTGTTCCAAATCAAATGGTTTTATTTCAAAGAGGCCTTTGCAGGCTCTTAAGAAACGTCATACTAAACTTCTGGAGTTCTGGACACATCTATTGGCCCACCTTAGAGTTTAGGTTTCGATGGCCCCTACCGAAATATGATTGCTAGATTGCACAAAAACTATTGATGCAGTTAAGCCTGGTACATTTTACCATTTTTTTTTGATCCTATATATAGTTTTAAATTTGAATTCAGAATACTATACGACATGGAGCTACTTTGGGAGCTACGCCTAACAAGTCGGATATGCGCCTTGTTACAGGCAATTGATTTTTGAATAAAAAACATGTTTTAACAAATAAGAGTTTAATTTAATAACGCGTGTTGCCTCCATGGGCATCTACCACAGCTCTCATACGATTAGGCATAGAGTTTATCAACCGCTCTATGAAATTTTGAGGGATCATCTCCCATTCCTCTTCTATAGCAGTTTTCAACTCCTGCATCGTCTGGGCAACTGGCTGACAAGCCCTAACACGTCTTTTTAGCTCGTCCCACATGTGCTCAATGGGGTTCATGTTTGGGCTTCTCTGACTGGCCAGTCCATAACTGTGATGTTCACATCCCGACGATATTCCCTGACTATGCCGGCCGTATGGGCTCCTTCTCTTTCATCATTCTCTCTTCTTGCTAGGTTCTCCTTCCATCATTGCCATATAACACAATTTTAGACCAATCAGAAAAGAGTACACGGCTCCAACCTTGGTGTCCAATTTAAATAAGTGCGTGCGAAATGAAGGCGCGCTGTTCGGTGGGCTCGCGTTAGTTTGAGCCCATTAGCTGGCTTGTCTGGTACCATATCGCGTTCTTTTAACCGTCTCCGAACAGTTCGAGCGCTCACAGTAACTCCGTGGAAGTCGCAAAGTTGGTTTTGTATCTCAATGGAAGTAAGGTGACGATTTCTCAAGCTGGTCGTCACGATGAATCGGTCCTGCCTTTCAGTTGTGACCCGAGATCGTGGCCTTCCTTGGCGACGAACAAAGCCGCCAGTCTCTAGGTACCTCCGATAAACATTTCTTCGGACTTAAATTAAGTGGAGCACTCACATTTCTTTGGCTGTGTCCGGCCTGAATAAGTGCCACAGCTTCGGCGGCGACTTCAGGTGAAGTATCCATAGATTATTGATAGAACCTCACCTTAATGTTAAGAATAAGTAACGTTTGTTGTAAAACCAAAGATATCAATCACTTTTTTAAGAATTAAGTAAACCAATAAAATAAACCAACAGACTCCAAATTGTCATTTGTTTCTTTAAATTCTGTGTTCCAAATTAAAAAAAGACTAATGAAATTGTGAATGTGCCAGGTTCAGAACTGCATAAAAACTTTTTGCTCGACCTAATATAAAATTTTAGCTAGGACGAAACGAAACTGAAAATGCAAGGTGGGCCAATAGATGTGTCCAGAAGTGTAGTTGCACAGTTTCAAAGAGTTGGTCTCATGGAGAAGAACCGGCAAGAAACTCCATGCAATAATAACGTAATATCTACCAAAATTATTAGTTGTAAGTACCTATGTACTATTAAAACTATATATTTAACTAAAAAGAAAGGTCAAAACAACCAAATGAGCCAACAAATATACTTTCAATTTATCTTAAATGGCAAAAAATTTCATACAAAATATTTTTTTTTACCAATCGATTACTCGCGCGGCCGCAAGTGTCCGGCGCTGATTATTTTTTCGTAGATAGAGAATGGTCCTAGCTATCATATACTCGCTCCATACACCCAACATGTTAATACAATCGAAGAAAAAAAATGAAACGTGATTCGCTCCATACAAAAAAATCTAATTTTTTTTTTTTTCAGACAAATTATCAACTTTAGAAGAAATTTCACAAGAGTAAAAGTTGTCTGGAATATCTTAACGCGTCATATAAAAAAAAATCGTATCGATATTAGAACTTTGTTGCCTATCTCCACTATTTTTCAATATGGGCCCACTGTGCGACGTGTCAGCGGAAAACACGCGCGGGCGAAGGTTGCCGACATGCTTCTTTCCACATAAGCCTAAGATTATGTCGGCGGCTTTGGTGTGTAGAGCGCTTTAGAGATTTAAGTTGAAAACAGAAAAGAAAATCTATTAAAAAAAAAATTACAGATTGCAATAAGATGCTGGTTTCTGTACATAAGAAGTGTAACGAATAAAATACGGTACAAAAATATTATAAATATTTATTATTTACAACTTATTATACTTAGCATGATTATAATTAAAAAAAGAAAAAATATATATTAAACCTAATAGACGCCCATCTCCAATAGCGCATCTATTTGCTCAGTCTCAGGTAAAATATCGATTTCGATCGGTTCAGACTTCACCTTATCGCCTGCTTTTGAGCCTATAGTAAAGAATCTGAAGAGTTTTGACAGGTTTATAATCGAGTACGCGGATTGTGCTAACCAGTCTTCTACCACCATCTCCTTTAGCTGTTGGAAAGCATTGGTGACTTGAGGCGACATACGAGTTTCTGTAACAAATCAAACATGTATAAGTACTTTCACATTATTATAAGTATTGTAAAATTCAAGAGTTTTAATACTATTTATTTTATACTTACTTGAATTAGTATTTTTGCTCAGGTCAAACAAAAACATGAAAAAGTTAATTTGCAAATACAAGTCCTTTTCAGTATACTCTCTAAACATAACGCCTTTCTCACATAACCTACACAGTGGGTATCCGCCGGCGAAGGTCTGTGGAAGACGAGCCGTACGATGCCCGCATGCGGGGTCTTCACACGACAACCAACCCGCGTAGTACTGAGCGTGATACTGACGGACTTGGAGGCTCAACTGGTTCTGAATACTCGCCAGGTAATCTACTGGCCTCAAATTACACTTATCATTCTGACATTTTTCTAAAAATGTTACACTCTCTTTATCTAAGTTTACAACTGTTTCTCTGATTATGTTCTGAGTTTTGCAGTGTTCGTTGACGCAGACAAACACGAAGTCTTTACACTGTCTGTATTTTTCTTGTTCATTTTCTACTTCATAAGTTTCCGTGTTAGAGTTATCTCTTCTAATTATTTGTCGATAACCAGAGGGATCGAGGCCGAGACAGTCCGCAACTCGGGCCGGATCCATACCCTCAATGGGCTCACATATTCTGGATATTACAGGGTGTAATTGATGCGCTAGGTAATATTTGAAGTCAACTTTAAGATGTTCTAAATTCTTTAGCTCCTCAATATGGTATGCTCTCTGCGTTGCTGAGTTAGCTGTGCCATCTTCACAAATAATATAAGGTACTACATCTCCTTTCTTAAACCTCCTGCTGTTTTTACTGTTCAGTCTCAGAGCAACCTGTACGTGTGGCTGCGTGTGTTTGTCGGCATATTCGTTAGGGTTCTTGGTCAGTTGTTTCGTAATAGTTAACATTGAGAGAGGCATTTTACCGTTCATCAAGTCATCTTTGAGTTTGTTAAGATGTGTTTGAATGCTTTCAAGCCTCTCGTCTGCAGATTGTTCTGATAAAATCTGGCTTAATATGAATTTACCGGCTTCTGCGGCCAGTTGTGACCAATCACGACGAACGATATCCAAACCTTTGTGCTCATGTGTAAACACAAACTCGCCACTTTTGTTCTTAGTAACTAACACAGCTGCATATTTCTTTTTCTTCAGTAAAAGTAAATATCTGAATACTCCATCTATATCAAGCTCTATTTGTTTATATTTCTTATTGATTTCCTTCTTCAGATCCACACCAATCTTGAAAACATTGTCATAATCTAAACAATTAGTATTGATCATCAAACTGTCGGTATCTCCGTAGACAACGTCGTAGTTAGACTTTTGGACGATATCTTTGGTGTCCATGAGAATTTCTCTGCCTTTCATGGTGACTAAGGCTGCAAGGGGTTTTGCATAAAACCGGGAGTGAGTGAACCCGAGGCAACCATACATGGAATTAGCTGTGAGTTTCAGAGCCATCTGTCTGATGTTGTACTGCATGTACTGATCTTGTGACAAGTCTGGAGTTTTCATTAACTTTTTGACCTCTCGCCTACTCTCTACGAGTTTACGGATCTGTGTCGGTAGCACACCAAGATCTGTGTTACTCTTTGGCAGGATAAGGTTAGCGACATCTTCGTCAGACGATCCAGCCGCTTTCCTTTTAATAGTTGTAAAGCAAATATTATACTCCTGAATAATGCTAGGATACAAGGAATTGAAGTCCATTAGAAGAATTAGTTTATCATAGAATCCTTTCTTGGGATCTAACACGAGGCCTCCAGAATATGCCGCTTTTTTCTTTCCTTGTTTTTTTGATACATTGGTGGTACCTTCCTCTTGCTCGTCATTATCGTCGTCCGCCAAAACTCTTTTGCCATAAACTTTATCCGGAACGATATAGTTCTTCTCAGTAAAGGCATGAAGTAATAGAAACTCGTTCCTTTCTGATCTGCCACCAAGCAAAGTTCTAGACATGATATTTCCGGCGATTTGTGTGATTTGCAATGCTAATGGTATGACGTTCAATTCGCACATCATCTTAAGTATATAGGATGCATCTTGCATATTAAGGGACACAAGTTGGAACAAGTTATTGCTATTTTCATAATATCGGGGCAAGTCTTCAAGTGCCACTTCAACACGTTCACCTTCTTTCATTTTCAGTACATTTACACAGAGAGTGTCGAGGTCGAAGCTTCTAGACCGTATTACTTCCATAGCAGATATTTTGATGTCACAGACCAAGCGACCAAGGAACGCATCCTTAGCCGCGTACTTTCTTTGAGGAGCCGTAGATCTCTTGAGTCGTCCTAATCGAGACCAGTTTGGTATGTGAAGGTCAAGAATGTTCCCAATCAGTAGATCTTGTTGGAACCCTTGTAGGTCATGGCCTACCACTAGATCTGGGTCCATCTTCCAGAACTGAACCATGAAAAAGTTGAGCAGTTCTCGCTCTGTATCGCATTTGGTTAGTTTTGTTGCTTTGTACTGAGGTAGGGACTGTTTTAAGTCCAGTGGCCAGATTTCATTGCACTTTGTCATTACTGAAAAACATAAGATCCAGAATTAGATGCATAGAAAAATATATATCCATACTAATATTATAAATGCGAAAGTATCTCTGTCTGTCTGTCTGTCCAGCTTTCACGCCAAAACTATTTTTTTTTTTCCAATCCTGCCTGATGGTAAGCAGTGACGCAATCGTTGATGACTGAACCGATTGTAATGAAGTTTGGTACACAGATAGTCTAGAGCCTGAGAAAGGACATAGGCTATTAAACATCCCGCTCTGACCAACAGGAGCAGAGCAGTAGCAAAAAATGTTGCGAAAACGGGAGCAAACGCGGAAGAACATATTGCTCCTATTATTTTAACAGGCGCTTATTTTATATCAACTGAGCTCTTTCGGTTCGAAGCTTACGCGGGTGAAACCGCGGGGCACAGCGAGTTTTTCTATATCTTTAGTTCAAAAGGTCATCATCATCAGCATTTCAGCCGAAAGACGTCCACTGCTGGACATAGGCCTCCCCCAAGGTTCTCCACGACGACCAGTCCTGCGCCTCCCGCATCCAGCGGTTTCCCGCGACCTTCACCAGGTCGTCGGCCCACCTTGTCGGGGGCCTACCCACGCTATGTCTTCCGGTGCGTGGTCACCACTCGAGAACCCGTCGGCCCCATCGGGCATCGGTCCTACGGGCAATGTATCCAGCCCACTGCCACTTTAGTGGTAGAGGTAAGGTTCAAAAGGTATGAATTAAATTGTAAGTATTGCTTACTGCAGAAATGTTGTTGGAACGGTGGGTTTGGTGGAGGTTTGTGTAAGTGGAAATTAGTGTGCGATAAGCAACTGAGCATCAATATCTTTGTCTTCCTTGTTTTGGGGTCCATCATAGTCCTCATGTGTATCTGAAAATTTTGTTATAATATATTAATGTCAAAACGTTTACTTGCTCTTTCGAATGACATACCATACACAAAAAGTTTTGCGAAAAGTTAGATCAATTTAAATTAAAACAAATTGAAGTCTCACAGTAGCTACAACAATGGGCGGCGGTTCCAGATCAGCGCCATCCCTGATAACAGTTACATACTCCATCTTTTCACAGGTGGCTTCTAACTTGCACCAGGACACCTTGGCTTGCACCTGCTCTGGCTGCTTCACCTCCAGCCAACAGGGACCTTTGATCTTACGCTCCAGCAGGAAGGTCTCTAGAGAGGAAGTGTTCGCGCCGAATATGTGCGAGAATGTTAGGTACTTCTTATCTTTTGGAGGTGGTGGAAATGCAGCCTGTGAAATTAGACAAACAACACTGAAAACAATAATTATTAAGCTATTTAAAATAAATTCACAGAGCGGCGTATTAACGCCAGAGCTCATTAAATTTTTGATACATGTTTCGAAATCATCGTTGCATGTGTCTAAAGTGGAATAGTGATCATGGATCCCTGTCCAGATAGATATCTTGCGCGTGTCGGTGCTAAATTAGGAGCAAAGACATTTAATATAGATGCGCGCTGTTTAGCGCTGTACGCACGTAAGACGCCTCATGTACACAGATCCAAAATACGGCGCTAATAACTCAAGTAACATTTTATTTATTATTATCTCCACACTCACAGAATATTTAACTTCAAGGTAATCAGACTGCGCTGGTATGTCTGGCAGGTTGAAGCAGTAGTTCTTAGTAACCTTCCGTGACTTGAACTCTTTCAGTCCCAGTTCACCTGCCACTGTACTGTTGAACTCTGAGTACATGTCCATCATCGTCACTTCTTGATCTGTCGCCTCTAAAGTTACTGGGTCTAATTTCTGCAATAAAATTTAAGTCTGTTATATCATGATTTTCGTATGTATACATCATACATAATTAGCTTATAATGTTCCGACTTCTGGTACACAGGCCTTCTCTTGGTAAGAGGGAGTGGGCCGTAATCTATCACGTGTGGCCAATGCAGGTTGGTAGAACCCGCGCAGATAAAGAAAAGATCTGAAAATGGCGGCGGATACTTATGGTATGGTTGACAAAACATGCAACTGTTCAATCACAAATCAAAAGCTAAGATAGTAAAATGTCAAATTTACTTTGTAAATATTGTTATTTACAACGTAAATTTGACATTTTACTTGTTTGTTGTTGTGTTGGTTTTTATTGTTGTTTCTGTTGATTTTAATTGTTCAAACTCAACAAAAACAACAAAATAACAGAGACTTTAGCGGAACGAAATTAACAATAACTTGGAGAGCGTCAAAGTAGCTTCAGTAGTTTGGAAAGCAAATCCTGAATTCCTGATTGATGATTTTTTTTTTGTAGCGCTTATTTCACTGTGTGAGTATAGACAGCGATAGAGAGTGAGTGAGAACACATGCAAGCGGCCGCCATTTACAAATCTTTTCTTTATCTGTGTGGGTTATAGATGTCACATATCTTCGAAGTTTTGCCTCTATGACATGTTTCCTCACAATATTTTTACTCAAAGGTGAAATAATTTACTCTAAGTTAGGCACCTGATGGGGTTTGAACTTACCACTTATAAATTGAAGTTGTGGCCGATACCACCAGGCCCCAATTGCTCTCTTATGTATATTAAAGTGTAAATATAGCTGGTAGATGATTATTCTATCAGCAAAAATAAGACAAATTTCCGATTACTTATATTGCAAAGAAAATCAGCTTTCTAACCACTCTTTACATCATTTTATTTCTGGTTTAAGCCAATGATAACAACAATCTCAGAGGAATAAAAGAATTTGAGCAAATACTTACATACTCCCTTGGTAACAGAAACATCTGTCTATTTACGTTCTTCACAACCAGACAACAGGAAACACAGCCAGCCTTCTTATTAGATGAGTCAGCATATACTTTTCCAAACAAATACACTACTCCTGGCTTCACAAACCTGTCCTCCCAGGCATCAAGCCAGTAGAACTTTAATACTTTCTCCCCATTCTCGTTTGTATGTAGAGGCAACTGTCCATCTAGTTGCACCATAGCTGCAACTTGGTTCTCACCCATTTGATCAGACCAGGTACTTGTTAAGGGCTTCAATTGTTTTGGTGATTCCTTTTTAACTGGAAATATATCAAAATCTTCATTCAGAAACTCCTCAGCAACATCTCCAATAGTTTCTGCAGTGTTGGGAATGATTTCTTTTTTAACTTCTTCAGGTTTAGGAGTTGCGTCATTGCTGAAGTCATCATCAAAGTCCAGATCTTGTGTATGAAATTCTTCAATGTTCTGTGTGGCTGAGTCTTCTAGTTCTTGCTTTATTTCGCTGTCTATCTTCCATTCTGGTTTCTTTGGAGCTGGTTTTTCAGTGACAGGTTTGGATGTTTCCCCATTTTGTATCTGTAATTTTAGATTCGGTAAACTTGTGAGATTAGAAAAAATACAATAAGGGGTTAAACCAAAAGGTGAAGAAGGAGAATACAATAAATGGTGAACTTACAGTCATTTTCTTTTCAACTGGTTTTTCAGGAGATAGGTTCTCTTTCTGCAAAAAATATTAATTGTGAATAAGTCTCCTGATTTTTTAGATAGCCAGGCATGAGACAATCTTACTACTTGCATAATTTAAACTCACAATATCTTTTTTTAGAACTGGTTGTTCTTTATTACTCAAACTGGTAGTTGTGGTAGGTTTCTTAGCCGCTGAAGACAGACTTTTGAAGTAGTTTTGTGCATCCCTCTTACTGGACTCTACTATGTTAGCTTTAATGACTACTGGCTTTGGTTTCACTGCTGTTGATGCATTACCGTCCAAATCAGACATAATGTCTGACAAAATGTTGTCTTCTGAAATTTTGACATCCTGAAAGATAACAGACAAATAATAATATATTTATATTTTACGATAATACTGCCCCCCGCATGTGAAATTTTAAGAGCTTGTAAGACTTAATTAAAACACTTGTCATTTAGTAAAAAACATACAGAAAAAAGAGTAAAGAAAATATTAATGAAATATCTAATACCTCTTTCTTTTTAGTTGGCATGGATCCAAGGAGGTTCCTGATGTTTCCTTTACCAGATGACGGTGGTGCAACTTTAGCTTTTCTCTTTTGTCCTCGTCCAGACTCTTTGCTGTTAGACGCCTCATATGAGTCGTCAATTTCATCATCATCAAATATTTCTCGGCCATCTTCAACATAGCCAGTGCCTGCAATAGAATTTAAAAAAAGATTCGCATATTTACTGAGGCGTTGTTTATGAAACTATTTTTAACAGCACAACAAACTTAACAGAAAAAAGTGTAATCAATTTTTTTTTTTAATGATGTTGGGGATACGTGATGAATAGGGAATGAGTTAAGAAATCATGTACATACCATCATCTTCAATCCAGTCATCATCCTGGCGCTGCATTACCCGTTCCGAGTACTCCCTCTCGTCCACCGTATCGTAAACATTTTCTATCTCGTCCACATCGTATTTGTTCTTGACGCCCTTGCCTTTGAGTTGTTTCAACCTCTCGAAAGCCGATAACCGGCCGTGTTTATCCACTTTCTGCCTTTTAGCTCTTTGACCAGCTGAAAATAAGGTTACATTTTGTTTTTTAAGACAAACAGCATTGGGTTTATATTCCATACATGTTTAATCTTTCACATTTAATGAATTTACCTAAAGAATCTGCCATGTTTTATTTACAATTTCACTCGCACATTTACAATTTTTAATTTTTACAGAAAGTCAGCGAAATTCGACAATACTTTTGATTGACGTTTGGATTGGCGGGAAAGAGCACAGAGCAAGTAATCACTACTGGGAAAGAGGGAAAGAAAACAAATAACAATTCCAATATCTATGGATGGGGGGTTTGGCGGGAATGTCAAGATGAGTGTCACGCTCATTCATTGGACTTTTAAAATTATTTATAGTGTCGTTTACTAAATAAAAACGCGTGATTTATGTAGTAAAAAGTGCATTCAGTGAATAATTCAAAAAGAACAGTGAAATATCGTAGCATAGTGGCCTCATCATGTCTTTACGCTAAACCGCTCCTTATCGTCCAAACGCGTAAAACGAGAGGAGTTAGTTTAGGTTAAGTTATGTTAGGATAAGTTAGGATAAATCTAAGATAAGTTAGGATAGATATTTAATGAAAAAAAATTACTGAAGACTTGGCTGTATGGCGTACTATGCTTTTGCCTTTTCCATTCGCCCGAACGGAAAGAAACGAACCAAAAAAAAAAAAGAAAATATCTATGGATGGGATAACATGGCCGAAGTACTCCACGACTCCACCGACTTATTGTGTTATATTTTGTCTATGCTACTCTTAAATCTTACTATTTTTAAGGCACCTCTAGTAGTAATTCTTCTAGTAGTAATTCTCCAACAACAGACTAGGTCAACGAGTTTTGGCGGGAAAGCTCAGATGAGTGTCACGTTCATTTTTCATTGGCCTTTTATATCCATACTAATATTATAAATGCGAAAGTATCTTTGTCTGTCCGTCCGGCTTTCACGCCAAAACTACTGAACCGATTGTAATAAAATTTGGTACACAGATAGTCTAGAGTCTGAGAAAGGACATAGGCTATAAAACATCCCACTATAACTAATAGGAGCAGAGCAGGAACAAAAAATGATACGGAAACGGGAGCAAACGTGGATGTACTACATATTGCTCCCATTATTTTAACAGGAGCTTATTTTTTATCAACTGAGCTCGTTCGGCTAGAAGGTTACGCGGGTGAAACCGCGGGGCACAGCTAGTTATTTATAGTGTCGTTTACTAAATAAAAACGCGTGATACATGTAGTAAAAAGTGCATTCAGTGAATAATTCATAAAGAACATTGACATATTGTAGCATAGTGGGCAAATCATGACTTTTTCTCAAACCTTCCTCCTAGTCGGTTCACGCAGGAAACGAAAGGCTATCTCTTTCGTCTCCCGCGTGAATGGGTTTCCCGTGTTTAGGTTAGGTAAAGTTAGATTAGTTAGGATAAGTTACGAAAGAAAACAAAGAATACAACGAAGAAACGGCTCAAAGGTCTTAGCAACCAAGCCAAAAACTCAAAAAAAAAAATGATACGTCAACGATCATTTTCGCGCCAGTTTTAACAAACTGTCAACAAATTGGCCGGACGGCTTGTTTGTTGGGAAAACATTTTATAAAATTTTCTGCTGTTGTGTACTTTTTTGACGTACAAAGTTGCCTAAAAATGGCTATGCGAGACTATGCAGCCGATAGTGGTAATGATGTTTTCTGTATGGCTATTACTTAATGTCCTTCCGTTTGTTGTATAACCTAAAATAAAAATCAAACTCCAATGTTTCAGAGTCATTAAAGAACTTCTTTGTCGACTTTTGCTATACCGACGATGAAGGAAACAAAAACTTCAAATACGCTGAGCAGCTTACCAGAGTTGCACACAGGGAACAGGTAAGATAAGAGTTTCTTGATGTGAAAACATGATTTTATGATATTACTACTAACTTAAACCACCAATACCACTCTTTTGAGTTAGTAGTAATATATTAAAATCAAAGGGTTGTGTAGGTATTAGTACAACTCTTTTAACAGTACAATACTTCACAAACAGTAAAGACTGATTTACACGGTGTAATTTAATTGCCCATGGTTTCAATTAAGTTGAAGCAACATTAAAAGTTGCATTATTTAAACACCATTTAGATGATGCAAGTCATGTGTATCATCAATTTTATTGTATGCCATAGGCAATTAAATTGTACCATGTAAATCAGCCTTCAGCCTTAAGTAATAAACCTTTGTAGTTTATGATATCAATGTTTAGTAGTCAAATATTTATGCTTTGTGAAAGGTGTAATATAAAAATAAATATTTCAGAATGCATTTATTGTGGAGTTAGATGACCTGCATGAGTTTAATGAAGAGCTAGTGGAGGCTGTGAGACAGAACACAAGACGGTACACCACCATGGTGTCAGATGTTGTGTATGAGATGCTGCCCAACTATAAACATAGAGAGGTAACAATGAAACAACTTAGGTCCATATTCCAGAAGGAAACTCAAGCATTGATCTCTGCTTAAGCATTACTTAAAACTAGTTTCAACCAATCAAATGGTTTGAAACGAGACTTATGAGTTTTGAGTGACGTTCTGTAATACATACCTTAGTGTTCAATGATTCATGAAGCTTTATTTATTCTGCCAAGTATGCTATGCACTAATTTAAGATTTACACTGTGTATTGTCACATATCTGAAGACCCTGATTACTTACCTCTTTTGGTCCTTGTATGCAAGTACTTAAATAACACAATATAAAATTTAAAAAATAATTCATAATTTTTAGTTTATCTAATGGTCACTTTACCATTTATAACATTTGTTCTACCCAATAGTAACCTAGAGCAAAAATAACTATGCTCTGTTTGTAGGTGGCTGCCAAAGATGCCCTGGATGTGTACATAGAGCACAGGATCATGCTGGAGGCAAGGAATCATAGGATCCCTGGGGAAATGAGGGATCCCCGCAACAGATACCCACCAGAACTAATCAGGAGATTGTAAGTGCAGTTAGGTAGTACTACTTCGGAGACGCAGGAATGAGATTTTTAGAATCCTCGAGATAATTAGAAATGTGTAGTTGTTAGTGGCCTTTCTTGACAACCTGAGGTGGACTGAATCATTTGTACCTGTATGCAAAATACGTGCAATGACACAAAGTTGCAGACTCCAACCAGTATTTCCTGTTTCTCAATTGTTTGTTGAAGTTTGTGTTTAATATGGTAACTTGTCTGTTACCATATTAAGGAATATAGTCCAAAGGAAAAAAAACAACTACATACTTTATAACATTATCCTCATGTATCAAATTAGTAGCACCTGCTTGCAACAGAGCAGTTCTGTTTTATATAGTCAATATTGCTTACTTTAGTATGTCTATCCCCTAAAGTGGAGGGCTGCAAATATATTTAATTTTTTTTTTGACAGTGAGGTTTACTTCAAAGACTTGTCGTCTTCAAAGTCTTTACCCATCAGAGAAGTCAAGGCTGAGCACATTGGCAAGCTAGTTACACTGAGAGGTAAAGTTCTGTTACATACATATATTTTCACTATACATTATTTAAAAAATGAAAATGGTATTATTTTATACTGTGATTTTAATGCCTTTTATGTAGGAATAAATACCAAGTCGGTCCAAGTTTCCTACATTTTTTATAATTCGCTAGCAATCCGCCCCGACTTCGCACGGGTGCAATGCTGATACTAAATACACTACAGAAAAACTGTGAACATTGTATAAAAAAGGTCGCCGCCCGCTGTCGCCGGTCGCGGCCTGCCAGTGCCGCAGTAAACGCGACGCCCCTCAATTTTTAAATCTGTAATATCTCCGAAAATATTCATTGAAATCATATGATGCTGTAAAAGGCGATGTAGATCGATATTAAATCAACAATGTATTTAAGGTGTTGGATTGGATAAGGATTAATGCTGTATTGGTTAAAATCGCTTCGAAAATTAGCCGGTATTTGTCGTTAAAAGTAAATGACAAAAAAATGTTATTGTGGGATATCCATAAGAGATAGACATATACCATCGAGGACTTTTTTGTACACCTTTTCAATGTGTACAATATTTAGCACATTGTATTGATATTTTCTCGGTGGTAGGCATAACATCGGCTGCCGGCGAAGTTACCACCCACCAGACAAAGTCTTGCCGCCAAGCGATTCGTCGTGTTCCGGCATGATGTCTGGTGAAGCCGTACGGAGGACTGGTCTGAGCAGTTGTGGTGCGATGTGTGGCGGGTACGATGCGCCAAATTTTGTTGTGTCGGGAGTTTGGTCGCGGAGAGTCTCCAGATCAATCTCCCTCTAGCGCAGCATCATTTGGTCGTGTTGGTCTTGGGTTTAACATTGCATCAACTCGCTCAACTGCCGTCATCCTTCCTATTCCGAAGTTTTTTTTAAGTGAATAGGCTTAATAAACTAGTGCGCTTTACCATCAACGATTGCATCACTGCTTACCATCAGGCGGGATTGCAGTCAAGCACTAGATTAAATTAAAAAAAAAAAAAAATCTCGTAGGGTTCAGCCTGCGTGTCACTGCAAACGCGGGAAAATGTAATTATTTACGACATAACATTGCCATTGACATAACATTGGTAGACTGGTAGAAAATGCCTAAGGCATTCAGTCCGCCATTGTACAATGTTTTTATTTGTGCATAAAGTTTTAATAAATAAATAAACATTGGGGACCTCAAAAATAGTGTTTCTCCACAATTTAATAGCTGTTATTATAATTATAAAACTTCCTCTTTAATCACTCTATCTATTAAAAAAACAGCATCATAATCCGACGCGTAGTTTTAAAGATTTAATCGTACAAAAGGCACACAGGGAAAGAGAAAGTGACTTTGTTTTATACCTAATATGTAGTGATAAGGGTTTTTGGTAGGCTTGTATGTGTATAGTGAAAGAAAACGTCATTAGAGAATGGACATCTATCAACTTTGCCCTGGGCCCATGTGGTAGGTTACAGCTCACTCTTACTGAGAGGAGGCCTGTGTTAGTGAGAAGTTGATAGGCTTATCAGGGCTGTATAGGCTTGGAATTAGTTGTGGCTTTAACCATGCGATGTGCATACTATAAAGATAAAAAACTATCTTATGTCCTAAGCCATGTCATGGTATACCTGTGTGCCGAACATTACCTAAATCTTCCTTTACCTAAAAGGTATAATTATTTTGAGAAAAGTATACACTTTTCACACTTTTTGTAATATTGCTATATTTTTTTTTTTCTTAATAAAATATTGCCCCACACTAGGAGTTACTCCTGTATCGTGGGTGTGTTTACAAACATATAACTCACATACACAAACATCCACACCCGGAGCAACTACTTGTAGGTCATACGAATATTTGTTCCGTGCGGGAATCGAACCCGCGACACGCAGCTCAGCAGTCAGTAGCTTAACCACTGCGCTAAACGTGCAGTCAAATATGAATAAGTATCAGATAAAACTTGGAAAGAATAAGTTTCTCAAAGTTACAACTTTGTCTGAATATGTGTTGTTGTTATTGAAGGTAAAGTAACATGTAACCTTCCTACCAGGCATTGTAACTCGCTGCACAGACGTGAAGCCCCTACTAGTCGTTGCCACATATTCATGCAGCGCTTGCGGCGCGGAGACGTACCAACCTGTACGATCGCTGCAGTTCACACCACCTCCGTCGTGCACGGCTGACGAGTGTCGCCTCAACAAGACTGCTGGCCAGCTACATCTGCAGACCCGGGGGTCACGCTTCCAGAAGTTCCAGGAGTTGAAAATTCAGGAGCATGTATGAATGATTTTAAACTAGGATAAGTAATGTCAAGTTCTGAATGCCGAATAGAATAAGTTTTTAGATAGTTCTATTTTGGAAAAACTATCAATAACTGAAAATTTATTCATATGATAAGATTTTTTTAGGGTTAAATTCACGTCTAATGTAATGAGATACTTATCCATTTTTCTTTGACTTTTAGTAAATTTCAGTTTCCTCTTCAACATTAGGAATGAGAGGAATGTTCTTATTACTTTTACTGTTAATATTAGTTGTTCTCAAATCATTGCAGCAGTTATTTAGAGGCTTTATTTATATTTGAGCTTGTTTGGCTTTTTTTATTTTAGTTTGAAATTTCTTATTTCAGAATAAATTATATGTAAGCACTTATTCTAAAAACTAACCTACTATATTATTACAGTCAGACCAAGTGCCAGTGGGCCACATTCCACGCCAGCTGTCCGTTTACTGCCGCGGCGAGACCACGCGCCGTGCACAACCTGGCGACCACGTGGCAGTCACCGGCGTGTTCCTACCTCTGCTGTCTGCTGGCTTCCGACAGATCATTCAGGGGCTATTGTCTGATACATACCTGGAAGCTCACGTAAGTGTATACTATTTGTATAGCACTAGTTATACTGTTTGTATGTGGTTGAGAATGAACTCTTCCCAAGATGGCTCACATAGGGCAGCTGCATTGATTGTGTATGTCATATAAAAAATATCTTAAATAAATTAG
This sequence comes from Sesamia nonagrioides, assembly GCA_017933935.1. Taxonomy (NCBI): domain Eukaryota; kingdom Metazoa; phylum Arthropoda; class Insecta; order Lepidoptera; family Noctuidae; genus Sesamia; species Sesamia nonagrioides. The sequence continues at coordinate 128,321 of JADWQK010002191.1, forward strand.
TGTTAACTGAATTAGCTATTCCAACATAATGTGTTGTATTTTGTTTCGATTGCTATGTCAAATAGCATTATCTAAACAAACTAGCCTTGAAACGATAGTCACAAATAGTCTTGTAAAAGGGGATTGAAGATTTAAGGCTGGCATACACACATGTGTGTATGCCAAAGACATTCGTGAGTGACACACACTTATTCACGAATTTTTTGTAAAGGCCGCCTTAGGTACTTGAATTTAAAATAAAAAAAAAACAAAATTACAGGTAAGGTATATATGGCTTTGCCACCAATCTTCGATGTCCCTTCATGACAGCAGCAACACCCAGAAACAGGGTTCACTTATAAATAAAAATAATTTTATGGTCTCACCCTCCAGTCTGTAAACTGCCTGAACCAATCAGACGAGAGCGAACTGGCGGAGGCGTTAACTGAAGAAGAACTAGCAGAGTTAGCAGATGAAGACTTGTATTCGCGTATGGCTCGCAGTCTCGCGCCCGAGATATACGGCCACGAAGACGTGAAGAAGGCGCTGCTGTTACTACTCGTCGGAGGAGTTGATAAGTAAGTATATAGTAGCGGGCTCTACCATCAACGATTGTATCACTGCTTAACTGATGGGGAGCAGTAAAACTTACCTAATGGTTAAAGCAGTGATGCAATGTCAAACACTAGTTTATAATTATATAAAAAAATATGATTTTATGATTTGTTTAGACGTCCAAATGGCATGAAGATCCGAGGTAACATCAATATTTGTCTGATGGGTGACCCCGGTGTTGCCAAGTCTCAGCTTCTCCACTACATCGACCGCCTGGCGCCGCGGTCACAGTACACCACCGGACGAGGTTCCTCCGGTGTCGGTCTTACGGCAGCTGTTATGAAGGTAACATCTCTCAGTACATCAACAGTTTGAAATAAAAATATCTCAACATATTGTTTATTTCCAGAGATTTTTGCAATACACGTGTTCTTACAGGATCCATTCACAGGCGAGATGATGTTGGAAGGGGGCGCTTTAGTATTAGCTGATCAAGGAGTGTGCTGCATCGACGAGTTCGACAAGATGGCCGAGAATGACCGCACCGCCATACACGAGGTCATGGAACAGCAGACCATCAGCATTGCCAAAGTATGTATATTCAAATTTTATTTTTGTTTCAAATTGACGTTAGTTCAAGTTTAACAAATTGTAGCGGTACCTACAAATGCCTCAAAGAAACAACGCGTCGTCATACTGGCGTCACATGAATAGGCTATTTGGCAGTATGAAATTTTTTTGTGACTATTTGCTTTAATTGCATAAAATGATGGTTCTTTATGTCATTTACAAGAGTTTTAATAAAAATAATAACAATTAATATATCCAAAAACACAAAAATATGTTTGGCTTTTTGTATCTCGCGCCACATATTGTGAAACGATCCGGATTGGCTAATGTCACGATGACGTCATACGCGCATCAACACTTGTTCGCGCCATTGGTTGGTTTGTTATTCGATTTCGCTTCGCTATGAAGCGATGTTACATTGGCTACAGGCTCAGGTGTTTTAGCGTTTTTAGAAGGTTTTTAACGATTCATTTGTACAACCCGGTACAGCACATCACTTGTAAACCATTTTATTAGATAAACAACAACAAATAACAATTAAACACAAAACACCACTGCGGAACCGAAAACCGCTTGTGACGTCACTTACAAAGCGCACGCCATATTGCTAAATGATGCGTTTCGGCGGCTTATTTGAATTTTGAATTTTTATTTGCTTATTTCTTACGAAATATATTTTCAAAATTTAAAAAAAAAAATACTTTCGGTGAACTTCTTAACCGCAACCAAGTAATTCTAGATAAAAATTATAAATCTGTCAAATAGCCTATTCTAGTACATCTTGCAATCAGAGTTTACCGTGCAACTAGCATACATACAACTTACCAAAATCAAATGTTGGGCAAGTGCCCACCAGACATAACACCCGTCTGGTCGGAGAATACTCCCTTTTCTATGGAGGGTGCGTGAACTTTACTCTCTGTTCCTCATACCTCCACGCAAATATCAACTTTATTTTGGTAATTATGTTGATTTCAGAGTGATTAGCACTATTGTTATAAAAATGTTTGAAGTTGTATCGTAAATTGAACTTTATTGTGTAGGAATTAAAGTTAATTTTCTATAACTGTTATTCTGCCAATATATCGCAATATAATTTTACATTACAAGTCTAGACTCGTATTTTCTTGTGTTCATCACTTTACATAGTATTGTATAAAGTCTAGTGTTTTTTTAAATGAACAGACAGCTGTGGTGCTGGGGAGTTTCTTTCCCCCATTTCTTCTTCCCAGCGAAAGCACTAGGAAGTGTCGATGGGTGGACGTTTTGGGGGACTGTCTTATGTAATATTGACGTTCAAAAAGCGCTGATTCTCAGCCTAATTTGAATAAATGACTTGTGATTTTGAATGTAAAATTATATTGCGATATATTTGCAAAATAACTAAAAATAAAAGAACTAATAACTTAACAAAATAAATGACTAAACTAAACTAAAAACTAAACTATTTTAATTTACTCTACATTGGAAATAGCCTTTAGCAGTCCAGCCCGTGTATTCTATAAAAACCTTACAATGAGAACTTAGTGAATTGAGTTGTCATCCCACCTGAAGTAAGGGATTGACTCTATGAAATGCTTCATTCTCACTTCACCAACTCTCTCACGATATATTTACAGAATAGGCCAACCTATTCTGTAAATATACCATGAAAAAGAAAAATTTGACTTGCACGCTTTATAATTGCAAACCTTAACTGAAGGAGTTCCGATTTTCATTTTTATCTGATGGTGTATATAGGGTTCTTTTTTAAATCTTTATTTAAAAAGTTTTGTTAGACATGATTATGTCGCTCTATTTGACCATAACTACGTAATATGTACAAATACATCAATACTATACATCACTTTTTCGACCAAGCCTTTCATTTACTTGCGATGATGGTCAAGTCAATTCAAGCCTTTCAATTTAAATATAATATCTGCTCAATACGCATATTATGCATTGACAAAAGATATCCGGTAAAAAGATTTCTCGTGCTCTGTGATATATGAAAGGGAGATCAAGAAAGTGTCATTAACATATTTATTGCTTCGCAACTTGTAGACACTCTTTCACTGCATGATTTAATACCGCACATGGCAGTTATTTAGTACGATGATTTTGGGGTTCTTGTAACATAACTCTGTTGATTGATTATAATATGTCTGAAAGATATCCATCAAACCATATATAACATATGATACCTTGGTCCCCAGGCGGGTATAATGACATGCCTGAATGCGCGCGTGTCGATCCTAGCCGCCGCCAACCCCGCGTACGGTCGCTACAACCCCAAGCGGACTATCGAACAGAACATACAGCTGCCAGCCGCGCTGCTGTCGCGTTTTGATCTACTGTGGCTGATACAGGATAAACCTAACAGGTATGTGATAGTTAACTTTTAATTGTTATTCATAAGTAACCACCAAATCATGAAATATCATTAATTTTTGTAAAAGCTAGTGATTTTGCAATAATTACCCCTCGGGGATATACTACTGCGATATAAAGTATTTATGGCCTAAGGTCATGGTCTACCTGTGTGTCAAATTTCTTCAAAATCGAATAGCTTGGTCCACAGGGCACGGTCCAAATTTGATCCGAGTTTCCCGAACCACGATCATGATCACGATCCGTTATAGCAAAGCCTCGCTAGACCGCGACTTTGGGCATTATCCATATTGCACTGTCCACGCCTCCAATAAATGTCAGCGCACATCACACCGTCATCGCATTTGGAGCGCCCTTTTGCCTTTTCCCTATAGTCTGCCTAGTTTAACACCTTTTACAGTAACAGACAGCATGAGACTTAAAACTATACCAACTTATGAATTTGGTCCATTTCTCTGCTCTGTTGGATATAAGCCTCCAATTCAACTCGATTCTGGGAACTTCTACCAGCCACAGTAATGGGCGTACCTTGGGTAATTACTAAACAAAGTAAAAACGAGGACTTATCTCTAGCTTTTAAATAAACAGTAGACACTAGCATAATGCCAACCCCAAGGCCTGACTTGCCTGCCCCTAGGCCTGACTTGCCCCCCCCTTAGACCAGAAGCTGGGTACGCCCATGGCCGCTGTTTAACCATCAGCTCCTGTTAATTAATAGCCCCATTACATGTTAGATAAAATTCTGATATTGTTCACATTTAGTAAGCTGTCTTATACAGATATGCCTATCTAATAAAATACTTTCTTTGGTACAGAGAAAAAGACTTGGAACTCGCCAAGCACATAGCATACGTCCACCAGCACTCTATCCAGCCTCCTACAGAAGTTCGCGCGCTGTCCATGCGGCTGGTGCGGCGCTACGTCGCGCTAACCAAGAGGAAGAATCCGGTTGTACCGAACAATCTTACTGACTACATTGTCTGTGAGTATAGGAACTAAAATACTTTTAGTTAAGGCAAGTGATGATATTTGCCCAAGATACTGTTTCTGTTTTATAAACACCACAGTATTCATATATGCACGTCACATGATCTGACTAATATTATGACAGAACTATAAAAGAGATTGAGCCCAAGTTTATTTCATCATAAATATCATCTATGATATGGTAAAATAAACTTTCTTTTGATAGACAGATTACTCTTTATTATGTATAAAATATAAAGTACAGTGCATAAATATGAAGATTTTACAAAGAGTGACATAATGAGTGTTCTTATTGCTGAATGCAACCTTCTGATGGCTAACCCTGAATGTGACGTGTTTGCGGATGAATGGAATAAGCTTATGCGTGTATTTTACGTTTTTTGTCAAAGGAAGTATGTGTGACACTTCCACCGTGCCATGTCAGTTTTAGTAGTAGTGTTGCTGTGTACAGCTTGTTAAGCGCTGATTGGATTAGCAGAGAAACTTCTGATATTATACAAAAATTTTGCCAGGACATCAAATACAATCACACAAGAGGGAAGTGCTAGCTAAGTTATAATGTGCATGAGAAACAGTCAGCAGGTCCCATCGTCATAATCTCATATTTGTTATAAAATATTTTATAAAGAAACTATTAAATTAGTAGATATTTTCTATAACAGTTAACGAGTTCTACAAAATAGTGTGGCTACCATGAGTTTTCATTACGAGACTCGATCGTTGATATCGACCGCGTTTAGCGCTCTCATTGGTTGAGAGTTCTTACAACCTAGAAGCGGGCCAATCAATGAGGCAAGCGCGATCGATATCGACGATCGAGTCTCGTAATGTAAACTGATGTTAGCGACACTGGATTACATTACTTTCACAAACTAACTATGCTACTCTATCCCAGCATCCTATGTGGAGCTACGTCGCGAGGCGCGCAACGCTCGTGACGTCACGTTCACATCTGCCAGGAACTTGCTCGCTATACTACGACTGTCCACTGCCCTCGCCAGGCTCAGGTAATATAACTGTATTAATATTAAATATAATATTATTTACAAAAAGGAAGGAAGCAAGGCATTTTGATAAGAACATTATAATCCATACTAATATTACAAATGCGAAAGTGTCTCTGTCTGTCTGTTGTAATAAAATTTGGTACAATGATATTCTAGAGCCTGAGATAGGACATAGGCTATATAACATTCCGCTATGACCAGTAGGAGCAGAGCAGTAACAAAAAATGTTGCGAAAACGTGAACGAACGCGGACTAACATATTGCTTCCATAATTTTAACAGGCGCTTATTTTATATCAACTGAGCACCGCGCGCTGTAAACTGAAGTCCACGCGGACGGAGTCGCGGGCAACAGCTAGTATAATTATATTCCTTTACCGCCTTTCCCTTTTTACATCAGTAGACCACTGTTTTATAGCCAAAATACAGGAGCGAACATAATTATTCGTAATCAGAAAAGTATTTGCTTGTAGGTTGTCAGACATCGTTGAGAAAGAGGATGTATCGGAAGCTATCCGCTTGGTGGAGATGTCGAAACAGTCCCTATCACCTGTTGACGAGAACGTGCAAAGGTATGTAACAACACTATCGTACCGATTCAAACTTTAAGGCGATTTGAAACTTGAGGCGAGTCGCTGCGCAACCTCTGTAATTAAAACTTACATGTCAGGGTGGTGAAGGGTTCGTGACAGCGTCCACAAAGACCGATGCTCGATACCGTGACCCTGGTGCACAGGCAAGTGAAGGAACACGGGTGGGTTTTAGTCAGTAAAAGTCTGTCACGTCTTTCCGCTTCGCCCAGAGCATTAGGGGGTGATGGGTGATCTGTGCAACGCTTCCGAGTCGAGAGTAGTATGTTTCAATATGCGATATCATAGTAGTAGTGAAATTTATAGCAGTTATAAACAAAAAATTCTCCACCACTTCACGTTTAATTTTCAAATAACGCCTGTTTTCAAGAAGCTGTGTCAAGGTACACCCTGCCTAACCCCACCCACGTGTCAACAGTTACGTAAGTAACGTGTGTTAGTTAGATATTTACAACTAATCATTTTGCTTAATTAGGGGTATAAGCTCCACGGACCGAATCTTCGCGATCGTGCGTGACCTGGCCGGCTCCAACCAGACCGTCAAGATCGCTGACGTCATCGAGCGCTGCGTCGACAAGGGATTCAAGCCTGATCAAGTAAGTTTATTAAGAAACTTTATTATGATATTCGATGTCCGCAAAGTAAAGACCCGAACTAAATTTGGCATGAAGTTTAATTTTGTTAACATAACCTTTTTGGCGGGGCCTGTGACACATGATCTCTGTACTCAAAAACGATGCCTCTTGAGACAGTTGTCATTTTCGAGGCAATCCCGTCGAGAATATTGCTTTATCAAAATATAGTGCCTATGGAAATAAAGTGTACACACGACGCATGTAATAACAAATTATATTTATAAAGACTTTTTTCGACGGCCATTTGGTAATTTGCATACATTAGTCATATCTCAATAGTACTCATTCCAGCCAAGCCGGGTTACAATGACCATTTCCACACGGGCAAACCGTACTACAATGAAACTTTTTTTTATGGCTATGGCATCAAAAAATCAACATAATGATTATGCCAAAAAGCGCGCGTAATTGCGTCACGACTAAACATCGCATGTTAATAGGCTGTATGAATGAATTCCCTTTCATTTGTGGGATTATAACAACAAATCAACATTACACGCGCCGCGCTATTTTTGCGCCATTGTTCGGTTTTTGTATTTATTTATTTAAAGGTTGTAGAAAAATTTTTGTATGACACTATCGCTAGTTTTTCACCCAAGTGGACAATGTATGCGAGATATAAAAAAAAAAATAATGTTCCCGTTTCCTTATCAGGTTGATGCTTGTATCGAGGAGTATGAAAATCTCAACGTATGGCAGGTGAACCAAGTGCGAACCAAGATAACGTTCATGTAGAATATAAACCCACCAATGAATTGTTTTAAAACTTTCTACCTTACTACATAGTTATAAGTGTACCAGTGTGCCTGTTGTGTTGCGTAAGACTCATGATGATTTGATTGCGAATTGTTTTTAATAAATTTATTTCTTAATAATATGACGTTTCATTAATCATCTGCCTTGCCTTTTCACAATTATATTGGGTCGAATTCCTGTCTAACAGGATGCAGCTGAGGGCCAGGAATTCATAGTTATTACAAACTAGCTGCGCCTCGCGGTTCCATCTGCCTTTCTTTTTATATGCCCGCTCCTATTGGTCGCAGCGTGATGTTATAAAGCCTAAAGCCATTCTGGATTAATGGGCTATCCAAAGCAAAAATCATTTTTCAAATCGGACCAGTACTTCCTGAGATTAGCGCGATCAAACAAACAAACTCTTCAGCTTTATATATTAGTATAGATTAGTGCTTACCGCAATCCCGCCTGATGGTAAGCAGTGATGCAATCGTTGATGGCAAAGCGCGCTAGTTTATTAAGAGCCTATTCACTCAAAAAAAAAACATTGAATAGGAAAGAAGACGGCAGATGAGCGAGGTGATGTAATGTTAAACCCAACAACACGACCAACGATACTGCGCCAGAGGGAGATTGATCTAGAGACTAATTCCCAACACGACTACATTTGGCGCATCATACTCTGCACACATCGCAACACAACTGCTCAGACCCGTCCTCTGTACGACATCACCAGACATCATACCGGTACATGACGAATCGCTTGCCGGCAAGACTACTGCCGGCAGCCGATGTTAGTGTCGCGACACATCTGCGGAACATACGGCGCCGAAAGTTCGGCTAAATACGCTCGCAGTGTATTTCACGTATTCTATGACACATCAGCCGCAATTACGCCGCGTTCGGCGTAGGGCCTAACCTTCATTCGGGCGGTTTTTTCAGCTAAAACGCATGTATTTTGCAAAGCAAGCGACACATCACGCGATGCGTTGCGCGATTAAAAGTTCAGCGGGCGTAGCTGAAGGATCGGTGTGTGTTGTGCATCGCGCGCGTGGCGGTAACGAAGAGCGGTAACGTCTTCTAAGCCCTCTGTAATAGCTAATATTCTAATTAAATCCATTTTTCTGGGCAATTCAGGTACGTCACCAAAACCGCACACCATAAAGTGTCGACACAGACAGACTGACGGTGACGCTACGTAACTTTCCGTCGCGTTATAGCGCGCTGAACAAGACTCCGCGTTTTGACCGTTTGGTTTGTCATAACAACTGAATATTGCGACTGACACTTCAGCCGCTTAGCTTTCTGCGCCTTACGTTCCGCAGATGTGTCACTACACTTACGGCCTACCACCTATATTTTAAAGAGAGCGACTACCTATCTGACGCACAACTCACTTAATAGGTAAGACGAAACTCTTTGGTGCGACCTATTGTTAGACTTCTGGTTCTGAGCCTCTGACGGCCCATAACATCTGTCAAAAACCCATGGATAACAGTCGGGAACTAACGGCTTTCCGAGACACAGATAGGTCTTGGCAAGTAAAGATGGCCACTCGTCCGCAGGCTACCCGCCAGAAGGCCGACAACTAGTCCTATCATGGGGTATCGTAGGTCCAGCGACTGGACTGTGAAGCTCAGAAAAATAATCGCTTCCATGTAAAATACTGATATTACACCGGACCGGATCGGACGAGTCCTCCTTTTTTATACCGCGTACATCGAGGGAGTGGAACAATTTGCCAGCGGCGGTGTTTCCGTCGGACTACAATTTGAGTGTCCTCAAGGCTAGAGTGAGTAGGCTCCTAATAAACTAGCGCGCTTTACCATTAACGATTGTATCACTGCTTACCATAAGGCGGGATTGCGGTCAGGCACTAATTCATAATTTATAAAAAAAAACAGTTGCATTCGGTTAGACTACAAGCTGATTTCGCCATAATTTGAAAAGGCTAGGCAGATTTATAAAAACTCGATTAGAACACTACATAATGGTTGGATGCCAGAAGTCCATTTCCGTACTACACATAATAGCTAGCAATATACGTTTAGCACCTTGCTCTGCTCTCTAAATTACACCAATTACCAGCCCTCATAAAGGGAAAAGTTGTTTTTTCGCGATCCATATGACCATAAGGACATGGGTACACCGGCAAAAGTGGCGTAGGTAATAAATTTGTTTTGCCCAAGTTTCTCTTATGAAAGTAATATCTTAGCACAGATGTAAGTATAGCCCTCCCGCGTCGAGATTTGTGACGAAGTTGTCCCAACAATGCGTTGGCTTTTATTATTTTGTTTTTGTACAGACGCTAACATTTTTATGGGGTTATATTGCAGAAGTTTACGTTTATAAGTTTTGTTAATGCTGTAAAATATGTTGTCTTAAGTATGCAGACACAGCAATGGTGTATACAACGTTATTTTTTGTATATGCAAAACCTGGAACACATTTGTCACAGGTGTCCAGCATTTTTAAGTAAAAAATCTATGTACATTTCAAGAAGAGATCATGAAAAATCACCAAGTTATGTATTTTTTATGTTATCTGGTTGTTCCAACAAAAATATGGTCAACGCGCCACTCGCCCGCTCGCCCGTTTTACCGGATTCAGTTGAATACCAGTATTTTACATGTAGTGACTTCCATCTGACCCCACAAGCCAGCTATTCACTAACAGGATACTCGATGCTCGATACTGTGGAATACTATAAACAACTAGCTTTCCGCCCGCGGCTTTGGCCGCGTGTAATTCGATTATATCGTGCTTTTTAAATTTTCCTCGGGAATATCAAATTCCAGCATTCCAGGATAAAAGGTAGGTACCCTATATCTTTTCTCAGGGTCTAAAGATTGTCTCTGCCAAATTTCACCAAAATCGGTTGAGAGGTTTAAGCGGGAAAGCGTAACAGACAGACAGACAGTTACTTTCGCATTTAGTATTTTATTATTAATATTAGTATGGATACCTAGTCAAATATGAGCGTTAGAGATTTATATTAAAAAATATTTATTTCAAAAATACACGTCTGCTCAGCATGAGCTTTACAATTATAATGATTAATATCGAACAAAATAAGAACGCTTAAATCTAAGTTACATATGCTTATATACTAAATGAAGGTTTGCTTGTGTGTTTGCGACTCACAAGAGGAATCTTCTAGGCGATGCTTATTGCTTTGTTTGTCACTGATTTCATAAGAATGAAACTTGAACTTAATGGCTACCCGGAGCAACTGGGTGGCATGTTATGATGTTGTGTCACTGTTACTATGCGAGGTAAGGGCTGGCTATGCATAACTCCTCCCTCCGTAAGTTCAAAATCATCATTCGAAGACAATTCATGAGGTTGATGATTTTGACTAAATTTACATCTTAATACATGTCTATAACGATACATAGTTATTATTAACATAGTAAGTAGAATAACGTAAATTACAATAGTTCCTATACTAACACTATGCACGTTCACAAAATGGTTTTCACTGTTTATCACTTCACTGTTATCCTTTAGGGCATGTGATAGAAATTGTAGATTTTCTAAGTTGATTTCATCTAAGCTGATAGTCTTGCGGGATACGTCTTGTGGTGTCACGATGCTAGGTAGATGTATGGATGGTGAGCTGCGGAAGACAACTTCTCCTGTTTGAAGACGATGTTTTCTCAGCGTCGTTGTTCCAAATTTTACTTCACAGGCATTGTTCAGGGTTAGAATGTAGGTACCCATGATGTCGTGTTGGCTCATGTCGTTGCCACAGTATTCTGTTAAAAATGTAGGGAAACCTGCGAAAATTAGCCAAGAGTCTTGTTGTATGGATTTAATTTTAACAGTTGATGCATTAACTGTAAGAGGCAGGCATGATGTTATCTTCGTAGAGAAGGTCATCAGATCTACGATGCATTTTGATTCTTCTTCAGGAGACACGATGTCGTCGTAACAAAGGAACTTTCCTTCGTCTATTTCTCTGCAAGGCTGAGAGAGTGATACTATTTTCGACCCTTTCGCAAGGATATGGGAATGTTTAGGAGTTATTAGGAATGATAATTCAAGGTGGGAGTTGTACATGGGAAAAGGGTGTAAGGTATAGTAGTTATAGACATCAGCTTGGACTGTTGGTACTGACATAATAAAAGTTATTTGTTTGCCCTTTACATAAGCTTTTATATCAATACAATGTTCTATGTTAACTAAATTTCCGATGGTTACAGGGAGTGCTAACTTATCTATTTTCTCTATGTCTATAAGAATGTTAAATAGTTCGGATGTATTCAGTATAGACTGATGTAATACATTCACTCTACTGAATGCTACTGCTGTCTCCACTTCATCTAAGCGGGTTAATAATATTTGAAAATTATGAATTAACATGTCATATGTATTTATAATCAAGTTTTTACTCCTTTGAAATTGGGTGTTATTTAAAATTTCTTCTATTTCCTTAATAGTTTTGTCCAGTATGATAAAGTTGTTTCTTGTTGAATTTGTAAAGTTATTAAATGTATCAATTATTTCGGAAATTAAAGTAATTTTGTTCATCGTTACATTTTGTTGTGATTGTAGACTGTTTATCAAGTTATCATATCTAGTAGCATCATCATTGTCTAAATTTCCAGTAATTGCTTTAATTATTGATCCAATTGGATTGATAAGTCCCCTTTTAATTCTTATGTTTGGAATTAACTGATAGTATCGTTCTATAGTTATGTTCATTATAAATTGGGTTTGCAATTCAGCATCAACAAGGCTACCGTCTAAAATGTATGTATCTAATTTATCCTTCATATAATTGGTTATTTCGTAATACTTTCCTATATTGTAGTCTAAATTCTTATGAACTAAATTTAAATCTAATATCTTAATTATATTCCAGTTATAAAGGCTTAGCGAAGCTTGGCCCTCTTTAACGGGGAGTATTCCTGGATTATCTTCAATCCTTTGAAGTTGAAGGGCCAGGTTCAGGGTTGCTTGCATCACTATCACGAGGGCGAACCTGTGGAGGACGCTTTATGTCTTTAATCGGTATTTTCTTTATTTTACGGGCTTTATTTGCTACTGTTACGGTATTTCTATTAACTTTATCTACTACTGTTGCCTTTTGGTATCTAGGCTTATCTTTACTACGTCTTGTATTAACTCCTTTCATGTAAATGTTGTCGCCTGTTTTGATGTCAAATTGTTTTTCTCCTCCGCGTTTCTCTATTATTTTTTCTTTAGATTGTAACATTTTATTTGTTAAATAGTTATAAAGGTATTTGGTACGTTTAACGTGATCGGTTACTAATTGTTGGGTATAATTTTTATCAAAGTTTACTGCAAAAATGCTCGAAGCGTCCGTATGTCCAAAGACTACTTCAAATGGAGTTAAACCAGTAGTTGAATGGATAGATTGGTTATATGACATGACAGCGTAAGTCATGACAGATGCGGCGTCGGTAATCTTTCTTTCATATTTTGCTAGTCTATAAATTTCTATGATAGTTGAATGGAATCTTTCGACAAGTCCCATAGAATTTGGATTATGTGGTGTACCTATGTGTAGATCTATTTTATAAAAGTTTAGCATTTCCTTTAAGAGGTTATTATTAAATTCAGATCCAGGATCGGCACTGATCTTTTGAGGGACACCATAAATAGAAAAATATTTTAATAGTGCTCTAATAACTTCTGGTGTGGATCTGTTTGATATTTCAATCGCTTGTCCTAGTTTACTAAATGCGTCTATAATAGTAAGGAAATAGGTTCCTTCTATAGAAAATATATCCATAAAAATTTCTTGAAAAGGTTTATTTTGTGTTTGAGTTAATTGCAGTTCAGGTTTTAAAGGTTTTCTATCGTATTTCATTTGTTTGCACAGATCACAAGAGTTAATTATACTAGCTACGGTTTGTTCTAAGCTATTCCAATAGTATGTTCTTTTTAAATGGGCTATGGTTTCTTTGATACCACGATGACATGTTTTTCCGATATGATATTTCGTTATTATTTCTCGTTGTTCGTTTTCGTCTTCTACATAAATAACTCTTTCAGTGCACTCATAAATGCTTATTGCGTCTTTTTTAAAGAGATTTATTATTATTTTTGAAAACTGTTGTCGATGGCGTTGGTCTTCAAAATAAATATAATATTTAATTTTCGGACGGATATATTTTTTTAAGAAATCCTTGATTAAATCCGGTTTGTCTATTGGTATGTGTACTTCAAATACTTTCTGTTTATTTCTGGATAAATTTTTAACACTATACTCATTTTTATACCAAGTGTATACTAGTATTTGATTCGGTTTCGTATCTATGGCTTCCTTTAATATCGGAATATCAGAGGAATCAGTGTTTTCTTCTGAATGAACCGTTGCTAAGGAAGGAGAGTCTGCTCTTTCCGAGGCTGTAACCGTTTCACTACCTATCGATGGAATCGAATAAGGTGATCTAGGTCTATCTTTAGAAACGCTGGATGAAATTGTAATATTATCACCTTCATCTGATGAGATGACAATGGTTTTTGAGCTATCGGTATTGACTATCATTGATACATCATCTAGAGCATTGACTTTTATTCTGGATAGTGCATCTGCATTACCGTTTTGTTTACCGGGTTTGTATTTAATTTCGTAATCGAATTCAGAAAGTCTAAGTCTCCATCTATTGAGTCTACTTCCGGGCTCTTTTATAGAATTTAACCAAACTAATGGTCTATGATCACTTAAGATAGTAAATTTTTTACCATACAGATAGGGTCTAAAATGTTTACATGCCCAAACAACTGCTAATAGTTCCTTTTCTATGGCACTATAGCGCGTTTCAGCATCGTTGAGAGTTCTACTCGCGAAAGCTATAGGTTTGTCACTGCCAACGGGACCTTGAGATAGGACCGCTCCTAGTGCAAAGTTAGATGCATCGGTTGTTAAGAGGAAAGGCTTGTCAAAGTCTGGAAATTGTAATAATGGTGCATTGGTTAATAACTCCTTGCACTTTTCGAATGCATTTATGTATTCCTTAGTTATTGTAACTTTATTTTTCTTTTTAAGGCAGTTAGTTAAGGGTTGTGTTATTTTAGAGAAGTCTTTAATGAATTTACGGTAGTATCCTACTAAACCTAGGAAACTTTTAATTTCCGTCGGTGTTCTAGGCAAAGGGAATTTTAGGACTGCTTCAATTTTGTCGTTATTTGGTTTGAGACCATCCTTTGTTATTGTGTGTCCTAAATATAACACTTCCTTTTTTAGGAATTCACATTTGTCTAGAGTGGCTTTAAGATTTGTTTGTCTAAGTCTATCAAATATTTTTCTGAGCTTATCTATGTGTTCTTGAAGGCTGGTTGAATACACAATTATGTCATCTAAATACACTAAACAATGTATGCCTTGTAGTCCGCGGAGCACATTGTCCATTGCACGTTGGAAAGTTGCTGGGGCTGTCTTTAAGCCAAAGGGCATTCGAGTAAATTCATAATGTCCTGATTGTGTTGTAAATGCAGTTTTAGGTTGATCGTCCTTCTCTACCTCCAATTGATGGTAACCGCTAGCTAGGTCTATTGTAGAAAAGTAAGAGGCTTTTCCTAACCTATCAAACAAATCTGTTATATTGGGTAATGGATATTTGTCGTCTATTGTTATTTCGTTGAGTCTCCTATAATCTATGACCATTCTAAATTTTTGTTCACCCGAGGAGTCCATTTTCTTAGGGACTAGATGAACCGGGGCACTCCAAGGTGAGTGTGATTCTGTTATGATATTATTTTTTAATAGTTTATCAACTTGTTTCTGTATTTCTTGGTTTTGGCTAATAGGGTGTCTATATGGGCGTATGTATATTGGATCTTCATTCTTAGTACGGATTTTATGTTTGACCTGGTTTGTAAAAGACAGAGGTACTTGTTCGCAGTGGAAGATGTCCTTATATTCGGCACACAAGTTTTATATTAAAGATTTTTCTTCTATATTGAGGTGATCAAGGCGTAATTTACTTAAGTTTTCATTAAGTAATCTGTCAATATTTAAATTATTGTTTAATTTATTTACTATGCAACTATTTGGTAATTCTTGTTCTATGCTAAATACAGTAAATGGCTTTTCAAATGTTATAGACATTTCAGTATCAGTGGTGATCTGAATGACTGTTTGAGCTAAAGAGTCTACGCAGTTGACTAAGGCATCAGGCATGCGAACTCCTGGACAGAATTCGACGTGGTTTAAGATTGCAGTGCCATTGTCTAACATTGTTGGTACCTTTACGCGTGTTTCTGATCTAGGTGGTATTATTATCTGGTAAAATGGATTATATAAAATTGGGATGTCGGTAGTACTTGTCCTCAATACCTGATTTTTCATATCTATATTAGCTTCTAACCTTTTTAATAAGTCTGAGCCAATAAGACCGTTATATTGTTGATCTACTGTGTAAATATAGAACTTGTGATAGATATCTGCATTGAATGTATCTGTTAAAGGGATGTATGCAACTTCGCTATGCTTGCTACGTCCGTGAGTACTAATGACTTCGAATGGTTCTACATCTATATAGTACTTAAAGAATTGGTCGGCTAATTCTTCATTAATAAATGACCGTGAACTTCCTGTATCTATTAGAAAAATTGCATCTATCTCCGGTAAATAGATATGTGGTAGTCTAAGACCATTGTAGTTTAATTGTATTATTTCGGCTGGTCCGTTACAGAGGCTTCTGTTGGAAAATTTTCATTTTCTGATTCATTTTGTACACAGTTTAGTTGATTATTATCTTCCTCTGGGATTGCTACACACTGATTATCTTCGCAAGAACATAGTTGTTCATAATTAACGTCACTATTAATGGATTCATCTAACATATTATTTTGTACCGTTCTCATGGAAACGTCGGTGTTTTGTCTGGGTGATTGGTTGTTAACACCAAAATGAAATTGTTGATTTGGATTGGCTTTGAAAAAACCTGAATTTTTATAATTATTCATTGTCCGTGGAAGTTGTTGTGGTTGATGAGGAATCTGGGGTTTTTGATTCTGATTTTGTGGTTTAGGTGCTTGCGGATGAATACCACATCTTTGATTACCATGATTATGATTCGGGGTGAAATTTGGTTTAAAAGGTTGTTGCGAATTATTGTTTGTTGGAACGCCGAACTTATGTTGAATTGCTGCCGTAAGGTTGGGTCTAGGGTTGTTTAAACTGGGATTATTATTGTTAGAGTTTGTTTTATTTTTATTTAGGGAATTGTATCGGGTTTGGAAATTAACTTCCTCGATAACGACACTTAATGCGGATTCTAATGTATTGCATTTATTTAATCTAACAAATTTTATCAAATCTTCCGGCAAGTTGTATAGAAAGACGTTAAGAGCTGTGTTATTATATATAATATATTTAGCTGCTTTTATACCTTCGTCAGTTAAAAGGTTTACTTTAGAAATTAGCGAGCTTCTTACGTTCTGTATACGGTGGCAAAAGTCTATATAAGATTCACCATGTTTAATTTTAAGGTTTTCTAATTCTATGCTTATACAAGCTCCTGATCTAGGGTCACCAAAATCTTGAACAAAGAGTTCTTTTAGATCTTCCCAAGTGGTAATATTTTCGCGTTCACTTATTAAAACGGCGGCTCTTCCTACTAACCTACTTGTTATACAGTGAAATAAATAAGTTTGTTGAGCTGAGTTGTTCTCCCCTCTGAAACTTTTAATAACATATTCACATTTAGAAATAAAAAGGTTTAATAACTTATCATCACCATCGAATCTGGGAATGATGCTTTGGATTTCCTTTGGGATAAGTTGAATATTCATTTTGTTAATATTTAAAGCAAACAATTAACGTATTTGGCGATTTTAGTCCAAATTACGCGACTTAATCTAAAAATGTAAAAATCACTAATGTTCGAGTAATTTTCACAAAGTAACAGATTGGCAATGTGAGTCCAATTTGTTATATTAAAACTAAATCTAGATTTGACAATTTTCGACCAAAAATAGATGAGTTACGTTATCGGCGATGTCTAGTCCAATAAATCGTAAGGAATATATATATATATATATATATATAGACAAGGGATGGGAGACAGTGCGAATAAGGGTCTACTCACAGTTTGCTCGATCCCATGCCGGTTCTTGTTCTGCTGCTGCTGCTGAGCTTGCGCCTTTTGACGAATTTATTTGTTAGGTTCTTTACAGACTAGAAGTCTATGCGACTAGGATGACGTTACGACCGATTTTTGTGTCTATTAACGATCACTTGTACGCGACTTGCTAATCCTACCGGCTGCGCCAGTCAAATATGAGCGTTAGAGATTTATATTAAAAAATATTTATTTCAAAAATACACGTCTGCTCAGCATGAGCTTTACAATTATAATGATTAATATCGAACAAAATAAGAACGCTTAAATCTAAGTTACATATGCTTATATACTAAATGAAGGTTTGCTTGTGTGTTTGCGACTCACAAGAGGAATCTGCTAGGCGATGCTTATTGCTTTGTTTGTCACTGATTTCATAAGAATGAAACTTGAACTTAATGGCTACCCGGAGCAACTGGGTGGCATGTTATGATGTTGTGTCACTGTTACTATGCGAGGTAAGGGCTGGCTATGCATAACTACCTATAGTGGCATAGATATTATTTATCTATTCCGTGGATATTAACTACGTGTACAGAAAGGCATATCCATATTTTTCTTTCATTAAATCAAGGTTAGTTATTTAAGCGCCGGAATGTGTACAGAAAGGCATATCCATATTTTTCTTTCATTAAATCAAGGTTAGTTATTTAAGCGCCGGAATATCCGATCTCTAGTAAGTATGACTTATACAATATGTAAACAAAACCCTGTCCGACCCATAAGGATAATAAAGGTTAGGTAAACACTTGACCAAATATAATATAAAATTTTACATAATCATCATAGTAACAATACTAATGAATTTTGAAATAATCCTTTTTTCCCGGGAATTAATTCCAATTTCCCCGAAATTTGGTAATTTTTAAAAAAGTGACAACACTGGTATTATTATAAGCGAATAGCGACGCGACCACGGCACAGTTGCCGCGTGCCCTGCCCCCCGCCGCCCGCGAAAGGGGTTGCTTACCGCACATGTATTAAGTTACCTCTTTTTGCGAAATAATATTTATTTTTTTAGGGGGATTTTATTTTTTGAGTTTAGCCTGTCTTTGTGGGCATTAGTAGAATCAGTTATCGATACCTAACAATACCTTCACGGATCGGACAGGGTTTTCTTTACATATTGTTTATACATATTAATACTCTTCCACGTAAAAACTACAGAATGAATTTGGCATACAGATGCTTTATAATCAGGATACCGGATACTTCTTATACAGGTTTTCTTCCCACGGGAACAAAACTTATGCGGCTAAAACAGTGGAGCGCTGTTTGTCTATTATTATCGTGTTTACAGAGTTAAGGTAGTGAAAGGGCTTCATGAAAGTTACTTTTGTCTTTAATTATTATGATTGGTCCCACAGGACCGATTGGGCCAATTCCAATTATTCATCCGCTCCTAAGTTTGATTAGATTCAGGCTAAGAATTTATTTTCGTGGTGGCTATCGGCGGCGATCTCTTGTGTTCGGCCCTAGCCCAGGCCACGTTCTGGAGCGAAAGTGCATGGCAGGCCGTCACCGCTTTCTGTGAAGCAGTGATGTTAGCAAAGGTGGAGCGCGTGAGGGAGCGGGATTCTCACCCGCGCCCTCACGCCTCTAGCAGTCGCAGGACTCGGCCCTGGTCGGGAGACAACATCGAAGTCCAGCTCGGTAAGGACCAGGCCTAGATCGACGGTGCATTTTGTTCGACGCGCGCCTCTAAGAGATGTCAACACATCGTGACGGGGTCCACGAAGGCCGATTTCTGGCAGGGCTGCGGGTTATTCGAAAGAGTTACCGTGGGCATGACACAGGCAACTGAAGGAACAGGGAATGCATCATACTGAACGCACTGAACGTCACGCGAATTCTACATCTCGCAAGCAGAGTTTTCCGTGCAATTAGCATACACACAACTTCCCAATCTCAACCGTTGGCCTAGTGCCCGCCAGACATAACACCAGTATGGTTTCCCTGTTCCTCATGCCTCCACACTCCCTTCCGTTCCTCCCAGAGCGAGAGGCCATTTGAAATGAAATGAAATCGTTTATTAAGCAAGTAGGATCACTGATAACTTTTACACGTGATATGTGTTTTGTTGTTTTTTTTTAACTAGTTGAAGCCGGCTTTGATGATTTCCTATCAGAAAAAGAGGATAACGATTTATCCATTAAAGTGGACAAATAACATAATGATAATTTATTCTCCCTTAAAAAAGCTGATTTAAATTTAGCTTAAATACGAAAAATCTCACAGCTGAATTCCACCTCTGTGAGAGTCGACTGGCGTCTGATATAGGTATTTGGGAAAAACCTGTGTTACAGGTCACCATAATGCCCTTAGACTAACATTATTAATTTGAATGGAACAAGTACAAATTAATAAGTAGGTACTTGCTCAAAATTATCTTTACGCTTTCTCATAACTAAGTAACTACTACTTTTTACGTACAACGGTATTTATTAAAATCTAATTCTAACACAATCCTTATGTGAATAATATTGCAATGTTGTACCTACAAACAGGTGTACTTCATTTTATTTAACTGTAAATGCATAATATAGTAGCTTATAATAATTTAGTGTTCTCAAAGCGTCTGCGAGCCGACATTGCGCGCCCTCCAGACAGTCGATACGAAAGTCCTTAACCCTGTTAAGTAGAGTAGAAGCAGTAGGCCTAATACTTTGGGACTACATTGGGACGATAACACGCTATATTAAAATACATTAAATATTTGTTTATTTAAGGCAACGTGGCCTAATTGTTGTCGTTAGTGTACATTGTTCTTAAAAACTAAGTATTATTAGTAGCGAACCAAATACAGAAACCAAAAGAAAAAGAAAATCCTTCACAGAAAGCTGTTTGAATTATTATAAGTATGAATTTACCATCATAATAAAAGAAATCATCTGTTGTCATCATTGTTTTTGTAAAGTTTCTGGCTCGGTTGCTAGACCTTTAGGCCACCATACTTTATTTTTTTTTTAAATTTAAGTTTCTGGCTCGGGTACTAGCCCTTTAAGCCAAGTCATTATTTTAAGTGCCATATTTTGATCATGTTATTAGGTATTGCCCTTCTGTATGAAACAGCAGATTTTTTCTGGCAGGAACATCGTCGCGCAACCTGTCTGTTAGCATGCATTCAGTAAGTACACGATTAAAATGTCGGTTAAATGGTTAATTTAATGGATAGTTAATATCCATATCTCCCAATGATATTTTTTGGTGAAAATATATGTATTTTCACCAAAAAATTGTTTTGGTTCTTTCGATTTCAAACTAAGTTATTATTGTTGTTATATCTTAGTGTCTCATCGGTAGGATCGGTAGCCGAGAGCGATAAAACAAAATCAGTTATTTCATTGAAATTAGGGTTGTAACGGAGGCTTGTTAGCGGAGGCGGAGGCGGATGCGGAGGCGACGAGTCTCACATCCGCGGATGCGGAGGTTAAATTAGGCGGAGGTGAAAGTACGTATAGAAAAAATTGAAATTTATGGTTAATTAAAACATAATTTTTATTTTAAATGCGTACATGAATACTAGTATAATTGGTAAAAAAAAATTACCTTCTTGTAATGAAAATTAAGGAGAAACAAATAGTGTTTGCCGCATTCCCGCCTCGCACTAGTTGATTCTTGACCATTTCGCGCTCAAACGCGGCCGGACGGTTGTCAAACGTCGCAGCTTGCGCCTTATTTACGATTTCTTGCGGAACTTCCGCAGTAACGGAAGCGGAGGCGAAGCTCCGTTACAACCCTAATTGAAATATAAAATACGCGATACCTATGCAATCAGAATGTGTGTTGCAACGATTTTTTGTTTTTGATAACATCTACGAAAATAATCTACGGGTTCAGAATTGTACTCTTGGTTAAATTCTGCACGTCGATGTCTATATCAGCCTGTGTAGACCTGCCACATTTCGACGCCTAAAAGCATTTTTTCTAAAACCGTATTAAGGTGAATCTTTTATAACTTTTTGTGGTTACTTACTCTCTAAAACGTCATGTCTGCTACAGTACTTTATTACTGTGCGATTACCCACGGCTATTCATTCACTCACTATTAACATGACCTATTGAATGAATGGATCTGGTTGATTAGGGAACTATTGTGCCAAATGAACACGATATAGATATGTCTAAAGATATTCTTGGTGTATCAGTTTTTGAATAGCGTTTTTTATCGGTTACCTAAGTAATGATGAAGACAATTTCTCATAGAAAACGTATTCTAAATAGCGTTTTGTAATCATCATCATCTCAGCGTTTATCTCGGTTGCATCCGCGGCTTTCGCGTTGGAGCCCGGGGTCCGCTTTCCTGCACATTCGCCTCCATTTCGCGCGATCTCATCATCCTGTATATGTGTGTGTGTGTGTGTGTTTAGCATCCTGTTGTAAGAGACTGTTGCTAAATAGCGTTTTGTATTGTATAAAAACCGGCCAAGTGCATGTCGGACTCACGCACAAAGGGTTCTGTACTAATTAATAAGCAGTTTACGATTTACGAGGTATTAAAAAAAAACGTAGTTTTTATAGTAATGTACATCATATAATTTTAAATATATTAGGTAATTTAATATAAACACGAATACCTACACTTAGTCAAACAGCTATATCGGTTAGATTTTGCTAACCCAGGGAGCGTATCCAGTACAAGTCTATAATGATTACGGTGATTTCGAGAACAACCTATTTCCTCTGCTGTTTTGAATAATTCTTTACAAGTCTCATCCCAATATAATGAAGGTAGCGGTAGCAAACCCAGTCTTATATTGGTAGACATGATTCATCAGATGGAATCCCGTAGATGTCACGTAAACGTAGTTTTTTGGGCGGCAAATGCTATTGTGATCAGTACATACGTTGACTCATTAAAACCCTCTGTTTCCCTTGTGTTAAAAATAAGAGGCACTGCTCGTGCTTTATTTTTTGTATTGTATAGTATCTTATTTTGTGAATGGTATAGTCAATAGTGCTTATTTCTGCGACTGGCCTTTTGGTGCAGTCGTGAGGCTTCATCTTTATTTCTTTTTTTTGTGGCATGAGGGTGCTGGGATTCCCGTTGCCTCACGCGCTCCGCCTCCTCCTTTGCCAGTATTACTGCTTCACAGAAGAAGGTGGTGGCCTGCCATGCACTCTCGCTCCGGACCATGGCCTGGACCAGGGTCGGACGCGAGAGATCTCCACCGATCGCCGCTACGAGGACACGGCGGTGCTCTACCCAAGCCAGGCAGACCTCCACCGTATGCTCCACCGTGTCCTTAGTGCGATCCACACAATGGTGACACCCTGGCGTTTCCTCCCGCCTTATACGGAACAGGAACCTCCCGAAACAACCGTGTCCGGTGAACACCTGCGTCAGGCAGAAGGTGAGATCGCCGTGGCGCCTCTCTAGCCACTCCTCAAAGAGGGTACTTACCGCCGCTATTGTAACGTGCCCAGCACTGGGTTGCGACAATCGCACTCTCCATGTTGCCATGAGATCCCGCCGGAGCTTTGTCCGCCGTACCGCGATTTCTCGCGGCAGCGGATCTTAGAAGGATCCTAACGTACTATTTTTGTTTCATTTACGTTCAATACAGAGAACGACGAGAACAGTGGTGACCTAATCGTATCGGCCTCGGCCTACAACATGTAGGTCGCCAGTTCGAACTCCGTCAGGCGCTTTACTTTGTGTAAAATATTTCATCATCACTGCTCTCAATACTGTGAAGGAAGACATCGTGGGAAAACAACAGGAAACCGGCATCTCTTAGAAGCAAAACTTCGGAGATATGAGACATCTACTAAACCGCACTGGGCCCGCATGGTAGATTGCGGCCCACTCCCTCTCACCGACATGAGGCCTGTGTCCTTGAGTGGGAACATCATAGGCTGATTATGTATCATGCAGTAGTTGAACTTCCATATCTACCTACCTTTAGTTGCCACTCATCATCATCTCAGCGTCAATCCCAGTCGCATCGGTCTGGGGTCCGCTTTACCAGTCGAACTGCTGATTTTGGCTAAACTTCAATATTTTCCGTGAAGCGAGTGCCGTCTGACCCCCACAACCTGAAGGCGATATCGAAGCATTGTAGTTAGACCAATTGTTGGACTTTTGAAGGCTCCAACAATCCGTAACAACTGCCATTAAAAATTCTTATAGCAATCGGGACCACCAGCTTAACGTGCTTTCCGAGGCACGACCAGACCAGTGCAAATATTCATATTCATGCATACAAATATTTGCACTGCGCGGGGATGCTTATGCAGCGGCCGCTTTCGCTACCGCTACGCCACGGAGGCTGTCTACCTTTAGTTCCCACTCTATCATACATATTGTTTTCAAGAAGCAAACAAACGTTTTCATAAAATAGGCGTACACAAAAAGAAACATTCCTATTATAAATCAGTACCTTGAAACATGTTTTTACTAACATTCTAAAAGAAACCATCCATTGTGACTGGCTATTTAGAATGTTCATTCGTTACTGAGAGTATATGACGAGCTTCGCGTTCGATATTCATATCTGTCTTGAAGTGTATTTGTGTGCAATGAAGTATAGGCACTGTCTACAAAATAGATAAATTGAGTCTCTAGGTAAAGTTATTTATACAGAGTGGTACTGACAATACGACGACAAATACACGAACAATGCTGGTTCATAGGAATAATCCTAAACCATAGAAAAAAATCTAGCATCAAAAATAAAAAATATGAAAATTTCAAACAAACTAAATCGCATAAAATTGCAAACGGAAAAGAACATCCTTTAAAAATATTGGTACACTGACCTCCGATCGGCGACAGCGCGATCCTGTATCGACTTGCTTTTTTCGCGCCATTATTATTAAAGTTTGCTACCCCAGGATGCGGTGGTTATTAGCCTGTAAGCGTTTCCCTATCAACATGTACTGAACTAATGGACATATTTATATGCTTTTTTATGGGTAGACTGAGAATGTGTCGAGGTACATGATGTTTAATTTATTGTCGTATTGTCAGCACCATTATGTATATAAATAGCCATAGGCGAGAATCGTAGCAGATTCGGAGCGCGCTCGTAGAATCGTAGCACATTTTTATTTCTTTATAATTACTACGAGTTGATATTTCATCATCATCACCAAAACCTTTTTTTTGTCATCCCACTGCTGGTACAGGTCTCCTCTCATACAGAGAAGGACAAGAGAAGAGTTATTTATTGACATAATCATCACTATATAAGTTTTGAAGTAGTCTTAGCATTTTTGTCTTCAGGCATACAGCTAAGGACTAGAATATATCGATGAAATGATTGACTTACTTTCGGCAAAGGTATACTGTAAACTGCTAGGTACGTATAAATCTTAAAAAAAAAATTGATAAAAACCATTCCTTGACGAGTCATAGACATTCCGAAACTTGAAAAGTATAACTACATTCGTTGGAGTTTTGGCGGGAAAGATAAGCTGAGTGTCCCGCTCATTTTTCATTGGACTTTTAAAGTATATCTACTTTTAAAGTATTTATAGTGTTGTTTACTAAACAAAAGTGCGTGATTTATGCAGTCAAAAGTGCATTCAGTAAATAATTCACAAAGAACATTGAGATATCGCAGCATAGTGGCCTCAGCATGACTTTGCCTCAGATCTCCCTCGTAGACGGTTCACGTTTACGAGGTCAGTCTTTTTCGACATGAATGAAAATTCATTACGTGACATTAGCTAAATGCACAAACCAGGCGAAGCCAAAGAAGGAAGAAATAAATAAAAAACTACATTCATTCGTGAATAAGTCGTTTACCTACTTGTAGAAAAATATGTTAGAGTTTGAGCGATCCCCGAAATCAGGTCATGAGCCCGAAACGGATTACATATTCGTAAAGTTTGAAGAAAGGAGGCTTCGAGCAGGCCGAGAGATTGCGAAGTTCAAAGGTGAAGAGTTTCGCTCTCACCTGAATTCGGGCCGCAAACAGGGGTGAACTCGAGACGACCTTCGTTGCTTGCCGGTGCTTTTGAAATATGAATAATTTCGTTAGGTATATTTAGTGAAACAGAGTGTAAAATTCTCTCATACTCAATAGAAAAGGGAGAATCCTCCAACCAGTCGGCTGTTGTGTTGTGTTCTGTCGAGCACTTGCCTGACGGTTCATGTCGGGAAGTTGTATTCATATTAACTAGTACTAAATAGTTTTAGTCGCACGATGAATCCTGCTTGCGAGATGTAGGATTTGTTATAGATACTGCTACATTTATGTAACCTCTTTGGATAACATTTGCAGTGGTTTCCAACAGAAAAACGTAATCACTTTTTAAACGTAAAACCATACAATCGTACAAAAATGATTGTATGATTGAGAGCAGTTATTTTTTTAGCACCAAAAATATTTTCAGACTATAATCCCCCTTATTCATAAACGCTGCTTAAAGTTAACTAGTGATTAGCGATGGTTTCAACATACATTTTAGACGTATGCACGTTACTTAACTTTAATCATCGTTTATGAGTGGTGTTTATTCATAAGGAATGATTAAAGTTAAGTGACGTTAAAAGGTCAAAAATGTATGGCTAGCCAATCGCTAATCAGTAGTTAACTTTAACACGTTAAACGCCGCCTTGATTTTTGAGTTTTTCTGTTTGGGCCATGGGGGACACCATGTAGTCGACATGCGATTGTTCCGTTAGGGCCGCGGGGGACACCATGTGTCCGCGAGCTAGGGGCGACTTTAAGCGTGTCGTTTGAGCCGTCGGGCATAAATGTGAAACAAATATGTATTAGACGTGACCCCCACGGCCCTGTAGACAAATTACTTGCACTTGGTTTTTAGAGAAAAATATGACTTAGAAAAATATGTCATATAATGTCACAACATGTATTGGGACAAGAATATCAATGTGAGTGTATCATTATTTCATAATTTTATTTAAATAATGTGATAGTTATTGTGGTTTTCAAACAATACTAGCCGAAATATTAAGGTTTTACTATAAATTAGTAGAATGCAGTAAAATATTAATAAGTAATTTTACTCATTCATCGGGGGTAGTTTGCTAAGTGAAATCGCATGTGTAAATAGAAAATTTAGGAAGTTTTACCTATCCCATAAATATTATTAATGCAAAAAAGCTTTTTATCTCTGGCAAATTAGTACTTAGGTGACCAGTTACGAATTCATGCTGCCTTGGAAGCCTGGCGCGTGGCAATTCTGTTAATAGCGAACTGATTCGTATCGTCAACTATCTTCTGAAAAACTTTATCAGGAACCAAAAAGCAGTAAAAATCTGCAGGTTTTTTGTAAGTCATTGCTAAGCGAAGGTAGGTAGGCAAGCCAGGATTTTCTGTGAAAGGTATTATTTGACGTTGGTTACCTCTAGGCGGTGTACGTATAAACTGTGTTGTTTATCCCGAGATGTCTGGATATGGACGCTCATCTAACTCACTTTCGATTACCATTATACGACGACGTTTGCGTGGAACCGGGTGGATTATCTCATCTCCATCGAAGCTTATATGGAAACTATTATTTAACTAATTAAATTCTAATTTTTTTATTGTGATAAATCGTCCTGAGTTATAGCGAATTCATCGAAGAAATCCATTATGTGTAAACAATATTATTTTTACATAAACATGAAAATAAAGTAATTACTTGCGAGATAAATAATAAAAACAACGTGCTTCCAGTGTTTACTAACACATAATAAGTGCTCGGGGCAGGAGCGGGGATGGCCGACACCTTGACCCCCACGGCCCCCGCTAACGGACATGCGAATTATTTACCCCGTACGCCATGGGGGACAACTAATGAGTGACACTACTGTTTTAGAAAAATTAAGCCACAAATTACATTTATTCGATGTTTTTTAGGTTATTTACCACATTTTATAACCCCTCGTACAATAAAAACTTATACATGAAATTATATAAACTTGTTATTTTTGGCCTGGCTCTATCGACTACTTAAGTGAGGCCCACATGTTGTCCCCCATGGCGTTTAATGTGTTAAGCAGTGGGTATGAATAAGGGAGAATGTTGCCACCGCTGGAACACAGGTCTCCTCCAAAGAAAACTGAGCTGTATTATGAAACACGGGTCAAGCTCTTATTAGTAGACATCGCATGGAAGAATGTTTCGTTCTAAGACCTGACGTTTTTCTTCAGCGTTTTTACAGCGGTGGTAATAACATCTATGTATAAAAAAATCAATGCCAGTTTCTTTGTAATTTTATAACTCAAGAACGGACTCACATATCCAAACCAAATGTTTAGGCTTTATTGTGTAGATGGTTTATACAATATGTAAAGAAAACCCTGTCCGACCCTTAAGGCTAATAAAGGTTAGGTAAACACTTGACCAAATATGATATAAAATTTTACATAATCATCATAGTAACAATACTAATGAATTTTGAAATAATCCTTTTTTCTCGGAAATTAATTCCAATTTCCCCCAAATTTGGTAATTTTTAAAAAGTGACAACACCGGTATTATTGTAAGCGAATAGCGACGCGACCACGTCACAGGTGCCGCATGCCCTGCCTCCCGCCGCCCGCGGAAATAATATTTATTTTTTTAGGGGGATTTTTTTTAAGTTTAGCCTGTCTTTGTGGGCATTAGTAGAATCAGTTGTCGATACCTAACAATACCTTCACGGATCGGACAGGGTTTTCTTTACACATTGTATAAAATATGAACAAAATCGGTACAGCGGTTCTTCATTTATAAATCAATTCAATAAACGGTGATATAAAATCAATGCCACTCTCTTTGTAATTTTATAATCCACCAAAACTGTTTTATGGTATAAGATTGGCAGTGAGAAACTTATTGCCAAATTTAACTGAAGCTACGATTTTAACTGGTAAATCAAAAGGAGAAATTTGTTTGATACCGCGTATCCTTATGATCCCAACTGATATGCCATTTGAGTTCAAACGATTACGAGTGCGTTTATCATTTGCTATGTCCATCAACAAAGCCCAACTTTATGTTGCCTGTTCGAGAGTCGGTACCCCCACCAGTCGTTTGTTAATATTTGTTTATACATGCTAGAAATGGAAAAACAAAGAATATTGTTTATCTAAATGTTTTGGATTAAGTTTTAAAATTGATAGCAATTAAATAAAATATCTATGGGTGTCGTGGTTGCCTAGTGGTTAAAACATCAGCCTCTCAAGTATGAATGCGCGGGTTCGATTCCAGGTCAGGCAAGTACCAATGTAACTTTTCTAAAGTTATATGTACTTTCTAAGTATATCTTGGACACCAATGACTGAAGGTGAAGGAAAACATCTTGAGGAAACCTGGACTTTAAGTCTGAAATCGCCAACCCGCATTGAGCAAGCGTGGTGATTACGCTCAATCCTTCTTTGTATGAGAGGAGACCTGTGCCCAGCAGTGGGACGATAAAAAGGTTGATGATGATGAAGACGTCTATCTGCGTTTGAGAAAACGGTTCAAAAATTGGGGCTAGTACTAATGGGCTATCACTAATCTACACTGGAAAACAATTAAGAATATGTTCAAACTAAGCAATAAAAGACTGGGAAATAAAATGATTCTTAGAACGTACAATGGTGTAGCCAGCGTTAAAAATGTTATCTACATGAAAAAGTATTTTATAAAACTAGCATAACGTCGGGCAAAATAAAGTTTACACACTGAGCTGCTAGAGAAAAGAAAATAAAGGAATCTGCGAATTATTTACAACAACCATTTGTTTAAATGTAAAAAGAAAGCAATTTAAAAAGTTTTATGACCGGAGAGGGCTAGTCGGGGCCGGTCGGGGTCCGTCGGGGCCGCCGCCGCTCTGTATTGTACGGACGACAGCATGTCAAGCTACCCCAAACTGTCAAATATTTCAATCAACCTTGAGCCTTACTGCTTTAGAGATAAAGTAGAAAATCTAATAAATAAATCTGACAGATTGTAGTAGCTTGATGTGATGTCGTCTGTACCTACCAAGCCTTGCCAGCCCGCCCGACCATGAAAGTTTTCTTTAATTCCCACTTCGACACTTCCCCGGGTCACCATTAAACTCTTGAAATAGTGAGATTAATTACACAAAAATGTTTAGTTTAGGGCTAAGTGAGATTGAGTTTCATTTTGGCCGAACCATTTATGGAATCCCTTTAGGAAGTGATCGCGTGCCTACTGAAGTATAAGTCATTCATTCGTTAATATTAATTTTCTGTGTTATGTTACGTACTAGGAACGGCGACGAGTAGCAGGTCAAATTCAGAAATAACATACATGGCAGTTTGTGCCAGTAAAAATCCGACTCATATTTTAATACTACTGCACTGAGTGCGACGTTACAGCATTAGCATAATATGTATTCACAAATTCTGTGATCTATATTTCTCTGTTTGTCATGTGTTTAGGTCATGAAATTGAGTGTATGTATTGTAACTTAATTTTTATGGCTTCGTACCCAACGCGTGCTAACGAGCCCGCGTGAGCCATCCGTCCGAATATTGAAAATAGGCCATAACATCAGCTGCCGGCAGAAGTTACCACCCGCAGACAAAGTCTTGCCGCCAAGTGATTCGTCGTTTTCAGATATGATGTTGGTGAAACCGTACGGAGGACGGGTCTGAGCAATTGTGTTGCGATGTGTGGCGGGTACGATGCGCCAAATGTTGTGTCGGGAGTTTGGTCGTGGAGGGTCTCCAGATTAGGGTTGTAACGGAGGCTTGTTAGCGGAGGCGGAGGCGGATGCGGAGGCGACGAGTCTCACCTTCGCGGATGCAGAGGTTAACGGATGCGGAGGCGGAGGTGAAAGTACATACAGAAAGAAATGAAATCTATGGTTAATTAAAACAAAATTTTTATTTTAAATATGTACATTAATAGTAGTATACTTGGTAAAAAAAATATTACCTTCTTGTAATGAAAATTAAGGAGAAACAAATTGTGTTTGCCGCATTCCCGCCTCGCACTAGTTGATTCTTGACTATTTCGCGCTCAAACGCGGCCGGATGGTTCTCGAGCGTCGCAGCTTGCGCGTTATTTATTTTATAAATACGTAAATAAACCTCCATTATAACTCCGCAAAAATTGTGCGGAGGCGGAGGCGGAAGCGAAGATACGATTTCTTGCGGAACTTCCGCAGTAACGGAAGCGGAGGCGAAGCTCCGTTACAACCCTACTCCAGATCAATGTCCTTCTGGCGCAACATCGTTGGTCGTGTTGTTGGGTTTATCATTGCATCACCTCGCTCAACTGCTGTCTTCCTTCCTACTCACTCAGTTTTGCGGTCAGGCACTAGTTTGTAATTATTAAAAAAAAGATAGTTGAAATTTTCACAAAATATTTAAGTATGTTTATTGTCTATTGTCTTATAACAACAAATAATAAACAAACATTTCTTTTGCGGCGCTTTTCGCTTTGTGTTACGGAACCTTTCTAGGGCAAATTGGTCCGCGCTTAGCTGGTTTTTTTTTATCTACACTTCATTCCGCTAGTCATATTCCCATAACGCACATTTTTTCCGAAACTTTCAAGCAACTCAAACAAACTACAGAAGAGCGGCTGAAAATTAAAAGTATAAATAACTGCTTCACTGTGAAACAGTCATTTTCTTCAACGAGTGTTGAGCGGACTTTTGGCAATGATTAATGACGCAAAGAAAAAGTTTTTACTTCGGCTCTTCGGCTTGAGCTACACCTGGCTTCCGTAGGAAAGGTAAGAAAGTGTTGCCATAGCTAAAAGTGTTTCGAACTCATCATTTACCCTTTAGGCAAATGTTATGTCAACTTTTTATTGGCACTTTCGGGTTTGTAGGGAATTGAGGGGTTTGAAAAAGTTACAGAAATCTATTATACTCGTAAGTGTTTTGTTAAACGAAAGTAGGTATGTACTTAGGTACCTAGCTAGGTTGATGATTTAATATGCTGAAATATATAGGAGGAAATATAATTATCATGATTCGAAAGTAGGTTCTGATTTTTTTAGTGCAGACCGGACCGGTAAATGCGTGCGGAATGCACGAGATTTCGAGAGAAAATAAGCAAAAACGTTATTTTTTCTTAATCAAGTCGTGGTGGCCTAGTGGTTAAAAAATCAAGCCTCTCAAGTATGAGTGTGCGGGTTCGATTCCAGGTCAGGCAAGTACCAATGTAACTTTTCTAAAGTTATATGTAGGTACTTTGTAAGTATATCTTAGACACCAATGACTGAAGGTGAAGCAAACCATCTTGAAGAAACCTGGACTTTAAGTCTGAAATCGCCAACCCGCATTAGCAAGCGTGGTGATTACTCTCAATCCTTCTCTGTATGAGAGGAGACCTGTGCCCAGCAGTGGGACGATAAAAAGGTTAATAATGGTTATTTTTTCTGTACTCACTTGTTGTTTGTTACTTTATCCTATAGGTACATACGCGATCTCGCAGAACATGTATGAAGTTCCCTAATTACTAATCAAAGTATAAACGGGGACTTACCTGTAACTTTTAAATAAATCACGCTGTAGAAACGGGCAAAATGTACGGTGTAATTGCCAAAAAACCGCGCGCGACTATAGTGCACGAAGATTACCGAATCTAGCCGAGCGTATTAACGCATGCGCTCGGGTGTAATCGGTAATCTTCGGTAGGCAGTTATTTTGAAGTTTCGAGCGATTAGCATTTAGCATTTATTTTATTTGACGTGTTATTATTTACAAGAAGCTAATTCAAACTTAAGTGATTAAAAATATTCATACAGTATCTATATTACGGAAGAAACCATTATAAACCGTTTTGCAGAAGATCCTCGAAAATTACTTTTAAACTAGACTAGGTTTAAGTAGAAGAATAAAAATGCACGCATAGTCAAATTTATTTTATTTATTTAACTACAAATACCTAATGTTTCATTTAGATGTGCTTGTGTATTTTGTAAGACTATATCCGGGGGGTAAGAATAGCCGGGGATGATTCGACCCTAAAATCTGACTTGACTTTGGAAAAGTTTTTATGCTGTAATAAAATTCAGTATAATAAGATTGATTAATTAACCGACTGGATCCGTGGCTTTTCATTAAAAGACAATTACGCATCCCCGAGGGGTATGTGGGACTCCCCGAAAGATAGCTTTTTTTTTGTATAAATTACAAACTAGCGCTTGACTGCAATCCCGCCTGATGGTAAGCAGTGATGCAATCGTTGATGGTAAGGCGCGCTAGTTTATTAAGTCTACTCGTTCAAAATAAATGAGTACATAGGAAGGAAGACGGCAGTTGAGCGCGGTGATGCAATGTTAGCCTCCCGGTATACCCACTAAAACCACAGCGACACACCGACATTGCCTTAGTGGCGGGGTCATGGGAATCCGGCAGAGCCTGCGCTACCAATCCCCCTCCGACGATGACCGCCTAAAAGGCGGGCCCTCATTGGTCCCTCCATAGGGAGGGGCCGGGCTGGGTACATCTGCTTGTGCGAGAAGACACAGCAGCCAAGGGTTTTTTAGCGAAGTGTCCTTCCACTTAGCTTGCACGCAAGCGGGGCCCCAGCTCCTTTCAGTGAGGAACTCGGGTTGTCCGACGGTGACCCGGGGTTCGGGCCACGTAAGTCACCTGGAGTGGTGGCTAATCTGTCGCACGTGTGACCGCATTAGCGGTCCCCACGTCTGGCTTTGGTCCGCGCCGGAAAACCGGTAACCCCCATATCTGGGGGCCGTTCCCCTATCCGCCACCTGGGGACGCGTCCGATGGCAGGCCAGAAACTGCACACAGAATTAAAAGCCTAACCTAACATAATCTGATATTAGTCATTACTAATATCTGGATAGGTTGGCATGACATAGTCTATAATATTCAATGCAGGTGTTGTAATAAACGCAAGTAGAAGACTAGGAGAGGCGCAATCGTTTTATCAGTAGCATAAGCAATATGAAACATCAATCCATCAATTTTACAGATCAATTTTCCATTACTAGCTTACACAGTATTTGATTATAATAAAATTACACCCGTTATTAGGCAAAGCGTTTCAATTCAAAACCGTTTTACATAATCAGTTTGCGGATTCTTATCCACAACCTGATTATGGCAACCTTTGCCTTGGAAAAGATTGCCATCTGGTAGTATTATATAGAGTAGTATTATAGAGAGAATCATCATTTCATTCATAACGTTCATTTCGTCATTTTCAGTAACAAAATAAAAGTGCTTTGTGGATATAGAGGTATAGGTAAGGAACAGGGTGTAAAGTTCAGTCATCTTCGACAGAAAAGGGTGGATACTCCGACCAGATATGTGATGGGTCTGGCGGGCACTTGCTCACCGGTTGATCCTCCCCCTCCCCTCCCACCAAAAAAAGAGGTACCTGCGGATGTGGTCCTCAAGTAATGTTCTAAACATACCTACGTAATTATTTTTAGTTTGATTATGTTAATGTTGACAAAATAGGTCCGTTTGCAGACTTTTGCTAGGTAATCTATGTAAGTTCATCTTGTATGCCATGCCTCGAAAAGCACATTGGGCTTTTGGTCCCAGCTATTATTCGTTATAGGTGAAGGAAAATATCTTGAGGAAACCTGGACTTTAAGTCTGAAATCGCCACCCCGCATTGAGCAAGCGTGGTGATTACCCTCAATCCTTCTCTATATGCCAGAAGCCCTGAAGTCTGCAACTAGTCTTATTTGTACCAAGGAGTATTATATTAGGTACCTAGTAGGTAAGTGAGTTGTGGAAGTTCGATCACTGCTTCGCAGAAGGAGGCGACGGCCTGCCATGCAGTCTCGCTCCGGACCATGGCCTGGACCAGGGTCCGAGGCGAGAGATCTCCTTTTTTTTATAGATTATAAACCAGCGCTTGATCGCAATCCCGCCTGATGGTAAGCAGTTATGCGATCATTGATGGTAAAGCGCGCTAGTTTATTAAGAGCCTATTCACTCTAGCCTTGAAGACACTCAAATTGTAGTCCGACGGAAACACCGCCGCCGGCAAGTTGTTCCAGTCCCTTGATAGTACGCGGTATAAAGGAGGAGGCGAAACGCTTCGTCCGGATCGTAGTAGTGTTAACAACGTAAGGGTGGAAACTCGCCGTGCGACGGGTCGTCCGATGGTGGAACGGAGATGGGGGAATTAAATCATGCAATTCCCATGTTCAAGACTTGATTTTTTCGTTTTTTGCATATCTGCAAAGTTTTGACTCAACTCGTACTTTGTACTGGTTGGTATTCAGTTGCATCCCGTTATTGTTCCAGAAACCGAACCCAATATACTTTGAAAAGACTAGGTAGGTGTTTGATATAGCATACTTGTTTTCGTTTCAACTGTAAAATAGGCGCATGTTAGGTATATTGAAATTGAAATACGGAGAGATGTAATCCTGGTGTGCTGGAGTGGATGTTCGGCGTAGAACAAGCCAGGTGGACAAAAATATTTTTTCATGATTTTGGAACTATATCTATAAATTAAGTATTTATATACCTATACTAATATTATAAACGTAAAAACTCAGTTTGTTTGTTTGTTTGAACGCGCTGATCTCAGGAAGTACTTTGACGAATTAAAAAAAGGCCGAATTAAAAAAATATTTCAGTGTTAAATAGGCTATTTATCGTGGAAGGCTATATACTATCACGCTGCAACTCACGGGAGTGGAGCAGTAACCAAAGATGCGGGTAAAACCGCGCGGGACAGCTAGTTTTGCTATAATATTTTATTTCAAGGAAATGCGTAGAAATTGTGTATAAATATTTTATTTCATCTAGACACGATTATAAAAAAGGAAAAAATTATGTCAATCGCTGCCAATATCAACGATATAAATATAGGTACAACCTTAGACTTACATATTAAATACAAAAAATCTAAATGTATATCTGTATAAAAATATAAATATACAACCTTAGACTAACATATTAAATACAAAAAATCTAAAAGTATAATTATATGTATGTATAAAAATATAAATATACAACCTTAGACTAACAAATTAAATACAAAAAATCGAAATCTAACACTAGACTAATATATTTACATTAAAACTAATAAACGCTAGGTATATCAGAATCATCTGATTCAGAATCCGATGAATCCAATTGAAAATAGTCGTCTTGAATTTGTAGAGGTCTTGGTTGTAATTGGAGTCGAGGCTCTATAGTGGGAGCTATGATGAGCTTTAAGATCTCGGCGCATAATTTACTACTCTTTTTTTTTTTTCGTATTTCCCGGAGGCTGTTGATCAGAGGATCAGACGTTAAAATCAACATATTGAGCAAGTCAAGAGCATGTCTCTGTTCATGGCGAGACGAGAGAATATCTGCTCGAGATTGTATAACAACAATGTGCTTCTATAAAGGATAACATTGTTTTTTTTTTATTTTACAATGCAATCATATGATGGATCACGTGATGCTCAACTTTCATGGTCCACTTCGTAGTTTGTTTGTAAGAGTGGGTTGTTGATTTAGAATCAATAAAATACGCTAATGTCTCGTCACTACTTAGCGGTCTATCAGTTTGCATAGCACTTAGTTGTTGGAGGTATGAACTTGCAGAAGATGGATTTTCGCCAATGTCCTTTATTACTCTGGCAGCTTTATTCCTTTTTAGGTCTTCCGGGTCGACAACAATCAGCGGATGAAGTAGAAGGTTGTGGTTGAGTCGATCTTAAGCAAAATTCTATCTTTTCGCCTTCCAGCCACAACTTATTCTTACTCAGGAAACGCTCCTTTGATTTTGCTGAAGACACCCACTTAGTTGCAATTTTCGAAGAAATGCTGGCTATTTTCGTCTTAATTTCCCTTTGACATACTTCAGTGATATCAGAGAAATCACACATAAACAAAATAAATTGAAATAGACGATCATTTGTTTCATCTTCGAAAACTCTATTTTGCCAATAGAGTATGTCATTTCTACAAAAAAAAAAGAAAAAAAATGTTGTACTCAAGTGTGCTACATAAAATAGGTCACATAATAGTCTGTAGCCATGTAGTTAAAACATATCAAAAATTCAGAGTGGATACAAGAGGATACATGGCTTTTCTAAGCCTGTTAAGTTCAAAAACAAAGAAAAAGATTGTAATTTTTTGAGTACTCAGAGATAGGCTACTTTATGAATGTTTATAACACATTAAAAGATTCTAATTAGAAAATAATATTGAACATACCTTCAGAATTAAAATAATTCACTAAAACTTTGCAAAAAATTAAAACTACCATCATGAAATGTTAGTGTAAGTGTCGCTGAAATGCAACTGATTTATTTATTTAACTGCACTTACCTAATTACCTTACTTTGATATACGATGACTCACCCATATGAAATGTTAGACGTAAACAATTATTGGAATCAGAGGTTTAGGGGGGTTGTTTACAGGTAGATAGTACAAATTTCTGGAAATTCGATAATGACTTTTGTCCACCTGGCTTGTTCTACGCCGAACACTGTGGGACGGAGGCCTCCACCAGATATTCAATTAGCGCTATAGATTTGTCGATAAACTCACCGGCCGGTGGCGGTTGGATTTTTGGTTACTTGATGTTGGTCAACCCAGGGTTACGGAGAGAGAGAAAAAAGTATAACGACGAGTGAATAAAAAGCTTTTTGAGTTTGGTTCGTTCTCCATTACTTAATGCTGATTGGACGCTCCGCCAGGCAATGAGGTTGCAGGGAGAAATGCGGGAATATTTGAATATGCTTGCTTAATGATGAATTTAATTGTTATGTCCATTAACAATAGTTGATATGTATAACTCTGGAGAGAAAACTTCCTAGGTTTTCAAAAGACTTTTGAAAGCCTCCCTGAAAACTTTTTTGCCTAAAATAGAGATGTGCTGTATAAGGACCTACTGAAATGTCACTAAGTAGGTTAAAGAGGATGGTAATTACCTGGGAGAGCTTCCTAATTATAACCTTTGTGTCTTTAATCGTCCACATCTGCTTTAGTAGCTGACTTCGAAATCTCTCTGACCGATTCTTTAAAAAGTTATGTGAAGTGAGCTTAGTACGTGTAATAAATAGATTCAACTAGGGATTGATTAGTTGTGATGACAGCTCACTCCAAGATTAAGCCTAAGCTTTCACGATGAGATGGTTACTGAATCGTACTGCAGATATCAAGGGCATATGCAGCACTTTCCCACAGATAATGGCCCACCTTCCACCCTGCGCCGCATGCCCTATCGGCTGTGTGATTGATGAGCTTATGACTGCGTACCTAAGTCAGCGGAGTTCTGAACGCACAGCTGAATTATGGATCAAGGATGTTTAAACTTTTTGCCAACGATACGCTAAGAAGATTTATTTTATAATAGGTCTTTGAAATACCTATGGAATTGCCGTTCTGGAGTACTAGCCATTTCAAATCAAAATAATTTATGATTGGCTAAGAATTCTAACTTCAAATTAATTTAATTTTAAAAACATGGAATTCTTTTTGAAAAGTGTTTATTGATTTGCATTTTCATCGCATTTTCGTCATCACGGATACGTAAAAAAATTGCGTAATTATGGAATATGACTATATGAGTACCATCGTGGGAACAACGCGGCACAAGCGGCACGCAAAATAAATGACATTTACAGAGCTAGCACTACACACCAACGCACCACCTGTTATTGGTTTGCTCGCTTCCATTCTGAAAATTTCGAGGTCGCCCTTCCGCGTACTGTGAAGAACTGAACACAATGATGGAGTGACTGGCACATCTCCAACCAGCATTGTTCAGTTGCTCCTCTCCGTTGCTCCTGCACGACAACGCGCAACTTCATACTGCACAGCAGACAGTCTCCAAGTTGCAATAACTGGGATTGGAAGCTCTCAGCATCCGCCCTCCTCACCAGAACTTGCGCCATACTTGCGACATACTTGGTGGGTATTCGAGTAAGCGAGTCCAAAGCAGGAATCGAGTCTGACTCGAGTCAAACCGTACTCGGCACATCACTATACTTGGATAACTTCCTGGCGGGAAAAAAATTAAATTCGCGGAGGCTGTACAAAATGCCTTTGAAGAATTTGTTGCCTCCCGTCCAGCTGGTTTGTGTAAGAAGGGCATCAATAAACTGCCACTGCGTTGGCAAAGATGCATTGAGTGCATGGGTGATTACTTCGATTAATAGACAAATAAAAAATGCATGAAAAAAATCGTTTCAATATTTTTATACAAAACGACAATTTCATAGGTCACCGTATTACATAATAACTACTGTGCCATGAACTTCGCAGTGAAGATATGCGTCAAAAACATTGTCTTGTCCATTTAACAAATTCCCCCATCATTTCAATGTTCTAACACAATAGTTGAAACCGTTACTGAGTCGCAATTACTTTGGTCCATTGTACGCGTATTCCATGATTGTACAGACGACCGCACATCAAGCTACTACAATCTGTCATATTTCTTTAATAGATTTTCAACTCTATCGCTAAAGCATTAAGGCTCAAGGTTGATTGCGGATATTTGATAGCTCGGGTTGCAAGACCTGCTGTCGTCCGTACCTCAGATATAACGTCATTGTTTCGACGACTTATCGTTCTATTGTTTGCAAGTTCTCTCGATCATATTTTACAATCCATGTACACATGGCAGCAGAGATTAGTGTCCACGCTGAAAACTTATAATGCGTGGTTCGAAAAAGTTTGCACCGATAAGACAGTTACCGTAGCACTCTAAGACGATGAACCATCGGACAATCATTTTCAAGGATATTGCTAATTTACTACTTTTTATGTTCCAGAAATTCCTTACTTAACAACGTAAATAAAGAATGAATGTTGTTGAACTGTCTAACTGACAGCCATTGCTAATATTATTGTTAGTTACTCAATACATAATAAATTTCTTTGCAGGCGCCATTCGAAGGCCCACTTTAAGCAGTTGATGTTCAAGATAGTGAATTAATGATTTAGTTCGTTCTTTGAATATTAGCAGAGTAATGACAATTTTCCTATTAATACAATTTAAATAAAGACCCATCCTTCTGTCAAATGTGCTTAGGTTCACAATTTTTAATTTTCTCTATCAATTAAATAGGCCATAATATCGGCAGAAGTTACCACCCACCAGACAAAGTCTTTTTCGTGTTCCGGCATGATGTCTGTTGAAGCCGTACGGAGGACGGGTCTGAGCAGTTGGGTTGTGATGTGTGCCGGGTACGATGCGCCAAATATTATTGTGTCGGAGGTTTGATCATGGAGGGTCTCCAGATTAATCTCCCTCTGGCGCAGCATCGGTGTTCGTGTTGTTGGGTTTAACATTGCATCACCTCGCTCAACTGCCGTCTTCCTTCCTACTCACTAAGATTTTTAAGTGAATAGGCTTAATAAACTTGCGCGCTTTACCATCAACTATTGCATCACTGCTTACCACCAGGCGGGATTGCAGTCAAGCACTATATTATAATTATTAAAAAATTTAAAATAATTTATGATAAATTACTTCATCAACTCCTGGGCATACGCCATTTTTTTTCGCGCCAATCCCCACACTCCTGTGCCAGTCTCATGTAGGTTTTGCCTACGATGGCAGTCATGTCATTTGCCCATTTTGCTACCGGATGACCAATGCGATCTATTTTAAATTAAACGAGTGCCCTGTACACTAAACAGTTTCACCACTAGTACATTCATTTTCATTTGTATTAGTTGCTTTGTTATGTCTGGAGTTTGTCGGTTGTCGCTACGGATGCTCTTTGTGGCAAATATAAGACGCGTAGGAAGACGTTGCTAATGTATGTGTAGTGTTAAGTCAATTTACATCAGTTTGTAGGTTATTGAGTTTAATGAGAAATTGTAGTTTGTAAGTTTGTAGTGTAAAAAACCAGACTGGCTTAGATGTAGCCCTAATTACGTAACACACTCATCATCATCTCCGCGTTAATCCCAGTCGCATCCGTAGCTTTTTCAGCTTTGGAGTCTGGGGTCTGGTTTACCAATGTAACAGCTGATTTTGGCTAAACTTCGATATTTTCCGTGAAGCGACTGCCGTCTGACCTCCACAATCCGAAGACTTTCGGAGGCTTCAGCAACCCGTAACGACTACCACTAGATGTTCGTATGGCAACCGGGACCAACGGCTTAACGTGCTTTCCGAGGCACGACCAGACCAGTGCAAATATTCATATTCATGCATACAAATATTTGCACTGCGCGGGAATCGAACCCGCGCCACCTTGCGCAGCGGCCTCGTTCGCTACCGCTACGCCACGGAGGCTGTCACTATCAGTTTTAATCTTAATCATTTTGAAGGACTTTGCCATTTCTTCATATGTTCGAAAAATGTATCCCCACTAACGTACATAACGCAAGAAACGTTGTTGAATTGTCAAAATGTAACCAATTGCTACTGATAGTGTCTTACGTAGGTAAGACCCTATCCTACCCCGTAACTCTGCTATGCTGCTTCACGATATATTAAAGGAACAGAATAGGAATTTTCAGCGTCTTCAAAAAAGGGTATGATTTGGGCCTTTTTTTTTTTTTTTTTCTTTACCTACTGGCCGAATAACTCTGTCAAACGTGTAGGCATAATATTTGCTATACACCCGTGCACACAGATTCATCTAAACTCGAGCCCGCACAGACATCTCATACTCAGACGCCCACCCAAAGACATGAGATGGAGGTGATTTCAACGCCAGAAATACAAAACTGGATGAAAACGATCGACCAATACCTAGGTGAAGTGTGTGTTATTGCATCAGAGAGCAAATTAAACTCTGAACAAAAGATGCGCATAAGTGCTTTATGTCGAAAAATTGGGCACGGCACATCTCAGATGGCTGTCCAGTACCAGTCTGTCAAGATGAAAGCTGTCATAGCCAATTCTACCATACAAAGACTTGAGGACCAAATTGATCTATCGCAGCAACTACAAGAACTTAAGATGACAGTTGGAGCCTCTACTAAGCCAAATACGGGATCTTCCTTTGCTGATATGGTAAAGAAAGGTACCAACAAATTTATTCAGCCCTTAAATTTAAGCTCCGTGGCCATATATCCTAGCGATAAACTAAATCCAGTGAGGAGACAAAGTCACTTGTACAAAAAATTATATGCCCAGAACAGATGAAACTACAAGTAAGAGGACTACGCAAGACAAAAAATGGCGGTGTCATCATCAGCACTGAAACCAAAGACGACATTGAGAAGGTAAAGAAATCGATGCAGTCAACAAATACAGGCCTTACAGTAGACGAACCTCAGAAAAGAAAACCTAGAGTCGTAATTGTCGGTGTGCCCTCATCCATGCAGGAGATGGAAGTTTTTACTTGTTTGTACAACCAAAACTTAGCCGAAAAACTTCAGGATTGCAGCCTCGAGACGTTTTTGTCCTCCATTAAGCTGAGCCACAAGTCAGGTAAGAAGGATGCTGACACCTGTAACTTTGTAATTGAAGTATCTGCACAGATACGTAAAGCCCTGATATGTAAAGACAGAGTATTTGTAAATTGGTCTTCCTGTCCTGTAAGAGATTTTACCCTAGTCACACGTTGTTATAAATGCCAGCAGTTCGGACATGCGGCTAAATCATGTCGGGAAACCACCTACACGTGTGGCCACTGTGGTGAATTGGGGCATTACATCAAAGAATGCACTAAGAAAGCAGAGGAACCAAAATGCGCTACTTGCTTGCACTATAAAAAGCCAAGCAATCATAAAACAGGGGCAGCGGACTGTCCGGCGAAAATAATAGCAGAAAATAGGTACATAAACTCTATTGATTATGGAGGCGCCTAGGAGCGCCGTAAATTACGATTCTTCTTGGCCTGTATTGATATTTTAATTCATATTTTAATATGATTAATAACCTAATTAGTGACATAGATGATTTCTCTGTATCTCAATCGCAAGTTTGTGACGTTGAACACTGTAAACAATTTCTCTCCTGTTACACTAGTCCAATAACCATATTAACCCAAAACATTCGCAGTGTTTTTAAGAATTTCGATAACTTCAGCATTTTTCTAAAACGACTAGACATAAATTGTGACATTATTGTCCTAACTGAATGTTGGCTTGGTAAACAATACAACATACCACAAATTCCGGGTTATTGTATGTATAAGAGCAACTCAACTTCCAATCAGAACGACGGGGTAATAGTTTATGCAAGAGATCATCTAAATGCATCTGTCGTGGAACCAAACATGTACGACTGTAGCAGACTGTTGGTTAAAATCGGAGCAGACTTTGCGATATTAGCCGTATATCGATCTCCCTCTTTCACGAATGTAAACAATTTCACTAACTCTCTAAACGACACCCTGCAAAACCTATCATACTTCAAAAATATAATTATAACTGGAGATATCAATATCAATATTCGTCCTGGAAGTGCAGACGCTCCGGCTGAGGAATATCTCAACCTATGCGCGTTCCATGGTTTACTTCCCGCTCACACACTTCCTACACATCAAAGTGGCTCCTGCTTAGATCATATAATGCTCAAGGCCAATTTCCCTGCGCTTACCCTTGTAACTAACTCAACAATAACCGATCACAGTGCTACCCTACTTATTCTTAATTGTAAATTACCTAAGGTGGCCTCTCGCACAGTCTCTAAATTAAATTTACATAAACTTGAAGAAGACTTGTGCAATATTGATTTTGACCCAGTCTACGATTCCGCTGATCCGCAGTTTTGTATGTTGTACCTAATTAAAAAAGTGCAACATGCAATTCAGAAAAACACAATCATATCTCGGTCAAATAACAAAAACTACAACATAAAACCATGGATTACGACTGGTCTTATACGTTGTATGAAAAATAGAGATAAACTGCATATGAAAGCTAAAGCTTATCCGAATAATTTAATATTGCAAGTGACATATAAGCGATATCGTAATTTTTGTAACGACCTCCTAAAAAAAGTAAAACGCAATTACGATAACACTGCACTTAAAGAGGCTGGTACAGATAACAAAAAGATCTGGAAAATTATTAAAAATGTGACGTGTACTTCAAAACAGAATCAGTCTTCTTCAGGTTTATTACAAGCACATTCATCACAATTAACATCAGCGAATATTGCAAATAATTTCTTTGTTAATGTGGGCAAGTGTTTAGCTGAAAAAATTCGGGGACAATCACAGTACCTAACAAGCTCATTGGTTGCACCTAACACTACCTTATCATCCTTTGTGTTACTGGAGACTGACGAAGCGGAAGTAGAAAGGATTATTATGGGTCTAAAAGTCGACTGTGCAGTTGGCTGGGATAACATATCTAATAAAATTATTAAACAATTCAAAGACCTTTTAGTACCACCGTTAACTTGCATTTTTAATAAATGTTTAACCACAGGGGTGTTCCCCAAGTGCTTAAAAAAAGCTGTTGTTGTCCCAGTTTACAAATCAGGTAGTAAAGATCTAGTGACTAATTATAGGCCTATCTCCTTACTGCCTTCTATGTCTAAAATATTAGAAAAGATTATTAACAATAGGCTTTATAAATATTTGGAGGATAAATCTATTCTCTCTAAGCGGCAGTTTGGATTTAGACCTGAAATGTCTACAGATAATGCCGTACACCATCTAACCGCCTATCTAGCACAAGAG
The DNA here is from genome assembly GCA_017933935.1 of Sesamia nonagrioides. Classification (NCBI taxonomy): domain Eukaryota; kingdom Metazoa; phylum Arthropoda; class Insecta; order Lepidoptera; family Noctuidae; genus Sesamia; species Sesamia nonagrioides. The sequence goes on from JADWQK010002191.1 coordinate 172,301, forward strand.
CTTGATAAAGGTAACCACGCAGTAGGAATTTTCCTGGACCTTGCCAAAGCTTTTGACACAATTTCTATTCCCATTTTGTTGCGCAAGCTTGAAGCCATAGGCATCAGGGAAATTCAGCTGAAATTATTTAAGAGCTATCTAGAAGAACGTACGCAATGTGTAAAGATTGGGAATCTTATTAGCGATGATGTAGAAAGCACAGCTTTCGGAATTCCCCAAGGAAGTATTTTGGCTCCCTCACTCTTTTTAATATATATAAACGATCTCTGTAATCTAAATTTAGATCACGGCCATATCGTTTGTTATGCCGACGACACTGCTCTTTTGTTTTCGGCTGACTCAGAAGAAAATGTCTACAAGTTTGCGCAACACGGATTTAATGTTATTAATAAATGGCTTCGAAATAATTCACTAACTTTAAATGCTGACAAGACAAATTACGTCAAGTTTTCGATGCGCAAGCAAAAACTAACTGGCCCTACGACAACATTATATGCTCATAACTGCTCACCTAGCACAAATAATCAATGTGTTTGTCCTAATATTAAAATTTCAAATACAGTTAAGTACCTTGGAATTATAATAGATGAGACACTTTCGTTTAAGCATCATATAGAAGCTGTGAATAATAGGATTCGTAAATTGATATTTGTTTTTAAAAAGTTACGACACATTGCAGACCCAAAAATAATTAGACAAGTCTACTTTGCTCTATGCCAATCGATACTAACATACTGTATTACCACATGGGGTGGAGCGGGTAAAACATTGTTACTAACAATCGAGAGAGCCCAGAGGGCAATTCTCAAAGTGTCTACTTTCCGGCCATTCCTTTTTCCCACTTACCTCCTTTACAAAGAATGTGAAGTACTAACAGTCCGACAGTTATTTATAATGGCTATTGTATTAAAACAGCACGCAGATCTAACATATAGCGCGGACTGTACTAACAAAAGACGTAAAAATCTAGTCTGTCCTCAAAATCAAACCAAACATGCTTTTACATCAAAATTTTACCTATTTCTTGGTCCTCTCCTCTACAATAGATTGAACGTGAAATCAAACATTTATAGTTTAAATCAATTTAACTGTAAGAGAATTGTTAAGCAAACTCTGCAAAAAATGTCCTACGATGATACAGAGAATTTATTGATTGTGCTAAAGTGATTTTGTTTATATTTCGTATTTTTACAATTTTTTGATTATTATAATTATATTTTGAGTTTTTATACAATTTTTAGAATAACTATCTTGTAAATTAAGAAAATAGAAGTTAAGCTTTGGTAATATTAGAATAGTATAAGATAACTTGCCCACGTTTACAGATCGTTTACAAATTTGTATTGTTAATAATCCTTTTGATTATTTATTAATTTTAAATTGTTTCTAGCTCTTTTCGCCTGAAACACAGGGTATCCTAGTTCAGGCACGCAAGACTTGGATTTAAGCTTATATTTAAGACTATGTAATTTATCCTGTAAAGATTTTTGAATAAAATTATTATTATATTATTATTTCGTTTATTCATTTAACATACATATAATTTATATTTTTAAATATTTATATAAACACATAAAAACATTTAAAAATATACAAAATAGTAGCCCACCGGTATCGGGAGCAGGGTCCAAGCTACCGGCGGTCAGGGCTCCAGAGAGAGGAACTTCCTGACGATGCGAGCCGTGTCCAGCAGTACCGCTTTCTGAATCAAGCCCTTGATCCAGCTGCCTAACGAGAGCCTCCTGAGGTGTTGGTCGAGGCTCTTGGCTATTAAGCCATTGGCAGTCACGACTATCGGTACAATGATTGCTGAATCCACTTCCCACATGTCGACAACCTCGTGAGCCAAGTCAAGATACTTGATTTGTTTATCTTTCTCAGCTTTCACGAGGTTCTCATCATGTGGGATGGTTATGTCAACAATCATTGCACGCCGCTCTGATCGATCCAACAGCACTATATCAGGCTTATTGGCAACAATAGTCCTGTCAGTGATGATGGATCGATCCCAGTACAATGTAATATGGCCATTTTCGAGAACTGGGTCGGGCATATACCTGTAGTACGGCACCTCCGATTCCACAAGGTTGTATTTAAGAGCAAGTTGCTGATGAATGATCCTGGCTACAAGGTTGTGTCTATGCAAGTACTCTCCGTTAGCTAGACGAGAACACCCGGAAATAATGTGTCTAATTGATTCTCCCGGCCGGTGACATGCCCGACAGATGTCAACTGTGCCGTCTTTCACAATGAATCTCCGGTAATTGTTTGTCATCATAACTTCGTCCATAATTGCAAAGACAAAACCTTCGGTTTCTCCAAAGAGGTCACCGAAACGTAGCCAGGTTACGGACGCTCGAAAATCTACATCGGGCCCGTGTAGGGCTCGGAAGAAGCGTCCGTGAAGCTCTTTGCTCTTCCATACCTCCAAGCGATCATTTGTGTCAAGCACTACTGGTTTACGCCAGTTCTCCTTAGCCAAGGAGAGCGGAGTGAGGCCCTTGTCAGCCGCAACCACATCTCGATGCATCCCCACGTCGGTTTCTAGAAAATATTCCCTGAGACTGCATACCTCGCGATTGTGGAGGGTCTTGGCGTTTAAAAAGCCACGACCTCCACATTTTCGCGGGATATACAGCCTCATAACCGATGACCGTGGGTGATGCAATCGATTTGCAGTCAGCAGTGTACGGACCCTCTGATCCAGGGCGTCAAGTTCGGTTTGAGACCATTTGAGTATGCCGAAAGAGTACATCAATACCGGCATGACCCAACCGTTGAAAGCGCGCACCTTGTTTCCGCCTGATAGAAGACTATTAAGTACTTTTTTCAGGCGGCCAAAGAAGCGTTCCTTCAACGATTGCTTCATGTCAGTAACATTGATACCCAACGCTTCCGACATACCCAAATACTTATAGGTTTCGGATGCGGAGAGGGCTCTAAGGTTTATGGAACTCGTGAGTTGGGTTCCCACGGATTCCATAATCTCTCCTCGCTTTACATGCATGACCGCACATTTGTCCACACCAAATTCCATCCTGATGGAGCTACTGAAAGTCTCAGTAATTTTCAGTAGCTCCTTCAGTTGTGAATCGGTGTGAGCAAAAAGTTTCAGGTCATCCATGTAGAGGAGGTGCGATATAACCTGACCACCTCTCCTCAACCGATAGCCTAGACCTGAATCCTCCAATAGTGTGCTTAGAGGATTCAGTGCTAAGCAAAACCAAAGTGGACTCAAACTATCGCCCTGAAATATACCTCGCTCGATCCTTATCGGTTCGCTATTCCTCTGAATATTTCGACATCCTGGATAGCGAAGGACTGTCCTCCATGTCCTCATACACGTCATCAGGAAGGTGCGTAGAGTTGCATCCACTTTATACAACTCCAGCACCCGCATGAGCCATGTATGTGGCACTGAGTCATAGGCCTTCTTATAATCTATCCAACATGTCGACAGATCCTTTCGGGAACGACGAACCTGTTGGCTAATGGCCATATCAATGAGGAGTAGCTCCTTAGTACCGCGGGACCCGCTCCTACATCCATTTTGAGAGGCAGACATGATGGAGTTGCTGTCAATATGCGTGTTAATTTTAGATTTCAAAATGGATGTAAGAACTTTATAGACCGTCGGTAAACACGTGATCGGCCTATAATTTTTGGGTTCCGCGGTGCTACCTGATTTATGGAGCAGGTGGGTTACTCCAGTTGTTAGAAACTGGGGTAGCGAACCAGACTCTAAAGCAGTCTGGAATTGAGATGCCAAGCAAGCGTGCGACCTGGTAAACCATTTGATCCAAAAGTTGTGCAGCCCATCCGGCCCTGGAGACTTCCAATTAGGCAACGGACGGACTGCATGAGCTACATCTTGGGGGCAGATGGTAATAGCCCCCATTTCTGGTACTGGATCGCAGGCTCGCTCAACAACCCGAGTCCAACTACCTTCGGTGTGACTGACAGGCACCGACCAGATATTGCGCCAGAATGAACACGTGGCGTCATCATCCGGTAGGCACGTGTCAGTGACACCTTGGTCTGATCGCTCCCAAGCTCTATAGACCCGCCTTTCATCGCTTTGGAAATTGCGATTCTGAGAATACCGTTCAACTCTTCGCTTGTACCGACGAATACGGTTTGCCCATGCATAAATCTTCTGCTTAAAAAAGTCGATGCGCTCTGTGACGCGGAACAAATAGTCTCGAGTACTAGTATCAGTCCCCGAGAACGCCCGCCTCACAAAGCGCATCACTCTAGGGCGTGTATTGCCCTCCCTGAAGCTAATAAGCTTGCCAATGAGTGCTCTAGTCTCTCCGATACGACGTTCAATCCTGCACTGCCAAGCTGGTACAGCTGATTTTGGTCGTGTGGCTCTGTCACTGTCTGGGAATTTGACATGAGCCACACGACATATCGCAACAGCTCCACAGTACAAGATTGAATGTGTATCATTCAGATCTTTGCTGTCCTTTAAATAATTAGACAGCTGAGAGTCTAGAGCACACACCAGCGCCTTGTTTTTTTATGCATGGGCAATCGAGGCAAACGTGGTCTAAGTTCAGGTGGAATAGAGCGGTACTCACAGAAAGCATCCTCCAAAGCGCTCCTCAATTTTTCATTGCACTGGGGACTCACGGATATAGCCCTATCATCATCCTCTTCATCAACGTGGTTGGGTCGCGGTGAAACACTGTTAAGTTGTACCGCGACCAGTGACGAAGCAGGCGTAACATGACTATTCCGTGACTCGAGGCGTAGGCGATCAAGTACCACATCATCCAGCATATGGTTACGCTGGATGACCCGCACCTGATCCGACAGTCGTTGCGCCGACACGTTGACAGCTGGCTCAAGCACCTGAAACAGAGAGAGCATTCGAACACGGTACGCGGTCAGGTTGTTCCCTCCCTCTGTAGCCCCATAGTATGAGCGCATGACATTTTCGTTGATGGATTGTGTCCATCTCATGCGCTGCACACTTCCGCCGGGAGCTGGGACCCTGTCAGAAGCCGATGGGCCTCGAGGTCCTAAGCGGTCCGGCGGCCGGCGTCCTCCCCGTCGGCGAGCAGGTGGTGGCGTCGTTGGCGGAGAGAAATACTCGTCGCTCGAGCTCGACGCAACTGCCGCGGCCGGGGTTGTCACAGCGCTTGCAGTGGCGCTGGAGACCGGCGGCGGCGAGGCGGAGCCGAGCAACGAGTCCGGAGATGGTGGGCGTGCACGTCGAGCGGCAGATCTTGTCAACATTTCATATCACTGTTTTGTAAAATTGTGTTCGAGGTGACATGACAGATGTCACCTCCAATGATTCTGTATTTTTATCATTGTAGATAAATTTATATTCTTTTTTATATAGTTTTTGAAATTGTTTCAGCTTTTGATTTTGGTTTTGGTTAAATATTGCACTGTATAGAGATGAAAACTGATATAAAATATTATTCCTTATATTGATGAAAAAATATGATGTTGACGTTGACGTTGCCTTTTTTTTTTATATTATTATTATTATTATTATAGTTTTTTACTTATTTTCTCGGTGGTAGGACATAACATCGGCTGCCGGCAGAAGTTACCACCCATTAGACAAACTCTTGCCGCCAAGCGATTCATCGTGTTCCGGCATGATGTCTGGTGAAGCCGTACGGAGAACGGGTCTGAGCAGTTGTGTTGCGATGTATTGTTGTGTCCGGAGTTTGGTCGTGGAGGGTCTCCAGATCAATCTCCCTCTGGCGCAATATCGTTGGTCGTGTTGTTGGGTTAGCATTGTATCATCTGGCACAACTGCCGTTTTCCTTTCTATTCACTAAGTTTTTTAAGTGAATAGGCTTAGATTAAGTTTAGATGGATAATTATTAGAACATTTTTGATTTTAATAGGGCTTTGTTTGATTGTCTAGCTTTAAGGTAAATAATTTAATTTAAGGTTTTGTTTTCTGTAATGTTAATTAAAACAAGCAGTCGCTATTTGAATAAAAATGCGTTTATCCCAATGTTAAGACAAGTTTATAAATCCTTAAAAATAAAGGATTGTCCTTTCATCTGTAGAGTGGGATCGCGACTGGCTGGAATGCGCGGCGGATCTCGATCGCGAGGCGCAGGCGCATGCCGCTGGCTACGAAAGTAAGAAGGTTGAGAGCGTTTATGACAGGTACACGGCTACACGACTATATTGAACCAATATGTCAACCAAAGTGAATAGAATACAATGAATAAAAGTTTAGTAAATCGAAATGTTTATTAGTAAACCCAGATTTTATGGGATTTTCCACATTTTCAGCCTTGTAGGCTTGCTGTTGATAATTTCTCTGGATTAGGTTTCGTCATCTATTATTGAGAAATGTGACTTCCGAATTAAGGAGTGAAACAGAAGCAAGATGTATTGTCAATGCTCTGCTTAGCATCACTTTAAATATCAAGATACGCTGGGACACTAAAAAAATCCCGCCACGATATTTCTACGTTTCTACACAATTCATTTATTTATTACAACTTACACAATCAGACAGGGTTTATATTTTGTCATATTGACTTATCAGGAAAGCATGAGCCTTTCTTAATTTGTCAATACGGAGTTATCCCTTTAAACTTATCTGTTGTGTGTACGCGCAGGCTGTTCCCGGGGGACAACGCGTCGCCCGCGCACATTCCTGCTACGCTTAGTCATACAACCGTTGGATTAAGCCGAGTAATAAGGAACAGAAGGTCTGAACTGCAATGCTAGATTACAGGATTAACCAGATAAATTCCAAAAAGGTTCGGAAAAAATTCACAATAATTTAAGTCCATAGTTTTCGAAGAAGTCACGTCTAAAGAAGGCGTATTAAGTTCTGGATACTGCCTAGAGAAAGTTTCAGATGAATCAATTATCACTGAGTTCGATTACCGAACTATCATGGAAGTCATTTACGTGACTTTTTAATTTTAGTAACCTGTTCGCTGGGCCTATCTGAAGTCTTGTATTTTTCCAAAAGGAGACTTGTTCCATTATATAGTTCATAAAAAGAGTTGTATGACTCAGAATAGAGACTAAGTATTCTCTGAAACTGCTAGTCTGGGGGCAAAACCTTATTCTATAACAATAGTTAGATTGGCCTCCATCAAAGAAAATATGAAGATACGTCCTTCAAAGTTAGAGATCCTTATACCACACCTTCCTACATCCAAGAGTGGTACTTCTTAACGTTATTCTCCAAAGATAAGCGGCTATAGAGATCTTATCGGGCGGGTCCGGCTCGGGATAATTACACGCGTATGAGACGGCGATGATTTGTAGGGCCCTTCCGTGAACCCGCTCCATTCAGCCACGGACTTATATTAGATTGTATTGTGACGGTTTTATTGTAATATTGTAATTCATAGCTCGAACGCCGTGTGAATTTGGGAAAGTATTTCGGTTGTGTAGCGACGCGCATACTATAATGAGTGTGATGGTTTAAGGCCATTATTTCTATGGAATTGGAGGCTCGTAACTCAGAGAGACTAATAAGCTGACTTGAGAGAGAAATTGAGGCGTGAATTTCAGTTCAGGTCTCACGCATGTAACTATATCGTCAGTTCCAAAAACTATCGTTTGCCTAGCATTTCCTAAACTACGTTTGGTTGTTGGTCAACCGGACGGTGTGACAGTCTAACCCGATGCAGCTATTTTACTAGCTACTAGTATTTTAGATGGAGATGGAGACCCGTATGTTACACGGGTAATACATGTCTTGCCATGACGCTTCCACTGGGCCGGAACAAGCAGGGTAGACCAAAGAAGTGCTGGCTTGACGTTGTGAGAACAATCACACCACGGGATGCCAAAAATCGTGCGAAATGGAGGCGAATATGTAAGAAAGCGGACCCCGGGCTCCAGCGCGAAAGCCGCGGATGCAACCGGAAATATCTATGACCTCCACAACCCAGGAGTAGGAGCAGGATTATCAAATTACCAGTTACGGGGCACCCTTCATAAGTCTAAATGACAGACTTTTGGCGGATTTTAAGCGTTATTATTGGTATACAGAGTGGCGATTATTATTTATAACATATAACAGCCGCATTATTATTTTCATGACTAGAACCGAATTATTCAATCTGAATATTGACTATTGACTATGGGACAAAACTGACATCATTGAATCTTTGATCATTGAAATTAATAATAATTTTTAATCTTTTGTAATGTGTAATAATTTAAATTTTTATATTTGTTTTGTCAAAATGGATACTATACATAATTAGCAAAAAGCAAACCCCTAAAAAGCAAGCAAAAATACCGCGTTGAATGGCAATGCTTAGCCCAATTGCTCACACGCTTCCTACACATCAAAGTGGCTCCAGCTTAGATCATATAATGCTCAAGGCCAATTTCCCTGCGCTTACCCTTGTAACTAATTCAACAATAACCGATCACAGTGCTACCCTACTTATTCTTAATTGTAAATTACCTAAGGTGGCCTCTCGCACAATCTCTAAATTAAATTTACATAAACTTGAAGAAGACTTATGCAATATTGGTTTTGACCCGGTCTACAATTCCGCTGATCCGCAGTTTTGTATGTTGTACCTAATTAAAAAAGTGCAACATGCAATTCAGAAAAACACAGTCATATCTCAGTCAAATAACAAAAACTACAACAAAAAACCATGGATTAGGTCACGGGAAGTGTCAACAAGCCATTTGGACAGTTCATTAAAAAGACAAAGGGCACTCGGACACCACGGCCCGAGGGTTGCAACCCCAAACGGCTCGAAAATATAATTTCCGATAAGGTTTTTATATTTTCGCCATTTGAGGTTTTCTGCAGCCGCAGCAGCAACGCCAGCACAGCACGCCGATCCAGAAGATGAGGTGGCGCAAGAGTATCAACGCAAGTTGCGTCCCACACTAAAGGCCTAACCATCTTCCAAGGAAATAAGGACATGCAGTCCGGTCTCTTGCCATCATCGAGCACCAAGGCGCATTAGGTTCTAATACAGCTGCAACGCCGACAGTGACAAGAGCTCGACGAATGATATCGTTAATATTAGCGTGCCGAGCTAACCGACCCGCACTTCGGCTGCAAGCCAGGCCGTAATGTCCAAGGCTGTTGACAACTGCACCATAGTGACAGCGATGAAGAGAACAGCAAGGAGCTCCTAGTCGTAAGGAAGCAGCGATGCGGAATGTAGTGTCGTCGAACAAAGTGCCTATGTTCGACGAAGGTAGTGCATGAAACCAAAGACCCGTATTGACTACTGGCAGGCACCGGCCTCCTTGTAAATATGTTTTTTATACCTTTTTTAAAATTACGAGTAGTTTTGATAGATTTGATTTGGTCTGTCTAGTCAGTATGCCTTTATAGCTTGCGAATACAATATTGTGATTAAAATATACGTGTTTTCATCAGAAATAACCCCCATTACAGTCCATTCTCTCACTAGTTATCATTTGGTCCATTCTTGCCGTAATTTGACCATTCACCGACATTTTCCAGACTTATATTTTTGACATAAGTATTTTTTTTATTCCATTTAGATACATTACCTACATTATTTTACATACATATTCGTCATGGTGGAAACACGTAGCGAGACAAAGGCAGACCAATCGGCTACGGAAGCTTGCCGGGTGCAGCGCGAACGACGCGATCGTTCACCGCGCAGCGCCCGGTTGGTTTCAGCCACAACTAACGACGAAGCTTCGGCACCTCCTGGTAGCTTGAGCCGGGCAACACCCCAAGTAGCGAACCACAACCTGGTCCCGCCGCAGAATGCTCGAATGCTCAGACTATCTCGCATAAGCAAGGGGATGCCAAAGCACCGTCGAAATCGTCCAGGGTTCCTAGCAATCAGCTGCGCAGTCCGCGCACACATTCTTCACGTTCAACTGCAACCATCCGCGCCCAAAAACTTGCTATAGAAGCAGAAGCGATGCGGCGCAAAGTGGAGCGCGAGCGTGACCTAGCACACCTGGAGGCTCAAGCCGAGCAGATGGAGCTGGAAGCAAGACTCGCCGCTCTAGAAACATCAGATAAGTCTACTTACTGTCGTAGGTCGTATATTTCCGATCATAATACTGAAAATCGCACCGCGGCTTGGGTAAATGAACAGAATGCCAACGAGGCAACATCGGCTAACGAAAACTTGCCTGCTGAGGCTGCAGCTGTCACCTTGAGTGATCCTTTAGGACTTCATCTACAGCTGGCCGCTCCCACCAACACAGCAGCTTTCAACATGGCCAATGTCTACCAGGCATCCCATTCTAAACCTACCATAGCCGTTTTGAACCACAACCATTGTAAACCGGCCCCTGGACTGCCATCTGATCCTCCATTTTTGGACCCCATTACAAAGCTCGCTCACGAAATAAACGCCCTCTCTAACAGGCCAAAGAAACTTGAACTGATTACGTTCTCAAGTGAAGTCGCCCAATGGATGGCTTTTAAAAGTAGCTACGAGAGAACTAAATCAATTTTTTCCCCTTCAGAGAACTTAGATCGTTTAAACGTCGTCGTCCGCGGACAAGCATACCAGTCCGTCGCGTCGTTAATGTGGACCAGCAGCGACCCCGACGACATCGTAAAGGCTCTAGAGCAGACATACGCTCGCCCGGAGCTCCTGGTAGCCCGCGAGATCGCCAAACCACGCAACAGTCCAAAGCTAAGTTCCCCTAATGATTTAAACAGTTTAGCTAACAAGCTACCTAATTTTATAACGACCCTGACGCTACTTAAACAAAACGAGTATTTGTCGTCGCCGGAACTCTTTCGGTGCATTTTGGTGAAGTTGAACGAGCACACTAGAGCCCGTTTTACAGACTTCGCCTCAACACACGAGCAACAAAATCGAACAAAGCTCGAACTGTTGTCACATTTCCTTTTGGATGAGGCGGACAAACAATTGAAATTTAATTTTGTTGCTGACTTGCTGACATTGCCAAGACGCAAACTCCACCAATGCATCCGAATTTACGCTCCAAAATTTACTCCTAAAAAGGAAACAGTGCACGTTACATTATCTAGCAAAACAACATTTGAACGTTGCGTATTTTGCAAAAAAGGGACTCATAACATAAAAAACTGCAAGAATTTTTTAAACCTAACAATAGACGATAGATGGCGCTGGGTCCGGCAATCTAAAATATGTTATCGTCGCTTAAAGTCAAACCGGCACACGTGGAACAGTTGCCGAACAAAAAATTGTGGAGTTGATGGATGCCCTAGACGTCACCATGCGCTTCTCCACGGCACAGGGACAGTCAACGCCGAGGCTACCGCAAGACAATGCAACAGCACTCAAATTTACCCTGACGATCTCACGCATTCCGTCAGGATAAATAATCCTGCTGACAAAAACATTGAATTTTCCGACAAAGTTACAAACACTACTGATTGTTTATTTAATGCTACAGGATCTTTCCTGTCGACTTCAAAACAACGTCCCCGTGGCCTGCTGAAAGTGGTACCGGTCGTCGTCGAGGGTCCTGCCGGTGAGTTTGAGACGACAGCGCTTCTCGACGAGGGCAGCATTTTAACATTTATCGGAGAAATAGCAGCTCGCATCGGCGCGAAGCCCACTGCCAAGGAACATATCCGCAGAGAAGGTGTGAGCGGTATGACCAAAGATCTAGATGTAAGTCATGTCAACTTCTATATTCGTGGGCGCAATCAATCCGATCGTTACCTGGTTGAACATGCAAAAGCTATGACTCATTTAGGACTCCGCGCACGATATCCTGATACGATTAATCTCACAGATTATGAGCACCTGTTCGATTTGTCTGATGAACTTACACGGACTAACGTTCCACCTACCGTCCTAATCGGCGCGCCTGATTGGTACTTATCTTTAAGTCGTGAAGTACGTCGTGGCAAAAAGAATGATCCTGTTGCCTCAAAGACTGCATTAGGCTGGGTACTTCACGGTGCACATTCCGTGTCATCAACGCCTATTCAATTTGTCAACCATGTCACAGAAGATTTAGACCTTCTGATAAAAAGTCAATACGACATCGATGCTTTGGGTATAACAAATAAGACTCCTTATCAAAGCAGCGACGATCAACGAGCCGTGGATATTATCGAATCTTCTGCTCATCAGCTCGAGGACGGCCATTTTGAAGTTGGCCTTCCTTGGAAGGAGAAATTGCCGAAAACCATACCCGACAGTTATCCGCAAGCCCTGTCACGTTTTAAGGCTCTTGAACGACAAATGTCAAAAGACCCAGAGTTTTCTGCAGCCTTTCAAAAATTTTTAGACGGTTACGCCGAAGAGTGCGATCCGGAGACCTATCATCAACGATTACCGACAAACATTCATTGTGTCAACACAGACGGTACAATTCGCTGGTACTTGCCAATTTTCGGAGTTTTTCACCCGCAGAAAAAGAAGTTAAGAGCAGTACACGATGCAGCAACGACTACAAAAGGCGTGAGCCTTAACAGTTTGTTTTTGCAGGGTCCCGATCTATTGTCTCCCCTTCTTGACATTTTGTTCCGCTTCAGAGAAGGTGCCGTGGTTTTAAATGGTGACATCAAGGAGATGTTTCCTCAGGTGAAGATTATCAAGAGTGACAGGGACGCTCAACGTTTTCTCTGGCGAGACAAAGATGGCCGTATTAAGGAATACAGAATGTCGTCCATGATTTTCGTTGCAGTTTCAAGCCCCTTTATCGCTCTCCATATCAAAAATAAAAATGCAAAAATGCTCGAAAAGGATTACCCCACTGCCTATAAAGCGATCATAGATGACCATTATATGGACGATTATTTAGGAAGCCTGCCTAATATAGCTGACGCAGCCCAACTTGCCGTAGACGTCGTCACAGTACACAAGGCTTGTGGTTTCGAAATGCGGGCATGGACATCCAATTATCCAGAAGCGTTGTCACTCGTCCCAAAAAAATTTCGAAGTGACGCTACTTCAGATGTTTACCTGCCTCCTTGTAGCGACATAGGTGTCTTAGGTGTTAAATGGAACCCTGGACAAGACTTACTAGGCTTTCGTGCGGTACCCCAGATAACGAAGGGTGTTTTAACCAAACGTACTCTATTATCAAATGTTATGAAAGTGTATGACCCTCTCGGACTATTGATGCCGGTTGTCATCTGGGGCCGTATTTTGATTCAGAGATTATGGCGAGCAGGGGTTGACTGGGACTCGCAATTGTCCGAACCGTACGTTACTGAGTGTGAGAACTGGTCCACACAGCAGCGCGTCGCGGCCGATATCAAAATCCCCCGCTGGTATATGACTAAGCCAGATTTTTTAGACGTTCAGCTACACGTAGTTGCCGATGGGGGCGAGCAAGCCTACGCCTGTGTTGCCTATTGGCGTTTCACTTACATTGACAACTCCGTGTCAACGATGCTCATCGGCAGCAAAGCTCGCGTCTCCCCTCTTAAACCCGTTTCAATTCCTCGCTTAGAATTGCAAGCAGCGCTTATTGCGTCTCGATTTGCGCAAACAATTTTAGAAGCTCATCGTTTTAAGCCCTCCGCAACCACCTTTTGGACAGATTCGACAACCGTCCTTAAGTGGATCCGTAGTGACGCTCGAGCCTTCAAGCCGTTCGTGGCACACAGGTTGGGAGAGATACGGGAACCCACAAATCCATCATATTGGAGATGGATCCCTACCTCTTTCAACGTCGCAGACGACGCGACAAAACCAAAACACTTAAAATTTACTGAGAGTCACCGGTGGTTCACAGGCCCACAGTTTCTCATTAAACCATCACACACTTGGCCGACCGAATGCACCACTGTGGAGGAAGAGAACCCACCTGATCCTGAATTAAAATCTAATCTGGTGGTTCTGCTCCTCGACGTGACATCCTCGAATTCAGTTCCCGAGCCGTCGCGTTTCAGCTCTTGGCTGCGTTTACTTCGCGCAACCGCCCGTGTTCTCCAGGGCGCACGACTGTTTCGGCTTAAACTGTCTCGACCAATAGATGTAAATTCTAAATTATATCTAGACAGCACGACGTCCCCCACCAACTTCATGCAACAGACATCACGGAAGCGGAGAAGATGTTGGTACGTCAAGCCCAGACAGAGAGTTTTCCTGACGAATTGGTAGCCTTGCGATCTTCGAAGCCAGTGCCCAAGGACAGTCGAATTAAGAAACTCGCACCTTTAATGGACAATGAAGGTCTACTAAGATTAAACACGCGTATAAGTTCTGCGCCGGGAGTAGATGATGAGATAAAATCACCGATGATCCTCGACGGCCGCCACTACGTTTCACGACTTATAATTCTTCATGGACACATCAAAGCTTCACATCAGTTCAACGAGCTTGTTTTGAATGAACTTCGTCAAAGGTATTGGATCCTGAGGGCCAGAGGAACAATTCGAAGCGTAGCGAGCGCCTGTTTGAAGTGCAGAAGGTGGAGCCGTCAACCTACCCAACCTCAGACTGGCGATCTACCGACAGAACGTTTGGATCACCATAAAAGGCCCTTTGCTCATGTAGGCCTCGATTATTTCGGACCGATCCTGGTGAGCATACACAGACGCAACGAAAAACGATACGTCGCATTGTACACATGTCTATCGACCAGAGCACTTCACTTAGAAGTTGTCAACTCACTCTCTTCCAATAGCGCCATCATGAGCCTCCGACGTTTTATTGCTCGACGAGGATCACCCACGACTATAATTTCAGATAATGGAACAAATTTTGTCGGAGCATCCCGAGAACTACGCGCACTCCACGATGATTTGGTAATCGAGTACGCAACAAACTACAACATCAACTGGCGATTCATTCCACCCGCATCTCCATTCATGGGTGGAGCCTGGGAGCCATTAGTGCGGACCGTAAAAACAGCGCTCAGATCTTGCCTTAACCAACCACTGAAGGAAGAAGTCTTATCTACGCTTTTACTTGAGGCCGAGGCAATTGTAAATTCTAGACCGCTCACCTACGTCGCTTCTTCTCCAGACGCACCGGAGGCCCTGACGCCATTTCACTTTATCTTGGGCTCTTCATCGGTCGTACCATGGACCTCGTCTTTGACAGATTCAGACCTAGTCCGGCGATGTGATTGGCGGACCTGCCCACGCTTCGACCGAGAGGTCCCAATACCAGCGCATCGAACCTTGGCGAGGGTGACGTGGTGCTAATAGCAGACCCTACCCTTCCTCGTGGCTTGTGGCCTCTAGGAAGGATAGTAAAAGTGTACATAGGACCTGACGGAGCGGTCCGTGTAGCCGACGTGCACACCAAAGGAGGCGTGCTGCGCAGACCGGTCCGTAAACTCATTGTGATGGAGGCCGCATCCCTGCCAGCAGCCACCAGTTGTTAGTGTGCCACTGGGGGTCCGGTATATTGACTACTGGCAGGCACCGGCCTCCTTGTAAATATGTTTTTTATACTTTTTTTAAAATTACGAGTAGTTTTGATAGATTTGATTTGGTCTGTCTAGTCAGTCTGCCTTTATAGCTTGCGAATACAATATTGTGATTAAAATATACGTGTTTTCATCAGAAATAACCCCCATTTCAGTCCATTCTCTCACTAGTTATCAACCCGACTCCCACCTTCCCACAGCTAGCTGGCGCGCCCGCTCCGCATCAGTAGCAGACAAGTCAAGTAAATTGTTCTGTACTACTCTAAATTATAAATCTGTACGAAGTAATCTTCGTTGCGGTTAAGAAGTTCGCCGATAGTATTTTTTTTATTTTAAATACGTATTTCGTAAGAAACATGCAAATAAAAATTCTAAATTCAAATAAGCCGCCGAAACGCTTTATTCAGCAATATGGCGTCGCGCTTTGTAAGTGACGTCACAAGAATATAAAAGATTTTCGGTTCCACAGTGGTGTTTGTGTTTATCTGTTATTTATTGTTGTTTATCTAATAAAATGGTTTACAAGTGGAGTGCTGTACCGGGTTGTACAAATACATCGATAAAAACCTCCGAAAAGCTGTTTATAAGTTTGCCGAAAAATCAGAAAATTCGTAAATGACGTCATCGTGATATTAGCCAAACCGGATCGTTTCACAATATGTGGCGTGAGAAACAAAAATTAAAACTTGTGTAAATAACATATACAACCCTCATTTTATGCATTTAAAACAAATAATCACAAAAAAAGATCATATTGTCAAATAGCCTATTCAATACAAATATGGTATTGTTGTAAATATTGAATTATTAGATTTAATGAACAATGTAAAAAAACAGTTTTTTGAATAATTAATAACATGATTATCTTTGTTCTTATTTTTATTTCTTTCCGTCAGTCTTTTTTTATATCTATACTCATATCTAAACAAATACAGTAGTTTACCACAACAATTACCTAAGCTTACCTATATTGTAATGTTCATTTCATGTGTGTATATTGCTTCTGTATGTCATAATAGGGATCTTTCCTGGGTAAAAAAAAATGATTCTATTTAGTCCGTCATTCAGATTACAGAAAAATATTTTGTTTTATCAAATCAATAAAAATTTACAAATATAAAAGGCATCAAAAATCAGGAGTTATGGCTGGTGACGTCACTGGTCGCTAAAAAGTGTAGCGTGCAGTGACGTCACACGAGTTTTCAACGCGCTTTGTCGTCTTCATTTTTTGTTTATATGAAAAAAGAAAAATACTTGTCTAGTATTTTTTGGAAATCTGACTGACGGACTAATTAGTTTTTTTTAACCGACTTCAAAAAGGAGGAGGTTACTCAATTCGACCGTATATATGCTTTTTTTTTTTTATGTTTGTTCGCGCATATCTTCGTCGTTTATGAACCGATTTTGATAATTCTCTTTTTTGTTGGAAAGAAGACATTCCCAAGGTGGTCCCATGATAAGGACATCAGGGTCTGATGATGGAAGACCAGAGAAATCAAGGGGAACTTTCAAAAATCGTAGGGGCGACTAGTGCATTTCTTAGTATTTTCATTAAGTATTTTAAAGCAATACAATTTGATAAAGGTCTGGAGTAGATCTGATGATGGAGCCGGGAGACAGTCGAAGGAACTCCACAACAATTCACAGCAGCTACGTTGTGTTTGGGCTTGATTAATTTGTATTGATAAGAACTTTACACCTAGATGGGTTGTGACTGTCATAAGAGCTCTGATGATGAAGACAAAGACCAGTTCCGGAAACTCCTCAACGGTTTACAGTAGCTACTTTGTGTTTGGTTTTAATTCATTTATATTGATGAGAACTTTGCACCCATTGGGTTTTAATAATGGTCTGCAGTAAATCTGATGATGAAGACCATAGGCAGTCGAGATAATTCTTCAGAATTACGGGTAAAAATTAAAGTAAACAAAATTACGTCGTTTCCCAACTATATTTGCGTCAGAAAATACTATAAGAATACATAGTACCTACTTTTCACAACTAAAAAGTGTAAAATAAAAACTTTTTTACAAAAAAACAACCGACTTCTAAAAGCCACTACAAAGTGAAAAATAACTAATTTCGGAAGTCGGTGTCAAAAACTAATATACACAAAACCAAAGACACCGACTTCCGAAATTAGTTATTTTTCACTTTGTAGTGGCTTTTAGAAGTCGGTTGTTTTTTTGTAAAAAAGTTTTTTTAGTCAAATACCCTATTGTATATATCATTTCGTTTATTCATAAGCAATTTAATATTGAACATTACACAATGTTCAATATTAAATTGCTTATGAATAAACGAAATGAAATTAAATGAAATGTTGTTAAACGAAAAAAAAAATGGGACGGCTAGAATGTTAATTGTAATTAATTATTTTAATTGTGTGTGCCTAAAAACGTGATGTCAATTAATGTCATAAACTAATCACTACACTTTTTTTATAAATTATAAACTAGCGCAATCCCGCCTGATAGTAAGTAATGACGCAATCGTTGATGGTAAAGTGCACTAGTCTATTAAGAACCTATTCACTCTAGAGTTGAAGACACTCAAATTGCAGTCCTACGGAAACACCGCCGCCGGCAAGCTGTTCCAGTCCCTTGATGTACGCGGTATAAAGGAGGAGGCGAAACGCTTCGTCCGGATCGTAGTGGTGTTACCAAGTAAGGGTGGAAACTCGTCGTACGAAGAGTCGTCCGATGGTGTAACGGAGATGTTCCCTCGCACACATTCTACGCCTGTGCTCCAGGTTTGGAAACCGTTTTGAGTTAAATCTGGGTCGCCAATCAGCCTTTTCGCACGCCTCTCCACTGAATCCAAAGCAGCCAGGTGACATTTTGCAGCACCAGCCCAAATATGGCTGCAGTACTCCACACACGAACGGACTAATCGTTGTAACAACATTAGAAGCTGCCTTGTTGTGAAGTACCGCCGGACCTTTGCGATAACGCCAAGTTTCCTGGCAGCCACCTTGGCCCTGGACCCAATGAACCGACCAAAGTTTAGGTAACACTGTAAATATAGGTATGTAGATAACATAAATTCGAAACAACCAGTCGGTTTGATTTGATAGATTCTAAGCAGAGCCCAAAACAATAAGAAGGGATATACCAACCTACCCTATCTTAATCAAACGTCTTGACCTTCCGTCACAGACTGGACGAAAGTCAATCAATATTACGTAACGAAACTTTTGGAGAACACGGCACAGATACAGAAATAGAAGTTTTCATCAACAACATCAGCCGCCGGCATAAGTTACCACCCACCAGACAAAGTCTTGCCGCCAAGCGATTCGTCGTGTTCCGGCATGATGTCTGGTGAAGCCGTACGGAGGACGGGTCTGAGCAGTTGTGTTGCGATGTGTGCCGGGTACGATGTGTCTAATGTTGTTGTGTCGGGAGTGTGGTCGTGAAGGGTCTCCAGATCATCCTCTGGCGCAGCATCGTTGGTCGTGTTGTTGGGTTAAACATTGCATCACCTCGCTCAACTGCCGTCTTCCTTCCTATTCACTCAGTTCGTTTGAGTGAATAGGCTTAATAAGCTAGTGCGCTTTACCATTAACGATTGCATCACTGTTTACCATCAGGCGGGATTGCAGTCAAGCACTAGTTTATAACTAATAAAAAAAAAAAAAAAATAAGAATGTTTCCAGCTTGAGGGTAATTGCGTGACCGATCCGACTGGAACTCATACCGTGGTATCACACTTTTATCGATTCCTGGAAAGGTTTTTGCTAGTCGAGTTCTCTTAAACCGCCTAAAGGTATTGTCTGAAAAGGTCCTGCCTGAAACCCAGTTCGGCTTCCGACCGGACTGAGGCACCTGTGAAGCGATATTTTCCGTGCGTCAACTACAGGAAAAGAGTAGAGAACAGGGTTGTAAGCTGTACCTCTGCTGTGTTGACTTGGAGAAGGCTTTCGACAGTGTGCCTCGTGAAGCCTTATGGTTAGTGTTAGGTAAGCTGGGAAGCACTGAAAAGTTTGTGAGACTTCTTGGAGTCCTACATGACGGCATGCAATGCTGCGTTGCTGTAGACGGTGCACAGACAGACTTCTTCCCCGTTACCTGTGGGGTGAAGCAAGGATGCGTCTTAGCACCAACTCTGGTCGCCTTTGCAGTGGTAGTGGGAGAGGTCTTACAAATTTTTCCACAAGGAGTTCGCATCCGCTTCCGCACCGACGGCGGTCTTTTCAATCTGGCTAGACTTAAGGCTCGCACCAAAGTCTCACATGCACTGATTACTGAGATCATGTATGCTGATGATTTGTGCTTCTAAGCAGAATCCCCAGACGGCCTACAATAGCTGATGTCCGCTTTTCATCAAGCCTGCCGTAAGTACGGTTTAAAAATCAGCGTCAACAAGACGGAGGTGATGTCCCTAGACATTCTCGGTCACGAGACACTGAATATAAAGCTTGGTGAGGATGTGTGGAAGCAAGTAGACAAGTTTCGTTATATGGGGAACACTATAAGTTCTAAATGTGACCTTGATGCTGAGATCAACAGCAGTGACGGAGCTGCAGCTGCAGCGTTTGGCAAGTTGTGTTCCAAGGTCTTCTGCTCACATGACCTTAAGCTAGCTACGAAAATATCCGTATATATGGCAATTGTGCTGCCAAACCTTCTATATTCCGCTGAGACATGGTGTGTGTACCGGCGCTACATACGTACTCTAGATCGTTTTCACCTTAAATGTCTCCAATCCATTATGAAGATCAAATGGTCTAACAGAGTGCGAAATACCGAAGTCCTGTGACGAGCCAATGTTGGTGGCATTGAGGCTTATTTAATGCGTCGACAGCTTCGGTGTTGCGGTCACGTATCACGTATGGCGGTTTTCTCTGAGCTGGAGGAGGGCAAGCGAAAACACGGCCGACAACTCCTCCTGTTCAAGGATGTTTTAAAACGACACATGAAGAGATGCAATATAGAACCCCCTGAATGGGAGCGTTTGGCAGCAAAACGGTCAGAATGGCGCAGAAAGGTGTACGGACAAGTACGCGAGTTTGAGGAGCAGCGCAAAGCTGACCTCGATGCCAAACACGACCAATTAAAGGCCCGTCCACCTGCTGCCATCACATACAACTACGTTGACGGCGTGCTTACGTGCCCTCAGTGTGCACGAAGTTTCCGTATGACGTTTACGCATGAGCGTCAAATCATTGGCTAGGAGTCGAAGTGGTCGCCGTGGCCGAAATCGGTCGGGAACATCAATAAATCAATTGCGTAACACATTATCAGCAGCAATGGGTTTAATTTTGGCAGTTCAACAACATTTATTGCGTTATTTACCAGGGCGGCTGAAATGTTTTGAGCTAAGTACCTTTGAGTATCTCTAATGACTCTCGCTGCACATTACTGATTGCGGGTATCCTAAATAATATGTTTATACTAGCTTTCCGCTGTTCCGAACCGAGTTCGGTTATATCGCGGTTTATACGTCCGTATTACAGAAGGAAACTCAAGCATTGATCTCTGCTTAAACATTACTTAAAACTAGTTTCAACCAATCAAATGACTTCAAACAAGACTTAAGTAGATGAGTTTTGAGTGACGTTCTGTAATACGGACCGTAGATTTTCCTCGGAAACAACAAATTTTTCCGGGATAAAAGGTAGCCTATGTTCTTTCTCAGGATCCAAAGATTGTCTGTGCCAAATTTCATCAAAATCGGTTGAGACGTTTAAGCGGGAAAGCGTAACAGACAGACAGACAGACAGAGTTACTTTCGCATTTATAATATTAGTATGGATTATTTATTTTTTTGTATTATTTATATTATTTACAAAGTTTCATGTTATTAGCATTATTACGTCTTTTGTAATTGAACCACATCACCATATCTGAGTCATCCGAGCACTGAAGTGGCACCGAAGTGGCTCCGAAGTGGCACCGATGTGGCACAGAAGTGGCACCGATTTTGCTCCGAAGTGGCATCGAAGTAGCACCGAAGTAGCACCGAATTTGCTCCGAAGTGGCATCGTAGTAGCACCGAAGTAGCACCGAAGTGGTACCGAAGTGGCACCGAAATGGCGTCGAAATGGCATAGAATTGGCTAATACACTCCTTCTTTCGAAAAAGGTCTGTGGTTTCTGTTTATTATTTTCTTTTCAATTTTAGACGTTGATACAAATTCTTTCATCTGCATTCATATGAATCAGTCTTTTGAATAATTGTTCTCTTCCTATCAATCTTTCACCATCTCTTTTTTTTTTCAACCATCTATATCTGTCTCTGTTTCTGTCCTTCTCCTTCTGCTTCTCCTTCTCCTTCTCCTTCTCCTTCTCCTTCTCCTTCTCCTTCTCCTTCTCCTTCTCCTTCTCCTTCTCCTTCTCCTTCTCCTTCTCCTTCTCCTTCTCCTTCTCCTTCTCCTTCTCCTTCTCCTTCTCCTTCTCCTTCTCCTTCTCCTTCTCCTTCTCCTTCTCCTTCTCCTTCTCCTTCTCCTTCTCCTTCTCCTTCTCCTTCTCCTTCTCCTTCTCCTTCTCCTTCTCCTTCTCCTTCTCCTTCTCCTTCTCCTTCTCCTTCTCCTTCTCCTTCTCCTTCTCCTTCTCCTTCTCCTTCTCCTTCTCCTTCTCCTTCTCCTTCTCCTTCTCCTTCTCCTTCTCCTTCTCCTTCTCCTTCTCCTTCCTTTCCTTCTCCTTCTCCTTTCTCCTTCTCCTTCTCCTTCTCCTTCTCCTTCTCCTTCTCCTTCTCCTTCTCCTTCCTTCTCCTTCTCCTTCTCCTTCTCCTTCTCCTTCTCCTTCTCCTTCTCCTTCTCCTTCTCCTTCTCCTTCTCCTTCTCCTTCTCCTTCTCCTTCTCCTTCTCCTTCTCCTTCTCCTTCTCCTTCTCCTTCTCCTTCTCCTTCTCCTTCTCCTTCTCCTTCTCCTTCTCCTTCTCCTTCTCCTTCTCCTTCTCCTTCTCCTTCTCCTTCTCCTTCTCCTTCTCCTTCTCCTTCTCCTTCTCCTTCTCCTTCTCCTTCTCCTTCTCCTTCTCCTTCTCCTTCTCCTTCTCCTTCTCCTTCTCCTTCTCCTCCTCCTCCTCCGCCGCCTCCTCCTCCTCCTTCTCCTTCTCCGTCTCCGTCTCCTTCTCCTTCTCCTTCTCCTTCTCCTTCTCCTTCTCCTTCTCCTTCTCCTTCTCCTTCTCCTTCTCCTTCTCCTTCTCCTTCTCCTTCTCCTTCTCCTTCTCCTTCTCCTTCTCCTTCTCCTTCTCCTTCTCCTTCTCCTTCTCCTTCTCCTTCTCCTTCTCCTTCTCCTTCTCCTTCTCCTTCTCCTTCTCCTCTCCTTCTCCTTCTCCTTCTCCTTCTCCTTCTCCTTCTCCTTCTCCTTCTCCTTCTCCTTCTCCTTCTCCTTCTCCTTCTCCTTCTCCTTCTCCTTCTCTATCTCTATCTCTATCTCTATCTCTATCTCTATCTCTATCTCTATCTCTATCTCTATCTCTATCTCTATCTCTATCTCTATCTCTATCTCTATCTCTATCCCTATCCCTATCTCTGTCTCTATCTCTATCACTATCACTATCACTATCACTATCACTATCACTATCACTATCACTATCACTATCACTATCACTATCACTATCACTATCTCTATCTCTATCTCTGTCTCCTTCTCTATCTCTATCTCTATCCCTATCTCTATGTCTATTCATATCTCATATGTCTATCCATATCTCTATCGCTATCTCTTTCCATTTTTCTTTCTCTTTCCATTTCTCCGTCTCTTTCTTTTTCTCTACCTCTGTCTCCATCTCTTAAATTTGCACACATTTTGACAAGTTTTTGTCATTTGTTTGTCGCCAAGATGAGACTGCGACTATATTATGAACGTTTTGATTTACAAGAATTGGCCTTCTGATGAAACCTTCTATTTCTGTCTGGTCGACTGATCCGACACTGAAACTTTTATGAGGCCTCCCAAAGTCTTAAAGTAGAAAATAACCTTAGAAGGATTTACCAAGCAACACCTTATCTACCTTGTCTTTTCCCAACTATGTTGGGGTCAGCTTCCAGTCTAACCAAATACAGCCAAGGGATTATAGTCTCTTTGGAGCTTACATACAGCCGTCGCGAGTGCTTTATATGTAACGGACTAAATAAATAGATGTTCGTTGTATAGATAAACAAAAATTATACACGAACATGAGTTTGGTTTAAGATTAGAATTTAAAACAAGTAGGGTAGTCTACCCGGTTTACAAACGGGATGACTGGAGACGAAAAAAATGTTTAAAAACGTAGATCCATCCTAGTAATAATTATGGATGTTATAACATCAAAAAACTGATCGTTTAAGGCCCTTTTTAGATGCACACGGTCGTGTAACCGTCCTAGCTCCTTCATATGTAAGTACATGTTTACCCACGGTTGCCAGCAATGGCGGCGACGAACGGTCGCAGTATTATCAGGGCCTATAGCCAATGTAACATCGCTTCGTAGCGAAGCGAAATCGAATGCCAAACCAACCAATAACGAAAACGATTGACCACGCGACGCGATAAATGACGTGGTGAATCGTTCCCGCCATTGGTTGGTTTGGTATTCGATTTCGCTTCGCTACGAAGCGATGTTACATTGGCTACAGGCCCAGAGTATTATGAGAAACTTTTATTATTAAATGGAACGAAAACAGTTAGCCGTACTCCTGTTGTATTGACATCGCCAGCGTCGACTTCGTTATATGCGTGAGAGAATATATTGGATACATCCATACAATACTTTGAGGAAGGAAAAGGGAGATTTTTACACAACCTTTATGGATCTTCGAGAACATGAAGATAAATTTTTCATCTATTTTCGAATGTTGAAGAGCTCATTTGATGAATTACATGGATGTTTAAAAGACGCTCTCAAATGACATTTGCACTCGCCGTGCCTTCTTTATGTGAACGCGTCTATACAAGTCTATACATGACTGAAAAGACGGTTGCCGCCTCAAAACCGTGCTTATAGTGGGTAAGGATTCGCGACACGCGGTCAAGTTCTCATTGTTGCTCATGTATTTCTACTTCACACGGCACGGCGACCGTGTCCTCGTGGCTCTGTGCATGAGAAAAGGGCCCAATTTTCTCATCCTGGTATGAAGAGCTCACAAGGGCTTACAATACATATAGTTTAGTGTTTAAATATAGAAAACTAGCTGTTGCCCGCGACTCCAGCGCGCTTGTTGTTGCGCGGATTTCAGTTTAAAGCGCGCGGTGGTTCCCGTAAATTAAAAAGAGCCCAGTTGAAATAAAATAAGCGCCTGTTAAAATGATGGGAGCAATATGTACGTCCGCGTTAGCTCCCGTTTTCTCAACATTTTTGTTACTGCTCCGCTCCTATTGGTCATAGCGGTATGTTATATAGCCTATGTCCTTTCTCAGCCTCTAGACTGTGTACCAAATTTCATTACAATCGGTTCAGTAGTTTTGGCGTGAAAGCCGGACAGACAGACAGACAGACAGAGATACTTCTGCATTTATAATATTAGTATGGATTGATGGTAGCACGCAGTGATAATAAGATTTGCACATGGGCTAGTGGTAACGCCCGCGACTTACAAATTGTACATAGGTACGAACGCCTTCAGGCGCTTCACTTTGTGTAAATTATTTCGTCCACCGCTGCACTCAAAACGGTGACGGAAAACATCTTGAGGAAATCGGCATGTCCTAGAGGCAAAAACTTCGTAGACATGTGATATCTACCAACCCGCACTGGGCCTTTTTTTATCTTGGAAAACAGACTAAATACAGAATAGTGTCCTATAGGCAGGCGGTGTTTCGATGTTTCTACCCCACAGCAACACTTTCGCCCCTAAAACTTACCCCCTTTAAAAACTTCAACGAAAGCCTGTTTAAAAATGGAGAGACTTGCGGCTGACTCAATTATCCTTGTCTACTGGGGACAAAGTGGCCTAGAATAAAGTAATTAAATAGACATTAGATCTAATGAAATAATAAACGGTGGAGAGTTAAACGCGGCTAGACGGAAGTGACTTAAAGTTGTTGTAAACGTAGTAAGATAATAGAACAATTTTACTGAATGTAACGGAACGCTATTGAATGTACTTACTATGTTTGCGATTATGGTTTTAAACATCTGATCAAATGATTGTTACGACTATTGTTTAATCCCAACAAACCCACTTATTGTAAAACAAGTTCTACCGTTAGAACTAGCCTAAACTTTTTTTTTATAAATTACTAGCTTTCCGCCCACGGCTTCGCCCGCGTGGAATTCGGTTATATCGCGCTTTTTAGATTTCCCTCGGGAATACCAAATTTTTCAATAAAAGGTAGCCTATGTCCTTTCTCAGACAGACAGACGGACAGACAGACAGAGTTACTTTCGCATTTATAATATTAGTATGGATTAGTATGGATTATGACCGTAAAAGTTTAGGTTACCGTGACAACATTTAGGTATACATAGAGTAATACTAAATGTCATTCTGAAATTAACTTAATTTAAACTGTTCTTATATAAAGCTGTCTAGGTTCAGTATTAATAATTTACGTCATCATCATCGTCATCATTTCAGCCGTCAGACGTCCACTGCTGGACATAGGCCTTCCCCAAGGTTCTCCACGACGACCGGTCCTGCGCCTCCCGCATCCAGTGGTTTCCCGCGACCTTCACCAGGTCGTCGGTCCACCTTGTCGGGGCCTACCCACGCTACGCCTTCCGGTGCGTTACTCTCGTTCTTCTGCGGATCTCCTCATTCCTGATTCGATCGCGCAGTGAATCCCCAAGCATAGCCCTCTCCATTGCCTTTGAGTGACTTTGAGCCTACTAATATTTTAATATTATTATAATTTACATATATACAACGTTATTTTTTTGTATATGCGAAACCCGAAACACGTGTCCAGTATTTTTATGTAAAGAATCTATGTACAAAATGTCAAAACGATATCACGAAAAACCACAAAGTTATGAATTTGTTGTCTTACCTGGTTGTCCCAAAAAAATATGGTCAACGTACCGCTCACCCACCCACGCCTACTGTGGCCCTGTGATACTACACGCCTAGTCCTATCTAGCGTCAAAAGTGTGGTGCGCTCGGTAACCACACTGCAACAATTTCTAAATGTATTTGGGAAAAAATATAACATGGTGTAAAATTGATTGGAATCGATTCAGTTGCTTATTCTGAACAAACTATGTTCAGGTTTCGTTTAAAGAAAAAATAACATTGTATAGTTTTAGTTATCATCATCATCTCAGCGTTAATCCCAGTCGCATCCGAAGCTTTTTCAGCTTTGGAGTCTGGGGTCCGCTTTACCAGTCTAACTGCCGATTTTGGACAAAATTCGATATTTTCCGTGAAGCGACTGCCGTCTGACCTCCACAACCCGAAGGCGATATCGAAGCATTGCAGTGAGACCAATTGTTGGACTTTTGAGGGTTCCAACAACCCGTAACGACTGTCATTAGATGTTCGTATGGCAACTGGGACCAACAGCTTAACGTGCTGTCCGAGGCACGACCAGACCAGTGCAAATATTCATATTCATGCATAAAAATATTTGCACTGCGCGGGGATCGAACCCGCGCCTGCTTGCGCAGCGGTCGCGTTCGCTACCAGCACAGAGGCTGTCATTGTATAGTTTTAATAACCAACTATAGTCCACAGACTTCACAATATTGAAAATTACCTGAATTTCTCGCGTTTGAAATAAATACCTGATTACTTCTACGCTATATTTCGAGGAGGTACTCTTGCGGCCAGGTGTTAGCTGCTAGCACTTAATTAGTTCGCAAAAGTTGATGAATTCTAAACAAAATATCCAGTTTCCTTGCGGGGTAGCCGAAGCTGTGGCCGAGCCCAGCAGCCTCTGAGAAAGTTCTTTTGTTGTTTCGCCATGAAATCAATCAACATTTTCATTAATTAAGGTTTTCTTTCAAGGCGTTTGTTTATCTTACATTCTCCAATTACAATACCCTCTGGCGATTTAAAAAGTCATCTCGAGGAATATTTACAATTGATATTAATTCAATAGTCGGTATAAGTGTCGCTATAAAAAATATAAAACAGAAGTAATTTATTAAAATTAGGCTGAGCATAACAAAGATCATCTGACAGTTCTCCAAAACGCCTAGTACTTTAGCTGGGAAGAAGAAATGGCGCACCAAACTCCCCAGCAGTACCTGGTTGTGGGTCCTCCTGTACCCAGTCAATTGTACGTGTCGCAGGTTCAATTCCCGCACGGAACAAATATGTATGGCCTACAGGTAGTTGTTCCGGGTCTGGCTGTTTGTGTATGTAAGTTTAAATGTAAACGCGGTCACGATACAGGGTGATGGCAAGGCAAAAAAAAAAAAAATTGTGTCTTGCCGATATGATTATTGCAGTAGCTGAGTGATCGACTGCTGTGATGGGTGCTGCGGGTTCGATTCTCGCGCAGAATAAATATTTGTATGGCTTACAGGTAGTTGTTCCGGGTCTGGCTGTTTGTGTAAATGTTTGTAATCGCACCCACGATACAGGAGAAATTCCTAGTGTAGGGCAACGTATTTTTTTTTTAATAGAAAAAAAATGTCTTATCTATTTGAGGTATTATAAGATTCTGCTAAGATAGAAAGGAGATTCTATACAAAGTGTTAAGTTATATTCCTATGTCTTCATTTACACAACGATTATCGAGACAATAAGCACCTTCTCCAAACAGCTTAAATGATGTCGGTCTAACTATGTCCTACATTGTGTGCATGGGATCTGATGAAGGATCATTGTGTGGGGTGCCGAGACCGCCTGATAAATGACGGCCATCAATTGAGGTGTGATGATAGAGTGATAATGTCCGGCGGTAGAACCAGGGCACCTTGGGACATGTGAGGACCTTGTACGTTATGATTGAGTGTTCAGTAGGTGATATTGTAGTGTTATAAGTTGGTACGTTGTCAGATAGGTATCTAGTTAATATTTATCGGCCGAAATCAACAGATAACCGTACTTCACGATCTTTTTCTGATTCCTGAGACCAACCAAGTCTCATCCTTTTCGCATTTCAGCTACGTAGCGAAAGGTTTGTTTTTTCTTTGAGGCATTTTCCTGGAAAATGCCTCAAGGAAAAAACAAAACCATAAACACTTTTGACCGAATAGCTTGCAAACTTAAAAGAACGGCGGGTCGAACAGTCTCGTATGACAATGAATCGTCTGTTCGTGGTCGCGATTCAACGAATTGGCAACCGATTGGCAACTATTCAAACTCAGAAGTAAATACTACTTGTTTCAAATATCAAGGAGCATCTTTACTTTTTTCTTCAAACCAATGGCCAAACGAAACCAAAAAGCCAATACTTCTTTTTCGACCAATTTAGAACATCAATAATTTTCCAAACAACCTACATAAGACCTATTACGACACACTTAATAACTTATAAGACACCTAACGAAACCCAATTTGTCATGTAAACACGGCCGAGGGTGATACTCGCGCGGAAAATCTTAAAACCGCCAATCAATAATTTTCCAAGCAACCTACATAAGACCTATTACGACACACTTAATAACTTATAAGACACCTAATGAAACCCAATTTGTCATGTAAACACGGCCGAGGGTGATACTCGCGCGGAAAATCTTAAAACCGCCATTCAGAACATGACACCATTTGTACAACGCTATCTATCGGATTTCGATTTCAATTATCAACATTAGTTCTATTTTTGGTCTCAAGATGTCGTTGCACGTAAGTACTATACTGAAATACGTGTTGTAGTATTTTACTTCTTGAACTCACTAAATTAATCCTATCTTTTGATAGAGTGAACCAATTTCGATGAAACAAAAACTAAGTTATACTTCAAGTTGCATATAATTTTTGTATATAAACATTGTCTGCATTGAATTTGTAGATTTTACGTGATCCGCGCACAAACAGACATATAAACAGACAAAATTTTAAAAAATGATGGAAATGGGTCCTGTTAGTTATCCTTTAACAAGCTGGCTATTTTTTTTTTCAATTTCTTCAATGTACAAAAATGAATTTTCTACAGATTTAGTATATATATAACTCCAACTAAGTAAGAATAACTCCAGTTTGCCAAAACTGGCAAAGTAATTTAGCTCGGCTGTTAGACGATCGGGGCATGCAGATGAACATGTGAGATTATATTCATGTTAATAACACCTTATTCTTATTAATATAATTATGATCTCGCATGTTTGGACATGTTTTGCCGTGGACTGACAAATATATAAATACAAAAATTGCATATCAAGAACGGTTAGCTCACTTTTTAGAGTGGTACTTTTACAAATTACTTGGGCCCAGTCGATGGACGCGTTATTCTTAGCAACAGCGGCTCCATTACGTTTTTTTTTTATTAATTATATATTAGCGCTTGACCGCAATCCCGCCTGATGGTAAGCAGTGACGCAATCGATGATGGTAAAGCGCACTAGTTTATTAAGAGCCTATTCACTCTAGCCTTGAAGACACTTAAATTGTAGTCCAACGGAAACCAGTCCCTCGATGTAAGCGGTATGAAAGAGGAGGTGAAACGCTTCGTCCGAATCGTAGTGGTGTTAACGACGTAAGGGTCGTCCGATGGTGGAACGGGGATGGGGAACTAAATCATGCAATTCCCTCGCACACTCACCATAATCCATACTAATATTATAAATGTGAAAGTAACTCTGTCTGTCTGTCTGTCGGTCTGTCTGTCTGTCTGTCTGTCGGTCTGTCTGTCTGTCTGTCTGTCTGTTACGCTTTCCCGCTTAAACCTCTCAACCGATTTTGATGAAATTTGGCACAGACAATCTTTAGACCCTGAGAATGAACATAGGCTACCTTTTATCCCGGAAAAATTGGATGTTCCCGAGGGAAATCTAAAAAGCGCGATATAACCGAACTCCATGCGGGCGAAGTCGCGGGCGGAAAGCTAGTGAATTATATAGAACACCGAAAGGCTGGCTACTCTACGCCTGTGCTCTAGGCATTGGATACCGTTTTGAGTTACCGTCTTCAAAAGTGGACGTGTATAGCCTCCCATAACTCATAATGTGACTGTTACAACACATATTACTTTTCATTTCTCATATTCGGAAAGTAGTATTTTCTTGATTTGATTATTGGGTAGAAAGTGCTATTTCCCTCCCTAGAGCTGGAAAAACTCATACAAATTACTGCTGTCAGCTGTGAAGAAATTTTTGTAAAAAAAAAACTAATAAAAAAAATGCAGCGGCAATGTGAGTTTCTAAACAGCCAGTGTGAACTTAGCGCAAACTTCATTGAGCGAAATAGGTCGCAACCATAGAATTAAGAAGTACGATAGTACCTACTTATTAATTCTATGGTCGCAACAATAACGTAGTGAGTTCCATATTTAAAATTTAAAAATTCGACATAAATTAGCGGGATACTAATCTTTTATGTATCTGTGACGGAATTAAAAAAATAGTTAGTATAATAAATCTTTTATGCTAAGATTTTAATTTAAAAATTAGTTCAAGCGATTCTGAAATATTGACACCAGATTCAATTAAAGACGAGGCAAATTGTGTTATCAATAATCTTTTACCAGAAATCTCAAAGGAAAGATATATAAACACATACAATGATTTTATGAAGTGGCGAGCAGAGAAGAATACATATAAAACATTTTCGGAAAGTGTATTTCTTACATATTTTAATGGACTGTCTAGCAAACTACAACCTTTCACGCTATGGAGCCGATATTCAATGCTCAAGAGTACACATAGTTAAATAGAGTACCTATTTAAAATAGTCAAATTAGGACTAACATTCTTATATAGTGTTATCCATAAAAAGTTCAGATAAACAACTAGTTTTATTTTCCTCATATTCGAAATGAAAAGTAGAGTGTTTAACACGGGTAAAAGAATCAATTCCTACTCGGACTATAGACGCCCTCGCTACGCTTGGGCGTCTAAATACCTCGGGAATTGATTCTTTCCACCCTCGGTTAACAATCTACTATTCCCACCTTCCTTCATTGCTAACCCTGAAGAAGGATTACTTCATTATTAAAGCAGACTGCTCAATAGGCCGCGAGCTCTCAGACCCAGAACAAGTCACTATATTTCACGTCACCGGCCCGCATAGTGAACGTCCACCTAACTGTTACAAATGTTTTCCTATTGTCAAGTTGTCTGACTTATTCATTTTGCACTAAACTGTGAAAGGAATTTGGCTGTTAAGGCTTCTAGAACACTCGAACTTTTTACATTTGCGATTTGTCGACAATCGGAAAATTAAGCGAATAATCTGTAAGAAAAACGGAGGACACATTTAGAATCTCCCAAACTTTTTTTAATAAATTCTGATTTGTCCAGGTCAGTGGACATACCTATATACCTACCTTTCTCTCTCTAAAAGGCTGAAAGTATGGTTGATAACAACAGTACAGAGACAGTACAGTTCCCAAGATTTCAAGAAAATTGTACCAAACATTTTTTTTTTCGTTTTTGGCATCTGAGCCGGTTGCGACTATTCTGCCAGTGTCACGTGGTGACGACAGCAAACAGAGGCAGGCCGTCGAACTTTTCCCTTCGTGGTAGGTGTTAGTGTAGCTGCATGGACAAATACATTATACCAAACATGTTCCGATCCATTACGCGTCATTAGAGCGCCATCGACATTCTGACATCTACGAGTACTTAAACCTTTTTACAAATTTTCAATTCGACACGTTCACCAATCGCGATTCTTTCAGCACAAAGTATGGCGAGCTTCGGCCCTAACTCATAAAGACGTTTTGTTTAAAGTTGCCGAACAAAGAGGCACTTCGTTGAAATATATATATTTTTTTTATTTACTCGCCAGTGTACTGGCCTTTTGGGCAGGAGCTTACTCTTATTTGCTTTCATTGCGGGGAAAATATTTTTGTAACAATTCTGCGATTATAAGATTATGGCAAGGGTCGAGTTCTGTTTGTTCGCACTGATTTATATTCTGATGCCATATTTTAATATTACGCTACAAGCATTTATTAGGGACTAAATGAACAATTTTTTTAGTATTCGTAATTACTATTACTTACTTGACCCAGTTTTAAATATAATTAATGTTCTTCATGTTTAGCATTCATTGATTAGTCTGCGCTAAACGAGATTTTGTTCCTAGACCTGTCATTAAAGTGTAAACAAATCATGTACCAACATTTCATCTGCATGCCCCGGTCGTCTAACAGCCGGACTCAATTACTTGTCACCAGTGTCGAACTGGAGTTATTCTTACTTAGTTGAAATTATACTTATTTATCTATACTTTATATTACCTATCATGTTTTAAAGCAAATAAATACATATTTGTAATACAATATTCTTTATCTCATATTTTATAATATGGACAGACGCAACGGTTTACGGAACACTACTGCCAAAATTAATCTATACTTACTTATAAAGCGCTAACCTCAGGAACTACTGGCCCGAATTGAAAAAAATCTTTTTGCGTTGGATAGCCCATTCATTCACGAAGGATTTAGGCTATATAACATCACGCTGCGACCAATAGGAGCTGAGCATATAAAAAAACATAATCAAACCAACGCGGGTGAAATCGCGCGGCGCAGCTAGTGAATGATAAATTTATGTATTTATATACCGTTTGGGTGGCAGTACTACCTTGCTTTCTAAGTTACTAGAGAAGTCATTGCCTGTTCCAGGATCGCGAATAAGCATCATAATTTCCGCCGAAAGATGACCACTGCTGGAATAGGCTTTGACGAAGCACCATATCAAGTAATCCTATGCTTGCACAAATATATGAGAGTTTTACTTCATTCAGACTACCCGGTTCAATAATATCGTCGTCGTTCAGTTTCTTCCGTTTTATCCTGGTTTTGTTGCATTTAAGTGTAGTGACACATTTACAAGGAAACATTTACCGTAGCAATATATTTTTTGTGTGCGCACCGGACCTTTTGTTGGTTAAGATTCACTTGTTTTGTGTTTCTTCAAAAGTATTGAGTCCAAGGCTAAGGTGGCTGCCAGGAAACTTGGCGTTATCGCAAAGGTCCGGCAGTACTTCACACCTGGGCAGCTTCTAATGTTATACAAAGCACAGGTCCGTTCGTGTGTGGAGTACTGCAGCCACATTTGGGCTGGTGCTGCCAAGTGTCACCTGGCCACTTTGGATTCAGTGGAGAGACGTGCAAAGAGGCTGATTGGTGACCCTGATCTAACTCGAGTTGGTCTCCAAAGCCTAGAGCACAGGCGTAGAGTAGCCAGCCTTTCGGTGTTCTATAGGATGCATTTCGGGGAGTGTGCGATGGAATTGCATGATTTAATTCCCCATCTCCGTTCCACCAGCGGACGACCCGTCGTACGGCTGGTTTCCACCCTTACGTTGTTAACACCTCTACGATCCGGACGAAGCGTTTCGCCTCCTCCTTTATACCGCGTACATCGAGGGACTGGAATAATTTGCCAGCGGCGGTGTTTCCGTCGGACTACAATTTGAGTGTCTTCAAGTCTAGAGTGAATAGGCTCTTAATAAACTAGTGCGCTTTACCATCAACGATTGCGTCACTGCTTACCATCAGGCAGGATTGCGGTCAAGCGCTAGTTTATAATATATATAAAAAAAAAAAAAAAAATCTATGGCGTTTTAATGTTTTGTGGAAGTTAAGAACTGTCGTAAATTGAGTTTTTGTTATTGTAAAACAAATAACTAATACGTTTTCAATAAGAGAGGTTGTTTTAAATTATTCATATGCTTTGATTAAGTCAAGGTAAAGAAATATAAACCAAATAAAAGTTTGTAAATGAATGTTGTAAACAATTATAAAGGTATTCGTATATTTAATTTGTGTATAAATTAAATTGCCCAAACACTTCGCCACAAAAGATTAAAAATTCCATTCATCGAGTAACTATTTGATTGTGAATCACTAGAATGTCGGAATCGTTTTCAATGTATTGAATTCGATTAAAATTCCTTTAGTTGTCAAAAATTGAAGCTCTGTATTCGAATGATTAATTGGTCTGAAGTTGTCGAGTAAGCGAGTGATCAGGTAAGGTTTTGGGCAACCCATTAGCATTGTGGGGTGATTGTGAGCTCATCAGGGTTTCTGTGTGGAGGTGAATAATGACTCAGCGTGTTTGCTGATGCGTGGTGGTGCCACACAGCTTGGCACCTAACTGGCTGTGTTTGATTGGTAATGGGAGGTTGCGTTTGAATGAATAAGGAAGAAAGTTTTGCTTTTGTTCTATTTTCGTGAAATTTCTGGAGTGTTTTCGTAAAAATTAATGACAATAGGAAATATTTGCGTTTATGATAAAGTCTTAAATGAAACTGAATTTTATTCATTCTAAAAGTTTAAATTATAATTGGTTATTATGCATGAATAATGCTAATATGAAAAACGGAGGTTAGTGATGTACTCGCCGTTGATATTGATGACAAGTCTTTTCCAGTTCAGGAGCTTGAAGACAGCTGCCAACGCAGCAGTGAACAATTTGGGAGACATGGCATTTCCTTGTCTCACCGCGCTGCAGAGGCCCCCAAAAAGGAGGACCGATGACTGAAACCGATGAATGCGGGCAGCACAAGACCGGTCATCGCGGAAAGCCTATAGGCTGAAGAAGAAGAAGAAATGCTGATATTAAAAATGGGACCTTCTTTTTAGAAATAATATATGTATATGGCAAAACACTGGGTCAGCTAGTATATATTCCAGTCTCTCCAAGTTTCACACGTACTGAGCACCGTGTAACCGTCTTCCCGGGTGATCTAAGACTTGTTTTATTTGTGAACATTTTTCACGGTATCACCGGCCATTGTGCATGGTTCGTTTTTTTTCTCTCAACTTATTTTTTACTTGAAGTGTTTTTATGCGTTCGCGCCGGCCAGTGCTAATCGTTTAGACTTGTATCGACATGAAGCGACATGTCGCACGCGATTCAAATGTTTAATATATGGGAACCGTTTAATTTGATTACCATTTATAGGGGTATTTGGAAAAGAGGTTGAAGAATGAATAAGTATAAACTAAGAAAAAAATAATTGTGAATAAATATAGCTATTGCTCTAATTTTTAATGTGTGCAGAATTTTGCCTTGTCTAAAGCCTGGATATGTTTCTGTTTAATTTAGGAGCCATTTACTATTGGAAAACAATTTCCAGATTTTCTTAAGAACTGAACCAAGACTAAAATCCATTTAAATCTATACTAATATATATAGCTGGAGTGTTTGTTTGTTTGTTTGAACGCGTTAATCTCAGGAACTACTAGTCCAATTAAAAATTCTTTTTGCGTTGGATAGCCCATTAATCCTGGAAGGTTTTAGGCTATAATATATAACATCACGCTCAAACTTACGCGAGTGAAACGGCAAGGCGCAGTTAGTGTAGTATAAATCTAAAGCCCATAATTACAACCCATTCAATAAATAATATACATTACCCAGTAATCATACATAACGATTCATTCACAAACAATGCAAAATACATCTAAGGATGCGCAGGCGCACTTACATACAAAAGACATAAACGCACTCGAGAAATACCTTCTGCCTGAAATGAATTGATATAATTTCCTGTCTTATACTATTTATCCCATAAAAATTTACCGCCAAAGTGCTTCAAATACTGCACGTATAATAAATACAATAAAGTTTAGAATGTGGCGCCTTCCGTTAGAGCACAATGCGTAGTTTTTTGAGCGCGAAATATTTGTCAATAATAAATGAGACGTCCCTTTTATTACGGGTAACAGTCATGGCTGGTGCGGACAGTAGTTTGGGACCACATAAATATAGTCACCTGAGGTGCAATTCACAAGCGGTTTTAGGGAGGTTTAGTTTATAAAGTATATACAAACAAAAATAAAAGCTAATTATACAAAAACATAGCACACAAAATCACGCTTGAAACGCAAAACGGAAATATATATAGTATATATCAGAATGTATAATCTACTATTTTACATAACATTAATAGTTTTGAGTAAAAATTCATTATTATTCATAATGTTTGCTCGCCATACATTTTAGTTTTTTAATGTTATCCTGCATGCTTTTATATTCTTGTATGTGTACACGTGTTTGAGCAATTAAAAAAATATCTATCTATAGTAATATATAAAGCTGAAGAGTTTGTTTGAACGCGCTTATCTCAGGAACTACTGGTCCGATTTGATTTTTTTTTGCGTCAGATAGCCTATTAATATGCTATATAACATTACGCTGCGACCAAAAGGAGCGGAGCATATAAAAAAAACATATCGAAATCTACGCAGGTGAAACCGCGCGGCTCAGCTAGTCTTATATAAAAGTTGTAGTGTAAAGAAGGATTAAGGGGGGCGGGGGGTTAGTGGAGTTGTTAAGTGCTAAGTGGCTAAGTGAGACTTATTCACTTATAGTTCTTTCATAGCTAGTTTACATCAGACAGGAGCAACCTTTTTTTTTTGTTTTCGGGGGGAATCTTCAAAAGGCACCCGACTCCCGAGGAATGAGGTCGGGTAGTGTGGGGTTTTTACTTCACTAAAGCCACCCCGGTGAACCTAGGGGTGGTCCCGGTTCCTCTTAAAAGACCAATTCCGGAAACCCCCCTGCGCAACGCCTGTAAGGCACATCCCAGGGGAGACTCTAAAAGGGCCTCTCCTAAACGTCCTATGCATGGTAGCACGTGACCACTATGCCACCGTCTGCCCTGGTGTTACTTAGGACAGGCAGAGTCTCCGCTCTGTGTACCCTGGACCCCAAAGGTCCAGCAACCTAACAGCATAAAATGCTACTTTGGCCACAAAAAATATTTTTCAGTAATCCATTTACAAAGCATTATGATTATAAGTTATTACCACGCTAAGTAACCTTCGAGAGGAATACTTATAACTTACTTAAGTTAATTATTACAACGTACACCGAAGTGTCGGTCGATAATTGTGATAATCAATCCGTTTAGCGTCATATTGATGCCTTCAATTTAATACTTTGGCGCCGATTCTGTTGTTCTCAAATTAAACTATATTTAAGTTAACTGCATCTTTCTCTTTCTATTTCATTGAGACAAGGACAGAAGATAAATGTCAGTTTAGATCTGTCAAATTAAGATACTCCATAGACAGTTTAGACGCGATTATAAACATGGCGACTCGACAGCCTCCGTGGCGTAGCGGTAGCGGACGCGGCCGCTGTGCAAGATAGCGCGGGTTCGATCCCCGCACAGTGCAAGTATTTGTATGCATGAATATGAATACTTGCACTGGTCTGGTCGTGCCTCGGAAAGCACGTTAAGCCGTTGGTCCCGGTTGCCATACGAACATTTAGTGGCAGTCGTTACGGGTTGTTAGAGCCCTGAAAAGTCCAACAATTGGTCTAACTGCAATGCTTCGATGTCGCCTTCGGGTTGTGGAGGTCAGACGGCAGTCGCTTCACGGAAAATGTCGAAGTTTAGCCATTTCAGCAGTTGGACTGGTAAAGCGGACCCCAGACTCCAAAGTTGAAAAAGGCTTCGGATGCGACTGGGATTAACGCTGTGATGATGATGATGATATAAACATGGCGACTAAAAATACGTCAGTTTACGCCAGGAGCGCATTAATTTGACAGGTCTAAACTGACATTTTATCTTCTGTCCTTTTCTCAACGAAATGGAAAGAAAAAGATGCATATAACTTAAAATTAGTTTAGTTTATGAACAACAGAATCGGCGCCATTGATGAAAATGACAAGTATATCGATACAGAACACAATAGAATATCTATTGTGTTCAATCAATGCATCTGTATTAGGTGATATGGGCTGGTGTCCGCAATTCCACGTCAATGCCCGTATTTTGCGTACGGGTGGCAAAATCATTCAATAACACCAGCTCCATAAATATCTGGTAAAGCCGTACGGAGGACGGGTCTGAGCAGTTGTGTTGCGATGTGTGCCGGGTACGATGCGCCAAATGTTGTTGTGTCGGGAGTTTGGTCATGCGGGGTCTCCAGATCAATCTCGCTCTGGCGCAGCATCGTTGGTCGTGTTGTTGAGTTTAACATTGCATCCCCCAAGGAATTTCTATCTATACTGGAATGTTAACTATCGATCAAACGCGGTCCGGAGTGACTATTATAATGGAATTTATAAGGAACTAGCTTTCGTCGGTTATATCGCGCTTTTTAGATTTCCCTCGGGATAAAAGGTAGCCTATGTTCTTTCTCAGGGTCTAAAGATTGTCGGTGCCAAATTTCATCAAAATCGGTTGAGAGGTTTAAGCGGGAAAGCGTAACAGACAGACAGACAGACAGACAGACAGACAGACAGACAGACAGACCGACAGACAGACAGACAGAGTTACTTTCGCATTTATAATATTAGTATGGATTTACGTATTTTTTTTTCACTTATATTACCTGAGTTTTAATGAACATTTAGGCATGGATGCGAACTTTTTAATTTCATTATTGATTTTAAAAAATGGATGAATAAATTGATGATGTACGGATAACAGCAGGTCAATCTATCCGAAACTGTACCATAAGATAAATAAAATATCTACAAGAAAGCAGAATTTAATGTTATTGTAAATACCCAATAAAAGTCACTTACTTATTATGCACACAATGACTAAGTGCACATTTATTAATTACTCCGAAATATATGGTCACCCTACATACAAACAAAATGACTTGTATATGATTACCGCAAAAACCTTACTTAAAGAATGATATTCCGCATCCAGAGTATGACTCACTATTGCAGACATTAATGGCACCCTTTTTCACCATCTTTTTTCTAATCGAAATTGTTGGTTTAAAAAAAAAATACAAAAAATAAATACGGGTAACACTTAGAAAGAGACAGAGACGACTGGGATGCTTTCTCCCTCGGACCGTGTTGTCTTCAAATAAAGTTTTATTTCCGATCGACCTTATTGCTCTTGCGGTAGAGTCTTCTTTTAAATAAGAGACTTATGCAAGTTGACGTATGCAACATTCCAGTTTAGATATAATTCCTTTGGCATCACCTCGCTCAACTGCCGCCTTCCTTCCCATTCACTAAGTTTTTTAGTGAATAGGCTTAATAAACTAGCGCGCTTTACCATCAACGATTGCATCACTGTTTATCATCAGACGGGATTGCGGTCAAGCACTAAGTTATCCTATGTCCAGCAGTGGACGAGTAGGGGCTGATGATGATGATGATGACTAAGTTATAATTTAAAAAAATAGATGCGAATGTATTATAGAACTTTTCCAACGTCAGAAATATTACCCGCTATCGCTTATGTCTTGTCCGCCATTCGCTCGCTAACAATGGCGGCGCGGCGGGCGGCGACGCGACCAAAGAACCTCAATGAACGTACCTGGACTATCTATCGGTAATAAATTAAAAATATGCCATCTCCTCGCATTCATCATCCGAATGGGTCAGTTTCGACGCTCACAATTGTCTATGACTACAAAAAAGAGGTCAAGTGCTATTTAGACTCGCATACGTAAAGTTCCGTACCACGATACAATATTATTACTACTACTTATTTCTTTTTGCAATTTTTGGACACAACAGTAAAACCTGTTTCGTGTGTCATTCAGTATCCTTTAATATAGGTTAATATTTTGTTAAAAAAAGAAACATATTAACTTTATTTTATTTTTATTATACAATATGTAAAGAAAACCCTGTCCGATCCGTGAAGGTATTGTTAGGTATCGATAACTGATTCTACTACTGCCTACAAAGCTGGGCAAACTTTAAAAAAAATACCTCCTAAAAACAAATATTATTTTGCAATAGTAGGTAACTTTCATGGCAATACCTCCGCGGGCGACGGGTGGAGGGCACGCGGTCGCATCGCAATAATACCATTTACCACATTTTGGGGAAGTAGGAATTAAAACGCGGAAAAAAAGAATGTTTTCGAAAGTCATTAGTAGGTATTGTTACTATGATGATATGTAAAATTCCATATTTTATTTGTTCATGTGTTTACCTAACCTTTATTAGCCTTATGGGTCGGACGGGGTTTTCTTTACATATTGTATGTCAAATATAAAGCCCGAAGGTCTAAAAACCACTCTCAGCAAGGGGTATCGTTACCCAGTAACTGGGTGTGGAGGTCAGATAAACCGTTGCTAAATGTAATATTCTGTTATTCAGTTGCGTTCGGTTAGACTGGTAGCGCAACATAGTAGGGAAAAGGTTAGGTAGATTGATATTATACCTAAATGAAATAACAATTAACCAAAAAAACAATGGCTCCGATTCCCTTGTTAACAAACTAAACTAATTTAAGTTCAGTGCATCATTTTTTTTCTATTTCATTAAGAAAAGGATAGAAAATTAAATTTTAGTCAAGCCTGTCAAATTAGTCCGCGCCTGACGTAAATCGCCGTATTTTGGCGCCATGTTTATAATCCCGTCTAAACTGTCTATGGAATAGGTATCTTAATTTGGCAGGATTAAACTAAAATGTTATCTTCTATACTTTTCTTATTCAAATAGAAAAATATGCACTTAACTTAAAATTAGTTTAATTGTGAACAGCAAAATCGGCGCCAATGTGTGCCAGAGATGGGTCAGATATCTGGGTCTTAGTGATAGTTGCCACCTTTTCGGTACGGATCCCCAAAAAGGTTAAAGGAGAATTCTGGTTGGTTCAGTTTAAGTGTATAGTTTGATATGCAGGTCGAGTCTCCATCCTTGACATTGGAAAATGTGGCTTTTAGAACGTTTAATTATCATGTTCGGTATTCGAAGCATGCTTGTCTCATTATATTCGTCATATCTCAGAACGTTAGGTGAGCTATGAAGATTGTAGATAAACTATTTATGATACAGCCATAACTTTTACGATTTAGAAGTTGTTAACTTGATTATTTTCTTGATGGATTAAATTTTAATTACTTTGTATAGTTTGTGTTTTAGGAGTTCAAGGTTAATTTGTCAATTGTTTTGAATTAATTGTCTGAGAAACAGTTTACGATTCGTGAGTGTTTTGTTGATTTTTGTAAAGAGCCTTTTACTACAGATTTCTTTATTAGATTTTCAACTTTATCTCTAAAGATTGTCTCAAGATTGATTGGGAATATTATCATTTTCTAGACATATTTGACATTATATTTTACCATTAGGTAAGTATAAATGATTGCTTATTCGCTTCAACGTATCTGATGACAAGGAGTTACTTAATGTATTTGACAGCTTCTGGTAGCTTGACCTTCTGTCGTCTGTATTTATCTGGGTGGCAATTCTCGCAATATTAAGAACATTCACGGTTTCAAAAACACATAATATTTCCCCTACATTTTGATAAGTTTTCGGCATTTGTTCGTCGCCGAAATGAGACAGAGGCTATATTTCGAGCGTTCGCGATTTCGATTAACATCATAATTAAAGACGATACAACATGTGCAAATATTTATTTACTATAGAGTTATATGAGCGTTGAGCAGCCGTCAGGTCTCACCGTGGAGTAGCGACTAGTGACCGCGACGCTCGATAGCCGTGCGCGCGCATCGCCGCAGAGCCACGAGACAACACGTCCAAATGTCTGTCGAGAGCGCTACAAACAACACCGACACACAAAAAAACTACAATACCTACACTTTTTACTACACTTTGCAGACACATAAAAAACTCCAACAATCACCAATTCGATGGTTGGTACCGAAATTCGGCAATTCGCAACGCTCCGCCAATTTAGCAACTTTTCAGTTTTTAAATTTGGAAAATTTTACACGGCTCATGACGTCATCCAGATGATTGTCCGATCGCTAAATTAATGCCGGATTCGGAATTCGAAAAGCTTTATTTTATTTGAGTTCTAATAAAAGTTGTGCGCGGTGCGGTTGAGTGTGCTCATTGGCTGTGGGCCGTCAGTCCGGGAAGGCGCATCGATGAGGGAGCACGCGCCTCGCTCTCCGGTCGACAAGACGAAAGCGCGCTCGCGAGTGTGTCACAGAACTGAGTTTATTTGAGAACTTTGTTTAAGTAATTTTAAGTGTTGGTGACCATGAGGTGTTTAGTGGTGATGTTTTTGGTGGTGGCGGGAGGCAGGCTGTCCCTAGCCGCCGGTGTGCCCTGCGCCTTATCCGGCGAGTTCTTCCTGAGGCACAACGTAACAGCTGATGATAACGATGTACCAGGTGCGGTTATATAAACACTTTCCGATGTTCAGGATTTTGAGTCAAGGCATTGATGGAAACCTATCCGCTTGCCGGTTTTCGGTATTCAGACATAAGTTTTTGAGTGCAAAAGTTTTTATGAAAGGGTTCTACACCTTTTTTTTCAATATAAATTTCAGTTATTATTTTAACAATTGCTCTATAAACAAAAAAAAACATAACTAAAACTAGACTGAATATGTCGAAACAATTACAAATGTGTAGAGTCCTTAACTATCAATCACTAAGACTTACCTAGAGTAGTGGTAGAGTTAACTCTACATTAACTATTTATAAGTGCAATGC
Organism: Sesamia nonagrioides; assembly: GCA_017933935.1. NCBI lineage: Eukaryota > Metazoa > Arthropoda > Insecta > Lepidoptera > Noctuidae > Sesamia > Sesamia nonagrioides. Next base: position 214,957 of record JADWQK010002191.1, read on the forward strand.
ACTGGCAGATTGTAGAGTTAAATTACAAAGTACAAATGTATGACTTTATATGCAACTATATGTATATGGCATGTAATGTATTACACATTGTTTGCCGGTATTAGTGGACGACTCCCCATAGGATCGTTAGGTTGCGTTTTGCAAGCAACGGTAAATCCAGTTTCATCCCTCTCCTTTGCTCTACATAGAGTTCTTTGTCTTCTTGATTACATTTCGGTTCCTTTTGCGTATTCAGTTACTTAAGTGTTTCGATGGTAATGTAAATATTCAATGAACATTTTTTTTTTAAATATTATTATAAACTGGCGCTTGACTGCAATCCCGCCTGATGGTATGCAGTGATGCAATCTTTGATGGTAAAGCGCGCTAGTTTATTAAGACCAATCACTTAAAAAAAAACTTAGTAAATAGGAAGGAAGATGGCAGTTGAGCGAGGTGGTGCAACGTTAAACCCAACAACACGACCAACGATGCTGCGCCAGAGGGAGATGGATGTGGAGGGTTCCACGACCAAACTCCCGACACAACATTTGACGCATTGTACCCGGCATACATCGCAACACAACTGCTCAGACCCGTCCTCCGTACAGCTTCACCAGACATCATGCCAATACACAACGAAATTTATTTAAATTTCCTTTCAGTACACTAGTCTGTAAGTCAGCGGTATTATACCAGTATAACCTGACCTATTATTTTATTAAAACTCCATATTGCACTAGACCAGCTTAATGTGTTTATACCGACGAGCAGCCTATACCTGGTACCTTTTAGTATTTACTGCGTGGTACTATAAGTACCTAATGTGTGGTACTTTACATCTTGTTTCTAGCAGAAAATAATAAAACTAACGACGGTATTTGCGACTGATATTTCCTTTGAAATACACTTACGTTCAAGTCTATGTAGTTATTAAAGGAGTGATTAACTTAACCATAGGCTTTCTCGTTTAACTTATGTTTTACTACTGGCGTTTTAGGGTTAAGTGTAACTTTAATAATTTCTTGGCATGCTCAACTTAAAACATGCAATATTTTTTTTATTTTTGTTTCTGCTGTCAGAGTTTGCGATTATTACAAGAGATTTAACTACATTACCCGATTGGGGCACTAATGGTAGCGTATGTAGGTACAAATGTCAAATCAAATCAAATCGTTTATTGCAATCCATAATGTACAGTTACAGGAGGTAAATATAATAATATAATATTGGAAACAATTATGGACCCTGTTGGGCACAGCAAGTTTTAAATAAGTAGAGAGAGGAAGAGCGCTTCATGTTTCCATTTATTTATTTATTTATTAAGTTTTATATAATTCTTATTCATTTATTTTTATTAATTGTATTAGAGTGAGTATTTATTCAATTGCTATCTCTTTATATTATAATATATATTATATTAATTGTTAAGTATTCATTCATTAAGTATTTCTTTAAATATATTGATATTATTTTAATTGGTACCCGATTAAAATTTGTTCATTATTATAAATGTATTATAAATAATTAAGTATTTTAGTATATTAAATGTCTTTTTTTTTTTTTGTAAGTATACCTTACTTTGTAATGTGTGTAATGTTTTCTCGGTGGTAGGCCATAACATCGGCTGCCGGCAGAATTTACCACCCACCAGACAAAGTCTTGCCGCCAAGCGTTTCGTCGTGTTCCGGTATGATGTCTAGTGAAGCCGTACGGAGGACGGGTCTGAGCAGTTGTGTTGCGATGTGTGGCGGGTACGATGCGCCAAATGTTGTTGTGTGGGGAGTTGGTCGTGAAGAGTCTCCAGATCAATCTGCCTCTAGCGCATCACCTCGCTCAACTGCCGTCATCCTTCCTATTCCTAAGTTTTTTAAGTGAATAGGCTTAATAAACTAGTGCGCTTTACTATCAACGATTGCATCACTGCTTACCATCAGGCGGGATTGCAGTCAAGCACTAGTTTATAATTATTTAAAAAAATATAGTTTTTGTGGCAGTAGGAAGATGAATGGCTAGGAGGCCTAACCCGACGCTGTAACTTTAGACCCCAAGGGGAAATCCGTTCTATATTGCCTGATAGTAAGTTACCTTCAGTAGATAGGACGTTCTCTAATTAAAATTCATTTTTCTCCTTTTAAAGTTTTTAGGCTTCTAGGTGCAGCGGTCAACACGCCGGGCCTGTGACGTGGAGGCCCCGGGTTCGATCCCCGGTCAGGTCATGATGGAAAACGATCTTTTCCTGATTGGCCTGGGTCTTGGATGTTTATCTATATGTATATGTATCTATTATAAATATAGTATCGTTGAGTTAGTATCCCATAACACAAGGCTCGAACTTACTTTGGGGCTAGCTCAATCTGTGTGATCTCTGAAAATATATTTCCTCATTTTTAGCATCGCGCCGCAGTTGTATGTCTACAATATGTCATTTAGAGTAGGTTCATCACTAGTCATACTATTCCTGCAGCTCACTTTTCTTATAATCGATTTACCCAAGTATCCTACTATCAATTAGTATCGATTTGAGTATATTATACCTTTTTATGATAGAAAACCGTCAATTGACCACTCCCGTTCTGGGCGGAGCGGAAGGGCGTGTCAGACTTTTACTGACTAAAACACAACAGAGTTCCTTTATTTACCTATGCGCCAGCAGCCACGGTATTTCACCAGTTAAGTATGTAGTGCCTTAACTGGTAAAACCGCAGAGTAATTAGAATGTCATAGTTCGACATTCGAGGCTCATATAACCAACTACTCGAGTATTGACAGATGATATCAATATCGTCTAGGTTGATGGGAGGCAGGCGGTCGTCGCACGCGACACTCCGCCAGCTGATCTCCGGTGTCACTCTTAGGTCCGTATTACAGAACGTCACTCAAAACTCAAGCTCTACTTAAGTCTCGTTTCAAGCCATTTGATTGGTTGAAACTAGTTTTAAGTATTGCTTAAGCAGAGATCAATGCTTGAGTTTCCTTCTGTAATACGCACCTTAGTTGCGTTCTTTGATACATACCACAGATTATTTACATCTCTCAAAAAAAATTGTTATATTGACCCATTTTCAACCTTGCAAAAGACAAGCTCCAAAAAGGCATTTCACCATGATCGACGATTCGATTTCGATTTGCGTAAATGGGTGTGGGTTGGAAAGAGAAAGAGGTGATACAGCTATATCATCGTCAACCTTTTTATTGTCCCACTGCTGGGCACAGGTATTCTCTCATACAGGAAAGGATTGAGCGTAATCGCCACGCTTTCTCAATGCGGGTTAGTGATTTCAGACTTAAAGTCCAGGTTTCCTCAAGAGTTTTCCTTCACCTTTAGCTATATGTAGTTGTTGAATTTTGTGAGAACTCGCGAATCTATCGATTAGTTCTCATAAAAAGTTTAAACATAGATCTATAGTCTATTGCAAACCAAGGATTAAATTCAACTCCGATCAAGTATAACATAACTTGAGTTCTGTCTCAGTTCGTCTCGAAAGAAAGCCTCTAAAGATTACATACATATTTCTATCTAGTGTTAACTTTAAAATGTTCAAAATCTGGTCTCAGTCTCATCATCATCATCATCATCCCAGCGTTAATCCCAGTCGCATCCGAAGCCTTTTCAGCTTTGGAGTCTAGGGGCCGCTTTACCAGTCCAACTGCTGATATGGCTAAACTTCGACATTTTCCGTGAATCGACTGCCGTCTGACCTCCACAACCCGAAGGCGACATCGAATCATTGCAGTTAGACCAATTGTTGGATTTTTGAGGGCTCCAACAACCCGTAACGACTGCCACTAGATGTTCGTATGGCAACCGGGACCAACGGCTTAACGTGCTTTCCGAGACACGACCAGACCAGTGCAAATATTCATATTCATGCATACAAATACTTGTACTGTGCGGGGATCGAACCCGCGCCACTTTGCGCGGCGGCCGCGTCCTCTACCGCTACGCCACGGAGGCTGTCAAGTCAGGGCTCAGTCTCATCAAGTTGACAAAAATAAAAAAAATTGTCAGAGACTTGCCAAAATGTGACACGAGAATTACCCCTCAGTTATCCGCAGATTCTCAGTTGTTTCATAATTTTGAATAATGAGGTCGATTTCTCTCAATGCCGGCCAATCAGTGTCATCGCAAACTGTCGGGCAGGAGCTTTACCTTCTATTTTTGGAAGATCAAGAAAGTACTTTTTCTGTCAAAACCACGCTGCAATGGGCATGCCGTTTGACGAAGTTGATTGTTGTCACTTTTACTAATACGTTCACTAACAAATTATATGAACTTTTGCGCTAAGTAAATCAAAGCTTAATGTTTGGTGATATTAATTAAATCATGAGTCAGATATTAATTTATTTGTCAAAAAATCAAAATCATTTCATCATTCAGGTATCACTGAGTAAGTAGTCTGAAATATCAGACTCATAGTCACATTACAAAACATACAGCACTCTATCATACATTCATAAAAGTTATTATTAATATTACTAAATTCAACAAATTAAAATCATACATATAATTAATAATTACCTAAACAATTAAATAACAAGGTCATCCATACTGCAAAAACAACAATATCATAAAAAATACATTAAAAAACTACAAAATATACAGTGGGTGGCCTTATCGCTAATATTTATTGATGTGTGACTCGGTGGTAGGCCATAACATCGGCTGCCGGCAGAAGTTGCCACCCACCAGACAAAGTCTAGCCGCCAAGCGATTCGTCGTGTTCCGGCATGATGTCTGGTGAAGCCGTACGGAGGACGGGCCGGAGCAGTTGTGTTGCGATGTGTGGCGGGTACGATGCGCCAAATGTTGTTGTGTCGGGAGTTTGGTCGCGGAGTCTTCAGATCAATCTCCCTCTAGCGCAGCATCGTTTGGTCGTGTTGGTCTTGGGTTTAACATTGCATCACCTCGCTCAATTGCCGTCATCCTTCCTATTCCTAAGTTTTTTAAGTGAATAGGCTTAAGAAACTAGTGCGCTTTACCATCAACGATTGCATCACTGCTTACCACCAGGCGGGATTGCAGTCAAGCACTAGTTTATAATTATTAAAAAATAAATGTGTTATTATAAAAAATCTGTGAAAGTATTACCCCTAAGTAGGTACTTGTCGCGAATAGTATCTCGCCATCTGTAACCATGAGAGGTCATACAAAGAGGGAACAATACTTGTATGTTTATACATACATACATACATACATGTTTCACTGTTGGGATTGTGTTTAAAATTCAGACATTGACTTCCTCAACGAAAATGCAAAATATTTAGATTGTGGAACATTCGTTTTAGACTCTGAAGTCGAATTTAATATTTAATCAAACGAGCCCTTAGTAACTGGCCTCAATTACACTGTATTTACAAAACGTCTGATAATGCTTGATTAAGCGTTCATATAAACATAGGTACAGTCGACGGGCATCTTACCCGAAACTGTTAAATTAATATTCCCAATCAACCTTGAACCCAAATGTTTTAAAGATAAAGTTGAAATATAATAAAGAAATTTGACAATTTGTAGTCACTTGATGTGCTGTACATATTAGGTATACTTACATAAAACATTCTCAGACAGATAATGATTAGCATGAATCATCCGGTAAACAAACTGGCAACGACGGTATAACATAATTAGGTAAAAAAAAGTTTTAAAATTAATACGTTGCATTCCACCTGTCGTTTTATCTGTCCCCCGATAAAAGACATCGTTACTGTCTCTCTACTCGTTAAACTCACATCAGTCTTGTTGAGGACATTTATTTATTTATTATACACTAGCGCTTGACTGCAATCCTGCCTGATGGTAAGCAGTGATGCAATCTTTGATGGTAAAGCGCGCTAGTTTATTAAGCCCAATGACTTAAAAAAACTTAGTGAATAGGAAGGAAGACGGCAGTTGAGCGAGGTGGTGCAATATAAAACCCAACAACACGACCAACGATGCTGCGCCATAGGGAGATTGATGTGGAGATCCTCGACGACCAAACTCCCGACACAACAACATTTGGCGCATCATACCTGGCACACATCGCAATACAACTGCTCAGACCCGTCCTTCGTACGGCTTCACCAGACATCATGTCGGAACATGACGAATCGCTTGGCGGCAAGGCTTTGTTTGGTGGGTGGTAACTTTTGCCGGCAGCCGATGTTATGGCCTACCACATTTTTAACTGCACCATACAACATTAACGCTGTAAACATAACAGGGAAAAATCTTTCATAACTATTTATAATTATAAACTAGTGCTTGACAGCAATCCCGCCTGATGGTAAGCATTGATGCAATCGTTGTTTATAAAGCGCGCTAGTTTATTAAGAGCCTATTCACTCAAAAAACTGAGTGAATAAGAAAGAAGATGGCAGTTGAGCGAGGTGATGAAATGTTGTAATGTTATGTACATATTCAGATATACTTACACTTATTATTTATACTCATATTCATATTTATATATGTATCATTCATTTCCACGGTCCATAATATGCATTCCATTATTATGAGGCTCTGTTTTGATCATATTCCACTACACCAGGACTCATTTTTCTGTTTACAGACTCAGTCCTCAACTTTACGCCTAAGTTTCGGCGACTTAGTGACCCCTTAGCGTAGGAAGCCGTACCTATGCAGGACTGTATCACTTTTTCCTATCAAACACTGCACTTTTTAATTTAATACCATTTATATTTACATTGTTACAGAACATTTTCATTATTTTGACATTTTTTGACAACATTGTTGATGATGTATCTATGACAACCTTCTCATCAAAATTCTTGTTGGTCTGCTATTTTTATTTCATAATTGTTATTCGAACTCTTTTATGGTAAAATTATTTACCGTTCCTCGTCCATATTTTCGAATATTTTAAATTTCGACCTCCAACCGTTCTGCGAGGTTTCTTTAGGAATCATCGCAGAGCAGTGGTCAGTCGAGCTCTGGCTTCCAAACAAGCCTCTTAAAAGTAGGTCTCCAGTAAACGTTGCCTCGAGAGCCCTTCTAGGGTTTTTCCTGCTGTGCCAGTCTCTATATAACTGGTGCGCCTGGAGCTGCCTGGCCCTTTGCCGCCGGAGCCTTCGACTGCTGCCGGCCTTGTGACGCCGGGGCAGTCCCTCTTCCGTAGCTGCCGCCGGTCCATCAGGGCCGCTCCTCTGTACCTGCCGCCGGTCCACCAGGGCCGTTCTTCTGTAGCTGACGCCGGTCCACCAGGGCCGCTCCTCCGTAGCTGCCGCCGGTCCACCAGGGCCGCTCCTCTGCAGCTGCCGCCGGTCCACCAGGGCCGCTCGTCCGTTGCTGTCGCCGGTCCACCAGGGCCGCTCGTCCGTTGCTGTCGCCGGTCCACCAGGGCCGCTCGTCCGTTGCTGTCGCCGGTCCACCAGGGCCGCTCGTCCGTTGCTGTCGCCGGTCCACCAGGGCCGCTCGTCCGTTGCTGTCGCCGGTCCACCAGGGCCGCTCGTCCGTTGCTGTCGCCGGTCCACCAGGGCCGCTCGTCTGTTGCTGTCGCCGGTCCGCCAGGGCCGCTCGTCTGTTGCTGTCGCCGGTCCGCCAGGGCCGCTCGTCTGTTGCTGTCGCCGGTCCGCCAGGGCCGCTCCTCCGTAACTGCCGCCGGTCCACCAGGGGCCGCCCTTCACCATCACCCATCAATCATTCATCTACATTATTCATTTTTATACTTCCATCTTGTCTTTTCTGTATACTTAATAAATACTGTCTCCCTCTAAAGTCTTTTCTTGTCGTTACGTGACAATGTTAAATCCAACAACACGACCAACGATGCTGCGCCAGAGGTAGATTGATCTGGAGACCCTCCACGACCAAACTCTCGACACAACAACATTTGGCGCATCGTACCCGGCACACATCGCAACACAACTGCTCAGACCCGTCCTCCGTACTTCATCAGACAACACGATGAATCGCTTGGCGGCAAGACTTTGTCTGGTGGGTGGTAACTTCTACCGGCAGCCGATGTTATGGCCTACCACCGAGGAGTTGTATGGGGTTCAAATAAAACCGTAGACTGTCCTGTGAAAGAAATGAGTTTGAACTAAACAATAACAAAAGATGTAAGTAAAATTGACGACTTGAAGGATAATTCTGCTAATTCTAAGAATGTTTACAGTCTGGGGGGTTACTATGACATGCTTCATCATCAACCTCCTTTTTTTATCTTCCCACTGCTGGGCACAGGTCTCCTCTCAGACAGAGAAGAATTGAACGTAATCACCACGCTTGCTCAATGCGGGTTGGCGATTTCAGACTTAAATCTTCATTATTCCAGTGTCACACAAAGATGGAGTCGTACAAGATGATAGCACTGTTCCTTTTTCAAAACGGAACAATGATGGTTTTAACTCGTCATAGTGTGGCCCCAATTTTAGTCTTAATCTGTCCAAAAATCCTTCAATTTGACATTTGTTTGTTGCTGAGATGACGCTGCGACTTTGAACCTTTTAAATTAATAGAATTGGCTTTCTGGTAGCGTATTTCCATGTGTGATTGTTTTGCCATTTAATACATGACATAAGTTAATCAGCCTATACTGTTTCCACTGTTAGGACACAGGCCTCCTCTCGGTGTGAGGGAGTGGGCCGTAATCCACCACGCTGACCCAGTGAGGGTTGGTAAATGTCACATGTCTTCGAAGTTTTTGGCTCCAGGACATGCCGGTTTCTTCATGATGTTTTCCTTCACCGTTTTGAGAGCATTTCTGATGAAATTGTTTACAAAAACGCCTGATGGGGTTGGAACCCACGACCTACAACTTGGAAGTCGCAGCAGTTACTACATGGCCACCGCTGCTCTAATGATTTGCTAATCTAGGTTAAGTTCTAGAAGTTATAGTTACTACTAGCGGCCGCCAGCGACTTCGTTGGTCGCAGCGTGATGTTATATAGCCGAAAGCATTCCTAGATTAATGGGCTATCGGACGTAAAAAGATTTTTTCAAATCGGACCAGTAGTTCCTGAGATTAGCGCGTTCAAACAAACAAACAACTCTTCAGCTTTATATAATAGTATAGATATAGATTATAGATTAGTTCTATTGAAACAAGCATAGTTACACTGAAATAATATATCTTTGCTCGTTCGTGTTTACAGTAGGACCCTAATTTACTATGACCGCTTCACGATTCCTTACTCGAAATCACATCAATTACTTAGTCAATCCCGTCAATCTTGGGTTCACTTCGTGCGGTTTCGTTAATTTTGTCAAAGGGCATTAAGGACCCTTGTACCTATAATTTTTGAAACAGATGGGGCAGTGCGTGCTCTCAATCAATCATAAATATGTATAGTTTTGCAACCTGTAGAATGCACATAGCATCCTCGGAATTAGTGTCCATTTTACAACCGGTAAGAAAAAAAAATTATCTACTGTAAAATTCCACTCTATTTCGCATATTATTATTATTTATTTTATTTTTTTAATATTTACTTATTACAGGTTCCACGGTTGCTTCATTGTTATTCGTGTTATCATATTAAGTATAATGATTATTTTTTTATTGGCGATAGTATATTTTTTGCAATAAAATTGACGTCTGGTAGTTTATAAAAAGTATGGTAGAATTGTCAAAAATTCAAAATTTTCTGTTATAAAGTTATTTGGTGTTGCAAATGTCAGCCCTATAAAATAGGCAATTTTAATAACATATATGCGTTTTGTAAATTAATGCCCATTGTTTAGAAATATGACGTCATATTTCATGCAAACCTACAGCCCAAGCCTGTGCAGGAATATATGTACATATGTGTATTATTGGAATGGAAATAAATTAAGAGTCAGCTGTTCGCTATTCGACACTCGACCCTGAACCTCGACCGGTCTGCATGAATGGAACAATAACACTTATTATAATCACACAGTATGTACATTATTTTTGCGCTAAATAACAGCGAGTCGCATGACCGGAGTCCGACGCGACGTCGATTCATAATGGATTCCGTCCGTACAGTGTAGCTGTGGAGTGTGGACCCGTAGACCGTAAGTCGTACATTATTTAGTAGCCGATCACGTTGGTAAAAATAAAGCGAATTTACCTTTTGCGGCCTAACAAATGGGGACACGCCACGATTTCTGAATATCGAACGTATCGAGTACCGATTCACGGCATCGTAAATGCTACTTAGGGGAAAGTCACGAAAAATTACGTGTCTGGGACGGAACCGCCGGCGCGCGGGGAGGGCGGCGCGGGGTGAATGGCGGCGGGTAGGCTTTGTTGCTCGTGCTGGCATTCCTCGCCTGGGAACCGGGAACGCTGCGCCCCCCGCGCACCGCACCTGCCCTCACCCCCGCCTGCATTCCTGCCCTCTCTCACTTTCATTGTTCCCGTCGGCGCGGGAGGTCGCCGCCGCGTACAAATAATGGAACCAGTCGTTTTAGTGGGGACGACTTGTTGGCTCACTCCAATAAACACGTCTGACCTGTCCATAAATGACATTTAGGGATACACTTGTTAATTCCGTGGCGCTGGCCTGCTCGACCCCGCTGCTATTAATTGCCTTGTAAAGTAAAGTCACGGCTGGTAGTTTTTGTTATCCAATTAACTGGGAACACTAATCATATGTTTGACATTTAACGGTAACGTTTAGGAGGGTCCTGGTCGGGTCGGGGGGCAGGTGCGCGGGCGCAACCTAATGAAATCATCCCCAATAACAACAATAGAGGTGGCCATTATTATTGTAATTTATCAGAAGGGTCCGAGGCGTTAGTCATCGTTGTTGCGCCGAATTTTGATTCATTTCGGATGCTCGGAATGCTATTGTGGGCGCCGCCATTACCTGAGCGCAGGTACACCCGCGGCCGCGGCCCTGAGATGCAGACAAGCTTTTGTTTATACGTTTTGACAAACTTTTGTGCGTTAAAAGTGTTATTATCAACAAGGGTGGCACCCGGCTATTGTGTGCTATCTTTGTAAAACTTGTTTCCCTTTGTCTTCTCAGAATTGCTTCTGAAGCGAAACGTATCTGTATCATAATAGCCATTAACCGGAGTAAATTGAAAGAGTATGTTTAAGGAGGTGGAATAATAACGGAAGTAGCGTCTAATAACCATTTATACTAAGAGTTTCCGGTGGGGGGTAGTCCTATTGTTATTCATGGGACACATGATATACATTCCTCTATAGCAGAGTGGATGTGTTTTGATATTTACAACCTCCATTTGAAAGGACTTGCTTTACTTAATAGCGTGCTTACGAGCAATTAAGGCGTTAACAGCTTTTTTATTGGACAACTGTCTAGATGAATGGCAAATACTTACGTTAACATAAACGGAAGTAAAGTATTTCTCATTATTTACAATTACGTATTTTAATAAATGTGCAGGGACTTCCACGCCACCTGTTACCATTGCGTAACACATTTACTATCAAAAATATCTGTTATCACTATCAATTAGAATCATTTTGAAGCATATTGTTAATCCAAAGCTCCATATCTTATTCTTCTTTTTCGGCCTATAGAGGTCCACTGTTGGACAAAAGCCTCCCCCAAGGCTTACCTTGCTTGGGGGTTGCCATAATCCCCACGCTTGGCAGGCGAGTTGCGGTTCATCCATATCGTCGTCGTCGTTATCAACCTTTTTATCCTCCCACTGCACAGGTCTCCTCTCATACAGAGAAGGATTGAGCGTAATCACCACGCTTGCTCAATGCGGGTTGGCGATTTCAGACTTAAAGTCCAGGTTTCCTCAAGATCTTTTCCTTCACCTTCAGTCATTGATGTCCAAGATACCTATACTTAGAAAGTACATATAACTTTGGAAAAGATACATTGGTACTTGCCTGACCTGGAATCGAACCCGCGCACTCATACTTGAGAGGCTGGTGTTTTAACCGCTAGGCCACCACGACATCCTCCATATGTTATGTGTTAATGTTACATGTCAAATGTGTCTGTTCAACAAAGTAAATAACGCAATGAATGTTGTTGAACTGTCAAAATGAAACCGATTGCTACTGATAGTGTGTTACGTAATTAAACCGCAGTATCTATAGTTAAAAAGCTGCACAGATTTTAGATAAATGTTTATGTACAGTTGTACACAATTGGGTTGTGTCCTAAAAATAATTTAATGTCCATCATATAGTATTATAAAAACTATTGAACACGTATTTTTTATTTTTTCATTCATTCAAATACTTAGGAAGATTTGAAATGTCGTGTGACGTCACGCCGTGGTACAAAATATACCACGGCATGACGTAATTAGCTCCCACTCCGTAACTTTAATACGCTATATCTCAGTAGTTTTTGGTAATTTCGACAAAATTAATAATAGGGGTCTTAATTTTTTTTATTATCTTTAAGACAGACTAATTTTTTTTTGTTTTATTTTCATACCTTGGATACATCCCTATTATTCTTATTTTAATCTCTGTTGAAATTTTTTGTCGGTTATAAATAAAAGATAAGCAATAATTAATAAATCTTTACATTTTGGCAGCCTTGGTGTTGCGATTTTCTATGAAACAGCACATTAGTTTTGGTTACCGTCGAAAAATTTCAGCGCTAGAGTTCTAGAACATGGGTTGAATTCATGAGTACAGTATGCGCATCGATGATCTTTTCATCCTGTATAATCTGATCAGTGAACTGTCCTAAGTATTACATAGATTAGGGATTAAATCGAACTCGGTGTTTCATTTGGGCTCATGTCGATGGAGTACTCCCAATATCCAATAGAATTAATTAAAGTACGATAAGACAGCTGTGCTAATTATTCGTGTGGTTCTCCGGACCGTTTGTATCTGAGAGCGGTAGGCGCGGGTTATCGGCAAGGTTCAGAGCAGACATACTCTCTCATAGGTATGTACCATATGATGTACCGATGTTAGATTAAATAAAGGTTAATTTGTACTTGTTGCTGGACAAACATGGTGGTTGTGACGGCGCGGCGGGGAGAAACGTTTTTTTTTTTATTTTTTAAATAATTATAAACTAGTGCTTGACTGCAATCCCGCCTGATGGTAAGCAGTGATGCAATCGTTGATGGTAAAGCGCACTAGTTTATTAAGCCTATTCACTTAAAACTTAGGAATAGGAAGGATGACGGCAGTTGAGCGAGGTGATGCAATGTTAAACCTAAGACCAACACGATCAAACGATGCTGTGCTAGAGGGAGATTGATCTGGAGACTCTCCACGACCAAACTCCCGACACAACAACATTTGACGCATCGTACCCGGCACACATCGCAACACAACTGCTCAGACCCTTCCTCCGTACGGCTTCACCAGACATCATGCCAGAACACGACGAATCGCTTGGCGGCAAGACTTTGTCTGGTGGGTGGTAACTTCTGCCGGCAGCCGATGTTATGGCCTACCACCGAGAAAATTTAGACCGCAGAATATTTAGAAGCTTTCGTTTCGCTGCTTATTTAAATGCTAATGAGTTTATAAATACAAATACCAAATTTAATTACAGAGTCCCTATAATCTGTTCCGTGGAATATATAATTTCGGACATCGTTACTAAGGGTTAATTCTCATCGATCGGTCCTTTGAGTTTAACCCTGTGAGTCATTGTGGTCGATGTAATCGGAGCCGGGAAGCCCCGGAGCGGTCCGATGTGAAACCGATAGTGTCCGGGTCACCACACAATCTGACTGATCCGACCACCTGTTCCAGAACTACTTACTTACTAGGAAACAAACTGAAAATGCCGAGTAACCTTCTGCAGTTTGCCTGCTGGAAAAGAAATGAATTGAATTCGGGAAGGTTATTGAAATTACGTCCGTCATTATTATAGCAATAATCTGTTTGGTTTGTCGATATAATTTGTTACTATTCTTTTTTTATCAAAAGGCACTCATTTACTAAATTATCTCACAGACAATAGGTAATTGTAAACATTTTGTCTTTAAACAAACACACTCTTTACTGAGAATCGAAAATATTAAAGACACTTTGTCTTTTAGAAATTATTATACGGGCCTTATATTTCTATAGGTAGGCCTATATGTAGAGTAGTAGGATCATTCATGTAATCGTTAATGAACGTTCGCCGGGTCCAAAAACTTTGCTAAAGTAATTTTCAATCCTCGGGCTTCGTTTAGAAATGATGAAAGGGTTCAATATAGATCTAATGTTAACAGACACAGAGCTACATGCCTAGTGATTAGGATACGGGTTTTCCTTGTGTATACTTATGGCTATTCATCTTTTACTAAGCCAGATATGAAGTAGCAGAGAAGTTAAGGGTCCTTTACTTCCCAATCGATAATCGTCAGTTTCTGTTGACCCATAAAGTAATGACCTTTTCACCTGATACCAAAAATAACTACATTAACGTGAAATTTATGTACATGTTTATTTTGTGAATGAAAATATGAAAAGAATCCTTTGATCCTCTTTGATACCAGATATTTATATCTGGTTCAATCATATTTGAGATTGAAAAGGTTTGCAACATTTTTTTTTCTTTTAGGTTTTACTATATTAGATTTTGGATGATGAATGATTTATTTTTTGTAAGTATAATTGTAAAAAAAAAATTACACCCTAACCATATTTTAGATGGATTACCATTTGATTATTTGGAGACCAAAACCTGAAACAAATTCTTTCTTTTAAAGTCCAGACACGGTTTATTTTAAAGTTCAGACACACATTTGATCAGATCGTAAGAAGACCATATTGGTATAAAATGAATATTTGATCATGTTGGTTTTATTTTTTTTAAGGATTATCTACTTAATAATTTTAATATGGATGTCAGTCACACTGGACAATGTCTACCTTTTCACATTCAACTTTTCTAGACGACTAGCTTCGACTGTTACAAACATGTTTATGTGAATTTTTGTATGAAATTAGTTATATTTAACGTTAAACTCCAGATCCTGCTCATCCTGTTAGTCATAAATACTATAAACAGTAATGTGTGAGCTCGTTTTAATTCGCTCGTGTCCGCTCCATTTCCGATGGCTCTCAGTCAGTTACCAGCTAAACGTTTGTTTCCTAACTTATTTTCGTCAATAGTTCCTTGAATCTATTATCACGGTCCCTGTTGAAATAATCTCCTTACCTGTGAAACTCATTTTTGTATTACAAATAACTGACAAAAGCTCTCTTAATATTTACACCCATTGTTAACTTCGTTGCTATGGCCCCATGGTTAGTTCTTACTCAAGATAATGAGGTACAAGTTTTAACAAATCCTTATTACTTAAAAACTTTTTACTGAATAGCCATTTTGTGTCTAGTCTGCCAGAAACTACACGTAATTATTTGCTTACATCATAGGTAATTAATGTTAATTTTTTTCCCGGCTAATTATTTTAAGAAAAAGTTTACGAATCTTTATTTAAGACTTTTTGTTCACACCTCTTTGGAATGCGAAAATGCGGAGATAAAAACCCTCAATGTGTTTGGGTTCTTAGACATCATTCCCATAGAAGGGTTATCTTAAACGAAAAATTAATTTCCACAACGTTCTCACGGATGCAAATCCCGGGCCCTTTCCATCTGTCTATCCAACTGGGACCCGTCATTTTCGGTCGAATTCTTATCTTTAACGAGGTTTGATGGCAAGTTCCGATGGTACAGGAAGAGGGCCATTTCAGTGTCATGGATTAAATTAATCTAATCAAGCGATAAATTGAGTGGCTGACTGCGGGCGCGTCATACAAATCTCGATGGCAAATCGCTACCGACCGAGTCATCTTTCTGATTGCTTCCAGATACGAGGTGATGATAGCCTTCGTGTTGCGTGTTTAGAGGCCCAAACTGGAGCATTATTCATTTGTTTATAAAAGTGGAATTTTGTATCGAGGACTATTATTAGTGGAGGTAGCAGTAGCCTCATAGGCAGAGGTCGTTGTCCTTCTTTTTGTAACGTTCTTGGTAGACATTTTCTACCTAGAATGGTAATTTATTCTACGTATTCTAGTTGGTATACAAATTAGGTTAAGTAATCATATACCGTTACAAATATCACCGCAATCTATAGCACTAAGTAATGGTTTATGATAAAACCATTTTTCGGTAGTAGACATTTATGATGATAATTATAATACATGACAGCCTCCGTGGCGCAGCGGTAGCGGACGCGGCCGCTGCGCAAGGTGGCGCGGGTTCGATCCCCGCACAGTGCAAGTATTTGTATGCATGAATATGAATATTTGCACTGGTGTGGTCGTGCCTCGGAAAGCACGTTAAGCCGTTGGTCCCGGTTGCCATACGAACATCTAGTGGCAGTCGTTACGGGTTGTTGGAGCCCTCAAAAATTCAACAATTGGTCTAACTGCAATGCTTTGATGCCGCCTTCGGGTTGTGAAGGTCAGACGGCAGTCGCTTTACGGAAAATGTCGAAGTGTAGCCATATCAGCAGTTGGACTGGTAAAGCGGACCCCAGCCAGACTCCAAAGCTGAAAAGCCTTCGGATGCGACTGGGATTAACGCTGGGATGATGATAATACATTACAATGAATATCACTCTAATCGCGCATTCAATCGCAATCCGAGAGTTGTTAAGTATATTGCAAATCCATTGGTTCATGAGTTTGTAAAAATCGTCTGCACATTAATGCAAATAACGCGATGGATGTTCTTGATCTGTCAACATGAACCAAAAGTAATCTATTCTCTTTTAGGTGTCTTACGCAATCACTTCAATCAGATACAATATAATTAGTATAGTTATTAACTTCATTTTGTACCGCAGATGGCTGTTAATTATCACTTCTAACTTGTAGCATAGAAGCGACATCGAAATTCAACGTGGTTTCAGAGTAAGTTCAGTTCACATGTACCTTACTTAATTAATTACAGGTACTCTAACTAGTTGGAAGTTTGGACGTGAACGTTGGTGCAGCTTGCTATAATTATGTGCAATTTGTCTCCTAGAACCATTACACAATTACATCATATAATTGGTGTAAAATAAAATGGATTGATAACTCTAAATCCATTAGATTCCTCTTTGGTAATGAAAGGCTTTATATGAATCCGCAAATGTATTTTTCCCGATTCCATTCCATTTGACGTCTTATCCCAGATCCCAGTATTCAGTGAAATTCACTGGCCTTGAATGGTTTTGTATTAGATAGTGCGTATCTATTGGCCACGTGTGCCCGTGTGTTCGTGTGTCCGTGTGTCCGTGTGTCCATGTGTCCATGTGTCCATGTGCCTCACCGTTTTCCTGTACTCGCGTTCGTTTGAACATAAATATATATTTAGAAGATCCGGTCGTGTCACGCTGCGCGAAAAACCACATGTGCGAATATTATCTTTTCGTCGTTGGAAGTCGTCGTCGTTCTCGTCTTTAAAAGAGTCGCCTGAGATAATTATGTGAAGATTGAAAATGGTTAAGGAAGTTGGCATTTAAATAGATGTTAATTCGGGACTGTTACGTAAACCAGTAGGTACAAACTTTTCTAAGATAACATATGATACGAAATAAAAAATGAACAGCCATTACTAAGATTCAAAATAAAGAAAACCGGCCAAGTGCGTGTCGGACTCATGCACAAAGGGTTCCGTACCATTGATTTTTTTAAATAAAAGGATTTACTATATTTATATTTGACTTATTAGATCTCGTTCAAAACAATTTTCGTTGGTAGTTTTTATAGTAATGTACATCATATGTTTTTTTTTTAGATTTTTCATTTTTCTATTTTAGAAGTAAGAGGGAGGATCAACTTTTTTGTACTTTGGAAGCGTCTGTCACGCAAACTATTCGGTTTAGAAAAAAAAAATTAGAAACCTCAATATCATTTTTGAAGACCTATCCATAGATACCCCACACGTAAGTATATGTTTGATGAAATAAAAATTTTTTCAGAAGAATAAGAGAAAAGAGTTTCAGTTCTAAGTATGGGGAGCCTCCAATATTTATTATTATTTTTTTATTTTTGCATCAAATCAAAATCGTTTATTTCAAATTAACCATCACTTTGGTACTTTTGAATAATCAATGTCGTTCAGTCCAAGAAAAGTGAAGCTAAATTGCACGTTCCAAAGCGTAGATCTCTATGGAGAAGAACGTGCAAGAAACTCCATGGACACTCTTTTAAAATCATAATATATGGGTTACATTTCTTCGTTACATATTTATGTTGCTTCTATCAAGTGAGCACAATGTAAAATTAATTAAAATATAAAATGAATTAAGCCCACTGGCAGCTAAGAGATGACCAGTCTCCACTGACGGCCCCCGTTCACGAGCATGACGCGCGCATCAGCCCCACTTAGCTCAACCATATTGAAGGGAACCAAATGACCCAACAACACGCGCCACCATTAGCAAGACATTTGAGTGAGCATGACAAACTCTCAACTGCCAATCTCGCAATGTCAAACAAGTTATATATATATTTGAAAAAAACAAACCATAGTCCATGGTGCCTCACATTCACAAACTTGAAAAGTGCTTTTACATTAAACAAACTATTGCAAAATATTGGTAGCAAAAAAATATTGTGCACAACGTTGACATAAACAAATCAAATAAAAAAGGAATATTTAGAAAACAACAAAAAAGGGGGAATGGCATCTCTTCCAAACCTACAAAATTGTCTGTGGCTGTGGAGCAGGACTGGCATTTATCCAAGCATTTTTATCAAGGATATAATCTTCCAGTTTATAATATGCTTGCTTACACAGCGTGCGTTTAATGCATGTTTTAAATTTGGACTCATTGAGTTGTTGAATCTCTAGCGGTACTTTATTATAAAATTTAACACAGTACCCTATAAAAGAACTATTTACTTTATCTATATAATTTAGCTAGTCTGAACCGAGGTCAAAATCTTAATGCGGTTCACGGAATACATCTATCTACCAAGTTTCAACAGTATAGCTCTTATAGTTTCGGAAAAAAATGGCTGTGACATACGGACGGACAGACAGACGTGACGAATCTATAAGGGTTCCGTTTTTTGCCATTTGGCAACGGAACCCTAAAAAGGGTGATACAAAATTCCTCTCTACGTTAAGTGCATGCCCGTACGCCGATATATGAGAAGCTATAATATTCATGTATGTACATACTTACATAATGGAGCTCGACAGGTCACATACCTTGTAAATCAGTGCGTGACAAGCTACTTCGCCGATCGAATTGTCACTCGATATAATATTGCGATAACTCGAATGCTTCGTTCCGATTCACTTCCCGACGCAGCGATATCGATTCAAGCTCTCTTTTGTTCGATTTTTAGGTAGGGTGGAAGTCTGAGTCAGCCATGGTACACTACATTGCTTCAATATAAATTCTTACAGAACAATTTTTTAATTTTATGTCTGCGATCTGAAAATATTGCTCACTTTTCTTGCCCTCTAAAATAGTAAAATCGTTTTAATACAATGCGGTTTTTTAAGTGTTTGATACAGGACCACTTAATAACCTAAGGTCCCGCGGGAAAACAAATTGAGCACACACAGATATGGTTTGCATTTGTGGAATACAAACTAGTTTTGAGTATTTCAGAATTGATGTTAGCGGTCTCTTTTCCAAGTAATCCCTTTTAAGGATATAAAAGGGGAGTTGTATAAATAAAATGCGTGTTAAGTAAAGTTAGCGCTTAGCATGCGTGAAATGCTGCTTGAATGCACGTGACTAACATCGTTACGAACCAACTGCCCTATTTGGAAATTTTCGATTTGCACTTAATCCTAGCTGCATCATTCCCGGAATTTATGGTAATTGATATGTGAAGAAGAGTTCTACTCCGATCTAAATATTTATGAGGATATTTGAAATAAATTCCAACTACAACGAAGTTTTTACGACTGAAGCACCAAAGTGACAATACCAGCCCGGGCCGATATTGTTGGCTGATCTCTCGCCGTGGCCTACTTCCTGCCACCTTGACCTTCCAGACTCCCACAAATATTTGGCAGAAGGGCGAGCTCCGCCCAGCTGGAGCAGTAATATATTCCCGTAGTGTTCCACTTTCGACACGTCGCAAGTGCTTTGAATTTCCTCCGGTCATTTTGCTTCATTCAGAAGGCACGTTTTAATTTGTTTTCTATCACGACGTTAAATAGCATATTCATCAAATGAATGAACGAGCGTTGCGTAATGTGGACCCGATTAAAACTGCCAACTAATCGAATAATTTAAATCCATTTGGCTCGAATTCAACAGCGTTCGTGAATTATTCAAAGTAAATACGCTTTTTAAGGACGGCCTCACATTTTATAATGAAAGTGTTTCGTGTCGGGTTTCTCTTGCGTTTTATTTCTGCTGAGTATGAAGTTTGAAGTGCTCCGTTTAAAAAGTGTTCGTTTCACATCCCTATCGCCCGACATGTCATTTTTCGGTAAGCCGAAGCGGCATCGTTCACAAGTTTTTGCTCTTATTCGGTGCTCTATAAAAGTTCCGCTTCACCGCTGAAACCGTAACGACCTAACTGTAAAGCCATGCACACACGCTCCCAATGGACTTTTTTATCGGTCTTACAAAAATGGAAAATGAATTTTGTATTTAATTGCCGAGGGTTCGAAGTTAGTTAACTAATAATACGTATAGATGTTTATCAAGCATTTTGCAATTAATTTGCGATACTGGCTCATAAAATATGAAGATTATAAGCATAATCTGCATATTTTAAGTAGGTAAACACAACAGATGTTTATCGGAATCAAATAAATATGTTTGAGTAATTATCCGCATATTCAATGTAATTAAGAAACGTGGAAAACTTGAATATGGGGATTCAAGAAATGTTCATATTGATGAAACATTTTTAGCAGCTTCATTTATTTAAGAAATTTTGTAATTTTGTAACTAGATATATATGTCTTTAATATGTAGAAACCCTTTTAAGTTTACGCTAGTAAATACTGACCTACTTAAAGGTACATAATATTTCTATTCAATATTCTAACTAAGCAATGCGGGTCCTGGTTTTGTAAGATATGATACTGCAATAGTTGGCTGGCGTGGAAACTGAATTGTTGGGCGGCTAGTGTTGCAAGTCGCACTAACAATGCTAATGAGTCGTCTGCCCGTGGACAGATGTCGCCACAAGCGACGTGGCCGGTAAAACAAACAGGCAGACGCGACGTTGTGCACCAAGTCTTATTATTTTTTTCATGCCATCCAGTGTTTAGGTAGAATCTTGATATTAAATGTCGGATAGTCTTACTGGTTTAAGTAATATCTAGTTGTTTTGTGAAGCATTTGGAATTTTATATGTCTTTATTTCGTGAAAAGTGTTAACAAGTCAGCTGCTGAATAGAGGCCTGCCTCAAAATGTTACAACTAGTTTCAATCTGCGACTTCAACAGCGTGAAATGGATTCCCCGACCCTGTCGATCGCATAGTCGCCATCGCCTGCCCGCGCTATTAACTACTTTGTTTTTTTTTACTTATTTTATTACATTTATTTGGTTCTCCAGCGACTTCTAGGAAGTAAATTAGTCATATTAAATAACAATAATACTTCTGGAGATTAGTCCCTTTAAATTTAAATCAAAACCTTCAGGTTTCATTTAGTACAGATAGAAAATACGCACATCATCGCGGAGTTGCGGACAGCAGACCGTATTAACTACTTATTGCGCTCGTGGATTACCAAAGTTAGCCTGGCATATACTATGTACCAATATAGGTGCATAATTTACCCCATACATACTTAATATTGTCTATTGCATTCCATAATGTAGACTTAAGTGCTATATATTTGCCAAAAGAAACGATCATGGACTCTGCCGGACACATCAAAAGAGAGGCAAATGGAGAAGAGTACTTATCGAATCGACTTTCTTTATACTCAATCGATGTATACTCTGAAGGAGGCATAAGACAGTGTTCGGTTTACGTAACCTCGGCAAATTTGTTCGATACGACATCCATTATAGATGTACCGCCAAGCCAGGCTTTAAATGAGATTGATTGAACTTTCAGGCGTTTTAGACACTTCAGGTGTCACGTGTGACCTATATATAGTTATTGTAATCGTATGTACCTTGTACCGTCGATAATATGATGCGAAGAAATTTTTGGAACCTGGTACTTGTTATTATTAAAAGAAATTAAAGGCAGAAAACATACGCGGCATGAATTCAGGGAAAGTACTTGCTAAGTAAATTAATTAGCACCTCTTATCATCTGTATATTCAAATTACGAGTACTTTTAATTTTGACAGGTGTCTTCATAATCAATTTATAATGTTCTCCCTTTTGGGACAAAGGCCTCTCGTCGAGAGGGTGTAGTCTCTAATGTACCCCTATACGCTTAGTGCGGGTTGGGTACGCTCACAAATATAGAATTTTTGATTTTAGGACATCGGTTTTGTCTCGATGTTTTTCTTCGCTGTTTTGGGAGCAGGTGGTGATGGCAAAACATAAAGCGACTTCCTGACACCAAACTGACGACCTACATCTCGTAAATCGGGGCCGTTGCTCCACACTGGGCCACCTGGACATATCTGAAATAGCTATAGCATAGTAATATGTATAATACACCAGCGGCCGATAGCGACTTCGTTCGCGTGGAGTTAGTTATGCTCCGCTCCTAGTGGTCGCAGCGTGATGTTATATAGCCTAAAGTCTTCCTGAATTAATGGGCTATCCAACGCAAAAAGATTTTTTCAAATCGGACCAGTAGTTCCCGAGATTAGCGCGAACAAACAAACAAACATACAAACAAACTCTTCAGCTTTATATATTAGTATAGATTGAAATTATAGTAGAATGTATGAACTAAATAGAGATCATTGTCAGACTTGTCGTAATTCAACACGAAACCTGCCAAGTTCAATAATAAGTATCCACCTAAATTTTCCTTGTCTGCCTCATTCAGTTACGGCAACAGACAGGAATATCTCGGACATTTCGTAATTGAAAATCTCGCAATATTTGTTTAGCGAGGGGTTATGGAAACGTAGGGTCACCGTATCAATCTTCGGCGTAGTGATCCGGGCCGCGGTCGAGGTGTCGGGCTTCCTCTATCAATATCAATCAGTGTCGGCGAAGGTCGACAGGCCCAGTGTTGCTAGACGTTTTGTGACACGTCCTGATTCATAAGTTGCGTGGCGACTTGTCTCTTTATGTTAATGTCGGATTGGAATGTATTTTTACGTTCCGGGTTGCTCCCGTTATGGGATTCCTATCTGAATTGGTTTTACTGATTTCTATTCTGGAGAGCAGTGCCGGCCAAGTGCTCTTATGATTTGTGCGTCGTAGAATAGACTTTATATGCATGCTTCACATTGTGTGAATTATTTCGTTACCTTTGTTTTCAAAATCATGTAAAATATCGTGAGGAAACTGGCATGTTCATTTTGTTTTGGGTGGGGAAATCATTAAATGACTTCTCCCGCTCTGGGCGGAGCAGAAGGGCGTGTCAGACTTTTACTGACTAAAATCCACCCGTTTTTCTTCACTTGCCTGTGCGACGGCCAGGACCATGGTTTCTTGTTTAACCAACCCGCAACCCTGACCCAGGAGGCATCGGTCTTCCTTCGTGGACCCCGTCACGATGTGCCCCCTTGAGGCGCTCGTGAAACACGACGGCATGAACTGGCATGTCCTTAAATTAAATAAATTTGAAGACATGCTCGCTTTCTCTGTGTTTCAGCAGTGGAATGATTATTGTCCGTTTATGCGTCTACTAATGCTATTCCGATGATGAGGAAAACGTGATGCACATTTAACTTAACAATTATTGTTTATTTTTAACTCAAATAACTTACACCACCTTAAACTAATATTAACTTAGCTCAACCAGTTAGGGATCAGAGGTGTGATATAACGGAACCCGTTTCGCTTCCGTCGGTGTCGGCGTCCCAAACCAACAGTAACTTGGATCAAAGTTCATCACAATTACCCACGTTGGTACAACTTGTTTGCCTGCCGCCCACGAGCGCAATAAGAGCTTATTTTACCACGTCAACTATACTTGTTGTCCCAAATGTATGTCGTTGTGGCCACTTGGCCAGGCGATGTGGGCCGTGAGTGAGTCCCACGGTCCCGGTTCGAACCACGCGGCCGCGATCAAAGGCACACAGCTCATTTATAAAATTGACACGCGTTGATTTTGACGTATTTGGTTCGATCGTGTCCGTCGCCAGGTCTTAACTACAAATGTACTTGTTTGATACTAATGTTTGATTACAGTTTTTTACCACGTATCAACTGTAAATGATCAATGATCATGAATGATGAATGAGCATGATGTAAATAGATTAGGAATAGAAATCGAGTCATCAAATAAGTACCATTTATTTTATTCCAACAAGGTTTTTTTTCCCAATTTTTAAAACAACTAACTACTTATATCAATGAATAACTTAAGCGTTGAAATAGGTACTCGTCCGTTCCGCTGTTATTCGGTAACGTGCCCATAAGACTGGCAGCATAAGTTCAAATGTTTTAACGACGTCAATTTCTCCTTGTCCGATGAAGGCCAGCCCGCGCCGCAGCTGAGCCAGTAATATCATAATGTCCCAACAATAACCTCTGAGTTTGTTTCGGCGTTTCTTCTCAGAGCTAGTACTAGGAAACGCCGCGGTGTATAACTTTCGATCCAGCCGTCCCCTGCTGTCCTCTCTAGCGACGCCCTAAGCCGAGGTTCGTACCCCACAGGGTGTGCCCTTAGTGCGTAGTCGCCTAATTTTAAGTTAGTTTTAAGTGCCCCTGGCTGGAGACTTTAATTTTTAATTAAGGCATCCACAGGAAAGTCCGGTTAAGTAGTTACGGCCTCTAATGGCCACCTACGAGATGACAAATAAAAAAAAAAAAAGATGTCAATTTCTAAACTAATTTTCACACCAAGATATGTTCTGAACGTTACGTGTTGAATTAACATAATTAAAGTTCATTAATTATTCCAAATTACGGCAACGGGTCATAGCAATAGGAACACGGACCAGAAAGTCATCTACAATTAAAATTATCATCATCCAAATGACCATTACACCATCCGACTGAATGTTCGGAACCTATTACCGAATAAGAAGACCCAGAAATTTTTATTAAATAAAATTAATATTCCAGATACATTCGTTTTATCTGAGAAATTTGTCACCATTACCCGATATTACCTATTTTATACTAATAGGGGCGATTTGAAGTATTTTTAATAGCATTGGAGTACCAGCGAGTTTGTGTGGGCGGACTGGAGGGCTTGCGACATGCCTTCTTACGGCATTCATGACACATTCCGAGTTATTACCGACGCTTGTTCGGGTGTTATCGTAGTTTTTCGGGGTTTTGTGGGCACACCAATGTACTCAAGCTACGGAAGTGTGTTGGAAATTTTGAGTTATCTAACCGTAACGTGAACTGAAACTATTCTAAAATTGAATATTCTTGTTTAATTTTTTTTTAACAATCTTTTAATCTATAACCAACACATCGACATTTTTAAACACTTATTCGATACTTTAACTTCAAGACTAAATGAAAATTAACTGAATAATATTATTCATAATATGCAAATTAGCAATTGACTTCCTCTATAATTTTATACTAATTTTTATATGCATACAATGGCGCTGATTCTGTTGTTCACAAACTATACAAATTTTAAGTTATATGCGTCTTTTTCTTTCATTTCGTTAAGAAAAGGATAGAAGATAACATTTTAATTTAATCCTGTCAAATTAAGATACTCCATAGACAGTTTAGACGCGATTATAAACATGGCGACTAAAAATACGCCAGTTAACGTCAGGAGCGCATTAATTTGACAGGTCTAAACTGACATTTTATCTTCTGTCCTTTTCTTAATGAAAGAGAAATAAAAAGATGAACTGAACTTAAATTTAATTTAGCTTGTGAATAAGGGAATCAGGGCCAATATTTACTTAGTTTTAGGACTTTATACAATGGATGATTGTAATTGTGCTTGTCACTAAAGCTAGAGGATAGTCAAATAACAGATCTGGAACAAAAATGCAAAACGGTTACCGTTCAGCATAATGCTGCGTTATAATTTCCACATATTCGACAGAATAACAATAAATATACTTACCACCAAGTTACCACCCACCAGACAAGGTCTTGCCGCTAAGCGATTCGTCGTGTTCCGGCATGATGTCTGGTGAAGCCGTACGGAGGACGGGTTGTGTTGCGATGTGTGCCGGGTACGATGCGCCAAATGTTGTTGTGTCGGGAGTTGGATCGTGGAGCGTCTCCAGATCAATCTCCCTCTGTCGCAGCATCGTTGGTCGTGTTGGTCTTGGGTTTAATATTGCATCACCTCGCTCAACTGCCGTCATCCTTCCTATTCCTAAGTTTTAAGTGAATAGGCTTAATAAACTAGTGCGCTTTACCATCAACGATTGCCTCACTGCTTACCATCAGGCGGGATTGCAGTCAAGCAATAACCCCCCATTATCCTACCAGTTACCCGAGGTACCACCTAGTATTGGATTAAAAGTGTGTTAGGGATGCACCTTAGAATGTGTAGTAATAATGCATTAGCTTTTTAAAACTGTCTCTCGTGGAACTGAGACATGTTCCACAGTAATCTATTTTCCAGCAACGTGGGCTGGATTGTAAGCAACTGAATTTATTCCTAGTATCATGTCGGAAAGAATATGTGACTGGTATTTTATTAGAAGGAATATTTTACTTTGAAAATAGGTACAAATATTGCTTTTATAAAACATATGAGTACATATAATGCATTGTGGAAGTCAGATAGGCTGTCGGTTAGACTTCCAGTCTCAGTCGACCTGAACAAAGTCATGAAAAGGCTGAGCAGATTGATTGATGTACCGACGACAGCACATGAAGCTACTACAACCTGTCAAAGTCCTGTATTAGAATTTCAACTTTATCGCTAAAACATTAAAGCTCAAGATTGATTGTGAATATTTGACAGTTTCGGATAGCCTGTCTTGCTCTCGTCCGCACTTAATACTAAGCCGGTAATCCTAGAAATAATGATTTTTCGTATGTCATACCTAGCGGCATAATGGATGTCATTAGTCTTCACTGACATCCAGGTTCAAAAGAAGACAGATCAACCAATCACAGGCCACATCCTGGACCACCATTAGCAATTTTTCTCACACAAAAAATCCTATTTCACACCGGTGTAAATGACATGCGGTTAATTTGTAAAGCAAAGCTATGCAGGGTCTAAATAAATTAGCTAGCGTAACGCATCATATCAATATCTAAACGTGATAAAACAAAATATAAATTAATTTGATGGTTTTCTTTTTGGGGTCATACACTGCAGTTACTACTTGTGTGGAGGCATGAGGAACAGGGAGTAAAGTTCACTCATCCTCCATAGAAAAGGGAGTATCCTCCGACCAGACGGGTGTTATGTCTGGCGGGCACTTGCCCAATTGCTTGAAATTGGGAAGTTTTATGTATGCTAATTGCACGGTAAACTCTGCTTGCGAGATGTAGAATTCGTGTGACGTCACTATAATGCGTTGTTTCATGTGGCGTTTGTAGGCACCGCTACACTTGAAATATCAGTGTAACAAAAACAACGCATTCCGGGAGTGCCGGCAGAAGCCGAAATAACTGGCATCAAATATTTCTGTGTCAAAATTAAAACTTGACACCTGCTATAATAAATAAACAAAAGAGGGAGGCTCTTTTGATTATTTGTAACTGGCTTTTCGCCTGCGTGAAGTTCGGTTATATAGCGCTTTTTTTCCCTCGGGAATATCAAATTTTCCGAGATAAAAAGTACTCTATTATGTAATCCTTCTGATTTTACATCTGCTAAATTTCAAAGCAATCGGTTCAGTAGTTACGGCGTGAAAGCGGATCAAACAAACAAACAAACTCAATTTCCCATTTATAGTATTAATAAGGATTGTCTGTACGATACTCTCCACCCGTCTTACGATCTTTCGATAACAGTCACGTGTCATGACGCGCGAACATTTTTAACCCATGCCAAAAAAGCACATAACCCCGTTATAGTTTTCACTTCAAAAAACTTTGTTAACTTCACAAACTTGATGGGTTTCGATAACTAAACACGATAAGTAAAAGTAAACAGATTTTTTCATTTTTTTTTAAATAATTATAAATTAGTGCTTGACTGCAATCCCGCCTGATGGCAAGCAGTGATGCAATCGTTGATGGTAAAGCGCACTAGGTTATTAAGCCTATTCACTTAAAACAGCTAAGGAATAGGAAGGATGACGGCAGTTGAGCGAGGAGATGCAATGTTAAACCCAAGACCAACACGACCAAACGATGCTGCGCTAGAGGGAGATTGATCTGGAGACTCTCCACGACCAAACTCCCGACACAACAACATATGGGCGCATCGCACCCGGCACACATCGCAATCTCAATCTCATCTCCATCTTCAAGTAACATGTAGCGTGAAAATAGTATGTTTTATGCGTATTTTTTTCGTGTTTAGATTGATACCCATCGTTTCTACAGAGTTTCCCTAACTTACATATTTTGAACTTGTGTACGAGTACTCCCACTTCTTATTATATATATCTTATTATCTACTCTTTATCTTAGGCCATTGACGCGACAAAATCTATCCGTGTATACATTTGCACTGTTTTTTGTAGGTGTGTATTAATTCAATGGTTGCCGTATTCGGTATCCGCTATGTCTGCCTGATTGATTGACAAATCTCAATGTGCACAAAAACTAACACGATCAAATGATTATTCCATCTTATTCGATGGTTATTTACATATCGTTATCGGACGCCTCGCTTGTATAGCGGTTGTAAGCGCTACTGCTGAGAATGAGATCTTGGCTTTGATTACCGAGTTGGGCAAAGTTTTATTCAATTATCCCAACAGGAATTTGTCAGCTGCGGCCTGGATTAGTGTCCGGTTGAATGTAGATATGGGGCTTAAACTTAGAAATATGTGGGTGTATTATATCCGCGTTTACCTAAGACAGGCCGTGAAACGTTTTGCTTACGGAGGACGGGTCTGAGCAGTTGTGTTGCGATGTGTGCCGGGTACGATGCGCCAAATGTTGTTGTGTCGGAAATTTGGTCGTGAAGGGTCTCCAGACCAATCTCCCTCTGGCTCAACATCGTTGGTCGTGTTGTTGGGTTAAACATTGCATCACCTCGCTCAACTGCCGTCTTCATTTCTATTCACTCAGTTTTTTTGAGTGAATAGGCTCTTAATAAACTGGCGCGCTTTGCCATCAACGATTACATCATTACTTACCATCAGGCGGGATTGCAGTCAAGCACTGGTTTTTAATTATAAAATAAAAACTACAGTATATTAGCTGTGCGCACGTACGGTATTTAGTGCTGTATGGATTACTTTAGTGCACCATGGAATCTTATTTTTTATTTAATTTTATTGGGGAAACCAAACAATAGTACATTACATCATAAATTTAGGTATACAATGCTTTAAACAAATGAACAATGCACTACGTTTCCACAGGTTATTTATGTTTTAAGATACAGAGTTGGAAAGATAATATATGCATACAATTTTAAACTTAATCTAAGATTTAATTTAGGTTTTATTTTATTTAGATACGTGTTTTCAAAACTGCCAAATATTCCTAATCAACCTTGAGCCTTGGTGTGTGTTGCCAGTGATGACTTATGGAACTGAAATGTGGTCGCTCACAATGGGCCTCATACGAAGGCTCAGAGTCACACAAAGGGCAATGGAAAGAGCTATGCTCGGAGTTTCTCTGCGTGATCGAATCAGAAATGAGGAGATCCGCAGAAGAACCAAAGTCACCGACATAGCTCTGCGAGTCGCTAAATTTAAGTGGCAGTGGGCAGGGCACATTGCTCGTAGAACCGATGGCCGATGGGGCAGTAAGGTTCTCGAGTGGCGGCCACGTACTGGAAGACGCAGCGTAGGGAGGCCCCCAGCAAGGTGGATCGATGACCTGGTGAAGGTCGCAGGAAGCCGATGGATGCGGACAGCACAAGACCGGTCGGCGTGGAAAGCTTTGTGGAGGCCTTTGTCCAGCAGTAGACATCTATAGGCTGAAGAAGAAGAAGAAGAACCTTGAGCCTTAATACTTTAGAGATAAAGTTGAAATCTTATAAAGAAATCTGTCAGATTGTAGGACCTTGATGTGCTGTCGTCTGAGCAAAGGGCTAAACCGTCACGGAATAAAGGAGATTTTATGTCCTTTAGTAATCATAATTAATATATGGTAATGTTTGTTACTTGTTACGTCATTCAGAGCCGAATTATGTACCTATTGGTATGGGATCGTTCAGGGATTAGCAAATTATAATTGCTTTTGTCCCATATGCCATCCGCTTAACTGAGACGTTGCTTGAGGTGGCAGCGCGGTGTGGGAGGGGAGTGGTGATATCAACTTAGTGATTCGTCACCTTGTGACCTTGTGACAACTATCACCCCTCCCCCCGCGCACCACGAACCTACATCAGGCAAAATGTCAGTTATGCGATCTGTCTATAATTAACTTAGTCTTAGTATGGGCCTTACTTGTTTTATGTGTACTGTGCGAATTCTGTGAACACTACTTGCTTTGGAAATGTCATCTATTAATCATGCAGGTCAGATGGCAGTCGCTTCATGGAAAATATCGAAGTTTAGCCAAAATCAGCAGTTAGACTGATAAAGCGGACCCCAGACTCCAAAGCTGAAAAAGCTTTGGATGCGACTGGGGTTAGGTAACGCTGAGAAGATGATAATGATGATGATGTATCAATCATTCAATAGCTATTTGTGGCTAACTCCAGATATTGACTAGTGGAAGTGGACATAAGTCTTTCGCAAGTTTCGTTGCAAGTCACAACACGCTTTCCGCATCGACTACAGTCGGCCTATTTGCCTCATCGTGAAAAGTTAGGTAAAATCTGCCATTCCACCGTTTGATAGGGATTGGCATTACTGACAGCTCAAACGTAACTTTCCACGACTTGTTCGGATACGGAGAGATTTTAACAAATCAGCAGATGTGAGGGAATTGCATGATTTCCCCATCTCCGTTGCATCATCGGACGACCCGTCGTACGGCAAGTTTCCACCCTTACGTTGTTGACACCACTACGAACCGGACGAAGCGTTTCGCCTCGTCTTTCAAACCGCGCATATCGAGGGACTGGAACAATTTGCCAGTGTTTCTGTTGGACTACAATTTAAGTGTCTTCAGTTAGAGTAAATAGGATCTTAATAAACTAGTGCGCTTTACCATCAACGATTGCATCTCTGTTTACCATCAGTCGGGATTGCGGTCAAGCACTAGATTTTAATTTATATAAAAAAAGATGACATGCAATTGTTTCTATTAAAATTGCACAAGTCTATCTGATCATCTGTGATTCAAAAACTTGAGCTTGAGCTTTATGTCCAATCTTACAGGGCAATCGCCTAAAATACTAACAGTTGTAGCAGTTTAGCCATATCAGCAGTTGGACTGGTGAAGCGGACCCCAGACTCCAAAGCTGAAAAGGCTTCGGATGCGTCTGGGATTAACGCTGGGATGATGATGATGACTGACAGTTGTACAATGTGTTTAATTTTGACGTGTTAAGAACATTGATTGCGTTATTTACGTTGCTGAGTATACACAGTTAACAAACTTTTTTCTTTACTTTCTCCATGCCTTACCTGCTTACTGGCTAAAACCACTATGGTTTTTCACCTCTACATATGACCGTTTGTGCGAAGTTCGCATAAGCATCACCGCACCACCCGACAGGCTTTCGAACGTACCGCATAGATATTTCCAAAAAAACTGATAAGCGTAGGTATTGGGCAAAAAATATTAATATGAATTTTATTGTAACTACATGTAGCCAAATAGATCGCCAAGCATGATATCATGTAAAAAAATTAACAGCTGAAGAATTGTCGGTCCAATTACATACAAATGTCAAAACTCAATAAAGTAATGGTTTATTAAAATTATAAATGGCGACCAGATGGACAGGCGAAGTGCCATTATGTGTTGTCAAAACGTTTGGTACTGATCTTATCTCAATTATAATTTAATAGTGTGTCCTGATCCGTGTTATTATTATCAAATAGGTACAAAATGAGTAGGTACCTAATTTGACGTAAAGAATGTACTAAATTAATACATAAGCTAGAGTCATCGATAAAACATTTAAAAAAAAACACATACGTCTGTAAATTTAAGATAGATTTAATGTTTATTAAGTCATTATCATTTTGTTGATAAAACTAGATCCGGTTTAGGATTATCTGCGGGTCCCGTTTGAGATGATAATGTGCGAATGAAGATTATAAATCAAATAACTGTTAATTCAATCAATCATGTGCGGATATCCTTAATTATGTGGCTATTAACACTTCCGTAACTTGCAAAATGATCTACAATTATTTCCTTAAAGTTTCGTTCTCGTTTTTATAAGGTTTATCCCGAAGGTAAAAATGTATATAATAATGCTTGTAGAATATACTTAATCTCCGAATATACAGAAGTGTACATAATTTTATCAAGTAAATAAAATTATTTGTGACCATTCGAAAACAACGGGACTCTTTGCTAAGTTAAAAGTTTGAATATTATTTAATTTGGTGCTTAGGGATCTTTTCAAAACAGTTAACTT
This sequence comes from Sesamia nonagrioides, assembly GCA_017933935.1. NCBI lineage: Eukaryota > Metazoa > Arthropoda > Insecta > Lepidoptera > Noctuidae > Sesamia > Sesamia nonagrioides. Next base: position 247,382 of record JADWQK010002191.1, read on the forward strand.
AAAAAAAAAAAGAAAATTACAACCTCTTTCTCTCTTCCTCTCCCCTTCCTCATTAATCCAAATTTCAAGTTATACATATTTCTGAAGGATTACCTACACAAATAAATGAAGCGACTCTAGTAGAAATACGAGTACATTTTACATGTACGTAATATTTATGAACGTATTTTCCACAACGCTTCATCTTTGTGTTGGAAAAGTACCTGTAATAATACAGGCTGGCATACACCACAGAACAGGAAAAACAACAGAAATAAGAAAATGATTTTTATGTTCTGTGGCATACAACATCGCGTGAACTTAAACTGTGATTCTAGACTCCCGTTTTGCAATTACTTGTTTTAAACACATTTGTGCAAAAGCTAGTCAAAGACATATAAACCTTTCAGGGTGTCACCATTGTGTGAATCGCCCTGAGGACACGGTGGAGGTCTGCCCAGCTTGGGTAGAGCACCGCCGTGTCCTCGTAGTGGCGTTCGGCGGCGATTTCTCGCGTCCGACCCTGGTCCAGGCCTAGGTCCGGAGCGAGAATGCATGGCATTCCGTCACCTCCTTCTGCGAAGCAGTGATGCTGGCAAAGGAGGAGGCGGAGCGCATGAGGCAGCGGGAATCCCAGCGCCCTCACGCCACCAGCCGCCGCAGGAGACGACCTGGTCGGGAGACGACACCGAACTCCCAGCCACCACAAATAAACCTCTGCCCCAATAAGACTTTTTAAAATAAAGCGATCCCCGAAACCTTTAACACAGAAAACTAGAATGAAAAAGAAGAACATGAATCAGTAGGTCACGGTTCTTAGCCAATTTTTCATTTACAACTGTGTTTAAAGTTGCGGAGCACCGCTTTTGGCGATTGTTCAGACTTAACAACTGAACTTCTGAAGAACTTCGCCATTTAAAAGTTTTGTTCTCGTGTTTACGCTGATAAACTTGGTCCGCCATCAAGTTATTTACTAATTATTATTGGGGTCTCTTAGTTTTTGTGCGACGAACTGATTAACGATTCTATACATAATTGTTGAATTTTGTATTTTAGACATTGCAGTGTTAGACAGAGGTTTTTTTAACTGCAGCTACCGCGTACTTCGAAGGACTGGGACAATTTGCTAGCGGCGGTGTTTCCGTCGGACTACAATTTGAGTGTCTTCAAGGCTAGAGTGAATAGACTCTTAAACTTGTGCGCTTTACCATCAACGATTGCGTCACTGTTTACCATCAGGCGGGATTGCGGTCAAGCGCTAGGTTATAATTTATAGAAAACAAAAACTTCTTGACGTTAGACTACGTCAATTTGTTAAACAGTTAATTGAAATTGATTATTTACAGTAGGATTCTTAATTATATAAGATTGGTATCGGCCTCTCCGTCTTAAGTCCTCTCTAATTCAGTCGCTAACTTGCTGTTACCAACGATCCCCGACTTTAAATGAGTTGCTATTCATAAGTAAAATAACCTTGTTTTTTTAACATGAAAAATTATGGAGACATGAAATTTATAAAATGTTGAATTATTCATTGAAACCGTGAAATTTTAGAGGTCAAAAGTTCCTTTTAGTTTAGTTTACGATTTAGAAATTCAGGAACTTTTCGCACGGGATTTGGGCTTACGCAAATATAGTCATGATTATATTTTATTTTGTTGATAACGTTTGGCTTTACTAACGATGTCTTTTTTTCTTTTACAGGTAATTTATATGGCTAATCTACATAAGAATCAGCTGCCAAGTGTAAGATATATTTAAGAATAGTTGAACAACTTGACACGCTACGATGGAGTGGGCAGACGATGGATATCACACTTTTCCAAATGTTAAAACTAAGACAGTAAATAAAATTTTATGGTCTTTTAAAGAACTGTTCCTCTATAAATCTAACATGATCTTAGTAGATTTGAAACTGATTTTGACTTACAAAACCAACAACGTCCAGCAGATTTATGGCAGCAGTCTTAAAGTTGTTGTAAACGTATATAACGTGAGAACGTTTATGTATTGGTGAATATCGCAATATATCTGTCACAGGAAAATAACTCCGTTAGTAAAACCGATAGTTATTCACTAACTTCAGTAAATGCAACGAATGTACTATTTTTAACGACTTCTTGCTATTTGTAAGAGCGTTGAGTTTTACGATGTGAAGGGTTTCTTAATGTGTGCTGCTTCTTAAGAAGCAGATGATACATATTAATGTTTCCTGATGCATTTAGAGTTATTGCTATGTAAGGCTGCTTGTAGGTATATATTGAGCGCAGCACCCCTTTGAATAATATACCTACTACCAATCTAACTTATTTTAAAGTTAATCTATCGATTCATATTATCACAGTATAAAAATGATACAGTGGGCGACGCATCGGCCAGGGTTGTCACAAATAAACAATATTTATGAAATTATTTATTTATTGCAGATCAACATCGATAGCTGTATTATATTTACTTTATTTGCTATTTTTACTAAGGGAACAACTCGAGAGAGATTTAAGTTATTTAGATAGTATTTTCGTAACCAGCACCCCAATCGACCTCGGAATTAACACCCATATCATATTAATATACATTTAAATTGGCTTCTGCCATCTTGGATTTCAGAAAGGATAGCATTCTCGTAACAAGCACCACAATTATATTTACTTAATTGACACCCATATTAAATTATAAAAAAATGACGTCCGCCATTTTGGATGTCAAAAAGGATGGCTTCTTCGTTACAAGCACCCCAATTATACTCAAAATTGACACTAAAAATATAAAACATAAATTATATAAATTATAAAACAAACAAATAAAAAAACAAACATGTGTTAGCCATTAATGATAGATACCGAGCTACGAACATCGTTTTGTTCGCAGCTCGGGTGCCGCTTACTCGCGTCTCGTCCCTCACACCCCGCACGATTGCTCTGTCTAGACGTCTTCGTCGGACGACTGTATGATTTTTAGACTGTGATATTATGTTGGAAAAAATTGCCTACTCTACAAAGTAAATAGCTTATTAATGTTTTTGATTTATCAAAAGGCAAGCCATTGCTACCGACTGTGTCATCATCATCATTATCAACCTTTTTTTATCGTCCCACTGCTGGGCACAGGTCTTCTTTCATACAGAGAAGGATTGAGCGTAATCACCACGTTTGCTCAATGCGGGTTGGCCATTTCAGACTTAAAGTCCAGGTTTCCTCAAGATGTTTTCCTTCACCTTTAGTCATTGGTGTCGAAGATATACTTAGATAGTACATATAACTTTAGAAAAGTTACATTGGTACTTGCCTGACCTGGAATCGAACCCGCACACTCATACTTGAGAGGCTGGTGTTTTAACCACTAGGCCACCACGACTTTTCACGACTGTGTGCTACACAATTACCCTTCAGCCCGTTGGAAATGTTTATTTCTAGGGGGTAGTTATCGTAAGTTTAAAAATGTTCTCAGCATCGACATATACTATACTAATGGACATGCCTTAGAGATGAGAATTGTGGTACTCCGAAAGAAACAGAGGATACGAAGTTTCGTCTATCTTTATCTCTCTCAAAATCGTCAATCATCTACGAGGACAGATATTTTTTTTTTTTTTATAAATTATAAACCAGCGCTTGACCGCAATCCTGCCTGATGGTAAGCAGTGACGCAATCGTTGATGGTAAAGCGCACTAGTTTATTAAGAGCCTATTCACTCTAGCCTTGAAGACACTCAAATTGTAGTCCGACGGAAACACCGCCGCGGGCAAATTGTTCCAGTCCCTCGATGTACGCGGTATAAAGGAGGAGGCGAAGCGCTTCGTCCGGATCGTAGAGGTGTTAACAACGTAAGGGTGGAAACCAGCCGTACGACGGGTCGTCCGCTGGTGGAACGGAGATGGGGGAATTAAATCATGCAATTCCCTCGCACACTCCCCGAAATGCATCCTATAGAACACCGAAAGGCTGGCTACTCTACGCCTGTGCTCTAGGCTTTTGAGACCAACTCGAGTTAGATCAGGGTCACCAATCAGCCTCTTTGCACGTCTCTCCACTGAATCCAAAGTGGCCAGGTGACACTTGGCAGCACCAGCCCAAATGTGGCTGCAGTACTCCACACACGAACGGACCTGTGCTTTGTACTAGATATAGTGCTAGACCGAAAGCATAGGCCATCTCTGTCACTCTTTTCAAACCCAAAAAATACTGCAGATTACGCGTACGGCATGTACATTAGTATGATGTGTCTATGGTTCTCAGCATAAATCTGTCAAAAAATCCTCGAACTACCCCACAATTTCGAATGTTTTTGACATTTGTATGTCGGCGAGATGAGACTGCGATTAGATTGTGGACGTCTTTTTTTGCTTCTGATCTGAAGAAAAGAACAATTAGACAGTAGGTAGGCCTTGAGCCTTTAGTCGTGTTTCAGCTGTTTTTACAAGCTTTTCTGTTTGAAATACTTCTATTGTTTAACGAATAATAATTTATCGTACTGTTTGCTAAACTGTCTGGGACTTGAATAAATGGAATAACGCTACAATTAAGATTAAAGTAAATTTATTTAACGCTGTACCTTTGTGATATAAATTTATGAGCCACTTAAATGGAAATATATCTGTTTCTGTTAGTATAAATCTATTGGCGAATTAAAATGTATTATCTGGCTATGGTATCGGCAATATCCGAGTATTCGACAACTAATCAGTTGTTATATCTCGCTTGTGTTGACTATGCTATTTAGGTATGCGCCCGCCCACTTCACCGGTCTCAATTAGTATCCGAATACATTAAAGTTTTGGCGCAATTGATTATTAACGCCGAATATTTTAACTTGATGTAGCAACGCTGTGTCAGTAAAATATGATTTTCCGATTTGATATCGATATATTTTATGATTCAATTCAAACTAGAACCCCGTCTCCAGGAGTTTTTGTCTGTTTTCAAGAACTTGGCTTTAGAATAAATATGTGATGATGATGTTTTAAAATAATGTGAAATCTTGAGATTTTCTTCAACCAAATCAAACCAAGTGAGAAATGCCGTGAAAAGAAAATCAGAACGACAAAGATATTGATTCTGAACCTAGCGTTGTAAATTTCATTACGTCACTATTTAAAAAAAAGTTGTTCGATACATTTCCGCGTAGATCTTGCACCACTGTCCTATGAAGTAGTCGGAATTTTTTGAATTTAGAATCATGTGTTGAAATTATGGTTACAATTTGCGCATCGATTTCCCTGCCCTTATGTGTCATATCATAGTTTAGGTATTTGTATAGCAATGTGTTTTTTTAAGTAATTGGAAAACGCAAAAACTGTTTTACGATTACCTACGCGATACCTGTCGGATGTACCTTGGGTTCGTGATACGTGGCTTAGTTGCCGCATGCGGACACCCACGTGACCTGCGCCTACGCATGCCTGCCTTGTACGGTCAGATTACTTAGTTTGGGCTTCGTTTAGTGAGGTCAACTTTCGGTTCGCGTTAATAAGATGTTTATTTATATGAAAATAGTGGGCGAAGCCACTAATAATGTGGTAAAGTTACGTTAAGTGATTGATGCCACCTATGCATAAGGCTTCAATTCGACACCATGCGAAAGTTTTGAATACTCTGTGCTTAAAGTGAAAACGCCCAAAGCTTTTCACGTTTTCAAGTACATTATTTGCGTTTTGTATCATGTTATAGTTTAATGAAAACGTGTATTTATAGAATTACTAGCTTTCCGCCCGCGGCTTCGCCAGCGTGGTATTCTTTTATATCGCTCATTTCAGGTTTCCCTCGGGGACATCAATTTTTTTTTCAATAAAGGGTAGCCTATGTCCTTTCTCAGGTTCTAAAGATTGTCTGTGCTAAATTTCATTAAAATCGGTTGAGAGGTTTAAGCGTAACAGATAGACAGACAGATAGACAGACAGATAGACAGACATATAGACAGACAGACAGATAGACAGACAGATAGACAGACAGATAGACAGATAGATAGACAGACAGATAGACAGACAGATTGACAGACAGATAGACAGACAGATAGACAGATAGATAGACAGACAGATAGACAGACAGATAGACTGACAGATAGACAGACAGATAGACAGACAGAAAGACAGACTTTCGCATTTATAATATTAGTATGGATAATCAGTTTAAATTTCCCTATACAATGACTATTTCGTGTAATCATGACATTTCAGCTCTAAATTATCGATATCTATTGATCATTATAAATCTGGAAATACTTACACATTTGTCGCGAATTGTAGTTTGATCAACATACTGCTTGACACAGATTTCCGATACAAAAAACGTTTTCCATTTTGTGCGTTTCCCTCTTAAGCGGTCGCGATAAAATAGGGGCTCAAATATGAAGGTGTACTTTCAAAATTTCTCAGTTTCGACATCATATTAGACTGGTATTCAATGTAATAGAAATATCTGGTTTTATCGAGCGTAACGCCTATTTATCGATTAGATCCAATTTGCACTTTATTGCGGCACGCCGTCGACAGCCTAATTTATAATGTAATCGAATCAGTGGCTGGTTGTATTATCATGTCATAAATAACTGAGCGAATAGTAATAGTGCCGCTAAGAATATAACTTCAGTACGGTTCTGAAATACGATTAAGAGATGTTGTAAGAACACTTGGACAGGCAGGGATAGCGTTATATTCGCTGAACCACCACCAGCCATTTGAATACTGGAACTCTTACCAACTGCAGTGATTAAGATAACATCGAGAAACATATTGGTGGTGACGATGTTTTGTTTTACTAACATAAAATTAAATTCTATGACTGTAGTTTTTTTTAATAATTATAAACTATTTCTTGACCGCAATCCCGCCTGGTAGTAAGCAGTGATGTAATCGTTGATGGTAAAGCGCGCTAGTTTATTAAGAGACTATTTACTAAAAAAACTGTATGAATGAATAGGAAGGAAGACCGCAGTTGAGTGAGGTGATGCAATGTTAAACCTAACAACACGACTAAAGATGCTGCACCAGAGGGAGATTGATCTGGAGACCCTCCACAACTAAACTCCAGACACAACAACATTTGGCGCATCGTACCCGGCATACATCGCAACACAACTGCTCAGACCCCTACTCTATACGGCTTCACCAGACATCATACCGGAACACGACGAATCGACGAGTTCTAGATAAAAATCCAAATTTATAAAGGTACAATGCAGTAGCAGATTGCGTGCAGCAGTAGCAGGACAAATGTCGCCGTGACACTACTGGTTTCTACAACTACTGACTTAAGACGACCTGTCGCTAGTTACGGAAGGTATTTCTTAGAAATACATTCTAGACGAACTGCAGTCACACTCAGTTGGTTTTAGTCCTCCATTAAGGCTTATAGTAATAAATAATCTAAACTAAAATCATACATTTAATACACGTCGTCATTAATACTCCGGAACTCTCATCGCGTCACACTCAAGAGTGTTAAGTCCCACTGACCTTTCGCGAGAATAGGTCGCGTGCTGATGGAACCTCGCCAATATCTCACAGAGGACTGAATGCTTTGAAGTCGCTACAGGAAACCGTTTGTAATATCTATTTATTGTTCCATCTAAAAACATTCAAATATACTTACCTAAAAGAAAGTGAAGACGAAAACGCCAAATAGATCAACACGAAAGATAAAAGTCGCCATCTTCTCGCTGAACAATTCAAATATCGCTTGTCATATAAAATTCTATTGCAGAGAATTTTTTGAAATATCACGAAGGAATGGACGCACAATGGCTTCCGTACAATGAGTATTGACTTGGAGTAGATCGGATAGAAAAGCGCCGTGACGTCAACAAATATAATGAGAAAAGAAAAGCGAGAAAGGAGGACCGGAGCCGTGGACCGGACAGCCTCTTGTTCTTAGAACGGAAAATCTATAGTCATGGTAAACAAAACCCATAATTTTTGTGTTTATTTAAAAACTTGATGAGTTCCGACGAACCTTTTCTAGTTCAATTCTATAACCAAGATACCACAGTATCTCAAGACTAAAGTCTTTGACCAGTGTGTGTTGCCAGTGATGACTTACGGAACTGAAACGTGGTCGCTCACAATGGGCCTCATACGAAGGCTTAGAGTCACACAAAGGGCAATAGAAAGAGCTATGCTAGGAGTTTCTCTGCGTGATCGAATCAGAATTGAGGAGATCCACAGAAGAACCAAAGTCACCGACATAGCTCTGCGAGTCGCTAAACTTAAGTGGCAGTGGGCAGGGCACATTGCTCGTAGAACCGATGGCTGAGGGGGCAGTAAGGTTCTGGAGTGGCGGCCACATACTGGAAGACGCAGCGTAGGGAGGCCCCCAACAAGGTGGACCGATGACCTGGTGAAGGTCGCGGGAAGCCGATGGATGGTGCGGGCAGCACAAGACCGGTCATCGTAGAAAGCCTTGGGGGAGGCCTTTGTCCAGCAGTGGACATCTGTAGGCTGAGGAAGAAGAAGAAGAAGACTTTTCTAGTTGAATTTAATTTCATTTATTCATAAAACAAATTAAATTGTGTTAAATATTTACACATGCAATCTACACACAAATGCATGGAAATAAAGATTATTATTTACATTTCAAGCGAAATTTAAATAAAATAACATAACATTCAAACAATTTTTAATACAACATCAAATAATTTTAAATACAATGTCAAAACAGTTTGAAACATAACGTCAAACAATTGTAAATATAATACCACCTTATTCATAAACGCTGCTTAAAGTTAACTAGTGATTAGCGATTCTTTAACCACACATTTTTGACCTTTTAACGCCACTTAACTTTAATCATCGTTTATGAATAAACCCCTTAAACACTATGGTGTTTATTCATACAGGTTGATTTAAATTAAGTGACGTTAAAAGGTCAAAAATGTATGGTTAAAGAATCGCTAATCACTAGTTAACTTTAAGCATGAATAAGGGGGCTTTTCTCAAATACTTGTAAACAACATATAATATCAACCTTCTACCTATGGAGGTAGGCAGAAATAACAATGCCACCTGGTACTTATTTATGATTCTTACATATTCCTTTTGCTTCATTTACGTTCATACAACTGTCGCTATATTCTGCAAAAAATTCACCCTGAAAATTAAAGTGAGATATCATATTAATCGCGTAGGGAAGCCCCCAACAAGGTGGACCGATAATCTGGTAAAGGACGTGGGAAGCCGATGGATGGGGGAAGTACAAGACCGGTGATCGTGGAAGGCCTTGGGGGAGGCCTTTGTCCAGCAGTGGACCTCTATAGGCTGAAGAACAAGAAGATGAAGATCATAATAACCTAGGTAGTTACAAAAGGGATGTTTCCTGGGTAAGAAAAAATTTATTCTATTTAGTCCGTCATTCAGATTATAGAAAAATATTGGATACATATAAAAAGACATCAAAGATCAGGAGTGGTGGCTGGTGACATCACTTCTCTATAAAAAGTGTAGCGTGCAGTGACGTCACACGAGTTTTCAACGCACTGTGTCGTCTTCATTTTTTGTTTATATGAAAAAAAGTAAAAAATACGTGTCTAGTATTTTTTGGAAATCTGACTGACGGACTAATTAGTTTTTAGTCAAATACCGTATTAGTGTCAATCCCTAACTTTAGGTTTAATGACAAAGTACACCTCATATTGTGAGTTTTTATAATAAACTACCTAATGAAGTACCTTTATGAAGCATCGTGCTGAAGTTATAATATAATTCGACGGGTAATCCGATACGCTCTTGAAGTGCGTCATCCGTTGACATACGATACAGTTGTTTCTAATCCTCATTATCGCTAGCGTAAGTATTCATTGACTAGTCACCGTGTTTTGAAACAATGCCTATGTTAACATACCCTACAATGTAGGGCTGGCATTGAATTGAAAGCGCTTACAATGTTTTAATTAATAATACGCGTGTCAAACAAGCTAGAACAATGAGGATTACGTGGCTGTAAGTGTGTGACTGATTTTATTAATTATAATAATATTATGAATAGTCATACGTTGACTTTAGTTTCTCATACGTGATATAAAGTAGTAGAAAAATATACATACCTACACTAGCGGCTGCCAGCGACTATGTTCGAGTGGAGTTAGTTATGCTCCGCTCTTATTGGTTGCAGCGTGATGTTAGAAAGCCTAAAGCCTTCTTAAATTATTGGGCTATTCAACGCAAAAAGAATTTTTCAAATCGGACCAGTATTTTTTGAGATTAGCGCGTTCAAATAAACAAACTCTTCAGCTTTATAATTAGCACTAGCGGCCGCCAGCGACTTCGTTCGCGTGGAGTTAGTTATGCTCCGCTCCTATTGGTCGCAGCGTGATGTTATATAGCCTAAAGCCTTCCTGGATTAATGGGCTATCCAAGGCAAAAATATTTTTTCAAATTGGACCAGTGGTTCTTGAGATTAGGGCGTTCAAACAAACAGACTCTTCAGCTTTATTTTAGTTTATAGATTAGCATTTGCCAGCGGCTTCACCCGCTTGGTGACCCGAAATTATCTCAAAGGACCTACTATCTGGCTGGCAAAACATCTGTCTGCAAAATTTCACCCAAATCTGTTCAGTAGTTTTGGTGTGAAAGAGTGACAGGTAGATGTCTAGCCAACCACACATACTTTCGCGTCTATAATATGCTTTGTAGGCATTAGTAGAATCAGTTATCGATACCTAACAATACCTTCAGGGATCGGACAGGCTTTTCTTTGTTTTGAGTTAAACACTTTAAGATAAGTAGATAAAATATACAAAATATGATAGTGGTATGCACTTTAACTAATCATAACAAATCAATATCCCCAACCACAAGTGCTTAACTGGTTAACCAGTTAACCGGTACTTACTCCCAACTTGATAAGATACAGAGCAGAGATAAAGTTCGTCATTATCCAAGTTGGAATAAGCATTATTCAATTCGCTGTAATATAAGTACTGTGATAAACTTTAGTGGCAGTTTGTACGTGCAGGCAATTGTGAAATATGTATTGTGTTGCATTCTCAGAGTGACCTTTCACACAATATCAACATAGATGTCAGTGACTGCAACTGTCCTCTAACAAATGTATTTTGTAACTTCGCTGTGGCTTGGTCTTAAACGTTTTCGTTTTGGTTGTTCAAAATTCTACGTGCACCTACAAGTCGCTTGTAAATAATTTAGTGTCCTCTTTCATATGTTATTTGAAGTTTATAAATAACTTGAGTTAAGGATGCGGAGTTTTATCTTGTACTAGCGGCCGCCAGCGACTTCGTTCGCGTGGAGTTAGTTATGCTTTGCACCTATTAGTCGCAGCGTGATGTTATATACCCTAAAGCCTTCCTGGATTAATGGGCTATCTGACGCAAAAATATTTTTTCATATCGGACCAGTAGTTCCTGAGATTAGCGCGTTCAAACAAAGAAAACAAACTCTTCAGCTTTTATATTAGTAGAGATTTGAAAATACAAAATATATTTTGGGTCCTGTTTTATTTATTCTTTTTTATTTTTGCAAATGCACACCATTTTTCCAGCGGTTTCCCGCGACCTTCACTAGGTAGTCGGTCCACCTTGTCGGAGGCTTACCCAAGCTGCGTCTTCCGGTGCGTGGTCGCCACTCGAGAGCCCACTGCCACTTAAGTGTTGCAATTCTTCGGGCTATGTCAGTTGCTCTCATTCTTCTGAGGATTTCTGATTCAATCACGGAGTGAAACTCCAAGCATAGCCCTCTCCATTGCCCTTTGAGTGACCTTGAGCTTTCTTATAAGGAACATTGTTAGTAGAGACGTGGGCTCTGTGCCATAAGTCATCACTGATCATCAGACCGCTCGTCGTGGAGATCCTCGGGGAGACCTATATCCAGCAGTGGACGTCTTTCGGTTGAAATGATGATGATGATGACACTATTTTTTCATTTAGGGCACCGACACGTCTTAATTTTAACATTTAAAGGAAAAAGCGACAGTCACATTAAAAAGAAATTATTTTACGAGTTCAATAATAAAACCATAATTATGACTATATATAGCACGACCATCAAGTCGGCCGTCGGCTGTCAAACGGATAATAGTCCAATCATGTGGACACGCTACCTCGCCCCGTGCGATTTAAGGCGAGGACAGATCTACATATGACACGTGCCACCGACAAGTAACGATGAGTAAGTCATTGCCTAATGTATCCATCGCCTTATAAGTTTTCCTGGAGCTTTATTTCTTGTAAGGGTTTTTAAGATTTTTGGAAAACAATTAAGTTTATACAAGGTATTCTTATTCACTCACGAGATCCTTCTAATGAAAGGATTTTGGATACTTACTCAATTTTTGTAAGGATCATTAATAAAACGGTTTGACCTTTATTTGTATGGGTTTTAGTACGGTTTTAATAGGTTCGGTTTACCCGTTGCTATGCAGTTATGATTCAGACATAAAAAGAGCGATGTATTGATTTAATTTGCTGCTTTGTTCCACAGCTGTATTTAGTTCGTAACTTTCCAACTAATGTCGCCAGCGCGAGTGTTGAACTCGGTTTGAACTCATCTGCATCTGCTTTATGAATTCGCTACAATCGCTAAACAATTCGCAGTTGTGTTTGAATTAATTGAATGAAAAGCTCAGTTTTTTCATTTAGATTTTACTAGCTTTCCGCCCGCGGCTACGCGCGCGTGGAGTTTGGTTATATCGCGCTTTTTAGACTTCTCCCGGGAATATCAAATTTTTCCTGGATAAAAAAGTACCCTATTATTTAATCCGCACTTGTAACTTTACGTCAGCAAAATTTCAAAGCAATCGGTTCAGTATTTACTGCGTGAAAGCGGAACAAATAAGCAAACAAACTCACTTTCCCATTTATAATATTAAGTAAGGATTAACCCCTGAACTGCAGTTCATAGTACGAAGATTTAATTTTATGTATAACTTTCAAAGTAATCTACCTAAGTCATCATCATCCCAGCGTTAATCCCAGTCGCATCCGAAGCCTTTTCAGCTTTGGAGTCTGGGGTCCGCTTTACCAGTCCAACTGCTGATATGGCTAAATTTCGACATTTTCCGTGAAGCGACTGCCGTCTGACCTCCACAACCCGAAGGCGACATCGAAACATTGCAGTTAGACCTATTGTTAGATTTTTGAGGGCTCCAACAACCCGTAACGACTGCCATTAGATGTTCGTATAGCAACCGGGACCAACGGCTTAACGTGCTTTCCGAGGCACGACCAGACCAGTGCAAATATTCATATTCATGCATACAAATACTTACACTGTGCGGGGATCGAAACCGCGTCACCTTGCGCAGCGGCCGCGTCCGCTACCGTTACGGCACGGAGGCTGTCATAGAGAAAGTAATCTACCTGAGTACCTAGCTTAATTTCAATTGTTCTCTCTTTTGCGCAAGTTGGAAAAATTATCCCCTATTACATTTTTCAGAATGTTTACCTTATATTAAAAACCATTTATCTGCACAGCTTAACGAGTTTGCAACAATGCTTTTATATTCCTTTGTGGCCGATATTACGAGCTAACAGCATAATAACTCTCTATATACATTTATTTATAACTACGTTTTATCACGAAAACTATAATAATGGCTGCTTGGCTGTTTAACTTTTACATTCAAGAACATGTGACCGGGTTAGCGGTTTTTATTTTGCAGTTTTTTTGGAAAACTGCGGTCTCATAGAGGAAGCAGTAAGAACTTTTAAGAGTGAAAACAAAAAGCCTTTGTGATTCAAATTAGGTTTTATTTTGATGTTCCATAAAATGCTATCTGATAACCATGACTTCTTATAGTGCGCCATTGAATTACATAATAGGCATGTAGGAAGGTCACTCTCGTCATAGGTTCATAGTCAACGAGTTAATGCGGGTGACGGCATAGGAAACAGCTAGTTACTCACAAATCCGTTTCTTGCGATATGGGTTAGTAGCGGCACACTGTGTTGCCAGCGGACGGGATATTCGACACGCAAGCCCCAGCTTTTTACGGTTATTTATGTATTTCACCTACACTATAATAATGTCAAGTTATTTATTTAATGTGTTATTTATGAACTCAGTTGGCGTTGGTTCATACACCATTTTTTTTTCGGGGTGGAACACCTCATAGGATGACTGCCGCCCTGGGGTGGGCGACGGGGTCTGTCAGACTTTTACTGACTAAAACCACTCTGGTGTCTCTTCTATCACGAGCGTGCGTGGGACCGTGGGAGTCTAAATTCTTCCATGGCCCCACACTCTCTCTCGTGCTGGCCCGGTCTGTCCGGGCCTCGTCTCCTGTATGGGGTAGTGGGGTGTTAAACTACCCCGTGCATCGCCTCAGAGGCGCGCGCCGACACTCGCGCGCACCTCCGCCTCGGCGTCCATCGAATAGGGGGCGGGCACTTCCCCATGTCCCTCGCCCCTGGACCCATTCATGGGGGGCGGAAGAGGGCGTTATCCACCCTTCCTCGACGCCCGATGCGTCTTCTGCGGCCCGGGAAGGGAGTTGAGATCTCCCTCTCCCGTCCCGCAGCTTCCTTCTGCGACATCAAGTCCTCGCAGAAGGACACCACCGCGTCCCACGACACTGCGCTACCGACCATCCTCCGCACTACTGCCGGCAGCGACTGGTTCATAGACCAACGCCAACTCAGTAATATCGACAATAAATATTATGTATTCAAATATTGCTGTCAACATAGTCCGTTTGTATTTGTGATTAAGAAAGTATCCAGCTGGAAAATCTACTAGACACTATTTTTTTTCAGCTCAATAAATAGAATATAATGCATTGAGAAAAAGGTCAACGAAACTACAAAAAAAAAAAAACTATTAAGATGATAAATATTAATAAAAAACCGGATGCTCTACATCTTTTTATATGCGCTCTAAAACAGTAATTTGCAATAAAACTTGTCTATGTATGTTCTAATGAATCGCGAATTTTGCTAGACAGGGTCGGCGACCAATGACCAGATGGTTTGAACATGAGGCGATGACTCAGTGGCCATCACTCCACCGTCCTCCGTCTGTCGGCAGTTGGCACTCCCCATCATTTAAGTGCTATGGACCGCTATGGAACTTTACTAGCGCAATTATTTTACCGACCGCCGTATTTAAACTTAGGCAATAACACAAAGGATGCTTTGGTGACTAAATTGAGTTTCTTGAGTGTTTGACGGCCATAAGTTTCATTATAGGCGTTTTATGGACATTTTCAAACAGACTACACCAATAGGTGTTAACGGATACAGAGATTCTATTTAGAGTGTAGGTATCTAACTATCCAACTCTCTCTACTCTCTAGTTATAAACGACTTACTTACTCAGCCATGAATTCTAGGAACCAATCTATACTTCTATACTAATATATAAAGCTGAAGAGTTTGTTTGTTTGAACGCGCTAATCTCAGGAACTACTGGTCCGATTTGAAAAATTCTTTTGCGTTGGATAGCCCATTAATCCAGGAAGGCTTTAGGCTATATGACATCTCACTGCGACTAATACGAGCGGAGCATAACTAACTCTTCGCGAACGAAGTCGCTGGCGGCCGCTAGTCTAATATAAGATTCCTATCTTCGAAAGTTTGCTTAACAATTAGCGCTTTCCAGAGAGAATTGTTCGAGCTGAATGGTCGCGCGATATTTATTGCGGGAATTGGCACTCCTTCACTCACGAATATATGTGAATTGCTAAAAGAAACTAGACATAGAAAATTTACACTATCTAAACACTCACTAGGCAGTGGGTGTTTAGATAGTGTAAATTTTAGAGGCGTGCCATCAATCTAAAGCTATCAATTTATAAACATGTTGAGCGATCTTACACATAATAATATATTCTTATTCTATTGTAGTCATTGGTCTGTTTGAGATAATATGATAATAAAATGGTGTATTTATTTTCTAAATCGCTTCTCGTATCGAAGTTATTTGGATAGTCGGCCCACCAAGGTTGACAACTCCTGTTGCATCACGTTACTGCTGACCGTATTTAAAGTTTCCGCATTTAATGCTACAAGGAGTGGCAAATAATTATGATGAGATTGTAAAGACCATACAATAGAGGGTGTATCTGACATCGACGCACAAACCAGTACCATGGATCCAGTACATGATTCTGAACCCCCCAGTGGTGGAATTACACGTCGGCTTTTTCATGATTAAAAAAACTATATGTATTTTTTTTTACGTTAGACCGTTCATATATAATTGCAATACTTTTATAACCCAATAAGATTTTAAAGTAAACATTAATTAATTCGCTAATTACACAAAAAAAGCGCAATATGAATAAAACTCGAAAACTATCTTATCAGCTGATTTAATCATACATACAAACCTGCACGGCAGCACGCTTGCAACGTTCAAAGGCCGAGCCGACACCTTTTTTTAAATACTGTGATTTCTGTAACCGCTCATTAACGACATAAATGACTAGCATAATTTTATTAGTGGCATGCGGTGTAGCCTTTTCGAGAAGTTTGCGCTACGATGTCAGATACACCCTGTATATTGATCCTATATTATAATCTTGCGACAAACATCCTGCAGGGTAATTGTATAACATACTACTTTTTCTTTCTTTCTTTTTTGGTTTCGCACGGTTTGTGCATTTAGCCAATGTCACGTAATGAATTATTCATGTCGAAAAAGACGGCCGCGTGAACCGTCTTACGAGGGAGGTTTGAGGTAAAGTCATGATGTGGCCACTATGCTGCGATATTTCACTATTATTTATGAATTATTTACGGAATGCACTTTTTACTACATAAATCACGCATTTTTATTTAGTGAACAACACTATAAAAAAATTTAAAAGTCCAATGAAAAACGAGCGTGACACTCAGCTTGATTTTCCCACCAAAACTCTAACATACTATCAGTAGCAATGGGTTTCATTTTGACAGTTCAACAACATTCATTGCGTTATTTACGTTGTTGAGCAGACACATATTCCCAACTTATGGAGCAATGGTTTAGCAATTGGCTTCATTATCATTCCAATTGATAGTAACAGAGTGCTACGCAATTATGAAGCTGATGTGAATTATACTATTCATCTTAGACAATTGAGTTTCGTCATCGGATTTTGTTGTGCGATACTTAAACCATACTTAAACGTTATCTAAGCGAGGATTGATTCAGGATATTCAGATTATTATTCAGCTTACAATATATTTCTACATCGTTCTCACACGGTTGATTTCAACATGAATGATGTAATCAAATATTTGTAACAATAGCTTGAAAATTTGAAAGAGTGTCCATGGAGTTTCTTGCCCGTCCTTCTCCATAGGTACCCATTCTTTGGAATGGGCGACTAGCTTCATCTTATTTACTGACCGACCTTCTGACAATTCAAAAGTGCCTGTAACTGGTTTATTTGAAATAAATGCTTTGATTTGATTTGGATAATTTACAACTTTGGATAAAAGAAGTTAGTGTTTATTGTTTATTTACTCCGTTTTTACTCCGTTTCTTGCCCGTCCTTCTCCATAGGTACCTACTTTTGGAATGGGCCACTAGCTTCATCTTATTGACTGACCGACCTGACAATTCAAAAGTGCCTGTAACTGGTTTATTTGAAATAAATGCTTTGATTTGATTTGGATAATTTACAACTTTGGATAAAAGAAGTTAGTGTTTATTGTTTATTTACTCCGTTTAAATACAAAAAGGTCATGTCTAACCTTTCTCCATTTGAAGTTTAAATAAATTGCCTTTTAGGAAAGTCTTAAAATTGGCGACTTTACGTGCCTCCCTCCGACACGGCACGAGGACAACGTTAGCGAGGGCTGAGGGTCTCTTCTCATTACCATGCTCCGACCGTCTCGTAAAACAGTGATTTTATTAATTTTACTAAAGCAATTCTGTCTCTGTAAAGAATAAGTCACCCTGTTCCTTTGCGTAATATTATAAAAGGTGTCAGGGGATGGGCTCTCCATTTTCCATGTAATCGTGACAATTTTCGACCATTTGTACTTTCTCTCTTTGCTGAGGATTTAGCAGTGAAAATTTTATGATGATGATAAATCACTGATAAGTCATGATAAGTTTATACTTCCACTTACATTACACTACTTATTGACTTGTTTACACTGATAATCCATCTCTATAAAGTGCGTATGTTTGTATGTCTGTCTGTATGTATGTGCCCGAAGTTGCTCAAAACCCTCACCACTATAGATAATCATATAGATCTGGATGCGCTGAGTTCAAAAACGCGCGCGCGCATAATGCGCGGAATCTCGGTCCTATTCTCATAAAGTTTAATTAACTAAGTCTGCTATAAAATTATGCAAGTCTAATTTTGAATTCAAGTAGCATTCATTAATATATGTATACTTAAAGTAATATTTTAAAGAGATTTTCTTTGTTTGTTTCTGACGCTTTTCCGATAAAACGGCTGAAAGGGTTTAGATGAAAATTGCCACATGTAGCGGTACCTACAAACGCCACATGGAACAACGCGTCATAGTGACGTCACACGAATTCTACATCTCGCAATCAGAGTTTACCGTGCAATTAGCATACCTACAACTTCCCAATTTCAAGCATTGGGCAAGTGCCCGCCAGCCATAACAGCCGTCTGGTCGGAGGATCCTCCCTTTTCTATGGAGGATGAGTAAACTTTACTCCCTGTTCCTCATGCCTCCACACCACATGTTTAGATCATGGATTATTAGTAGATTTGGACCCTAATGCAGGTCCAAATCTACTACTTTATCCCGATACTCCTCGGGATCGAGACTTAAGCGAGTGAAACCGAGGGGCGCGTTTTGCTAACTAACAAGACGCTTTACCTTGAAACGTTTCAGGTTACAGCGGATGCTGCGAAGACGTTAAAATAAACGTAGCAGCAAGGACTACTTTGTAAGCAGTTTTATGTTAATAACTCACACTTGTCGTTTTGCACGGTACGCGTTGTTAAATTGTCCACGGGCAGGCAATGGAGTAACGCGTTATGCTTTCATCTTGTACCTACATATATTGTTGTTTGATTACAATAGCTGCAAGATCCAGACACAGGTAGTCTGAAGAGACACTTGTGCACTATGATATTCGGTAATTTTTTAGAATTACTAAACCTCTTTCACAAGAAAGTTCACAAGAAACTATTTAAATACGTTTAAGCTACCTAATTCAATTGTGAATATGCTTTAAATCCAGTACGCAGTAGGTACAGTATAAATATTCAGACCCTTCATTTATGAATATTCAACTTCTTACATAGAATATTTTAAGACTGTGTATTAAACTAGGCATTCTTAATCATTTATGCAACTGCCTAAAATAGGGCTATTTTAAGACCTAAATCAACACTGTTCTACATTTAAATTGTTCAATACGCCTCTTATCCTAAATGGTTGGCAACACTGGCAAGTAATAACATTAAAGGTGGATAGGTTAAATACGCTAAGCAAGTGGAGCGTCAAAACTTGGCCTATTAGCCTAATTATGTCTTATTCGCTACAGATAATTATCACATTCTGTCCTTATTCAACGTGTTATCTAATAAAATCGGCATACAGAATGTACTTAACGTTTCGTCGTGCAGTGAATAAAAACCGAAAAGAATTCTGATTTTAATATATTGAATTTGTGAATCTGTCACAATTGAATTTTCTTTTAAAGGCTCGTCGAAAAAGACAGGTTTTTGCCACACAGTCGTTTTGCCGCTTTCTAGAGAGTGAACCGTCGTTTTTCTTTTTAAAATTGATCTTCAAAACGACGGAAACAAAGTATGTAGATGCCTTTTTACTTAAGTATATTTTCTTTACTGGCAAGCATAACATTCCTAATAACAGGCTCCATATAATGGAACATAATTTGTTTCATATTCCATTTTTAAATTTAACTCCCGCCTCGTTTTCGATTGGAACTGAAGAGTTCAACTAGCTAAGACATTTTTATAGAGACTGTTTAATGCACATTAGATGCACTCATCAGTTCTTATTAGGTACCACCCACGCCAGTGCATCGTCCTCAGTAATTCGCCTTAATCAACGCACCCACTGCGATAATAATTAAAATATTAAACCCTTGAGACCATTCTGGCAACCGCTTTATGCTAATAACTTCATTAAAACCGTCAACAGATTTTATTATTGATAACACTTTTATTGACACCGATGAAGTTAATATTATTTCTGGGTTTTTCGATTTTAATGAGCCTGACCTTTGAACTGGACTATCATTTTCCACTTGGAAGCCAGTGGGTGGGTGAGAAACACCAATCAGTAGATCATTAAGGTTTTAACGAGTATCTGATAATTAGTTCCCATAAATGGTTAAGAGGTGTTATTTCACAGCTTATTACGATGGTGGGCGTAAAATATTGACGCTTAATATATTTTGGATAAAACATAATATGATACTTAATACAGTTTACGTATAAAAATAATTTGCAATAAATTTCATAATCAGCCATTTTAACTTCCTTGTCCAATTTACGGAGGCATTTTGCATTAATTTTATTGTCCTATTTGGTGCTTTTTCCGGCAATTCTTTTGAGATCTTCAATGGTGGTCAATTTTAGAGACTAGTCATTGCCACTGTAGATTTATAATAGTGTGCACAGGTATATGCACAGACATAGATGCACCTCTTTACTCCCTCTCATAGTCTACAATCCGACGCGAACGGAGAGTGATCAATGATGAGCCCTTGGTCGTACACTTGCCCCTAATCGGCGAACACATTTTTGTCAAACGATGCGACTAGTTGCGATCGTTTGGACTGCAGTTGACATTATTTTACACTAAAATAATATCAAACATTTCATAAATCATTTTACACAACAACAGCTACCCCCACGAAATCTCGTAGAACATGTAGGTATGTTCTCTAATTACTAAACAAAGTCAACCGCGTGTGACTATAGCACACACATGATTGCGACTAGTTGGGATCAGTGGGGACCGCCCATTGGTCCGTTCGGTCCAAACAATCCAAATGATCCCAACTAATCGCAATCATTTGACAAAATGTGTTCGCCGATTAGGGGCTGATCTCTCTGTCTGGTCATGAAAATATTCTCCCATCTCCGTTCCACCATCGGACGACCCGTTGCACGGCGAGTTTCCACCCTTACGTTGTTAACATCACTACGATCCGGACGAAGCGTTACGCCTCCTCCTTTTACCGCGTACATCGAGGGACTGGAACAATTTGCCAGCGGCGGTGTTTCCGTCGGACTACAATTTGAGTGTTTTCAAGGCTAGAGTGAATAGGCTCTTAAAACTAGTGCGCTTTACCATCAACGATTGCGTCACTGCTTACCATCAGGCGGGATTGCGGTCAAGCGCTAGTTTATAATTTACAATAAAAAAAGGTACTTATATGATGTACCTAGCCAACTCATTATTACTGCCAGTCTTTGTTCCCTTCGTGCAAGCATAAGCTTTTTGGTCCTTCGGTACGGATTTGTTATGTAAATGTAATAAAACATTTCTCTCAATGTTGACGCAGCCGCAACCCAGTTCTCATATATTTGCAAAAGGTTAAATTAATTTCTTACCCAGACTTGATTTAGTTACCTATATAAATATGTATGTGGGGTTTGTTTAGGGCAAGTGAAGGGCACTTTCGGACTCGCAGGACGGGAGGGCAATGACTTCGGCTTCATATCTGTCATCACACCTCGCTGATAACTCTTTCTAAGTGTTTCAGGTTATGAAATAGCGATGGAATCACAATTTACAAATGTTTTTTTTAGTTAATAGTTATTAACTAGTGCTTGACTGCAATCCCGCCTGATGGTAAGCAGTGATGCATTCGTTGATGGTAAAGCGCACTAGTTTATTAAGTCTATTCACTTAAAAACTTAGGAATAGGAAGGATGACGGCAGTTGAGCGAGGTGATGCAATGTTAAACCCAAGACCAACACCACTAACGCTGCTGCACCAGAGGGAGTTTAATCTTGAGACCCTTCACGATCAAACTACCGACACAATAACATTTACGCGGCACACATCGCAACAACTGCTCAGACCCGTCCTCCGTACGGCTTCACCAGACATCATGGCGGAACACGCCGAATCGCTTGGCGGCAAGACTTTGTCTGGTGGGTGGTAACTTCTGCCGGCAGCCGATATTATGGTTTACTACCGAGACATTTTACAAATGTCTCTATTGCGTCCAGTTTTATGGTTCCTTTGAATTTTATTGTTGTCTATACAACGTGTAACTAAAAGGCTATATACATACCAAGGGCATGGCATCTTTAGATGATATCAAATGATATCGGAAGGGTTTCAACTCAAAATAAAATACTCAAAAAATTGGTACCAAATTTTCGGTTTCGTGTGTTTCTTAAAATCAAATCATAAAAACGTGGCAGCACACTACATACATTAATAACTACTCGTTACCCGTCACGTTACTTGCCAAAATCCGATAAATGCCTTCAATATCTCTGTGCGACTAGTATGATCGTAGCCTATCACAGGCGGTGTTTTTCCTCATAACTTCCTAACATAAAGAGATAGGATTCAAACACCCTTCCAGTATCGTTTGATATCATGTAAAGATGCTATGCTTTTGTTATGTATATACCCTTCATGTTACACGTTGTATAATAGGTAGTAGGTAGGTATGATAGGTACCTACCTTCTTTTCAGTAATAAAATGTTGTGTTGTGTGACGTAATATTACTCCATATTATCCATAATAAACATACTTCCAAACAACTCCTTACTAATATTATAAATCGGAAAGTGAGTTAGTTTGTTCCGCTTTCACGCCGTAACTACTGAACCGATTGCTTGGAAATTTTTCAGACGTAAAGTTAGAAGTCCGGATTAAATAATAGGGTACTTTTAATCCCGGAAAAATTGGATATTCCCGAGGGAAAACAAAACTACCGAATTCTGCGCGCGCGAAGTTGCGGGTGGAAAGCTAGTATTATAATAAATGCGAATTTCACTTTGGCTCGCTTTCAAGCTAAAACAGCTTAACTGATTTGTATGAATTTTCACACACAGATATCATAGACCTTGTCTCAGGTAAGGACATAGACTACTATTGATTCTAGAACGCAGACGAAGTCGCGGGCGACAGTTAGTTATTTATATGATGCTATTTTGTAAGACCAATGGTGGATTAGTGGTAAGAGTCGCCAGTCGTAAGTCGTAGGGTCGAAGCCTAAAGAATGCCCTTTACTTTGTGTAAATAATTATTTTATCACCATTGCTCACAAAACGGTAAAGTAAACCATCGAATTTTAGTTTTCCGGTTGTCGTTCCATTTGACAAGTCCAAGGCTGGACTTGGGTGATGGATTTCAACCAACTTCTCGGATTGCATTCCGGAAATCGGAACATAATAGGCTGATTATGATTATATTGCTTCCATTTTATTTAAATTACTGCTTCAAGATACAATTGAAGAATAAACAAAAGACAATCATTAATTTGTTTTCTTAATACAGTTGGCAGACTACTTGATTACAAATGTCTATTTGATTCGGTTAAACCCATTATCCGTTATTGAAAACTAATTAGCTCACAGATTGCTCCAAAGATGAAGACAGCAACAGTAAAGTCAGCCAAGTTCGCGCGTGAATTATTATCTCTCGTCATTATGCGACTGATTTATATCCGATACTCAAGCAACAGCGGTGGCGGCTTATCCTTTGAATTAAATTAAACAACCCTTGTCAGACGCGCCGCATATTTCATTCACAACATACACAATCTGACACCTCGAGGCACGGCGCAGAACCCAGCATTAAGATAACTCACCCAAAGGAATTTTATGTAAATTAGCAACATTTGCATTTTTGTTTTTTTACATTTTCGCATACCTGTAGGCCACCGTGCGAATGCAACTAATGAACTCGTTTTTTCGTGACTTTGTTTATTACGCTGGCGCCGTTCTGATCAACGTTTTAATTAGGTGTTAATAAAAGTGATTTATGAATTTAATCGGAACTGTGTGGGTTAGATTTGATTGTAATTTGATTTTTATTATCGAAGCACCTCGTGGTAAAAACAAGGAAAATTGATGAAGGTTTAAACTTGTGTGGTGTGTTGTGATTTCGCATGCCAACCGTGATTCAGTCTTATAATAAAGCAAACACTGAGCAATTGAGTTGATTCAAATTGTTTTTGACAGTAAAACTTAATAACTCTATTTCCACAGCCTTGTACGGACGACAGGTCAAGCTACCCAAACTGCCAAATATTCCCAATGAACCTTAAGCCTTATGCTTTAGAGATAACATTGAAAATCTAATGAAGAAATCTGACAGATTGTAGTAGCTAGATGTGCTGTCGTCTGTACATACAGCACCATAAAAATGTGATTAACATTGATATTCAAGTTTTATCATTTTGAGTGATTCTGTATGCGGTAACTATAGAAAAAAATTTGCAATTGTACCATCGCCTAGCTCCATGAAGAATAGAGGTAAACAAACCAGTTTAGGGTTATCACAACTCACGTTTTACAAATCTCCTGTTATTTACATGATTATCGCCTTTTACATGCTAGCTATTTATTAACAATTCCTACAGCAGCATATTTCAAAGAATCACTAAAATAACACGCATAATAACTTCGTATTTCGAAAACCATTAAAAAGTCGATATTAATTTTACGTGATAGCCCTACAAAAAAGAAAATGGATGAAATCCAGGTATTAAACACATTTTGTGGAAATCAACCAATGAATAAAGTTGAGGCATTTATCAATACATTTTTGCGTATTTTAATAACTTTCAAATCAACTACATAACACAAGCATTGTAATACTTTCAAATATGGACTATATGTATCAAAAATGTAACCTATTAGGAAATTAGCTTACACGTGTGTCATATTTCATTCAAATCTGTTAAGCGTTCTATGCAAATCATAAATCTCTAAACATAAATAAACTGTTTAGATTAGTAGGAAGTAGGATTATTACTTTTATGAAAATCATCTGTGTAGAAAAGATTGTTAACATCTGTCTTTTAGGCGTAAACTACTCGTTAGTTCGTAGCAACGGTTTGTTTACTCTATTCTTTATCGAATTTGGCTCAACTGTAGATGTTAATTGTGGACGGATTACTAGGAGCGTGACAGGAAAAGCTGACCGATTACATCGAGATGTGAATCATATCGCCTGTTCGTGGAACGCGTAATTATTTCATTGATGTAATAGGACCCACAGACAACACTCCCACACATGCACCGCTCTATTTTAGCAGTTTTATTATGTCATTACACGGTAGTCATTGTTTTGTAAGGTAATGAGTACGTAGCTAAATGTTTTGTAGCGTGGGCTGATCAAATCATTGTATTTTATGAAACAATTAGTATAAAAAAAAAAACTAAAAACATGCTTTTAAAAATATCAAACTAAAAGATTAAAATAATTTTTAAAGCGTGAGGCACTCTGTGCCATAATTTTTTATATTAAGCGCCTCACGCTTTTTTAAAAAAATATTTTAAGCTTATTAGTTTGATATTTTTTAAAAGCATGCTTTAGTTTTTAAACTAAAATGTGCAGAATACAAAGTAGAGTTCGCAAATAAGTTGCTTGGGTTTTCCAAATGTTTATAAAGCGTTCGTTTTTATAAAACTTACTTAGATTAAATTTTGATTACAATACTAATAATACTTCAATTTGAAGATGTGTTAGAAAGACGATTAACGTTAAACGAATTGGAGAGTCTACAAAACAATCATTCTAAATGATTATCGCTAACAATGGGCCTTATAAGAAGGCTCAAAGTCACTCAAAGGGCAATGGAGAGGGCTATGCTTGGGTTTCACTGCGCGATCGAATCAGGAATGAGGAGATCCGCAGAAGAACGAGAGTAGCCGACATAGCCTGAAGAATTGCAACACTAAAGTGGCAGTGGGCTGGACAAGGTGGACCGACGACCTGGTGAAGGTCGCGGAAAGCTCTGGATGCGGGAGGCGCAGGACCGGTCGTCGAAGAACCTTGGAGGAGGCCTATGTCCAGCAGTGGATGTCTTTCGGCTAAAATGATAATGATGATGAATGATGATGCACTAGAAAAAACTAATTTGGCAAAAATTTTAATGAAAGTGAATCGTACCGGTTGGGTGGTTATTCTCAAAATAATGGTAATTAGTGACACGTGCGAGATAAATTATCACGGGAAGGGTATAAGCCCCGCACGATGATATTGCGATGGAACCTTGTCACAATAACAGCGTTGTGACGTCATCTGTCACACAAAAGGACAGCTAGCAAAAGAATGTTAAATGCAAAATTAATATTAGGGTTAAGGGTTTATTTGTATTATATAATTTTATTACACTCTTTATAAAGAGTGTATGTATAAATTAATATTAGGGTTAAGGGTTACCTACTCACCCATATTCTGACAAACAAACTTTCATTATTAAAAATTTCAAGGAAATAATTTTTGTAGACGTAAGAAAAATATACTTATTCGTATATCTTTCTTACATGTATACTATTTTTTTCTAACTACATTTCTGTTAATTTTCGAGCGGGAATTGAACCAGAGTCCACTGTGTAGTAGTCATGTTTTAATTACTACCTACATCTATCAGCTTATAAATAAAACCAGGATAATATGTAAAAAAATGTATGTAGTCTTCCGAATCAGAACTGCTTTCTGTGTCTGTCGTTTCCGATTCACTGTCGTCGCCGTATTTATGACAAATAACTCGTCAGTTATTCGGTCTTTATTCCAATATTCCTCTTCAAGCCGTTTAACATGATTGACTTCCTTTCGTCAGTCATCTGGAGTTATTGACTCCGACGCCTCCAACGTCAGAGCTTCAATGCGACTTTCCAACTGCTCCACATTCTTTTCTGACACCCTCGTCTTTACCAGGTTCCAGATGTACTCAATGGGGTTGAGGCCGCAGTTGTAATCTAACGACTTCATGGCCATTGCCAGCTAATAATTTGTCAATTTTATAATTTTTCGGCGGTCTGTGCCGTTTAATTAATAAATACAGTTCAGGTTTTGTACTGTCGTTGGGAAAGTCGATGTTGTGATCTTGTAGCCACTCAACAATCAACTGTTTTTTATTGTTCATACTTGGTGGCCTATTCTCATCCCTACTGTGATAAGGGGCGTTGTCCAACACAATTTTGGAGTTGCGTGGTATGTTGGGTACTAATTTTTCTGTAAGCCACTTGGTGAAATTCTCAGCATTCATTTGATCATAGTAATCCCCTGTTTTGGTATCTGCTTTAAACATTAAAAGGGCATAGTCAACAAAACCGCATTAACTTCTTTATCCATCGGCGACCGGGGCTGTCGTTCCATCTCACTCCATCGGTTGCTGTTTGCCAACATTTTTCTAAATAAATAACGGGTCTTTTGTCTTTTATTTTTCACCAAGCGAGTAATTTTCTTTCATACGTCGTTAATATTTAGCCCTCCACGCTTGAATTTGGGGTCTTTAAATTGGGGCCAGTCTTTTTTGGGAGCATCGTTTAAATTGGTAGCCTAAATCACATTTAATTATTTTTCTTAATGTAGTTTCACTGCCAGTATAATTAAGGTCTACTTTTGAAGCCGCCAAGATTTTGCGCATTGTGGGTATTTCTCTCCTCACCGTATACATTGAATCTATAATATTTCTTAAAGCTGTTAAGGAAAACCCGTCGAAATATTTCTTCTTTTGTCTTTTTCCTTTAGTAGGAGTTCTCATTTTGCTGCCACTGGCTGTTGCTGACTCATGCTCTCGTCTCAATTTCGTCACAGTATTTTTTTGCAACGCCTGTGGCACATGCCACACACTCCGTGACTTTGATAGAATTTTGCAAAATATTTTTAATAACTATAAGCAGTTGCTTCGGTATTAAAATGTCCAAAGCACTTTTTAAAGCATGGTTTATACTTTCAAGAACTAACTTACAGTCCTCTTTCTCCTTAACAAAATAATTGTCCACTTTAATTATAATTTCACGAGCACGACTATTAATTAATTTCTTACTCATTTTAACGAGTAACAGCTAACAAAACTAAACAACAAAACTCAAGAACAACAATAAAACAGGATAACAAAACAAAAAGCTAACAAAAATATTCGATGTGCGTAAGTGGGTAAGCGCGGACTGAACTTGCGAACGGTACCGACGGTCCGAGTTCGACTACGTCACCAAGATGGCCGCCAGTCGCAATATCATCGTGCGGGGCTAGTAATTGGGGCTCGAAAACGTACGCTCGTGATTCCGAATTATGCGGAATTATAGCGAAATTATCTACCAAAGCTGTTTGTAGTTGTGTGAAGCCGTTTATTTAAACGAGCTTTCGAGAAAGATTTAGGAACACACGTAATTATGTTTGATTGTTTGCTTATTAGTCGATTCGCATGAAACTACTGGCCTCGCCCGGAATGGGCAAATCGTCAATCCATACTAATATTATAAATGCGAAAGTATCTCTGTCTGTCTGTCTGTCCGGCTTTCACGCCAAAACTACTGAACCGATTTTGATGAAATTTGGCACAGACAATCTTTAGACCCTGAGAAAGGACATAGGCTACCTTTTATCCCGGAAAAATTTGATGTTCCCGAGGGAAATCTAAAAAGCGCGGTATAACCGAACTCCACGCGGGCGAAGCCGCGGGCGGAAAGCAGAAAGTTTTAAATAAATCCTTTTTTTTTTTCCACAGGCGACTTGTACTGACTGGCTTATGCAAGGAAATTAAGAAAACTTAATATTATTTATACGTGACGATATGCTTGTTTTAGGAGAGTAAATTGTTGCGAATCGAATAAATCAGTCGATGCTAAAAGGTGAAATATGTACATATGTTTCCACTTAACAGACATCAACGAACTTATTATTAGTACCTACTGCAAATAAAGACTTTGCGATGATTCATAGATCGTTAGATACTAAAATGTCATTTGCATACTATGTTAATCGCACAAAAAATGTTTAGCTTATAAATAATGATATTTGTCATAATATTTGACATTCTATGAGTGAATCATACCAAATTAAGTAGCGGAAATGTCAGATTAATATTATATTATATCTAGCTAGACCAAGGGCGGATCCAGCTTTGGCGCCAGGGGGGGGTCACTTAGTCGTGGTCAAGTCAGAAGAAGTTTTAATTAAACTTTGATAATAATAGGTACCTACAATTAAAAAGAAGGTATTTTATTAATAAGTACCTACTGAACATAAAAATACCTAATTAAATAACGAAATCAATTTTTCTTTTACGTCTCCTGCCGAAATGTTTTATCACTTCATCTATTTCAATGGGTACGTTTTTATGGACGTGGAGAAGTGCCAGTCCGGTTAGACGTTCTTCAATCATTAAAGCTCTTTCCCATGCTTTGATTTTTCGTAACGTAGACGACGTTCCACTGGGTGCTGAGAGGCGAGCTCAGACTGGGGGGAGATCTGACGAGTTAAGCAGACGACACGCTGGTCACCGCCCGGGGGAGCTCGCACAGGGAAACAATGTTGCTGACGACGGCTGCGGTATCACAGGTGGTGGGCCGCATACGTCGCCTAGGCCTGGAGGTGGCGCTCAACAAGTCGGAGGCCATGGTTTCATGGTCTCCGGCGGGCGCCGCCACCCGGCTCACTGCGTCAGCTCGAGCAGCGTCGGTCGCAGCTCCGAGAGGTCCTGGTGGCAGTGGCAGGATGGCGGGACAGGCTTTCGTGCCCTACCGCAGGCCTTACCACCATCGAGGCGATCCGGCCGGTACTGGCGGACTGGCTCGGGAGAAGGCAGGGCTCCCTGATGTTTCGGATTACACAGGTACTTTCGGGGCATGGTTGCTTCGGAAAGTACCTGTGTCGCATAAACATGGAGCTGGACGCCCGGTAGCACTACTGCACCAACTGCCGGGAGCGGGATACGCTGGCAGAGTATGCCACGTGCGGAGGAGCTGCGCCGTGCCTTCATCTCGGCCGGCAGGGAGCTGTCACTGCCGTAATCGAGTCGATGGTTGGCAGTGATGAGTCCTAGGATGCGGTGGTTTCCTTCTGCGAAACAGTGGTCTCGCAGAGGCTGTGGACAGGGAGAGGGAGATCTCGTCCTCTCACCCGACCCACAGCAGGCGCACCGGGCGTCGGCGGAGGGCGGATAACGCCCTCTTTCAGCCACCCTAAACGGGTCCAGGGGCGACACACTCGGGGACATCTGTCACCCCCCAAACATCAGAACCCGGGGTGGCGGCACGAAGTGTTCCACACGCGCCACTCTTAGACGTCATGGGGGGAGTCGTACACATCATTCAGCCGAGGAGGCCCACAGTGGTGGGCCAGCACCAATCAGGGGTTGCGGAAGCAGTCTTCGTTCTCGCAACCCCGGTGTAGGTGCGAGATGGAACACCGGGGTGGTTTTTAATGAGTAGGTGTCTGACAGACCCTGTCGCCCACCCCAGGGCGGCGGACATGCATGAGGATTTTCCAACCAGGAAAGAAAAAAAAAACGCTTAGACCTTAGACTTACGAAGCTTAGGACCTTCAATTTGCCTCACCAAAAAAAAAAACGTAGTTATGTACAGACGAAGTGTTCTTAAACATCATACAGAACAGGGTAAGACCGAAATGTGACGAACAAACAGTCAATTCGGATTTCGCTCTGGTGTCGGTATTCGTGAAGCTCTTTTGCCCTCAACGTCCTCGTAAAAAAATGCAGGGATATGCACTGCTGTGCTTTATAGATTACGAACAGGCATTCGACCGGGTTAAGCACCAGCACCTCCTGGGTCTAGGTATTAACAGATATTGAACTCGATAGCAAAGACATCAGGATTATCCGTAATCTGTACGAGAACCAAGTAGCTACAATCAAAGTTAAAAATGAGGAGACCGAGGAAATCAAGATCTGTCGTGGAGCTCTGCAAGGCTGTGTCTCCGTTGCTCTTCAATATTTATTCCGAGGCAGTGATGTCGGAGGCTCTTGAAGGTCTGGAAGCCGGAGTGAAGATCAATGGCAAGGTCGTTAATTCAGTTAAACAGTGTCGTCCGCATAACGCAGGTTGCGTTATGCGGACGACACTGTTCTCATTGCAGCCTCTGAACAAGATTTGCAAACCATTGTAGATAAAGTCAATGAGTGCAGCGAGAAGGCCGGTCTGTCGATGAACATCAGCAAGACAATATTTATGGTGGTCTCTAGAAATCAAGACTTATGTCCTAGCATATCGGTGGCAGGCAAACAACTTGAGCGGGTACGACAGGATAAGTATCTCGGTGCTTAGGTAAATGAAGCATGGGAGTCCGACCAAGAAATTAAGACCCGGATAGAACTTGCCCGAGCATCTTTTAACAAAATGAAGAAAGTTCTGTGCTGTCGTAAACTCCACATAAAACTCCGAGTGAGATTACTGATGTACTGTCGTTCGTCATGTCCCGCTGCGAAGCATGGATTCTGAAAGAGGACACTACTTGACGATTGCAGGCTTTTGAAATGTGGTGCTACCGTCGTATGCTGCGCATAAGCTGGACCCAAAAGGTCAGAGCTGACACCGTCCTTCAGCGCGTTCTAATGCCTCGAAAGTTGTTGCCCACCATAAAGAAACGCAAAATAGATTATCTCGGCCAGATGCTCCGACACGATAGATATACGCTACTCCAACTCATTATGATGGGCAAGGTAGAAGTAAAAAGGCGCGCTGGACGAAAGAAAAAGTCGTGGCTGCGAAACATCAAGGAGTGGACAGTGGAAGAGAGAGTTGAAAAACTGCTCCGTCTCGCGGTTGACAAGACCGAATACAAGAAGCTGACGGCGCGGTGAATGCGTTCCCGAATAATGCGTTTGGCGGCAAACAAAGTATGAATTATATAAATTGATTAAATATTGAAGGTACTTAAATAAAATCCTCCTGTGCTAGGTACTCCTGGACCCAGCCCAGGGGGGGGTCATGACCCCCATGACCCCCCCCCTGGATCCGCCCTTGAGCTAGACAAACGTCTTTGAACTAAGCATAACATACTCAGCTTGTTATTTTGCTCACTATTGAGACTTAGGCCTTCTGGAGTCTCTTAGGCCTTGTGAATATCACATGTTTGTGAGTATAGCGATGTATCTGGTTTCAAACTAAAGGTAATCTATACTAAAATATAAAGCTGAAGAGTTTGTTTGTACGCGCTAATCTCAGGAACTGCTGATCCGATTTAAAAAATTCTTTTTGCGTTGGATAGTCCATTAATCCAGGAAGGCTATATAACATCACGCTGCGACCAATAAGAGCGAGGCATATAAAAAAATATCACAAACAACACCTACGCGGGTGAAACCGCGCGGCGCAGCTAGTGTAAATATATTCGTCTAGGCTTTTAAAGATTGTTATTTAAAATGTATATAAAATTGTAAATGGGTCGTAATTTTGGGTCAAAGGACCAAAACGCATCCTCCAATTCATACAGTTCTATATTTTTGGTAAAGTCAGCAGAGTACCATCATAGATTATGTCAATATTTACTAATTAAAAGGTAAATGATTATCATTTACCGTTTTATTTTAAATATGCTCGGCAAATCATTTGCAAATATAGATATAAGCGTATTTGCCAATGAAATGATGTGTAATGACAAACAGGCGGTTAGTATGTGTGTTAAGGCCACAGTGCGCATGCGTGCTGCAGCGGTTACTTATTTACGCACTCAGGCGCAGGACACGCAGCTGTGTTCTAACACCAAGATCTAGATTTACTAGACAAGCCAAAGGCATTTGTTTTTAAAATATTGTTTTTATAAGTAATTTTCTGTATAAACTAAGTTCATTCTCACAAATGTTTAATCAAATCAAATGAAATTAACATCGGAAGATGAGATCTTTATCATAGTCTTCAACCTATAGCAATTACCCGCTGGACACAGGCCCTATGGCATGCCATTCAACTCGATTTTCGGTAACATTCATTCTCCTGCTACCAGCCTGGTAAGGTATCTACTTCAAATGAATTAGCATATCTACTGATAATAATGTCTGGTGAAGCCGTACGGAGGAGGGGTCTGAGCAGTTGTGTTGCGATGTGTGCCGGGTACGATGCGCCAAATGTTGTTGTGCCGGTAGTCTGGTCGTGGAGGGTCTTCAGATCAATCTCCCTCTGGCGCAGCATCATTGGTCGTGTTGTTGGGTTTAACATTGCATCACCTCGCTCAAATGCCGTCTTCCTTCGTATTCACTCAGCATTTTTGAGTGAATAGGGTCTTAATATACTGGCGTTTTACCATCAACGATTGCATCACTGCTTAACATCAGGCGGCACACGTTATATCAACGAAATCTACATTCCTGATCTAGGACGAGTTGTATGATAGGCGAGGTTTCAAGACTTCGACTAAATACAAATAAGCCATTTTAATTATAAAAATATAGTTTAAAAAACTAAAAAAAAAACATGCTTTTAAAGAATATCGAACTAAAAAGTTAAAAATAATTTAAAAAAAGCGTGAGGCGCTTTATGCCATAAATTTTGTATATTAAGCGCCTTATGCTTTTTTAAAAAAATATTTTTAACTTTTTAGTTTGATATTCTTTAAAAGCATGTTTTTTTTTAGTTTTTTAAACTATATTTATTTTCAACTTTTTAGATAGATATTCTTTTTAAAAAGTGAAACGAACGAACGAACGTATTGAAAACGGTGGGACATTTTACAGTAATGAGCCGCTCACTCGTAGCCCAAACAGTTAGAGACGGACAAACAAACAAACAAGCAAACATACAAGTGAAGAAGTAAATACAATAAATATAATATTGTTGTTACTCTGGCTAATAGCTTCATTATATTGATAATGAAGTTAGATCAGCTAGCTATTTTTCCTATTATATTTGTTACTAGCGACCGCCAGCGACTTCGTTCGCGTGGAATTAGTCATGCTCAGCTCCTATTGGCAATATGTATGGCTGCGTTAACTCCCGTTTTCGCAACATTTTTTGTTACTGCTCTGCTCTTATTGGTCATAGCGGGATGTTATATAGCCTAAAGCCTTCCTGGATTAATAGGCTATCCAACGCAAAAAGAATTTTTAATCGGACCAGTAGTTCCTGAGATTAGCGCGCACAAACAAACAAACAAACAAATAAACAAACTCTTCAGCTTTATATATTAGTATAGATAAAAATGAACTACCCTACGGTAGTAATCATCGCGTGCGGCACTAATAAATGTTATTTAGGTACTTATGTTTAATTAAAACAATCAGTTTGTTAACATAGTTATTTTTGTATTGATTATAATAATTAACATTATTGAAGTGAAATCAGTTTTAATTGCCCTTTTGTTTTTGTTTATTAATGTGTTGTTAAATATTCCACCACTTGTGGGCAGTTGTGGGTAGTTTTCACTTTTATCAACCGATAAATATTATTTATGACGATCGAAAGGTTTCAAAAAAAGAACAGGATAGCGGGATTATTGTGTAACATAACAGATGACAGCCTCCGTGTCGTGAGTCGCGTATTCGATCCCCGCACAGTGCAAATATTTGTATGCATGAATATGAATATTTGCACTGGTCTGGTCGTGCCTCGGAAAGCACGTTAATCCGTTGGTCCCGGTTGCCATACGAACATCTAGTGGCAGTCGTTACGGGTTTTTGGAGCCCTCAAAAGTCTAACAATTGGTTTAACTGCAATGCTTAGATATCGCCTTCGGGTTGTGGAGGTCAGATGGCAGTCGCTTCACGGAAAATATCGAAGTTTAGCCAAAATCAGCAGTTAGACTGGTAAAGCGGACCCTAGACTCCAAAGCTGAAAAGCTACGGATGCGACTGAGATGATGATGTTGGTGATGATGATGTAACAGATAACAGTAGCAATTTCTTCCATTTTGACAGTTCAACCACATGCGTTAAACGTTTTTATGCTTTTATTTTTGGGACATTTGAAGCAATGGCAATATCCTATAAAATCTAAATATCTGCAATATCCTTCAAAATTATTCAGATCGAGAACGATTATTTATTACGCAATTAGAGGGAGAATCAACAAAAATTCCAAGATTCTTCCGAGATTCCTTTGCTCTTTAGCATAGTCCTCCTTTTTGCCATAGTTCATCCATACTAATATTATAAATGTGAAAGTAACTCTGTCTGTCTGGCTGTCTGTCTGTCTGTCTATATGTCTGTCTGTCTGTCTCTCTGTCTGTTACGCTTTCCCGCCTAAACCTCTCAACCGATTTTGATGAAATTTGGCACAGATAACCTTTAGACCCTGAGAAAGAACATAGGCTACCTTTTATCCCGGAAAAAGTTGATGTTCCCAAGGGAAATTTAAAAAGCGCGATATAACCGAACTCCACGCGGGCGAAGCCGCGGGCGGAAGGCTAGTATCCTATAAAATCTAAATATCTGCAATATCCTTCAAAATTATTCAGATCGTGAACGATTATTTATTACGCAATTAGAGAGAGAATCAACAGAAATTCCAAGATTCTTCCGAGATTCCTTTGCTCTTTAGCATAGTCCTCCCTTTTGCCATAGTTCATCCATACTAATATTATAAATGTGAAAGTAACTCTGTCTGTCTGTCTGTCTGTCTATCTGTCTATCTGTCTGTCTGTCTGTCTGTCTCTCTGTCTGTTACGCTGTCCCGCCTAAACCTCTCAACCGATTTTGATGAAATTTGGCACAGATAACCTTTAGACCCTGAGAAAGAACATAGGCTACCTTTTATCCCGGAAAAAGTTGATGTTCCCGAGGGAAATTTAAAAAGCGCGATATAACCGAACTCCACGCGGGCGAAGCCGCGGGCGGAAAGCTAGTAATGTTTTAAAGCCAAGTAAGCCAAGAAAGCGTGTAGTTTTATGTTAAACGAGCCAAACTCACAAGTAGTGAAACCTGCAGAGTAATTGCGTAACACAGCATCAGTAGCAATGGGTTTCATTTTGACAGTTCAACAACGTTTATTGCGTTATTTACGGTGTTGTGAAGACATATTTTACGAACATATGGAGTAATGAATTAGCAATGTCCTTCAAAATTATTACAATTGGTAGTAATATGTAGTAGGTACTAGCTTTTCGCCCGAGGCTTCGCCCGCGTGGTGTTCGGTCATATCGTTCTTTTTAGATTTCCCTCGGGAATATAAAAATTTTCCGGGATAAAAATACCCTATTATTTAATCCGGACTTCTGACTTTCCGTCTGCAAAATTTCAAAGCAATCGGTTCAGCAGTTACGGCGTGAAAGCGGAACAAACAAACTAACTCACTTTCCCATTTATAATATTAGTAAGTATGACACGCAATTAGGGTGCCGTTTTAGATGAGTGTTACTTTGTACCTTTAAGGTGTATCTAGCTGAGAACTCCGTTCCCCTTACCCCATTCTGTAAAACAAATGTAGCTAAGTAACAATTAGTTTCGTACCACTTTTCCTCAACTTAAACATGAACCTCCGTGGGATGTTTAACAGCTGCAGGTAACGTTGAACCACGTAAGTACCTATAAACACAGATGAAAATGGAGATACTCATGTGCCTTATTATGTACCTAGTATACATATGAGTTTATATAAGATTGTCCTATTATCTTCATCATCGTCATCTCAGCCTTAATTCCATCCGAAGCATTTTTTCAGCTTTGGAGTCTGGAGTCCGCTTTACCAGTCTAACTGCTGATTTTGGCTAAACTTCGATATTTTCCGTGAAGCGATTACCGTTTGACCTCCACAATCGGTAGGCGATATTAGACTTTTTGTGGGCTCCAACAACCCGTGACGACTGACATTCGATGTTGGTATGGCAACCGGGACTAATGGTTTGACGCGCTTTCCGAGGCACGACCAAGATTGTCCTAGTATATATAAGATTTTTATATATACAAACTAGTTGCATACGGCCATGCGTTACAACGAAGGGTAGGAACCACCATGGGCGTGCCCAGGACGTCCTACCTTACCTACGTTCGGATCAATGGTTTCGTAACAAGGACATAGATGCATTGAGGTCAAACAAAAACCCGCCACACATTATCCCACCCACTGCAACTCCTGAAAGCCAGAATTAACAGTGGAGACCGCCAGAAAAACGCCGAGCAATGAAGCTCGACGAGTCCCGGAGAAACGATTCAACTGTCTTGGGCCCCGCAACGAAATTAATCAGAAAAGAATAGCGGAAGAGGAAGAAAAAAATAAAACAGACAATTATTGATCTTTATTTATATAGATATGCGAAAAGAAAAATTGTACTGTAGATCCGCCTACAAGAGTATTCATTCTTGGCACCTGTCAGATTAGTACAAAAAATGTGTTTATTGAATTTATTTATCTTTGATCTTTATTGGGCTATATCGGTTACTCTCGTTCTTCTGCGGATCTCATCATTTTTGATTTGATCACGGAGTGAAACTCCAAGCACAGCCCTCTCCATTGCCCTTTGAGTGACCTTGAGCTTTCTTATAAGGCCCATTGTCAGCGACCACGTCTTAGTGCCATAAGTCATCACTGGCAACACACACTGGTCGAAGACTTGAAATGAGAAGATTGGGGCCGACGGGTTCTGGAGTAGGGACCCCGCGCAGGAAGACGCAGCATGGGTAGGCCCCCGACAAGGTGGACCGATGACCTGGTGAGGTCGCGGGAAATCGCTGGATGCGAGAGGCACAGGACAAATAGTGATGATGATGATCTTTATTATCTACAAGAATTGTCGCACTGAAGGGTGAAGAACGGTCAACAATCTCTCGAGGGCTTATCTGTATACATATTTGAAATTGGGACCCGTCACCCAGACAGTGTGATTTTTTATAAAGAAGAAAAATTGTTGTGGATATAACCTGAAATCTTCCTTGCACCGAGATCATCTACGTGATCCTTGCTGTTTTGAAAGCAGTTATTTTCAAATCTAGCATATTGTGTAAACCAGTTTTCTACAAAATCCCAAAAAAAAAACATGATTTCCAGTTTCAATTGCCGTTCATTCCAGTATAGTTATGTCTGGGGTGGCGGGCGATGCGTTGTCAATTGCCAATTAGCAGGGAGCACCATATGAACAGTTTTGTTAGGTTTCAATTAAGTACGGGGTATCAATATACCATCGATTTGTAAGGGAAAGATAAGTTAACAGGCAATCGTTGTTAAGATCATTAATTGGAGGTTAATGTGGAGTTAACTAGTAAAGATTAAATCGCATTGTATACAGGAAAATGATTTAACCATCAATTTAGGACAGATTTTAGGCCCTCTAGGCGTTGAATAGTATTCCTGAACGGTGTTCCAGTTTCAAATTAATAAAATAAAATGTATAATATGTTCTGTAAAAAAAAAAATACGGAACGTAACAAATAAAAAAATAATATCTATTGTGTACTGTACACTCTTTTTTATATTCATTCCCTGAAGCTCTTAAAAAACAACTACACTATTTTTTTTTGTAGTGTGGCACTAGTTATGACTTTGTGCCAATGTCAAGTAAAATAAAAATCTTCAAAAGTTCTTCTTTCTTTCTCTTATGGCTTCGCACGGTTTGTGCATTTAGCCAATGTCACGTAATGAATTATTCATGTCGAAAAAGACGGCCGCGCGGACCGAACACGGAGGAAGATTTGGTTCAAAGCCATGATGTGGCCACTATGCTACAATATTTCACTGTTCTTTATGAATTATTCACTGAATGCACTTTTTACTACATAAATCACGAGTTTTTATTTAGTAAACGACACTATAAATAATTTAAAAGTCCAATGAAAAATGAGCGTGGCACTCATCTTAGCTTCCCGCCAAAACTCCTCTACACTATGTTTTAGAAACATAAGTGTACGTATTTTTTTTTATATAAAAATAAATGCAAAGGAGTTCTGTTTACTTCCGATGTTCTGGCTGGCCAGCATTACGCCCCATCTTTTATGTGAAATCATACCCTAAACATTATGTAAGAAGTCCTAAAACGTCTAAAAGGATAGCGAGAGCCTTTATTCTCTTTTTACGAGCGGTCGTAGTAAGGTAATATCAGGCTTTTGTTATAAAAATGGGACTGCACAAATTGAAATTTGTGCTATCATAGAATCCAGCAAACAGCCAAGGGCTCTAGAGATTTACGACGGTCCAAATTCAAAGGTGAATGTTTTTTTTTTTTTTGTTTTCTGCTCGAGGCTACCTATTTGTTGTTGATTTTGTCTATGATAAAAGATTTGGCGGAGTTTGATAAAGAAGATTTTGGGAAAAATAAATTATATTCGTTTTTGGGTCCTTTTTACATAAAAATAACATCACGCTTGTAATCTCTGATGGATAGGCAGTAATGTATGGTAGGTGTGTTGTACATGAGTGTATATTCATCATCATCATCATCTCAGCGTTAATCCTAGTCGCATCCGAAGCCTTTTCAGCTTTGGAGTCTGGGGTCCGCTTTACCAGTCTAACTGCTGATATGGCTAAACTTCGACATTTTCCGTGAAGTGTATGGTATCTATGTATTACAGAAGTGTACGGTGTCTATATGTGGTACTTACACTCACCATCATCAACCTTTTTAACGTCCCACTGTTGAACACAGGTCTCCTCTCATACAGAGATTTTTGGCATAATCCCCACGCTTGGCGGTTGGGGATCGCAGTAATTTGTTATTCCACGGGAGAAGCGCTGCTGCCCGCTTCCCTGATGAGAGTTCCCTTAGTCGCCTCTTACGACACCAACGAAAGGATATGGGTTGGTACTTGGTACTATTCTAAGCCCGGTAACACACGGGACACTTTTGGTTGGCAACAAAGACATCCGCTTATTTATTGACAAATCAGCACATAATTAGCAGAATATAAATTATTACCCAAAGGCAATGTGAGCTGTGAACTGTCGACCTTGACTTTCGGTCAGCAAAGAACTAATTAATAAAACAAGAGCATATGTTATGTACACACCTAGTTATTATGATTACTTGTGCGTCGCGCGAAGAATGATATCAGATATGGGCAGCAAAATGTGTTCTTTGAATATTTATTATCTAGATTCAATTAGTTACTCGTATATTCTATCAACTTGTATAATTATAATTACTCGTACAGACCACGTCGCATTGCATCGTCTACCCGTGCTATTTCTTTGTTTCTGCTTAGAGCTTAAGAGATTTTTCGCTTTGCTCGACTTCTATTGGTTGTTGTGAAGTTAGTCACAAAAATCGAATACGGTAGGCAGTTCCATAGATTACTCACTACAGACAAACAAGACTATTTTTGTTCTGTGCTAACTTATCATTTTGTATACATACACTTGGTTCTGTGGTAAATAAACCATTTTTTCTTTATTAGTTTTAAATTTAATATCAAACTGTCACTTACCTACGCAAGTAGAGTTTTGGCGGGAACGCTAAGATGAGTGCCACGTTCATATTTCATTAGACTTTTAAATTATTTATATTGTCGTATACTAAATAAAAACGCGCGATTTATGTAGTAAAAAGTGCATTCAGTGAATAATTCATAAAGAACAGTGAAATATTGTAGCATAGGGGCCACATCATGACTTTGTCCAAAACCTTCCTCCTAGTCGGCTCACCCGGGGAACGAAAGGAGATAGGTTAGGTTAGGTTATAAATTAGGATAAGTTAGGTTAAGTTTTACTTATTCATAAGAGCTGTGTTTTAAAAAATACTTTAAGATTTCGACTGAAGGACTTGTATAATGGTCATGAACAAATTAATAAAAAAAAATCTACGCAAGCAGCGCCTGAGAAGTTCACATTACGCTGGCCATCGCGAACTAACATAAACTTGGAAGTTCTAGATAATTGCCTGTTTAATGTAACAAATTACGCCATCCATACAATTATCTTTGTCTATAACTAGTTTATAGCTATTGTTAATTTATGTTTTTGCGTCAACAAGACTCATGAATATGCCAGCGGTTAATTCTTAACATTTTTAATTGCGATCATAAAGACTAGGGTTGTAACGGAGGCTTGTTAGCGGAGGCGGAGGCGGATGCGGAGGCGAAGAGTCTCACCTCCGCGGAAGCGGAGGTTAACGGAGGCGGAAGCGGAGGTGAAAGTACATATAGAAAAAAAAAATTATGGTTAATTAAACCAAAATTTTTATTTTAAATACGTACATTAATAGTAGTATACTTGGTAAAAAAATATTATCTTCTTGTAATGAAAATTAAAGAGAAACAAATTGTGTTTGCCGCATTCCCGCCTCGCACTAGTTGGTTCTTGACCATTTCGCGCTCAAACGCGGCCGGACGGTTGTCGAGCGTCGCAGCTTGCGCGTTATTTATTTTATAAATACGTAAATAAACCTCCGTTATAACTCCGCAAAAATTGTGCGGAGGCGGAGGCGGAAGCGAAGATACGATTTCTTGCGGAACTTCCGCAGTAACGGAAGCGGAGGCGAAGCTCCGTTACAACCCTAATAAAGACCTAACAGAGGGAAAATATGATGATAGACGAACTGCCGTTCTGTAAAAATCTTACCCTTAAAATTTAGATGAAGTTAGTTTGGAAGCCGTCAACAAGGTGGACTGATGACCTGATGAAGGTCATAATAAGGAAAACCAGGATGAGACTCACACATACGACAGATAATATTTAGGTGAATAAGGATGGCATTTAA
Source organism: Sesamia nonagrioides (assembly GCA_017933935.1). Classification (NCBI taxonomy): domain Eukaryota; kingdom Metazoa; phylum Arthropoda; class Insecta; order Lepidoptera; family Noctuidae; genus Sesamia; species Sesamia nonagrioides. The sequence continues at coordinate 288,758 of JADWQK010002191.1, forward strand.
TATCAAAATTAATGTCAGATGTCGAAGAATGAATATTAATAAATGTGATAAGTGCTTGTATTAAGTAAATAATAATAAACATTAATTACATGCACCGACTGTGTCTGTACTGATATGTACTATTATATCATTAAACAAATCATATCAGTTGGAGGTAGGTAAATATTTTAACTCACATTTTAAATCAGCATTAAATTGTCTCGAATTTGAAGTAGTCTACAACGTAGAACAACTTATTTTGAACCGTTTTAATGACCCGAATTGCCTGAAAATTTCAAAGCTTTGCTTTCCTACGAACGGTCACACAATAACGATAGAGCTTTTTATGACACCTTAAAATGTCATAAACTGGTGAAAAGTACAGATTTTTATGATGGCCGTTGTAATACGGCGGGACCGTTCACCGTGGGCGGAAAGAAAACTGTAGCTTCAATCAATAGCCTAACTAACCATGATTTTAAGTAGTTATTGCTGCCTTTAGAGCCAATAAGCCAAGTATCTTCAAGCTAATGAGTTTGCAATCGTATGCAAGCTTCACAAATTTCCAGCCATGCAGATTAGTGGCCGAAGACCAATATTTGTTTGGAAGCTTACTTGCTTATATAAGAAGCTACTACCATAATTGCGTAATACACTATCTATACTAATATATAAAGCTGAAGAGCTTGTTTGTATGTTTGTTTGTTTGTTCGCGCTAATCTCGGGAACTACTGGTTCGATTTGAAAAAATCTTTTTCTTTGGATAGCCCATTAATCCAGGAAGGCTTTAGGCTATATAACATCACGCTGCGACCAATAGGAGCGTAGCATAACTAAACCACGCGAACGAAGTCGCTGGCAGCCGCTAGTCGATCATAATCTGATTCGATTGAAGGATATTGTAATCGAATGTTTCAAAATTTTTACTATTCAACAACGTTGATAATGCAATAAATAATGAATCGTCAAAAATATTGTGAAAGTCATTGTTGATGTTGGTGTGTTTACTGTTTTTTCTTTTCAATAATTATGAAGTAATGCTTGACCGCTATTCGACTTGATGGTAAGCAGAGATGCAATCTTTGATGGTAAAGCGCGCTAGTTTATTAAACCTATACACTAAAAAAAAAAAACTGTTTGAATAGCAAGCAAGACGGCAGTTGAACGAGGTGATGCAATGTTAAACCCAATAACACAACCAACGATGTTGCGCCAGAGGGAGATTGATCTGGAGACCCTCCACGACCAAACTCCCCACACAACAACATTTGGCGCATCGTACCCGCCACACATCGAAACACAACTGCTCAGACCCGTCCTCCGTATGGTACGGGTTGGTAAGTAATGTTAGTGTGTTTAGAATAAAATGTTCAATTTCATTGTTATCCTTATCACTAATTCATTACACCTACATAAAATAATCGGTACATGGCGCGTTTCGATCTAAAGTTTGTAAACTTACATATCTCTCTAAACCGATGCATGCGTTGTGAAGGATAAACTTAGATTAAACTCTGAAGTGAATAGTTATCGTATCTACGTGTTCCCTGTTATTAACACGAACTTTCGAGATTAATCCTTCTGCAATAATGTGAGCCAATTATTATGAGTTTTATTGGGATTAGTCAAAGCATTAAATTGTCATACTCTAGAATGAACGTCATTGTAAATAATTGTTGTATTGATTGTATCAAGACATAAGTTTTTCTTGACATTCTTGATTTTGTATTATTAATCTATACTAATATATAAAGCTGAAGAGTTTGTTTGTTTGTATGTTTGTTTGTTTGTTTGTGCGCACTAATCTCAGGAACTTCTGGTCTGATTTGACAAATTCTTGCGGAGCGGAGTATATCGAGACCTACGCGGGTAAAACCGCGTGGCGCCGCTAGTAGATAATAAAGCTGAAGAACTGAAGAGTTTGTTTGAGTACGCTCATCTTAAAAACTACTAGCAGCCGCCAGCTGCTTCGTTCGCGTGGAGTTGGTTATGCTCCGCTCCTATTGGTCGCAGCGTGATGTTATATAGCCTAAAGCCTTCTTGGATTATTGGGCTATCCAACGCAAAGAATAATTTTTCAAATCGGACCAGTAGTTCCAGAGATTAGCGCGAACAAACAAATAAACATACAAATAAACTCTTCAGCTTTATATATTAGTATAGGTATAGATTATCCAATTTTCCAAAAACTTGAGTCGATTGAACTAATTTAGTCGGCCATTCTGTTCGCAAAGTACAGTCGTTTACAAAAGGTCTTTTAACAAAATCCGATTCTTTTTCCATGTGATGTCGTAGCGTCTCATTAACAACTGTCAATGGAATCTGGCATTGTTTCAAGAGTGTCAGGAGTGTCGCTCAACTCGATTGTGTGACTTTCTCTCTCAGAAATTGCTGCGGAAGTGTAATGGCACTCGTCAAAAGACTCGCTGATGTCTATGAAGCGCGCGGCCTCGAAAACGGCGACTGACCACTAAAATTACTGAAAATTTGTATTTTCTTCAATTAAGTATATCCTTCATCTTGAGCAAACCTGCCCCCTAATCGGCGAACACATTTTTGTCAAATGATTGCGACTAGTTGGGATCAGTTGGTATCGTTCGGGCCGCCCATTGGTCCGTTCGGTCCAAACGATCCCAACTAGTCGCAATCATTTGACAAACATGTGTTCGCCATCGCCGATTATGGGGCTGGACTTTGTAAGTCTGAAATGAATCGCCAACCCGCATTGAGCAAGCGTGGTGATTACGCTCAATCCTTCTCTGTATGAGAGGAGACCTGTGCCCAGCAGTGGGACGATAAAAGGTTGATGATGAAGTATATCGTTAGTTCTCATCTTACTTCAACCTGCACCTTAATTGCGTAACCCATTATTACTATCAGTTGGAATCATTTCGAAGCATATTGCTAATACATTGCTCCATATGTTCAGAATATGTGTCTGCTCAACAACGTAAATAACGCAATGAATGTGTCTGCTCAACAACGTAAATAACGCAATGAATGTGTCTGCTCAACAACGTAAATAACGCAATGAATGTGTCTGCTCAACAACGTAAATAACGCAATGAATGTGTCTGCTCAACAACGTAAATAACGCAACGAATGTGTCTGCTCAACAACGTAAATAACGCAATGAATGTGTCTGCTCAACAACGTAAATAACGCAATGAATGTGTTTGCTCAATAACGTAAATAACGCAATGAATGTTATTGGATTGTCAAAATGAAGCCAATTGGTAACCGCGGAGTAATGGTGTAATAGACTATCAGTAGCAAAGGCTTTAATTTTGACAGTATAACAACATTCATTGCGTTTTTAATGTTGTTGAGCAGATATTTTTTTCGCAAACATGAAGTAATGGACTAGCAATATCCTTCAAAATGTTTTAGGTTTTAAGTAAGTGTATTTCGCAGTTATAGTACTGACTAGCTTTCCGCCCGCGGGTTCGCCCGCGTGGAATTCGGTTATATTGGGCTTTTTAGATTTCCCTCGGGAATATCAGATTTTGCTGGGAACTTTACGGTCGCAAAATTTCAAAGCAATCGGTTCAGTAGTTACGGCGTGAAAGCGGAACAATCAAACTCAGTTTCCGATTTATAATATTAATAAGGAAATAAGAATTTAAAGGAGTCTGGGGTCCGCCAGACTCCAAGCTGAAAAAGCTACGGATGTGACTGGGATTAACGCTGAGATGATGATGAGTAAGGAAGTAAGAATTATGCTCAAACTTATAATCTAGCTTTTAAACCGTTCTGCGTGTGATTTAATGACAAAACTCTAAGAGACCTAAAATTAATTTATTTGTTTATAGAAGGAGTAGGCGATTGTGTAATACCGTTTTGGTCGGATCTTGTTTGCATAACTTTCCGTTTAACTGAAGCTAAACTGTATTGCAAACATTGTTAAATAAATATGTGTATTTGAGACGGACCAAAACCTATTAGCAAATAACAACACATTTTCTTTGATAACTAATAAAATCAAATTCAAAAGTAATTTATTCAAATGAGGCTGAGAATCAGCACTTTCTTACATGCGTTTTATTAGTTTTTTCACTTGTATGTTTGCTTGCTTGCTTGTTTTTTTGTCCGTCTCTAACTCTTTGGACAACGAGTGAGCGGCTCATTACTGTAAAATGTCCCACCGTTTTCAATACGTCCGTTCGTTCGTTTTTTATTAAAAAAGAATATCGAACTAAAAAGTTGAAAATAAATATAGTTTAAAAAACTAAAAAAAACATGCTTTTAAAAAATATCAAACTAAAAAGTTAAAAATAATTTTAAAAAAGCCTGAGGCGCTTAATATACAAAAATTATGGCACAAAGCTCTTCACGCTTTTTAAAAATTATTTTTAACTTTTTAGTTTGATATTTTTTAAAAGCATGTTTTTTTTAGTTTTTTAAACTATATTTTTGAACGTCAATAAGTACATGAGACAGTCCACCAAAACGCCCGCCCTTCGCCACTTTCTTTTTTCTTTCGCTAGGAAGAGGAATTGGAGGAACAAACTACCCAACAGCACCTGTCTGTTCATTTAAAAAACGCATGAGTTTATACAATACTATGTACGTATGTAAAGTAACTAAATGATAATCATGATTAGATCATCGATCATAATAATTATGGTCTGCAATTTATATGGTGTACATAATAAAGACTTTGTTATAATAATAACTAGCTTTCCGCCCGCGGCTTCGCCCGCGTGGAGTTCCGTTATATCGCGCTTTTTAAATTTCCCTCGGGAACATCAAATTTTTCCGGGATAAAAGGTAGCCTATGTTCTCTCTTAGGGTCTAAAGATTGTCTGTGCTAAATTTCAGCAAAATCGGTTCAGATTTTTAGGCGGGAAAGCGTAACAGACAGACAGACAGACAGACAGACAGAGTTACTTTCGCATTTATAATATTAGTATGGATGCATAATATCAGTACACACACGTTCGTACAAGTATCAAATTATTGTTTATAATTATTTACGAGTACTTATTACATCTATACTAATAAAAGCTGAAGAGTTTGTTTGTTTGTTTGTTTGAACGCGCTAATCTCAGGAACTACTGGTCCGATTTGAAAAATTATTGTGATCGTTGGATCGCCCATTAATCCAGGAAGGCTTGAGTCTATATAACATCACGTTGCAACCAATAGGAGCGGAGCATATAAAAAAAATATCGAAAGAAACGCGGGTGAAACCACGGCGCGCAGCTAGTTTATTAATATTCATTCTTCGACATCTTGCATTAATTGTATATTAATATCAAAATTCGTTAAGATATTCGTAATATTCAGGTGAACAAGGGCTCACCTAAATATTACGAATATCTTAACGAATTTTAATAAAAGAGTATTCTATTCTATCTGTATTTGTTAAGGAAACTTATTTATTTGAATGCAAAATTTCACAATCTCACGAATCTTTCCGCTTTCTTAAAGGCACTGTTTAAATTAATGCGTCTTTCAATGAAAATCTTCCCTCAGACGTCAAAGAAAAAAGGAAGAAAATGTTGTACTCATTCGGACAAAAGACAGCATTACCGAAATGGAGGATACTAATAGTATTGCACCCGGAATCTGGACTGTCGTACTTAATACATTATTTCTTAATATATTATTAATTTAAATAATACATATTCCTTTTTAGCTAGGGTGATTGAACTCTGGTAAAGAGGGCTCCGTTCCATTCCGCGTGATTTTGGAACAGAAGATTCACAATGCGCTCGCGTATAGAGTATTTCAAACTTGTATGTTTATGTAAGGTGTTATAATTTTTTAAATTATTCATAGGACGTTTCTTACTATTTTTTTACTATTCTTTGTTAGGCGACTAAAATACCACGGTGTATAAAAATAAATTAAATACTTTTTCATCGTCCAATATGCCAAAACACCAGCAAGATGTCAATGCTGATCTTGGCTCTCACACTAAGATGTCGTCATCACGAGTAGTGGGCGTCCATTACGTGCATTTGCGTTACGTCTGACAAAAATAACGTTGTGAATGAGAAAGTTAAGGTTTATTTATAAAGCTGAGAGTTTCCCCGCATTTCCCAGAGAGCGACAAACTCGCGAGATGCACCCACTTTTAAATGCCAACTCATTTTTATTTAGAGATTTATTATTTTATTAGGGATCTACGTTGAATGGTTGGTGAGTCGTGTTTCGTGTACGAGATAAGAAATCCACATTGAGAGTTTTCTCTCAATGTAGATTGCTTATCTGCGCTGTATCTATCTGTTTATACAATATGTAAAGAAAACCCTGTCCGACCCGTGAAGGTATTGTTACTGTTAGGTATCGATAACGGATTCTACGAATGCCTACAAAGCCGGGCTAAAGTTAAAACCAAAATTCCCCCTAAAAAAGTAAATATTATTTCGCAAAAGGAGGTAAATTAATACATGTGCGGTAGGTCAAAACATGCGCGGGCGAAGGGGGGCAGGGCACGCGGCACGCGCGATCATCGCTATCCGCTCATAATAATACAGTAAAAATGGTGTTGCTACTTATTAAAAAAATACCCAATTTTGGGGAAGTTAGAATTAATTCGCGGAAAAAAGGGTATTTCATAAATTATATTAGTATTTTTACTATGATGATTATGTAAAAGTTCATATTTTATTTGGTCATGTGTTTGTCCTTATGGGTCGGACAGGGTTTTCCTTACATATTATATATCTCTTGCTGTTTAGAATAATCGCCTTTTATCATTACTTAAGTGAATATATTATTGTCCACGGTAGGGCAGTAATAATGTCTTCAAGGCTAAAGTGAATAGGCTCTTAATAAACTAGCGCGCTTTACCATCAACGATTGTATCACTGCTTCCCATCAGGCGGGATTGCGGTCAACAGTAGTTTATAATCATAAAAAAATACGTGCATGTTATAAAGTTTACGTGGATAGAAATTTAAAAGCATTGTCTTAATATATTTCCATAAATTTTACTTCCCTACGTCAACGCGATATCGTGGACGTCCACGATAGTATCGTAATCATCATCATCATCAACATCTCAGCGTTAATCCCAGTCGCATCCGAAGCTTTTTTTTCAGCTTTAGAGTCTAGGGTCCGCTTTCTACCAGTCTAACTGCTCATTTTTGGTTAAACTTAGATATTTTCCGTAAAGCGACTGCCATCTGACCTTCACAACCCGAAGGCGCCATCGAAGCATTGCAGTTAGACCAATTGTTGGACTTTTGAGGGCTCCAACAACCCGTAACGACTGCCACTAGATGTTCGTATGGCTACAGGAACCAACGGCTTAACGTGCTTTCCGAGGCACGACCAGACCAGTGCAAATATTCATATTCATGCATACAAATATTTACACTGCGCGGGGATCGAACCCGCGCCTCCTTGCGCAGCGGCCGCGTACGCTATTGCTGCGCCACGGAGGCTGTGTACGATAGTATCGTAATGTAACAAATTATATAAAACATATCTCGCGAAATATCAAATAACCCAATCCATGTCAAAACAATAAACAACAAAAGACTTTGCTCAAGTGACGTTGTTCCTTTTTAACGAGGTGGATATATCCAGGAAGGAAAAACGCTCTATATGTTAATAATATATGTATTTCTATTTTTTTAAAACGCGCTTTGAAAACATATTTTTTATTATATATGTAGTGGTTGTGTATGTACATAATATTAAAATCCCAACTTATCTTGTATACAAAGAAATGTTAAGTACTGTCAAATTGACAGGATCTCAATGTTTACAAAAACATCTTTGATTAAAAACACAACTTGTAATAACAAAATAATTGACATCTTGTATTTACACTAGTGAGTGTAAATAAGTATATTAGATAACAGCTTTCAGGAAACCGATGAATGAAATGAGTACGACTGACACTTGCCGGATGTATTACACAGCGTCTTTATGACATATTAATGTGAATTGCTAGAAGGAGTCGCGACTTTGACTGCATGTGTTTCGTAATACACATTTCTTAATTAAAACATTATTATTATTAGTTATAAACTAGTGCTTGACTGCAATCCCGCCTGATGGTAAGCAGTGATGCAATCGTTGATGGTAAAACGCACTAGCTTATTAAGCCTTATCACTCAAAAAAACTGAGTGAATAGGAAGGAATACGGCAGTTGAGCGAGGTGTTACTATGTTTAACCCAACAACACGACCAACGATGCTGCGCCAGAGGATGATCTGGAGACCCTCCACGACCAAACTCCCGACACAACAACATTTCGCACATCGTACCCGGTACACATCGCAACACAACTGCTCAGACCCGTCCTCCGTACGGCTTCACCAGACATCATGCCGGAACACGACAAATCGCTTGGCGGCAAGACTTAGTCTGGTGGGTGGTAACTTATGCTGGCGGCTGATGTTGTTGCCTACCACCGAGATCCACATCCAGGAAGAAAAGTATTTTATGTTCTTCTATAGACCGCAAGCTATGTAGAATAAGCCAGGGTTGTGGTTTGTGGTAGAGAACACGCCCTTTCGCTCCGCCCAGAGCGGGAAAGGTCTTTTATGATTTCCATCCCTGACATCACATGATTTTTCCCATCTACAAAAAAAACCTATGCAGAATATAAAAATTCCTATGTTAGGAGATACGACAGCTAAAATGCTGAACTTTGAAGTGATATCTTCAAAACCATATTGAGCTGCGATGTTAAACAATACAAAGGGACTTCTGCCTGTTCCAAGAAGGTTCCAGTCATAAAGATACGATACGATACGATATAAATACAAACTGGAGCAAGCAGAGCTATTGACCGTCCGTAGGAGCAGGAGACTTGCCGATAAGGCGACGTCAACAATAATTGCGAGCTAATATTCATATTATTGCTATTTGTGAACTTTCTCGTAATAATAGAATGGATGCAACAGCTGGTCCTTAACAGCTGTGTTCAACAGCCACTTTGGGATAAGGTTTAATTAAATCTTTAGTAAATGCTTTTTAAAAGATTATTATGGCTTATGACTTCATTAATGATTTTCTTCTAGGACTCCGTATAAATAACACCTAGGACTTTCTTCGTTTTCAAAATTTGTGCAGTCTTTTAGTTGTACATTACCTTTTGCTGGGCAAAAGCCTCCCTACTCACTTATCATCTCTCTGTCTCAGATCTACCAAAGACGAAACTTTGTTGCAAAATCCTTTTCCGTTAAGCGGGTCGCGCTGAGTCGTAAGTTTGGCTTATTGATTGTCCGCCACGCAGATGTGTTCAGTTCAGCCCAATCCCACAACACACGGATTGTTGTATTCTTAATTCCATCCGGACTTTTAAATAGTTTATTTTTATATCATTTATGCACACAACGCAGTCGTGGTGGCCTAGTGGTTAAAACACCAGCCTCTCAAGTAGGAATGTGCGGGTTCGATTCCAGATCAGGCAAGTAGCAATGTAGCTTTTCAAAGGTATATGTACTTTCTAAGTGTATCTTGGACACCAATAACTGAAATTTACAAGGTGAAGGAAAACATTTCATTATCGCATTAAGCAAGCGTGGTGATTACGCTCAATCCTTCTCTGTATGAGAGGAGACCTATGCCCAGCAGTGGGACGATAAAAGGTTGATGACGATGCACACAACTAAACGGAGAAGAAGAAACGAACAGAAAGATACGTAGAAAGGTGATGCTTATTTCGAAAGCTCAGCAAAAGTAAAGTAACTTTCAGCCGCTCGACTCTGCAAATCTCGTCTTGAAAACTTAGTAAAGTGAGTTTAAAGTGAGTTGTCAATAGTACCTATCTATATCTAGCATCAGGTGAAATGTGAGCTGACTTTACCTAAGCTTTGTGATTATCCATACTAATATTATAAATGCGAAAGTATCTGTGTCTGTCTGTCCGACTTTCACGCCAAATCTACTGAACCGATTGTAATGAAATTTGATACACAGATAGACTAGACCCTGAGAAAGGACATAGGCTTTATAACATCCCGCTTTGACTAATAGGAGCAGAGCAGGTACAACATTGTTGCGAAAACGGGACTGAACGAGGCCGTACATATTGCTCCATTATTTTAGCAGGCGCTTATTTTATATTAACAGAGCTCCTGTAAACTGAAGTCCACGCGGACGGAGTCGCGGGCAACAGCTAGTTACAGAATAAATGGACAGTTCACATTTTCTGTTAAATTACTAAAGATAATCCTGTCCCTTAAATAAACCATTTTTATTGACAGATGGAAGTATTGATTGTAACAACACAATACATTGATTCATACACTTACGGTAATAATACCGGACGGTTATCTATGGTTATAATGTATGTAATAAGTCATAAATAAGATAATTCAATGAGATAACGCGGTTTATATATCTATTTTATTACGCATTGTAATTTTAACTCTTACGTAATCGAATATGTACGTTCGAAGACAGCTGTCAAAGAAAAGTTTAAGCTAATGGCCAGGGTATAGTGTATTAGACACTAGATAACGTTTAGCAATTTAACAAAAATATAATGTGTGCAATTCACACGAAGTAGAAGTGAAACCTTTAAAAAAATTTGGGATCAAGATGAGACGAATATAAAAAATCTATACTAATATATAAAGCTAAAGAGTTTGTTTGTTTGTTTGAACGCGCTAATCTCAGGAACTACTGGTCCGATTTGAATTATTCATTTTGCGTTGGATAGCCCGTTAATCCAGGAAGGCTTTAGGCTATATAACATCACGCTGCGACCAATAGGAGCAGAGCATAACTAAATCGGAGCTAATCGAAGTTACCACCCATCAGACAAACTCTTGCCGCTAAGCGATTCGTCGTGTTCCGTATGATGTCTGGTGAAGCAGTACGGAGGACGGGTCTGAGCGATTGTGTTGCGATGTGTGCCGGGTACAAGGCACCAATTGTTATTGTGTCGGGAGTTAGGTCGTGGAGGGTCTCCAGATCAGTCTCCCTCTGGCGCAGCATCGTTGATCGTGCCGTTGGATTTAACATTGCATCAATTCGCTCAACTGCCGTCTTCCTTCCTATTCACTATTTTTTTTAAATGAATAGGCTTAATTATCTAGCGCGCTTTACCATCAACGATTACATTACTGCCTACCATCAGGCGGGATTGCAGTCAAACACTACTTTATAATGATTAAAAGAAACGAAGTCGCTGGCGGCCGCTAGTAGGTACTATATAATGTTTCCTATCTCATTTTCCCCCGTGATAATTCTTATGAATTTAGGTGTCTCTTTTTACTGTTAAATCAAATTATTTATTTGCCAGAATGAAGCAGGGTAATTGCGTAACACACTAGGTGTCAATCGGTTTCATTTTGACTGTTCAACAACATTCATTGCGTCATTAACGTTGTTGAGGGACACATTTTTTGAAGATATGGAGCAATGGATTAGCAATTATGCTTCAAAATGATTCTAATTTATTGTAATAGCGTGTTACGTAATTAGAGTGTAGGTATAGAAATAAGATTGTAAGAAATTGATGTCGAGTCATCAAAGTTTCTGTCCAAGATGGGATATGCAAAATTTAAATGACGTCACTATGCTGTTACAGTAATAAGAATAACTATAATCATTTAACAGATAACAAAAAAATAAATAGAAACAAAATCGATTCAGTCATAATAAGATCAAGAAGCAATTAATGTCAATGTACAAATAAAATGTCAAAATATAACTAAAATATCACGTTATAATTTCAGTAAGCATAAAATTACAAGGATCATAAAACATCGTTCAAGAAATAAGTAATAAAATATGTACTAGCATTTTTGTAAAAATATGTGAGCTACATATTTTTTAAATATTTTTAATGGTGTTGTGTTTTGTTTCATCGACTTTCGAAGCACAACGAAGCTAAAGAAGTTCTTATTTCAAAAATTAATACACAAATAACAATATAAAATACAAATAATAATTTTATAAGATGAACACGTCGATAACATATCAGGTTAGTACCGCAGAACCAGATCTTATGAAATGTGTCAAAACGATAACGATGATGGACGATCTTAATATCTGAGAGCACTTTTACAAATTCTGTGGGACATGTAGTTAACGACGACATGTTGTAGACATGATACTAATAGTATAGAACTAATAGTTACTGTGTACGTGAACGAAATAAATTGGGTATTTTTCACGTTTTATTCACAAAGATATTATCGTGGTCGTCCATGTTCACGCCCATAAAATAAATGCACGCTATCGTGGGTGGTAATTTAAAAATTCAAATAATAAAAAAATAGTTTGGTTATTTTAGATAAACGTCACTACTCCAAAGATTTATAAAGACGGAAGTGTTGATCATCATGATCATTTCAACCGAGAGACGTCCACTGTTGGACCTAGGCCTCCCCCAAGGATCTCCAAGACGACCGGTCCTGCGCTTCCCGCACCCAGTGTGAAGTGTTGATAATTTAAATTAACAAAAAAAAAAAAAAAAGAAAGAGATGCTTATAACTGTCAGTATTAAATCATGCATACTGCAAGAAAACACTTCTTTGTGCCTTAAAGAAAAAATCCCTGTCCATCGAATTACCCCAAAATATAACGCCGTAGAGTAAGTAAAATATACAAATTTTCGATACCTACTAATCGTTTGACAAGTGCTTACCAGACATAACACCCGTCTGGTCGCTGGATCCTTCCTTTTCTATGGAGGATGGGAGAACTTCACACCCTGTCCCTCATACCTCTCATGTGTGATTTCCATATCACATGTTGATCTAACCAAAGTCCTCGAAATTTAAGCAATCTTAAAATGATTTTCATATATGTAAAGGACATTGACAATTTTTTTTTTTTAAGGTTTGTATAAAACAGTCACACGTCTACTTTATATGCAAAACGATCTCTGGTCGGCGTTTCCTATCTGACTTTTAAAAGGTCGAAACTAACTTCGACTTTCTTTTAAAATAAAAAGTCTCTTTTAATACCCTGATAATCTCGGTTAGATTATGTGTAATCTACATGAGGTTTGTTGACTGAAATGGTCTTTTGAGGAAAGAACTACACAATTTGAGTGGACACATTTCTTTATTTACATACTAGCTTTCCGCCCGCGGCTTCGCCCGCGTGGAGTTCGGTTATATCGCGCTTTTTAGATTTCCCTCGGGAACAATCAATTTTTTCTGGGATAAAATGTAGCCTATGTTCTTTCTCAAAGTCCAAAGATTATCTGTGCCAAATTTCATCAAAATGGGTTGAGAGGTTTAAGCGGAAAAGCGTAACAGACAGACAGACAGAGTTACTTTCGAATTTATAATATTAGTATGGATTTAAATAATAAACATTTGGTGTTATCGTGATGCCGTTACTTGGACGTCCTCGACAATATCGTCAGAAATTATAAACACGCGCATTACCGAGAAATATTCGTTTTCCGAATTGACAGATTTTGTTGAGAACTTCAAATTCTACTTAACGTTAAATCCCGTGAAATTCAAACTTTAATATGCAAATTAAGTTTTGAATTTCGAAGGCACTGTTGAAAAGATCACCTTAAGTAAAGCCAAAGTAGCGTTTGAGAAATTGTCAACTTTAAATTCATAATTCAGGACTTATGTAGATAAAGTTTAAGTTTAGCTAAGGTTCACAAATTCTATAAATAGGCTGTTGGAAATCTCAAGAGATAAATCTAAGGGAAAATACTCTACTAAATCTAAATAATACTAGCATTTTCAAACGACGATTTATTGGAAAAGCTTCTAATAGTCCTTAATAGCTGGACCAGACTAAGACAGATAGGTACGAAACTAAAAGATGTACTGCCTGCACAGAAATTTTAATATTAAGGCTTATTATTATTATACAAAGACTCGGTATTGTCTTATATTGTGAAAATAATTTTCATTTGCTCCCCGAAGGACCAGACTAGGACAGATACTAAACTAAAAGAGGTATTGCCTGCACAGAAATTTTAAATTAAGGCTTGTTATCATTATACAAAGGCTCGTTATTGTCTTATATTGTGGAAATAATTTTCATTTGCTTCCCGAAGGACTAGACTAGGACAGATACTAAACTAAAAGATGTACTGCCTGCACAGAAATTTTAATATTAAGGCTTATTATTATTATACAAAGACTCGGTATTGTCTTATATTGTGAAAATAATTTTCATTTGCTCCCCGAAGGACCAGACTAGGACAGATACTAAACTAAAAGAGGTATTGCCTGCACAGAAATTTTAAATTAAGGCTTGTTATCATTATACAAAGGCTCGTTATTGTCTTATATTGTGGAAATAATTTTCATTTGCTTCCCGAAGGACTAGACTAGGACAGATACTAAACTAAAAGATGTATTGTTTTGTAAATAAAAGATGTATACTCTGTGTTTGCGTGCAATCAAGAGCTTTACACAGAACTATGCTCCAGTTTCTAACTACAGCTCTCAGTTATGTATATGCTAAACCAGCTAATGCATATCTAGGCTCAAGGAAATTTACTGTCTAGCAAATCCACCCTACGTCGTTTTGCAGCGTTACAACCACCCTTACTAATATTATAAATGGGAAAGTGAGTTTGTTCTGCTTTCACGCCGTAACTACTGAACCGATTGCTTTGAAATATTGCAGACGTAAAGCTAGGAGTCCGAATTAAATAATAGGGTACTTTTTATTACGAAAAAATTTGATATTCCCGAGGGAAATCTAAAACGCGCGATATAACCGAACTCCACGCGGGCGAAGCCGAGGGCGGAAAGCTCGTTTTATATAACTGAGAAAAATTACAGTTGTGATTCTATAGGTACTACACTACTAGACTAGACTAGTTTGGTATTTAATTTGCTTAAGAAAAATAATGTCACTTGGCATTACAGTAACATAATTTAATCTAAAATAAGCAGTGCATTTCCCGTAATTTACGAACTAATTAATCTCTGCTACCAATTTGCGTAAAAAAATAACGTAAGTACATAAGCGTTAAGCTGAAACCCATGTGTTACAACTCTGTAAACCTCAACTGAGATGGGAATGGTGGATTATACATACACGTGCCAAAAAGACTCATCCTTATTGTGCAGGTGTCCGTGGTAAAGCATCTTCTCTTGGCACGGTGGCCATGATAGCGATGTGGTGAGCTCACTGCGGAGCGAGCTGCATTGATAATAAGTAACCTCCTTGCAATTTATTAATTTTTTGCACGTGTCAAAGGTGCAACTTTTCTTTATTAATTATAATTATTAGGGACCCTTATACAACTGTACATGCCAGTCCCATCGGATTTTATAACTGGAGATCCGATATTATAAACTTGATTTGACTAAAGAAAAATATGGATATGCCTTTCGGTACACGTAGTTAATATGTATATAAATATTTATCAGGTATCATTCTAGGAGTTTCATTCGTGGTTTGTCATTTTTGGAGGAAAAAAAAAATACGTGTTAGTATATACATAAATATATAAAACCTAAAATAATTTTCAATTGTTAGTTAAAAGGCGCAGTCCTAATTTTGCAAGAGAAATTGCTAGGTATATTGTGGAGTATGTGCGAGACAAAAATAACAATCATGATTCATCATGTTTCGTTCACACATTTATATAATTTACATTTGTGTAGTAAGAAGTAATAAAAGCTTTCATTCATAAATGAAAATACATTTGTATTTTGGTGATTGAAAAGTATGAATACACTTGAAAGAAATTATTTTAGTGTCGTTTTTTGTCTCGCTTGCTCATCCACGTGAACGAAAAAAATTAAAGGAATATATTTTAAAAGAAATCATCTTCTAAAAGCATTGTGTTTCTTGGAACTGAGGTATTATTACAGTTTATTCTTGTACCTATATTAATCATCGCACGGAATAAAGAAGTTGTCTCTTTTAGAAGTTGATATTTTTTTTATTATTTCAATCAGCTTATACTGTACCCAGTAGTGGGATATTGCTGTCCTCCCAGTAAGAGGGAGTAGGCCCTAATTTACCACGCGGGTCCAGTGAGGTGGCTCGAAACATGACGGTTTCCTTACGATAATTTATTTCACCGTATTGAGATTTAAGAGCAGTGCTATAGACATTATTTATGCTAAGAAAAACATTTGGCTAGTATCGTATCTACGACCTACAACTTGCAAGTCGCGGTCGATACCAACGGGCCACTACTGATCTTCTTTATCCATACTAATATTATAAATGCGAAAGTAACTCTGTCTGTCTGTCTGTCTGTTACGCTTTCCCGCTTAAACCTCTCAACCGATTTTGCAGAAATTTGGCACAGACAATCTTTAGACCCTGAGAAAGAACATAGGCTACCTTTTATCCCGGAAAAATTTGATGTTCCCGAGGGAAATCTAAAAAGCGCGATATAACCGAACTACTACTATAGTTTCACAATAAACTCTTAATTATTTGATAATGGCGCCGGTTCTCTTATTCACAAACTAAACTAATTTTAAATTAAGTGTACATTCTTTTCTTTTTATTTCATTCAGAAAAGGATAGAACATAACAATTTAGTTTAAGGAGTTTTGGCGGGAAAGCTAAGATGAGTGTCACGCGCCTTCATTGGACTTTTAAAATTATTTATAGTGTCGTTTACTAAATAAAAGCGCGTGATTTATTTTGTAAAAAGTGCATTCCGTAAATAATTCATAAAGAACATTGAAATACATATCGCAGCATAGTGGCCACATCATGACTTTGCCTCAAACCTCCCTCATAGACGGTTCACGCGGCCGTTTTTTTTCAACTGTCGTTGGCGACATCCGCCATTCTTGTTAAATAAAATTTTCAAAGAATATCTATAATTTGTTACACGTGTTATTGGCAAAATTTTGGTATCTATTCCACAGAGGCCATTGATCAAGAGTTGAGGTTGAATCTCACCTTGAAAAAAGAAGAAGAAGAAGAAGACTGTTTAGACGCGATCATAAACATGCGACCAAAAATACGCCAATTTATCACAGGAGCGGACAAATTTGACAGGTCTAAACTGACATTTTATCTTCTCTCCTGTTCTTAATGAAATGGAAAGAATAAACTAAAGTTAAATTTAATTTAGTTTGTTAACAAGGGAATCAAGGCAAATGTCTAAAGTGCCAGTATTATTATAAATATTCATAAATTATCCAAAAACCCGCACTCGACCCGCACGTTGGGTTATGGCTCACACCCTTTCACAAAGATTAGGCTTCTGCTACGGCAATGGGAACATTTATTTATAAATTGCTCATTGTAACTTGCGAAATGTGAGTTGTATGTATGAGTACACTTCTGCCTAAACCATTGGGGATTAAAAGCTGTGTGATTCTGTAACACTCTTAATGGGAAACCTTAGGTTAAGTGATCGTGGAATAAGCTTCTTTTTTTTTTTGTTCCGGGGTGGAAAATCCTCAATGGATATCCACCGTCCTGGGGTGGGCAACGGGGTCTGTCAGACTCCTACTGACTAACAACCACCCCGGTGTCTCTCCGGTCACGTGCGCATAGAGCCGCTGGAGTCCTTGATTCTGCCGCGGCCTCACACTCTCGCCCGGTCTGTCCGGGCCTCGCTTCCTGCACGGGGTAGTGAGGTATTAAACTATCCCGTGCATTATGGAATAAGCTGTTCCAACTAATGCTTGGGTTCCAACTAATCGACCGGCCGATGTAGTGCCATGTTATGTTAAAAAATTACTGTAAGTTTGTAAAATGATCCTTAATTACTATCAATTAGAATCATTGGAGCAATGGATTTAGCAATTGGTTTCAAAATTGCTAAATCCATTGCTCCATTTGTACGGAAGAAGTAACTTCTCAACCACGTACCTAAATAATGCAATGAATGTTGTTGAACTGTCAAAATGAAATCCATTGCTACTGACAGTGTGTTACGCTGTGTTACGTAATTGCCCTGCAGGTTACCAGCTCGTTAAAATGGGCTAAAACCCGTGTAGGATCACTCTCAACACACATTGGCAAAGCTCTAACAATGAGTTCTCAGTACACCTACACATCTACTGGGCAGTTTACAAGATCTCGAGGTAAGCCCATCGTCTACATATAATATTGTGGATAACGATCATCATTATCATCATCAGCCTCTACTCATCCACTGCTGGACATACTAGGCCTCTTCCATGGCAACGATGGATAACGATATCGTTTAATAAAAGTTGCTAATTTAATTAATGTAGTAGTGGGACAAACGCTATGACGTTATTTTGTAATGGCGGCACGTCGAAATAGTATTTTTGGAAAGTTGCGATTGTCGAACGGTGACTTCACTTTGAGGCGCGGGCCAGTGCACTTTTCCGATGCGAAACTGTCGGTTTGATTATTGAAATTGTTATTTGCCAATATTGGAGGGTATATTTACACTTCGTGCTAAAAGTAACCTACGAAATGGAGCCGTTACCACCATACTAAGATGGTGACAACCCTATCGCTCCGCCGTCACTCATCATCATCATCTCAGCGTTAATCCTAATCGCATCCGATTTTTTTCAGCTTTAGAGTCTGGGGTCCGCTTTACCAGTCCAACTACTGATTTAGGCTAAACTTCGATATTTTCCGAGATGCGACTGCCGTCTGACCTCCACAACCCGAAGGCGATAGACGGCTTGTACCATTTCATAGATCATTTGAAAGCATTAGTTTTGCTGATCGGAACTGTTAGCAGTTTACACAATGTTTTCGTAATTTGTATGTAGGTACCTGCTTTGTTATTTTTACCTACAGCTGGTTTGGATTGTCAGAAATGACAGCTGAATAGTCGTTAGTCAGTAGGTACCATGGAGCAAATTTGCTCCATGGTAGGTACTATAGTCGATATTGTAGTGATTACTGACAATTATATTCAGGTTAGGGACTTTAGATCATAGATATGGATTTAAAAAATGAAGGTCAGTTTTGTATTGTAATACAATATTTGAAGTGACTCACGCTATTGAAAATACAACTAGAAACGAACTCCAGCTTCATTAAAAATATCCTATTAAATCTCGTTTCCATGTTTATATACTAAACTATAATCCTGAACCGTAAATAATATACAACATCCATTAATCCTCTTAACACACGAACTCCTACCATTAACACATTCGCTGCTGGTATTACATATTACTTCAGAATAACGAAAGGAGATGAATATTTCTTAACTATTGGCTTTTTCTCGTTGAACAAACTCCTTATTCCTCCTTTCAACATTTATCTCGCCTTTTGTATTAGGAACTCATTTGAGTGAGAGATTTTTTGTTGTCAAAGGTTTATCCATTACCAGATTTATATGGACATCATTATCAGTGGTGCTATTAAAGCGTGAATGGACATATTATAATGTGTCCATTCACGCTTTAGTCACGCTTTATTCACGCAAAATTACATTCTCAGTAATCTTTGGAAAGGAAATATACATAATTATGTATATTTCCTTTTCAAGAATTAGTATGAGATGTGAAAGAAAAACCTATGTTGTACCGGCCCTAAAAAAATGGAATAAGGTAAAGAAAATAATGATGACATCATGTCAATAGACATTGTAATTGAATTCTCAGCGCCTTTTAACAAAATCCATTAGTCCTCGAATGACTTATCAATATGGTTAAATTAATATAATGTCTGCTTCCGTTATAAAAGTAGGGCAATTACGCAGACGCAGCTTGAAAAATCACCTTTTGCCCGCATTCTGCCTTATATTTTCCGTTCCTAACGTCTTGGGAAAACTGTGGGGAAATTATGGACTCGTGAGCGAGATTTTATTATTTGAGGTATTACATTATCTATGGTTTGGGTTATACGGCTAACAGCTTCAGATGTTTTAAACGAAAATTCTTCAAATAATTTGCCTTCTGTAGATTTGGTATGGATATTCCGTGTCACGGTGCAAACCATTGTTGTCAGCAAATCTGGGCATTACGATCTCATCCCTTAGCTTTAACTAACCTTTAAAAAGCACTAAAACCTTTTTTGTCGATCAGTAAAAAAAAAACTGGCTGATTTTTTTCGAAAAACGAAATATGTCCTTTATTTCTAACTAGCTGCACCACGCGGTTTCACCCGCGTAGGTTTCGATATGTTCCGCTTCTATTGATCGCAGCGTGATGTTATATAGCCTAAAGCCTTCTTGGATTAAGGGGCTATCCAATGCAAAAGAATTTTTCAAATCGGACCAGCAGTTCCTGAGATTAGCGCGTTCAAACAAACAAATTCTTCAGCTTTATATATTACTATAGATATAGACTACAAGGGCTTTATTTTAAATCTTTTAATTTTTCATGAACAACTTAGCTTGTGAATCAGTTATTAGAATCTAGTTTTAGTGCAAAATCGAGATTCATGCAAGTAGTTTTTTGTACATATTACGTAGATTTAGGTAAGTACCTACAGTAGTTTTGCTTAAGTACACCATGAAGGTAATATAATCGCCGTCTTCCCTTGTCAACATTCAAATATATTATCTTATGCAAAACAAACTTTCTCTAGATTACAACACTTCGGGACTTACCGTAGATCTTCTTGTTTGTCTCATCATCCTGGCAAACTGCCAGGGTATACTTTCTATGTACTACTTTATTTATACTTCCTCCTTCCAATGTACTGGCGAAAGCAGTTGCCTTGCACTAATGTCCGTACGGAGGACGGGTCTGAGCAGTTGTGTTGCGATGTGTGCCGGGTACGATGCGCCAAATGTTGTTGTCTCGGGAATTTGGTCGTGGAGAGTCTCCAGATCAATCTCCTTCTAGCGCAGCATCGTTTGGTCGTGTTGGTCTTGGGTTTAACATTGCATCACCTCGCTCAGCTGCCGTCATCCTTCCTATTCTAAAGTTTTTTAAGTGAATAGGCTTAATAAACTAGTGCGCTTTACACTCAATGATTGCATCACTGCTTACCATCAGGCGGGATTGCAGTCAAGCACTAGTTTGTAATTATTAAAAAAAAAAAATAATAATGTTGATGGTATCGTATCATTAATTTTAGGGAACTTTGAACCGAAAATACAACAGACCTTTTTTTTTGTTTTTGGGGGGAACTTTCAAAAGGCACGACGACGTCTGAGGACCGAGGTCGAGGTCGGGTAAAGATTACTGTGCCACCGTCTTCCCTGGGGTCATTCGATGGGTGCACAGATTCCCCACTCTATGCGCCCACGACCTCAAAAGTCCACTTAGCTTTTTTGGTAAGCGGATTTAGGCGTATTAGGCGCCAAGGCGGTGCCTCCCCGACACCTCCTTCTCCGCGCAGGATTAACCTTCTCTCGATCCCGCTCGGTAAAAGTCTTATTATATTTGGATATTATTGCAAGATTACTGTTTTGGGTCCTCAGAAGTCTGAAAGTCTGACAATCAGTCCTCAAGGAGTATCGCTATAATAACTGATTAGTGGAGGACAGGCTGGCTCCATACAGACTTTTAAAAATGTTTTTTTTTTTAAATTCTCCTGTATTGTGGCTGCTTCTGCTTATACTAGAAGCCGATTTCAACACAGTTGGAAATATGCAGATGATGATGGTATTGCAAAATGTTAACTTCCAAAAAAACCTATGACCCATGCCTGCTTCGCACGATTTGACAAAATAAACAAAACAACAAGATATGTTTATTAAACATAACTTTAGTATCAAACTTTTATAGACATAAATATAAATTTCCCGAATAACAACTCTACAAATTATGGTGAAATAATTTCGACGCGGTCGAAATCCGTTGTTTGACCATCTGGCCTCCGACAAACATGGCAGCCCATTTCCACTTGAGTTTGCTTACTCTGCAACCTGTGTTGGCAACTCCTGTTCTTAGTATCTCTCAGACAGATAATACAAAACAAAATTCACTCCCGACACAAAATTCATTATCGCTACGTCATCATCATCAACCTATAGCAGCCCACTGCTGGACATAGGCCTCTCCTATTCCACGACCGAATCGCTCAGCTAGCTATGGAGCGGGCTATGTTGGGCGTCTCTCTGAAGGACCGCATCAGAAATGAGGTGATCCGACAGAGGAGCAAAGTCACCGACATAGCTGAGAGGATTAGCAAGCTGAAGTGGCAATGGGCTGGTCACATATGCCGCAGGACCGACAACCGTTGGGGTAAACGAGTCCTTGAGTGGAGACCGCGTCTCGGCAAACGTAGCGTGGGACGCCCTTGGGCGAGATGGAGCGACGACATCAAAAAGGTGGCTGGTAGTGGCTGGCGGAGAACTGCTCAGGATCGAGCCTGTTGGCGTGCCATGAAGGAGGCCTATGTCCAGCAGTGGATGAGGCTGATGATGATGATTCCACGACATTCAACTAGATTTTCGGCAACTTTCATCTAGTTACTACCAGCCATCCTGCGAAGATCGTCACTATACCTAGCCTGAGGACGTTCCACCTTACGCTTACTAATTCGCCGTCTCCACTTAAGAACACGTCTACTTCAACGGTCATTGGTTCTACTTCTGACATGGCCGGCGCTACTTCCGACCGTCTTTTATACCATACTAATATTATAAATGCGAAAGTAACTCTGTCTGTCTGTTACGCTTTCCCGCTTAAACCTCTAAACCGGTTTTGATGAAATTTGGTGCAAACAATCTTTAGACCCTGAGAAAGGACATAGTCTACCTTTTATTGAAAAATTTTATATTCCCGAGGGAAATCTAGAAAGCGCGTTATAACCGAATTCCACGCGGGCTAAGCGGCAGGCGGAAAGCTACTACTGTCATAAAGAATTAATGCTTCAGTACTTATACTTTGTAGCTAGTGTACTATATTATCATACCTGTACAATATTACTAGTTACCAGTACTGGTTCGAATAATGGCCGCGTTATTAATATTTATCATTCATAGTTGATGGGAATGTTGCGCGCATAATAATTAAACGTTCATTAGTGATGCAGGTGAGATTAAACGCGGAAACTCATGTTCCCTTGTTGTTCGGCTTATTGGAATCGGTTTTAATATTCGTTTTGTTTAGTATAAATTTATTTTAATAGCTCCAAAATTATAAGTGCAGATTCTCTGGCTGTTAGCCGTAAAGTACTTAAAAGTCCCTGAAGGAAAATTGCAGGCGATTCTCGGCTCTATTGCATCGTCTGAACTGGACTCATTATTGCACCACGTGGCTTTTGCCGAGCCGTCGTGCCGTCGAGTCAACATCCTTCAATCCGCTCCGATTACAGACGGCAATGGACTGGATATTCCTCGATCGAACTTCGCTCTTTTGACTGGGTGATTTGGAGACGTCACTGGAAGCGGACTTTGATCCTTAGATAAAGGAGTTGTAATATTGATTTTATTCAATCGCTCGCTCTAGATATTTAAGATGTTCGCTGTCTAAACGATTCTGTTTACGTTAGGGGCGAGTGTATCGTGAAATGTAAAAAAGTTTTATTTAAGTTTTTAGCTAAACTATAATATTTTATGTCATAATCACTAAGAGAAAACGATAAATAAAGAGATTTCAATCAACTGAAGAAATATCCAAAACATAGGCCGCGCATTTAGAAAAAAAAAAGAAAACAAAATTCATCCAGAATATGCCCGTAGAATTTGTTACACCAACCAAATCTATAGACGAAAGTACAGATGAACACAAAAGGCTCTCCACCATTAACGAAAGTCTTTCATTCCGTCCATTAAAAGACAAAGGCAGATATGAATGACGGTAACGCCAGGAGGGCTAATGACGTCAGCCGACGGTTAATGACGTCACCGATGTATACGTAGCATAGTTAATTGGAAATCGATGTCTACCTTCGAGGATATAAAACGATTTTATTTTATTCAGTATTTCGCTGACATGAGGTTGAGTTGAGTTTTATTTTAGACTTAACGTAAAATTATATAAGTGCTTAAAGATAATTTATTATAGGTTTAGAATTTACTAGATATACCCGTGACTTTGAAAACAATTGCTCCTTAACATCGGCTGTCTACCAGAAATCATCATCATCATCATCATCTCAGCGTTAATCCCAGTCGCATCCGTAGCCTTTCAGCTTTTGGAGGCTGTGGTCCGCTTTACCAGTCCAACTGTTGATTTTGGCTAAACTTAGATATTTTCCGTGAAGAGCCTGCCGTCTGACCTCCACAACCCGTAGGCGATATCTAAGCATTGCAGTTAGACCAATTGTTAGACTTTTGAGGGCTGTAACAACCCGTAACTACTGCCACTAGATGTTCGTATGGCAACCGGGACCAACGGCTTAACGTGCTTTCCGAGGCACGACCAGACCGGTGAAAATATTCACATTCATGCATAATACACTGGCTGTCTACCAGTAAAGACCCATCAAAATCGGTGCAACCGTTTCGGAGTTTAGATGAAAACA
The DNA here is from genome assembly GCA_017933935.1 of Sesamia nonagrioides. Classification (NCBI taxonomy): domain Eukaryota; kingdom Metazoa; phylum Arthropoda; class Insecta; order Lepidoptera; family Noctuidae; genus Sesamia; species Sesamia nonagrioides. The sequence continues at coordinate 312,933 of JADWQK010002191.1, forward strand.
AATGTCTGTTTGTTTCTACTAAACTCCGAAAAAAACACGAATACTTTCATAAGTAATTATTAAAAAGCTGTTATTTTAACATTACATACAGACGATTGAATATTCTTCTTCTTCAGTCTATAGAGGTCCACTGCTGGACAAAGGCCTCCCCAAGGCTTTCATTGGTCTGGGCGGGATTGCCATAATCCCCACGCTTGGTAGGCGGGTTGGGCTTGGATAGTATTTAGTCCCTACTAATATTATAAATGCGAAAGTAACTCCGTCTGTCTGTCTGTGTGTTAAGCTTTCACGTCTCAACCACTGAACAGATTTCATTAAAATCTGGTACAAAGATGGAGTTGACCTTGAGAAATAACAGGATTGTTTTGCGCAGCGGCACGCTTGCAACGTTCCAAGGACGAGCCGACACTTTTTGAAAACACTGTGATTTCTGTAACCGCTCATTAACGACATAAATGACTATCATAATTTTATTAGTGGCATACGGTCTAGCCTTTTCGCGAAGTTTGCGTTACGATGTCAGATAAACCCTTTAAGTGCGAGCGGTTGGTTAAACTTACTTACTAAAGAAAACATTCAAAATTACTTGTAAAGTTTGTGTGGAGTGTAATTAAGTCATCATCATCATCATCAACCTTTTTTATCGTCCCGCTGCTGGGCACAGGTCTCCTCTCATCCAGAGAAGGATTGAGCATAATCACCACGCTTGCTCAATGCGGGTTGGCAATTTCAGACTTAAAGTCCAGGTTTCCTCAAGTTGTTTTCTTTCACCTTCAGTCATTGGTGTTCATGAAATTCTTAGAAAGTACCTATAACTTTAGAAAAGTTACATTGGTACTTGCCTGACCTGGAATCGAACCCGCGCACTCATAATTGAGAGGCTGGTGTTTTAACCACTAGGCCACCACGACTTTTATGTAATTAAGTATTTATATGTATTTGTTTGTATATAAGTTTATTTGTAGATATGTCACAGCCAGATTAAATTAACCGTTTCGTCAACCGTCTGGCCTTTGGAGGTACACTTAGTGCTCGCCTCGCTTCGTTGATCACAGTTGTAACCTAACCCATTTGGTCGGGGAGCCCTGGCTTTGTTATTGCGAACAATTCGTTTCGCAAGTTATTCCAACCTAAATAATAATTTATTGAATATGTTTCAGTTCGTTAGTTGAACGGCCGTTGTTGAGTTAAATGACTAAAATAATATAATAATTTAATAATAATAACATTATAATTTATGACGTTGATAGTAGATTTTACTAGACGCTTTGAGAAAACTACATCATAAAACTATTCATAACGTTTAAATTATAACAATATTAATTTAAATATTTATCCCTATCTACTTACTAAGAACTGAATCATAAACGAAAACAGTGAAAGCAGCCGAGAAATCTAAAAGAAAGTTTGCAAGAAACAGACAAGTATAATTTTCCAGATATTAAAGTTAAAATTTACCGCTTCTTCAGCCAAAAGAGATTTTACGTGACCCCGTAATTAATTTGCAACGCAGTGAAAACATAGGAAGAGTGAACTCAGATGAGTTGTCAATAGTGCTGCTTTTCTCGAGGTCAACATAACATCGGCTGCCGGCAGAAGTTACCACCCACCATACAAAGTCTTTTTTTTTTTTTGGGGGCAAACCTCCGCCACACTTTTCCCAACCCACTGCAACTCCTGAAAGCCAGAATCAACAGTGGAGACCGCCAGAAAAACGCCGAGCAATGTAGCTCGGCGAGTCCCGGAGAAACGATTCAACTGTCTTGGGTCCCGCAACGAAATTAATCAGAAAAGAATAGCGGAGGAGTAAGAAAAAAGATTTTTTTTTTACTTATTTAAAATTTTTTAGACAAAGTCTTGCCGACAACCTATTCATCGGGTTCCTCCATGATGTCTGGTGAAGCCTTACGGAGTACGGGTTTAAGCAGTTGTGTTGCCATGTGTGCCGGGTACGATGCGCCAAATCTTGTTGTGTCGGAAGTTTGGTTGTGGAGGATCTCCAGATCAATCTCCCTCTGGCGCAGCATCGTTGATCGTGTTGTTCAACTGCCGTCTTACTTCCTATTCAGTTTTATGAGTGAATAGGCTCTTAATAAACTAGCGCGCTTTACCATCAACGATTGCATCACTGCTTACCATCAAGCGGAATTGCGGTCAAGCACTAGTTTATAATTATATTATGACAGCCTCCGTGGCGTAGCGGTAGCGGACGCGGCCGCTGCGCAAGGTGGCGCGGGTTCGATCCCCGCACAGTGCAAATATTTGTATGCATAAATATGAATATTTGCACTGGTCTGGTCGTGCCTCGGAAAGCACGTTAAGCCGTTGGTCCCGGTTGCCATACGAACATCTAGTGGCAGTCGTTACGGGTTGTTGGAGCCCTCAAAAGTCCAACAATTGGTCTAACTGCAATGCTTCGATGTCGCCTTCGGGTTGTGGAGGTCAGACGGCAGTCGCTTCACGGAAAATGTCGAAGTTTAGCCATATCAGCAGTTTGACTGGTAAAGTGGACCCCGGACTCCAAAGCTGAAAAGGTTTCGGATGTGACTGGGATTAACGCTGGGATGATGATGACTAGTTTATAATTATATAAAAGGTCAATCGCTCACTACACCTTCATCTCATCTAAGCTTTTTCGGTATGATGTTTACTGCATCGAACTGCTGATGGCGTTCAATTTCATTCGTGAAATTGGCAATTAGATGTTCCAATCAACATCAGCCTTGCCTTTTTTAAGTAAATTGGTTTCGAATTTCAGCCTAACCAGATGCGACTGAATATTATAATATCTGATATTTAATATCAAGTTTTATGTGTATCATTTACATTTTTATTTAACTATGCAGATTTTAGTTTCTTGAGTTTAGATATTGTAACGCAGTTTTTGGCTTACAAGTGTCTATTTGAGTTCGACTTCTTGTCCAGAAATGATAGACATAGGGATTTTCTTTTGTAATGTTTTCAGTACCAGTTTATAAGCGACTTAAAATGCTTAAATGTCCTTTGAAACTTCAGTTAGGCCAGTGCGGGTTGGTAGATGTCATATGACTTGCAAGTTTTTGTTCAGTCAGATAAATAAAATAAATAAATATATACGGGCAAATCACACAGATTGAGCTAGCCCAAAGTAAGTTTGAGACTTGTGTTATGGGATACTAACTCAATGATACTATATTTTATAACAGATACATATATAGATAAACATCCAAGAAACTATCTTTTCCTGATTGACTTGGGGGTCAATCAGGAAAAGATCGTTTTCCATCATGACCTGGCCGGGGATCGAACCCGGGGCCTCCACATCGCAGGCTGGCGTGTTGACCGTGGCGCCACGGAAGACGACCAGATGTTTTCCTTCACTATTTTGAGAGCAGTGGTGATGAAATTTACACAAAGTAAAGCGCGTGTAGGAGTCCCATTCTACAATCTACAACTCGGTAAGTTATGGCCGGTCCCACTGGACCACCACTACCGTTGAGATTGATAACATTTTTTGTAGCGCTTGACTGCAATCCCGCCTGATGGTAAGCAGTGATGCAATCGTTGATGGTAAAGCGCGCTAGTTTATTAATCCCATTCACAAAAAAAAACTTATTGTATATATATACACAACATCTTAGCGGGTCTAAGATGTTGTGTTGCCATGCGTCAAATGTTGTTTTGTCGGGACTTTGCTCTTGGAGGGTCTCCTCATCAATCTCCCTCTGGCGCAGCATCGTTGGTCGTGTTGTTAGGTTCAACACTTCGCTCAACTGCCGTCCTCCGTACGGCTTCACCAGACATCATGCCGGAACACGACGAATCATTTGGCGGCAAGACTTTGTCTTGTGGGTGGTAACTTCTGCCGGCAGCCGAAGTTATGGCCTACTACCTAATAAAAGTGAACATATTATGTATGATCGATTCAATCCAGCCAGGCCTTGTGAACCTATGAGTCCTTCTAAGAATATCAAGTCGTGATATACCGTACTTAGCGAAGTTTATAATAGTAGCTATTCTCATATAATTTGCATATTGGCGCTGCCATTTATACAGAAAGTGCATAGCAGACGGACATTGAATATTTTATGCCCAGCCGGTCATTTTACCAGGCTGTTAGTTGATTAGTTCAGCTTTATTCAAGAATGGAAGGTCTCGGTACCATGACAAGCTAATATGGCACTTATGGCTACAGTTTGAGGATCCAAATTTGTGTGTCATAAGATGCGTTAGGTATTTGCGATATTAAGATGGAATTAGAGTCTTCGTTAAAGGGCCGATCCTGATGTTTCCTGTTTAGGGCAAGCATTTTCATTTTAAATCCTGGAATCCTGCGTTTGTATCCCGGTCGAATGAAATTCCTTTGTCAGGAGATTTTGTTTCATTTGAAAATAGAATCCAAATGAAATTGTAAGATTTGAACAAAGTTTTGGGCATCATGCCATTCAAATATTTCGCCATTTCCATTCAAATGGTTTAAAATAAAATCGAATCGTTTGAAATCTTGATCAGTTCTAGTTATAGATCACTTACGTTTAATTCCTTTAATGTCAGAGCGTGACTAGCGGTAATAACATTGTCATTCTATCTATTTAGTAACTACATTTATGTTACGTTTTCATTATAACTAGCAATTACTACGTTTTAAACTGAATCCGCTGATTAAGTAGGGCCATTGTTTGGTTTTAATTACAGGCTGGGTTGAGTAAATAAGTAGTGGGAGCGAATTACATCGATCGAGGCTTGTCCGGCTGCGTCCGGCGCGATATACATATGCTGACAACGCGCTATCTGAGTTGAGTTTGTCAGGATTACACGGAGATTTGTAGCATGTAGGCGCCATAAATTATTTACCAGTCTGGAACGTTTACTTATCAATAAATCAATTGTGTGCCAAACAAACACCATTCGCCTCTATCTATCAATATTGATGTTTATATTCGGGTACTTTTGTCATCATCATCATCTCAGCGTTAATCCCAGTCGCATCCGCAGCTTTTTCAGCTTTGGAGTCTGGGGTCCGCTTTACCAGTCTAACTGCTGATTTTGGCTAAACTTCGATATTTTGCGTGAAGCGACTGCCGTCTGACCTCCACAACCCGAAGGCGATATCTAAGCATTGCAGTTAGACCAATTGTTAGACTTTTGAGGGCTCCAACAACCCGTAACGACTGCCACTAGATGTTCGTATGGCAACCGGGACCAACGGCTTAACTTGCTTTCCGAGGCACGACCAGACCAGTGTAAATATTCATATTCATGATTTCATGAATTCAAATATTTGCTCTGTGCGGGGATCGAACCCGCGCCTCCTTGCGCAACGGCCGCGTTCGCTACCGCTACGCCACGGAGGCTGCCAATTCGGGTACTTTTGTATTCCATGTTAATAAAACCCCAATCTGTATCGGGCGCTCTTCCAAATCACGTATGAACGAAAACATGTTGAGTTCAGAAATTGAGATTCTGCAGCAGTCGGCGAGTGTACTTTGGTATTATTTTGCATAATCCCGGTGCAAAGGGTTATTAGCCAAGTCGCAGCGCGCCCGCGCCGCTTCGTCTGCTGCATGCAAGGCAACTAAGTAGAAAATCGGATGTCTGCGGCGACCGAAGAACGAAATCCGAGCCGCAATCACAACTAATTTAACTCAATCAACAAACGACAGCCCTTGACTGTAACATGATTACCGCTCATTAAACCAACCGGAGCTTTATAATTTGATATCTGCTTGATCGCGAGCACAGATAAAGGGCTTTTAATGAACGACTAAACAACATTCATCCGTTGTCTCGCTAAGAGACGATAATAATTGATTAAAAGTATCGTTCACTACTGCAAATAAAATTATGTTAATTAAATCAATGTTAGTTGTTTTATGCACTTAAATAATTATGTTTTCGCCTTGACAATTACTCGCTACCCGTTGCCGGGCTGTAGTAATCACAAGTGCACTTGATTTGATTGGGCGAAAATTGTTCGCGAATGCACTCTCGAAATAGGGCAATCCACCCGCAGAGACAATTGAAATAAAACGTCAGTGAAGCCGGAACGAGCGTTGCAAAAAGCTTAAAGTGAACGCAGCGTCGCGCTAAATTAATTCTTATTACAATTTGGCAAGGATCGTTTTAGCTTCAGCGCGTTTCGCGATGATGTCATTTCAGCGCGCAGGTCAAGCGCCTACTTCGTACCGCAGGTTCTTCTTTTTGTTGCCGCCGCGGAGAGTTTTATTTTAAATCTGTAGCTCTAACGAACCGAGCTCTTGTTGCATGCGACAGGGCCGCATGTGCAGCTGTCATTTTAGCCGTATTAATCGTTATCACTTCCCGCCACAATACTGTATTGTCCTGCTTTTTCTTGGTGATTTTATTATTCGTGTTTAATTGTGAAGTTCTCTTGCGTTATTTTATTGAGGCACACACTTAGTTCGCGGGTGTGGGTGCGGCGCTCGTGCGGCCGCGGCGGGCGCATTGTGTTCTTATGCCGCATACATTAGCGTGCATTCTCACGAACGGAACCCGTTCCTCGGCTCGGCGCGTTCCTATCTTGTTGTTCCTTTACAAATCTGCGTGCCTCGTATCGCTTAGTTGACTTTTTTGCACGCCGACGTTCAAAAAACTCCGCCTTGTATCGAACATGTTGCGGAGTCTGGTTGCCATGCGCGGCTTTTCGAGCATTAAAACATCGGTTATATTGTCTGTCCTTCAATTAGATGAAGGAAATGGGGAATCCAGCGAAATGACAGCTATAACTGTCGCGTTGCGTTTTATTATAGAGAAAGTTAGCCGTAGCGATGTTAAAATTTATCGCTCCATTGTCAATAGGAGCGAGCGGCGGCGGCGGGCGCTCGTAAAACAACCAGTGGACTTAGTTGGTTGCTACATTCGTGCTAATTGTACTGCAATCACGTCGCGTGTGTTAAGTTTATAAGTTATAACGTGTAAAGGAACATGTGCAAACGTTCTCGAAATAATTTAATGCGTGCGCGGCGGGGTAACGACACGGGGCGTGCTCCGACGCTAATTTCGCATGCGGCGTCGTCGCCGGCGCGAACGCATATAACTCGACCAATTTAGAATTGAGCCGGCATGCCCTGCGTGGCACGCCAAACAGTCTGCTCCTTGCCGTGTTCATATGTCAGCACTCGATGATTAATTTAGTCCGATCTTCTAATATTTTATTTTTTATTTTTCCAGGTAATTTGCGAAAACACTGCTTAATATCAAAGTAAAAGGAAAGCCTTAGTCTGAGTAATGTGATATTACGAGTTTGAAGTAAGTGATGATTTGCATGTCGTAAAACGTTTTGTGGAGCAAACGAGTTTATTTAAATTACTGTAAGTATGACTTTTACTGCTGCTATCCGATTTTATTTTCATGCAAAATTGCACTTTGAATAAATATTTAAATCAAAGAAAATGTAACAGAAGAGCGGGGTAATTGCGTAACGTGCTATCACTAACAATGGGTTCAATTTTGAGAGTTCAACAATGCAATATGCTTCAAAATGATTCCAATAAATTGATAGAAATAGTGTGTTATGCAATTGGGGTGCTGTACTTTTTCCAATGTCGAATGAACATTATAATTTTACTTGGAATGTTTATAAGGCTCTAAATCTATACTAATATATAAAGCTGAAGAGTTTGTTTGTTTGTTTGTTTGTGCGCGCTAATCTCAGGAACTACTGGTCCGATTTGAAAAATTCTTTTTGCGTTGGATAGCCTATTAATCCAGGAAGGCTTTCGGCTATATAACATCCCGCTATGACCAATAGGAGCAGAGCAGTAACAAATAATGTTGCGAAAACGGGAGCTAACGCAGGCAATAGGAGCGGAGCATATCGAAATCTACGCGGGTAAAACCGCGTGGCGCAGCTAGTATATTATGAAGCTGAAGAGTTTGTTTGAACGCGCTAATCTCAGGTACTACTGGTCCGATTTGAAAAATTCTCTCTGCGTCGGATAGCCCATCCAGGAAGGCTTTAGGCTATATAATTTCACGCTGCGACCAATAGGAGCGGAGCATAACTAAACCACGCGAACGAAGTCGCTAGCGGCCGCTAGTATTTACTAAAAAGCCCGATTTAAACCTATTTATATTTTAATACTATGTCTAGTCTCTCTAGCCTAGTTTAGTTGTTGTACTAGTCGACGAATTTGTTATTACAAACCGGGTACTTAATAACTCCACAGTCGTGAAAAAAAGCCTTAATAAGGCTAATTACACACAAGTGAGAATAATTCCTACACATTCTACTTAAGTGTCATCACTTTATACAATTTTACGGGAACGAGAAATAAATCCTGCGAACGAATATACGTGTCACCCGGGGATTTAATTAAGAGACCTTAAGTGGTATAATTAAAGGCACCGTTGGAAGAAAGGGGGTACATTGTATCCCGCTCGGGCGCGGCTCCTGGGGTACAGGTGAGACCCTTATATGGAACGTTATTTGTATTATTTGCTATGTTTTTGGACTTGAGTTAATTAAGATTGGTTCTTGTTTCTTGTCATTATGTTGTGAGACAAGTAGTGAATGCGTAAATTATTTTATCAGTGTCGGGGTTATGAACATGCGATTTTCAACTCTATTTATAAATTATTTAGGTCTACTCTTGCTTGGTGTTTTTGTCAAAATGGTTGTCATTAATGAATTGCTCCCTACGCTTGATAAATTAATGTCGGTATTTAATTTCACGCAGAATATGCTTTCGAACTTGTTTCGAGTTGGTATTCATTGAACTGTGATAAACATTTGATAATTAAGGAATCGCGAAGACTTCTAAAGGTTTACTTCATATTTTGTTACGTAATTAGATGGCAACCAGCTATTTTAATTTGTAAATAAAACTATTATTAAGTTAATTATACCAACTTGGTATCTAGTAAATTTGAAGAAAAAGATTTAAGTACACATACACTTACCCATGTACATATGTTTGTATGTGTAATTAACTTACTGAAACATAAAACGCCTTTTATTAAAAACTGAAATTATAGACTATAACTTCAATTGTCTTTATAAAACTTAAATGGAACAAAAAATTTAAACGTTTAAATCACAAACCTTATTGTCTTGCTGCTACGCTATAAATAATGGCGTAGCACCGTAGCGCGTAGCCGGCGGCTCGTAGGCCCGCTACGAACGATAGCGCACAAAACAATTTTAGTACTGCTAGTTACTAGTTTATCTTGACAATTCTTAGTGGCGATTATGTGTGCAAAGAATACGGTATTTGACTAAAAAAAAACTAATTCAGATATCCAAAAAATACTAGACACGTATTTTTTCTTTTTTCATATAAACAAAAAATGAAGACGACACAGCGCGTTGAAAACTCGTGTGACGTCACTGCGCGCTGCACTTTTTAGCGACCAGTGACGTCACAGCCACCACTCCTGATTTTTGATGCCTTTTGTATTTGTAAATTTTTATTGATTTGATAAAACAAAATATACGTATCCAATACTTTTCTATAATCTGAATGACGGACTAAATAGAATCAATTTTTTCTTACCCAGGAAACATCCCTATTGTCAATATTATGTCAATTTCAGAACATTTACATTTAGTACAGTATTTCATTGTCTACTGAGATTTAGTGGATATTTGTTTTAAGGCCTATAAGGGATGAGGGACGAGTCAATATGGTTCCATTGCCAGTAATGTACACTCCACATTGGTAAAAAGATATGTGGGATATTATTTTTGCTTCAATTTCACGAAGAGAGCTTTTAGCGTTGGTCGGGTGGGAGAGGTCGTGATATCAAATATATTTTTCATTCCTATTATATTTTCCGGTTCGTGTCGGCGCCATAGCGGTCTCGTTAATATCGGCGCTCCTAACTCATCCCTAGCTGGATCCGAGTTTTTTTGATCCGATCCACTTTGTATACATTAAAAGATATGCCTAAATAAATCATTACTATATCGTGAGATCTGTTTTTAGGCAATTTTTTTTTTACTATCAATATGTTGTAAAATTGAAATGATTTTTTTTTTATATTTGTGTGTTTTTGTTAGCTAGGTGTCTACAGACTTCCTATAATCCTATTTCCTACTCCTAATCCTTACTCATCATCATCATCATTCTCCTGCCCTTATCCCAATTTATTTGGGGTCGGCGCAACATGTCTTTTTCTTCCATGCATCCCTATCAGAAGCCATCTCGACAGTCACCCCCTTCTTAGCCATATCATCCTTCACACATTCCATCCATCGTTTCTTTGGTCTTCCCCTACTCTTATAGCCATCAACATTCATAATTAAGACTCTCCTCACGACTCCTAATCCTTACTAATATTATAAATCGGAAGTGAGTTTTTTTGTTTCTTTGTTCCGCTTTCACGCCGTAACTACTGAACCGATTGCTTTGAAATTTTGCAGACGTAAAGTTAGAAGTCTGAATTAAATAATAGAGTACCTTTTATTATGAAAAAAATTAATTGCCACGGGAAAATCTAAAAAGTGCGTTATAACCGAATTCCACACGGTCGAAACCGCGGACGAAAAGCTAGTAATATTATAAATGTGAAAGTTTGTGAGGGTGTATGTATGTATGATTGGATCAACGTTTGTTAATTTTTCACATAAACTACTGAACGGATTTGGATGTAATTTAGTACACAGTAAATTGTAATTTGGCACCATGACTAACACATAGGATACACATTTTTATTCCGATATTCTTACAGAAGGCAACCTTACGAGGGCGAAACCATGGGGCGCAGCTAGTAAATAATATTAATTACGTTTACATACATGTATGTGTGTATAACCATAGATCATTAAAAAAATCACCAGAAACCACAGGAAGATTAGTTTGTTTGTTCCGCTTTCACGGAGTAACTACTAAACCGATTGCTTTGAAATTTTGCAGATGTAAAGTTGGAAGCCGGATTAAATAATAGGGTAATATTTATCCCGGAAAAAATTGATATTCCCAAGTGAAATCTAAAAAGACTCTAAGGTCCGTATTACAGAACGTCACTCAAAACTCAAGCTCTACTTAAGTCTCGTTTCAAGCCATTTGATTGGTTGAAACTAGTTTTAAGTAATGCTTAAACAGAGATCAATGCTAGAGTTTCCTTCTGGAATACGGACCTAGGAAGTGAAATATAACCGAATTCCACGCGAATTTAATAATAAAAAAAACTTAAGTATAAATTGTAATTTTGATATTCTGCAAGTCCGTGACTAGAAAGTTCCCAGGTACAGACAGTACAACATAAAAAGATATTATAATGACGCGGAGTTTCAGTGGCTCTCGTCTTTGTAATGTCTCGTTCTACATATTTATATACTAGCTGCTGCCCGCGACTCCGTCCGCGTATTGATATAAAATAAGCGCCTCTTAAATTAATTGGAGCAATATGTACGTCCGCGTTAGTTCCCGTTTTCGCAGCATTTTTTGTTACTGCTCTGCTCCTATTGGTCATAGCGGGATGTTATATAGCATATGTCCTTTCTCAGACTCTAGACTATCTGTGTACCAAATTTCAGTACATTCGGTTCAGTAGTTTTGGCGTGAAAGCCGGACAGACAGACAGAGAAACTTTCGCATTTATAATATTAGTATGGATAAACCGTTCGACCAATTTTGTTAAAGTCATCACTTCTGATGCCTTCGACCACACATACAGAGACGACAAGAGGCTTTAAGACTATTTATAAGTAAAGCTAACATGAGATATTCTCATCAATATTTTCCTACTGCTCTAGAATTCAAGATAAATAAGACATCTATTCCAAGTAAGAAGCCTAAAGTAATGAATTAAGGTTGTTCTAATTCCTCTAAGCCAGAATAACGTAGAGATTAATGTCTGTCATCACATTTATTAGCGCAAAGTAATGAAATTATTAAAAATATCGCCACTTTACAGACTTATAACGAATTTTCATAATCCTCTTAAATGGGTGGTAGTTATGTGCTTAGCTTTAATAACTATGGTTTGGATGTAAAATTGTATTATTAACTAGCGGCTGCCAGCGACTTCGTTCGCGTGGAGTTAGTTATGATCCGCTCCTATTGGTCGCAGCATGATGTTATATAGCCTTAAGCCTCCCTGGATTAATGTCCTATCCAACGCAAAAATAATTTTTCAAATCGGACCAGTAGTTCCCGAGATTCTTCCTCAGCCTATAGATGTCTACTGTTGGACAAAGGCCTCCCCCAAGGCTTTCCACGTCGACCGGTCTTGTGCTGCCCGCATCCATTGGCTTCCCGCGACCTTCACCAGGTCATCGGTCCACCATGTTGGAGGCCTCCCTACGCTGCGTCTTCCAGTACGTGGCCGCCACTCCAGAACCTTACTGCCCCATCGGCCATCGGTTCTACGAGCAACGTGCCCTGCCCACTGTTCCCGAGATTAGCGCGAACAAACAAACAAACATACAAACAAACTCTTCAGCTTTATATATTAGTATAGAGTATAGATTGTCATCGCTTTCATTGTCGGTACAGTTCGCTCGTCGATGGCAACACTGAACTAAAGCTGATCCAGTATAGTTCGAGGATTCAATGAAATACGAGGCTAGTTTATACTGGTTTTGCCCCCAACCTAAGTATTGTACTGTACCCACTAAAAAGGTCAAAAGGTTTTACGGCTGACTTGGCATTGAAGGTTTATTATGCCCTATATACCTTCGGAAAATCCAATTTATAAATTACCTGTCGATATTTTATGCGTTTGGCGTGAGGGTAATGTCCCACCTTTTATATGTTGTGGAAGCTGTCTAATGGAATGTGCAAATTATGACGATGTTGTGATCAATTTTTTCGGTTTTTGGTTTACTTAAAGATTATCTATCAACGATTACCTACTAGGTAATCATAATAAAAAATAACACTGTATTTTCTAAATCTGTATTTGGTTTATGAAAACGGTGTGTATAAGCCCCGCACGATGATATTGCGATTGGCGGCCATCTTGGTGACGTAGTCGAACTCGCACCGTCGGTACCGTTCGCAAGTTCAGTCCGCGCTTACCCACTTACGCACATCGAATATTTTTGTTAGCTTTTTGTTTTTGTTATCCTGTTTTATTGTTGTTCTTGAGTTTTGTTGTTTAGTTTTGTTAACTGTTACTCGTTAAAATGAGTAAGAAATTAATAAATAGTCGTGCTCGTGAAATTATAATTAAAGTGGACAATTATTTTGTTAAAGAGAAAGAGGATTGTAAGTTAGTTCTTGAAAGTATAAACCGTGCTTTAAAAAGTGCTTCGGACATTTTAATACCGAAGCAACTGCTTACAGTTATTAAAAATATTTTGCAAAATTCTATCAAAGTCACGGAGTGTGTGGCATGTGCCACAGGCGTTGCAAAAAATACTGTGACGAAATTGAGACGAGAGCATGAGTCAGCAACAGCCAGCGGCAGCAAAATGAGAACTCCTACTAAAGGAAAAAGACAAAAGAAGAAATATTTCGACGGGTTTTCCTTAACAGCTTTAAGAAATATTATAGATTCAATGTGTACGGTGAGGAGAGAAATACCCACAATGCGCAAAATCTTGGCGGCTTCAAAAGTAGACCTTAATTATACTGGTAGTGAAACTACATTAAGAAAAATAATTAAATGTGATTTAGGCTACCAATTTAAACGATGCTACAACAAAGACTGGCCCTAATTCAAAGACCCCAAATTCAAGCGTGGAGGGCTAAATATTTACGACGTATGAAAGAAAATGACTCGCTTGGTAATAACAAAAGACCCGTTATTTATCTCGACGAAACGTGGATACATGCACACTAAACGGTAGAAAAATGTTGGCAAACAGCAACCGATGGAGTGAGACGGAACGACAGCCCCGGCCGCCGATGGATAATAGTTCACGCGGGAAGTTAAAGCGGTTTTGTTGACAATGCCCTTTTAATGTTTAAAGCAGACACCAAAACGGGGGATTACCATGATCAAATGAATGCTGAGTATTTCACCAAGTGGCTTACAGACAAAATAGTACCCAATATACCACGCAACTCCAAAATTGTGATGGACAACGCCCCTTATCACAGTAGGGATGAGAATATGCCACCAAGTATAAACAATAAAAAACAGTTGATTGTTGAGACTTTCCCAACGACAGTACAAAACCTGAACTGTATTTATTAATTAAATGGCACAGACCGCCGAAAAATTATAAAATTGACAATTTATTAGCTGGCAATGGCCATGAAGTCGTTAGATTACCACCTTACAACTGCGACCTCAACCCCATTGAGTACATCTGGAATCTGGTAAAGATGAGGGTGTCAGAAAAGAATGTGGAGCAGTTGGAAAGTCGCATTGAAGCTCTGACGTTGGAGTCGTTGGCGTCAATAACTCCAGATGACTGGCGAAAGGAAGTCAATCATGTTAAACGGCTTGAAGAGGAATACCTATTGGAATAAAGATCGAATAATTGACGAGTTATTTGTCATAAATACGGCGACGACAGTGAATCGGAAACGACAGACACAGAAAGCAGTTATGATTCGGAAGACTATATACATTTTTTTACATATTATCCTGGTTTTATTTATAAGCTGATAGATGTAGGTAGTAATTAAAACATGACTACTACACAGTGGACTCTGGTTCAATTCCCGCTCGCAAATTAACAGAAATGTAGTTAGAAAAACATAGTATACATGTAAGAAAGATATACGAATAGGTAAGTATATTTTTCTTACGTCTACAAAAATTATTTCCTTGAAATTTTTAATAATGAAAGTTTATTTGTCAGAATATGGGTGAGTAAGTATACCTAAGAAAGAATGTAAATGCAAAATTTATATTAATTTTATTATACATACACTCTTTATAAAGAGTGTAATAAAATTATAAAATACAAATAAACCCTTAACCCTAATATTAATTTATACATACACTCTTTATAAAGAGTGTAATAAAATTATAAAATACAAATAAACCCTTAACCCTAATATTAATTTTGCATTTAACATTCTTTTGCTAGCTGTCCTTTTGTGTGACAGATGACGTCACAACGCTGTTATTGTGACAAGGTTCCATCGCAATATCATCGTGCGGGGCTAGTAACATGGGATGTCGTCCTCCGTGGCGCAGCGGTCAACACGCCTGCCTGCGACATGGAGGCCCCGGGTTCGATCCCCGGCCAGGTCATGATGGGAAACGATTTTTTCCTGATTGGCTTGGGTCTTGGATGTTTATCTATATATGTATCTATTATAAAATATAGTATCGTTGAGTTAGTATCCCATAACACAAGTCTCGAACTTACTTTGGGGCTAGCTCAATCTGTGTGATTTGTCCGTATATATTTATATTTATTTATAGAGACTCATGGTTAAGTAACAATAAAATAAAATAGCCGCACAATAGCACAGTCATCAGGTTAAGCTCCGCTTGCCGCGGTCGCTCCAAGGATGGGTGACCACCTTTTCATACCGAAGCTACTAAACTACGTTAAGCCGTTAGTCTGGGCTTTCATTCATGGATGTTTGACAGTCAATACGGTTAGTTAGAAGACCAAAAATCTGACAATCGTTTTACCCAGTAGTGGTTTGTGGAGGTCAAATAGGTCGTTTTATGTAAAGTACTGCTATCCCGCTCTATCCGCATAGACTTAATGGTGACCCCAATATAGTTGGGAAAAGATTAGGCAAGTTGAGTGTTTTTCAGTAAATAAAAACAAGATAGTGCCCACACTTCTTCATTTTTCACCAAAAATACGTGTGTATATTTCTTAATATTTTCGTCAAAAAAACGTGTATGTCTAAATCAAAAGTGTTACGTAAGGATCAGGCATTCCATTTAAATAATATCATTTGCTTCTGACTCCGTATGTACAGAGAATTAAATTAATTCCCTTGAAACAAACAGAGCGCATAAATGTTTGTAATTTCGTGTTTATTTGCCATCTTGAGATTTCCTAGAAGCCTTTAGATTTCATTTACACATACATTAATACGTTTATATGGAGTTTTGTTTACAAGCCACAAAGAGTTATTCAACATAGAGAACTGTAATCAAATTACTTTGATTTAAAAAGATAATAAAAAAGAAACATTTATAGGTAGTCTATGGTGAAACTGGTTGTAAGATTTTCAGGCTTCTGAAATATCGCAAAGGTTTTTTGGCGGGAAAGTCAAGCTGAGTGTCCCGCTCCATTTTCATTGGACTTTTAAAATTATATATAGTGTTGTTTACTAAATAAAAGTGCGTGATTTATGTAGTAAAAAGTGCATTCAGTAAATAATTCATACATAACAGTGAAATATCGCAGCATAGTGGCCACATCATGACTTTGCCTCAAACCTCCTTCGTAAGACGGTTCACGCGGCCGTCTTTTTCGACATGAATAATTCATTACGTGACATTGGCTAAATGCACAAACCGTGCGAAGCCAAAAAAGAAATAAAAAGAAATATCGCAATGACTGACAATTACCTATTCGCAAGGAGTTTGGCGGGAATGTCAAGATGAGTGTCACGCTCATTTTTCATTGGACTTTTAAAATTATTTATAGTGTCGTTTACTAAATAAAAACGCGTGATTTATGTAGTAAAAAGTGCATTCAGTGAATAATTCAAAAAGAACAGTGAAATATTGTAGCATAGTGGCCTCATCATGTCTTTACGCTAAACCGCTCCTTATCGTCCAAACGCGTAAAATGAAAGGAGTTAGTTTAGGTTAAGTTATGTTAGGATAAGTTAGGATAAATTAGGATAAGTTAGGATAAGTTAGGATAGATATTTAATGAAAAAAATTACTGAAGACTTGGCTGTATGGCGTACTATGCCTTTGCCTTTTCCATTCGCCCGAACGGAAAGAAACGAACCAAAAAAAAAATTACCTATTCGCAACTGACAGCCGGCAGCATAATTGCCTAACATACTATTGCTATCAATTAGAATAATTTTGAAGCATTTTGCTAATCCATAGCTCTTTACATTCGAAAAATGTATTTGCTCAACACCGTAAATAACGTAATGAATGTTGTTGAACTGTCAAAATAAAACTCATTGCTACTGGTAAAATGTTATACAATTATCCCGCGGGACCAAATACCTTAATATACAACACATTTCAATACATTTTGTAAATATTCTTTGCTACTACAGTTAAAAATATATGTGTACATATATAATGTCTGTTCCGATAAACATCACATAATATATTATGGGGCACTTTCCCGATTGCCTGTCAATATAATAAGGAGCCATCTTGTTGGCGTGCCGACATCCATTTTCATATAACAGCAATAGGTATACATACATATGTTTAAGTTGCACATGAAAGGTTAGAACGAAATTCTAGTAGCTGTTTTTAAATTGGAAATTATGTTTGATGTAATTTATTTAACATTTCTTATACACTGTGGATTTTTGTTGTTTTACAAAGACTGCCTACTTCATTTATCCAATAAACAATAGTAAAAAAATAAAATTTAAAAGACATAATTGTGGAGGCATGAGGAACAGGGAGTAAAGTTCACTCATCCTCCATACAAAAGGGAGGATCCTCCGACCAGGCGGGTGTTATGTCTGGCGGGCATTTGCCCAATGCTTGAAATTGGGAAGTTGTATGTTTGCACGGTAAACTTTGATTGCGAGATGTAGAATTCGGGTGACGTCAGTTGACGCGCTGTTCACATGTGGCGGTTTGTAGGTTCCGTTACATAATTTTGAAAGTTTGACAATCTTCCGGATCGTAGTGGTGTCAATAACGTAAGGGGTGGATACTCGCCGTACGACGGGTCGTCCGATGTTGGAACGGAGATGGGGGAATAAAGCCATGCAATTCCATGCATGCAATATGCATGCAATATAGTTTTAGACCTCTCACTTATCGTATAACGCTTTCAGAGGTTATCAAAAACAATTGCCTAACCTACACGGCCAAAATGTATAGAACCGTCAATTAAAAAGTAATCACCAGCGAATAATTTCAACGCAGGAAACAGGTTGCGTCGATATCCTTGTCATCCTAAATTGTCTCCAACGACTTCTGTTTTGAATAACTATATTCAAATTTTATGTAAAACCTACAAGTCACCTAATAATAAGAAACCATTTCAACTAAAAACGATATTTCTCAAACATATTATCCCAATCATTTACATAATCCAGTGCAAATGTGTCCAGTAAGGCGCATTATGTACGCCGATTTAATATTCATAAGTCCTTCCACACCCGTGTATAACAGCCCTGTCCAAATAGAGTGTGTAATAACTCCGTGAATGTGGCGCCCACTGGTATGATATTCAACTTTCATACCGGTAGTACAAGGAACTTGGACAAAGTTACTTTTGAACGGAGTGAATATTACACCGATTTCCTGATTGCGGTGGAACCCAATAAACGAGTTGTATATAAAGGGTGTATCTGACATCGACGCACAAATGAGTGCCATGGATCCAGTACATGATTCTGAACCCCCGAGTGGTGGAATTTTTCGTCGGCTTTTTCATGATTTAAAAAAAAATAAATGTAGTTTTTTTTCACAACAGACCATTCACAATTGCTATACTTTTATAACCCAATAAGATTTTAAAGTCAAAATTAAATTATTCGCTAATTACATAAAAAAAGCTCAATGAAAACAAAACCCGAAAAACGATCTTATCAGTTGATTTAATAGAGTTCACATCAGGGATCAACGTCATACCTACAAACTCGCACGGCGGCTCGCTTGCAACGTTCAAAAACCGAGCCGACACTTTTTTTTAAACACTGTGTATTCTGTAACCATTCATTAATGACATAAATGACTATCATAATTATATTAGTGGCATGCGGTCTAGCCTTTTCGCGAAGTTTGCGTTACGATGTCAGATACACCCCGTATACAATATGTTAAGAAAACCCTGTCCGACCCGTAAGGATAATAAAGGTTAGGTAAACACATGACCAACTAGAATATGAAATTTTACATAATCACCATAGTAACAATACTAGTGAATTTTAAAATAATATTTTTTTCCTGCGAATTAATTCCAACTTCCCCAAAATTTGGTAACTTTTAAAAAGTGACAACTATATTTTTGCGTGCCGCGTGCCCTGCCCCTCTTCGCCCGCGCCTGTATGGCACTACCGCACATGTTATAAGTTACCTCTTTTTGCGAAATAATATTAATTTTTTTAGGGGGATTTTTTTTTTAAGTTTAGCCCGGCTTTGTAGGCATTAGTAGAATTAGTTATCGATACCTAACAATACCTTCACGGATCGGACAGGGTTTTCTTTACATATTTTATACAATATGTTAAGAAAACCCTGTCCGACCCATAAGGATAATAAAGGTTAGGTAAACACTTGACCAAATATAATATAAAATTTTACATAATCATCATAGTAACAATTTTGTAATTTCGTAATTTTTAAAAAAGTGACAACACCGGTATTAATATAAGCGAATAGCGACGCGACCACGTCACAGGTGCCGCGTGCCCTGCCCCCTGCCGCCCGCGGAATGGGGTTGCTTACCGCACATGTATTAAGTTACCTCTTTTTGCGAAATAATATTTATTTTTTTTGGGGATTTTTTTTTTAAGTTTTGCCCGGTTTGTAGGCATTAGTAGAATTAGTTATCGATACCTAACAATACCTTCACGGATCGGACAGGGTTTTCTTTACATATTGTATATATTTATTTGGTGGAAATTATGGGTCTATAGAACCACGTTTAAAAAAATATGGATGGTTCAAACATATTTTTAATCGTGCAACACAGGCCATTTAAAAAAAAGTTCGTTGTAAGTGTGCGAGCAAATTTCGAAATGAATAATTTTGTACGGAAATACAAAATATCAAGATTCTTATATTCATGATTTTTTGTAGAAATCTGTTTTATCTAAGTCACCCTCTTGCTGAAAGGAGGCCATCCGGTACATTCTGTAAATATCTCCCCTGGAAAAGTAAGGTAAGCAGTTTGGAATGAGCTGCCAATCCCTAACATACTAGCACAAAAAAGTGATGAAATGGTTACAGGATCCTACTTCTGTCTCCCAGCGCTGGGATAAATATTACACACAAACATTAATGGCGTTTTATAAAAATAAAATATTAAGCATTTTAATCTGTTTAATCTAGGTCTAGGTTTAAATTATCTAGATAGAACAGATTTAAAAAATCTAGGCACTTTATTGCCTAATTATGCAATTTAATGTCATCTAGGTAATAAAATCCAGGTTAATAACTGCCTTTTTTATAAGCGTAAATAAAAATGCAAAAATATATCGGAAACTGGACGGAAACGGCTTGCGAAATTTTTAGCGCGTAATGAAGGCCCAATTGTAATATTTTTATTTTTTTCTATTAATCTATTCTTCGTTACATGAAAAATTATGGTATATCTTAAAAGACATACGATAATTTTTCATGTAACGTGAACGTTATGAACAGAACCCAAATGCTGTGCATGAGTTCTTGGGTTTGATTTCTAGATCGAAAAGAGCGTGTTTCAGATTTTGTTTTTCCATCTGAAATTTTACAGAATTCCTGTAGGTACTCCAAGAAAACCTATGCAACAGCGGACGTTTTCCTGCTGAAATGATTATAGCGATGATGAAAATCCATACTAATATTATAATTGTGAAAGTAACTCTGTCTGTCTGTCTGTTACGCTTTCCCGCTTAACCCTCTCAACCGATTTTGATGAAATTTGGCACAGACAATCTTTAGACCATGAGAAAGGATAGGCTGTCTTTTATTGAAAAAAAAAAAAATGATATTCCCGAGGGAAATCTAAACAGCGCGATATAACTGAATTCCACGCGAGCGAAACTGCGGGCGGAAAGCTAGTAATTTTATAAAATAAAGTAACACATATGGTGTATATGTTTTTCAGTGTTAATTTCCATCTTCAAATGTAAATATAACCTTATTTACTTCTTTAAATTAATTCCATGTTTAATACGACTTTACTAATTTCATTTTAACTGCCGAACTATTAGCTTCTATTAGTAGCGAATTTCATATCAGTTTAACCTGTTTAAAATCGATCGTGCAATTTGAGCTTCCCGCGCTAAGTAAGGGAACCACAAGTTCAATGTAACATGGATATATATTGGGGTGAACCGTTTTATTACTTTAGGGACGATTATTTCTAAAAAATATTAATAATACTAATAAATATATTAGTGAACCCCCATTAATTTTCAAATACCTATCCAACAATATATCATGTGTTAGGGGTGAAGAGAAACACACCTGCATTTAATAATTTATGCAAGATTTGTATACAATTTAAAAGTAGTATTTACTCACAATATTTAATTCTGTTAAAATAGTAGTGTCAACACAAGTACTATACAATATTATGTTATATACCAAGTACTATACAATATTGTGTTATATATTATGTGTTATACCTTAAGGATAGGGGAACGAGACTGCTTCTCCTTAACACAGGTTATTCTGTAACCTAGCTAGGAGAACAGTGCTTCACCCACTCGATTGTAGACTACCTAACATATTTTGTAAGAAACTTTTTTTGACCATGTGTACCTACTACAATCTGTCTCTTTGAGTAAATATTTTTTTTTTATAAATTATAAACTAGCGCTTGTCCGCAATCCCGCCTGATAGTAAGCAGCGATGCGATCGTTGATGGTAAAGCGCACTAATTTATTAAAAGTCTATTCACTCTAGCCTTGAAGACACTCAAATTGTATTGCGACGGAAACACCGCCGCAGGCAAGTTGTTCCAGTCCCTCAGTCCAGATGTAGGCGATATAAAGGAGGAGATGAAACGCTTCGTCCGAATCGTAGTAGTGTTAACAAGGTAAGGGTGGAAACTCGCCGTACGACGGGTCGTCCGATGGTGGAACGGAGATGGGGGAATTAAATCATGCAATTCCCTCGCACATTTATTATTATTTATTATTATTACTTTACCCTATTAAAACATTTTTTTCACCTTTTATTTTACCAGTTGATCGGCGTGATTGATTTACATATTGATATCAAATTTCAGCTTTCTAGTGCTAACAGTCACAGATTATCCGCGGACGGACAGACAGACAGACAGACTTGCGGGAGCCATAAGGGTTCCTAGTTTACTACGGAAACTTAAAAATGCCAATAAGGTTTACTTTTAGGTAATATTATTATATACAGCGTGGCGCCATAATGGTGACATTAAATTAACACACGAGTAGTGCTAGTGCCCATTAATCATATGACATTTGCTATTTTAAAATAACTCGAAAAAAAAATTTTTTTTTTCAAACAAAATAAATAATTATATTATTTATTTTGTTTGAAAAAAAAATTTTTTTTTTCGAGTTATTTTAAAATAGCAAATGTCATATGATTAATGGGCACTAGCACTACTCGTGTGTTAATTTAATGTCACCATTATGGCGCCACGCTGTATACACATACGGGCACAATTAAGGGAACGCAAAAAAGGCATATTATTTTTTAAACAATAGCTTGTAATGAATGGTTTTCGCTTAATTTGGGTATTTACTCGATAAGAGTATGACAAAAATACAAAAACTGAGATACTTTAAATTTTCTATAATAACATTATCATAGAAAATTTAAAGTGTCTAATTTCTTGTATTTTCATATATACCTACATACATAACTATTACTTTTGTAATCACGCAAAGGTCTCAGATTTACAAAAACACAGAATTTCTCGTAAATGGTTCGCGTGCGTAATTTAACCCGTCGCCTGCGCAACAAGGAACGCGTATTAAGGCGGCTGCAGAGGAAAAACACACCGTAGGCCGTTTTTATGTAGTTTTTCGGAGCTATCTACTCTTTATCCAAAAGAAATATCAACTTATTAAAAATACATAAATTTTCTCCATAATCTTGGCTCCAAAATTGTAGATTTTTTTTTTTTTACTAAGCATAATGTTTAAATAATTCCTTCACAACGAAACCTCTGTCAAGAGAAATAATTATCAAAAACGTGCATCTCCTCGAAAAGTAAGCATTATTTAGATTTCGTTCTTACACGAATGGATAGGCAATTTCATGACGAACATTATTGTAGAAATATTTTTTTAAAACGACCTAAACAAAAATTTTATTCAACAATCTGAGCGTATTCTCCATCATTTCTCTTGCCCGAGCTATTGAGATTCAGTATGCCACAAGCTCTCGAAGGGGGAACCCGTGTCGTTCGTCATCGCGCGGTCCGCTAGCATAGCGGTCGGCGCGTGAGCGAGAAAGCATCTGCTGGCTCGCTCACGCACCGCATGTCGCATAGAGTATAATAAAGTGTCTCTGTTATTGATGTTCATTTTGGTGTTCGTTTTTTTAACCGATTTAAAAAGGGAGGAGGTTATATGTTTCTTTATGTTTGTTTGCGGATAACTTTACTATAATATAAATAATAGGGTGTTTGACTAAAAAAAACTAATTAGTCCGTCATGAATGACGGACCAATATTTTTCTATAATGTGAAGATTATAGAAAAATATTGGATAGGTTTATTATATACGTTTTACATTTCGTATATTTTGTTTTATCAAATCAATAAAAATTTACAAATATAATAGGCATCAAAGATCAGGAGTGATGGCTGGTAACGTCACTGGCCGCTAAAAAGTGTAGCGGGCAGTGATGTCACACAAGTTTTCAAAGCACTATGTCGTATTCATTTTTTGTTTATATGAAAAAAGAAAAAAATATGTGTCTAGTATTTTTTGGGTAGGCCCCCGACAAGGTGGACCGACGACCTAGTGAAGGTCGCGGGAAACCGCTGGATGCGGGAGGCGCAGGACCGGTCGTCGTGGAGAACCTTGGGGGAGGCCTATATCCAGCAGTGGACGTCTTTCGGCTGAAATGATGATGATGAGTATTTTTTGGAAATCTGACTGACGGACTAATTAGGTTTTTTTAGTCAAATACCCTATTGCATAAGTTGATAAAAATGCTATGCAATAGCTTTACCGCGGCAGTTCCCGAGTGCCACATATTTTTTTTTTTAAATTAGAAAGATTATATCTTCAAGGTAGTCGCATGTTAAGGAAATTAGGGTCTGATGATGGAAGACTAAGGAAACCTAGGAGAAATTTAAAAAATCATAGGGGCGCCTAGGGCATTTCTATGTTTTTTCATTAAGTGTTTTAACGCACTACAATTTAGTAAAGTTCGGACTTGATGATGGAGCCGGTAGACAGCCGAAGGATCTCCTTAACGATTCACATCAGCTGCCTCGTGTTTGTGCTTAATAAATTTATATTGATAAGAACTTTACACCTAAATGAGATGTGATTGTCATTAAAGCTCTGATGATGAAGACAAAGGCCAGTTAAGGGAACTCCTCAAAGGTTTACAATAGTTACCTTGTGTTTGGACTTAATTCATTTATATTGATGAAAACTTTACACACATATAGGTTTAAATGAAGGTCTACAATAGATCTGATGATGAAGCCCATAGACAGTCGAGGGAATTCCTCAACAATTTACAACACTTTACTTTAACATAGTACAAACACTACCTACTCGTCATGCTTAAGCAAAAATCAATTAAAATCAAGAGACTGAATTTAAGTTGTGTTATTTCATTGCGTTATTTCTAGAAATGCTCATACTTTCATTGTGGTCTTATAGGAATTAAAGCAAACGAAATACGTCGTTTGCTTGCAGGCGTTTTCCAAATATGCTGCCGTCAGCGTCCAGTCTGACCGGATATTGTATTAGTCAGATGCATATTATTTTTCTGCAAAAGGAAGCTTTGTGCAAATAATATTATAGTATATGTATTTGTTTTTAGGGTTCCGTACCTCAAAAGGAAAAAACGGAACCCTTATAGGATCACTTTGTTGTCCGTCTGTCTGTCTGTCTGTCTGTCTGTAAAGACCCTTTATCTCAAGAACGCGTGGACGTATCAAGCTGAAATTCACATGAAATACTCAGGTCTATTGTCCCTTTAAGCTGTGAAAATATCAAACTTCTAAGCCAAGCCAATCAAAAGATACAGCCGATTATGTCGATATTTTCAACAAATTTTCGACACTCGCAAAGGAATCAAAACCTACAGGATACTCCCCGTAAACTCAGAATCTTGAAATTTGGCATGAAGCATTATCATATAATGCAAATATAGGAAAAATTGCG
Organism: Sesamia nonagrioides; assembly: GCA_017933935.1. NCBI lineage: Eukaryota > Metazoa > Arthropoda > Insecta > Lepidoptera > Noctuidae > Sesamia > Sesamia nonagrioides. Next base: position 337,955 of record JADWQK010002191.1, read on the forward strand.
AAAATGACATTTTTTTAGTTACATAATATAATGAAAATATTTTAATAAAATGAAACTTACTACCTTATTTCTCACGAACGAATAAAGGTATCAAATTGAAATTTATACCAAATACCTAGGTCTATTGTCCCTTTAAGCAGTGAAAAATCAAACTTCTAAGTTAACGCGATCAAAAGATACAGCAGTTTATACCGGCACCTTAGACGAATTTCCGTCACCGCTAGGGAATCAAAACCTACAGGATACTTCCCGTAAACTTAGAATCTTGATATTTGGCACGAAGCATTGTCCTATAATGCAAATACAGGAAAAATTGCGAAAATCACATTTTTTTTAGTTATATAATATAATAAACATATTTTAATAAAATGAAACTTACTACCTTATTTCTCACGAACGAATAAAGGTATCAAATTGAAATTTATACCAAATACCTAGGTCTATTGTCCCTTTAAGCAGTGAAAAAATCAAACTTCTAAGTTAACGCGATCAAAAGATACAGCAGTTTATACCGACACCTTAGACGAATTTCCGTCATACGCTAGGAAACAAAACCTACAAGGTACTTCCCGTCAACTCAGAATCTTGAAATTCGGCACGAAGCAACATTATAACAGACAGATAAAGGAAAAATTGCGAAAATGATAAATTTGAAGTTACATAAAATATTAAAATATTGTTTTTCAAATTCAAATTCAAACATTTTATTTCAGGCAGGGCCCATATGTTGTTAGTAAAAAACTTATCCTATTATGTTAGTGAAACAGAAACAGAATAAAAGAGGATCAGTTGGCGACATGAATATGTGCACGCACATGTCTGTCCGCCCAGAGACTAATAAAAGGTCCGTCGACCTTGTCCGCCAGTGTAGCTAGGATACTGTTCGGGCTGCCCCGAAATCGCCGCAACATCGAAGCACACCGTTTGCGAATGATAGCATAAAAGTCACCAATTCGCGCTTCCGCGAACATGCCTGATGCACTGCAAAACCGAGGCAGCCCCAACAACATCGTCAGCCCATTGTTATACTGGATGCGCAGAGCGTTGTAAGCCTTTTGCGTATACCTAACCCACAAGCTGCACGAGTAAAACGACTGGCAGTAAGCTCTAAAGAGCGTCAGTTTTACCTGCTCAGTGCTCCCTATCTATATCCTGGTCATCTGTGAGAGAATCCGTCACCACATGACCGAGGTATTTAAATTGAGAGACCACTTTTAATGGTGTTTCTTGTAACATCACTGGTGGTATATTCGTGGGTGTATTATTACGAACTTTAAATACCATAATATCACTTTTAGTGGCATTATACCTCAAGCCATGGGCCCCCGCATACCTTTCACACACAGCCACTAACTACCTTAGTCCACAGATTGATGGGCTGAGCAGCACCATGTCATCAGCATAGCTTATGTTGTTAATCATTTTGCCATCAACAGAACATTCAACCAGAGTGCTACTCAGCTCACCAACCAGCTATATCTATGTACAAGTTAAAAAGGCTGGGCGAGGTCAACCCCCCCTGCGTTACCCCACATTCTAGCCCAATATCAAATTACCGGTCTTCTTTTTAACAATAGGAATCACAACAGTTCGTACGAGATCGTCAGGCAGATAAAAGTGACCCATACAAAAATTGAAGAACATAGCGAGTAGCCTAGGCAAATGTACACCAGCGGACCTTAAATGCTCAACACTCAAACCATCGTGCCCAGGCGACCTACCTCGCTTCATACTTTTCAACGCGTCTTTTACGTCTTTCACGCTGAACCTTAAATGAGAATCGCCCTCACACGGGGCTTGTGTGCCTCGCATCGACGTACTTACAAAATGCGGAACAACTCTAAAGTGGTTCATGAACATGCCGGCTATATCACTGTTCTGTGACAAGTCATCAACGTTTGATGGTAGACTCGGTCTGGGATTCAAAGAATTGGTTTGCTTCCAAAAAGAACTGAATTTATATCTTCGTGAAGGGTTGCAATGATGTCCATTTTAATCTGGGTTTCATTGTCCTGACACCACTTCAACTTTGATTTAAATGTTTGTCTCAAAGTTTTCATTTCCGTGCAAGACCCATCTCCGAAAAGCAAGCCGCGTCCAAGCATGAACCTCTTTCACAACTTAATCCACCCATACACATTTTTTGCTTACATGACATAAAATATTTTTTTAATAATTATAAACTTACTACCTACCCTTTTTCACATGAACGCGTAGAGATATTAAAGTTGCAATTCATATCAAACACTTCTTAAATCTAATTACCTCTAAAATGTGAAAAATTCTAAATCAACGCAAAAATTCAAAATGCTGAGGTACCTACCTATAATTATACCGCATATTTTGAAATTCGCCACTACTCGCAACGGAATCAAAACATAGACTACTTCCCGCTGACATTGATTATTGAATTTTGGTATGAAACAATAGCTTAAGGTAACCTAACAGAAAAAACCCGAAACCTTTTAAAATTTTTAGGCACAGTAACTAGTTAAACCAAAAGAAAGACCAACACAATCGTCACTCAATCTAAATATTTTGGTGAATGTAGTTCTGTATATAACCTAAATGTGTCCTAACTGCTGCGTTATACTTAGTACTTATAAATATATTCAAAGACATTAATTGTAATTTCCTATTGTTGTCAATGATTATCAGACAGCTTGCTTCCTACTGGCGAAGCGGGACGGGGGGAGTAAGTAGTAACGAAAGAACGCGCAAGAACTAGCCGCCCGCTGGCGCGAAGGCAGGCGGTTGGTCAAGGGAAGGGGTATCGCGGCACAGCGAGCGGCAGCCGTGCGCCATACGCACGAGCGCTTAGATGCTGTTCGCACGTGTACCGAAATTAGTAAAATTTGCGACAATTTCTCGTTGATTTTGTTTACTTCTACTTTGTTTATCAATAAACCGCTTTTTATAAGTTATAAACTAGCGCTTGACCGCAATCCCGCCTGATGGTAAGCAGTGATGCGATCGTTGATGGTAAAGCGCGCTAGTTTATTAAGAGCCTATTCACTCTAGCCTTGAAGACACTCAAATTGTAATGTGACGGAAACACCATCGCTGGCAAATTGTTCTAGTCCCTCGATGTAGGCGGTATAAAAGAGGAAGCGAAACGCTTCGTCCGGATCGCAGTGGTGTCAACAACGTAAGGGTGGAAACTCGCCGTACGACGGGTCGTCCGATGGTGGAACGGAGATGGGGAATTAAATCATGCAATTCCCTTGCACACTCACCAGAATGCATCCTATAGAAGACCAAAAGGCTGGCTACTCTACGCCTGTGCTCCAGGCTTTGGAGACCGCTACGTTTGTACGGCGGAACCCTCGGTGTGCGAGTCCGACTCGCACTTGGCCGGCATTTTTTTATACGATAGTTTTGTTTTTTACAATTTACGTATTTGTTTTATTAAACGAGAATAATAATATAATATCAGTCTTGCCTGAGCCCAAAAAAAAAAAAAGACATCAAATCTTTTTTTTATGTAGATTTCCTGTCTGCAGAAATTTATTTGACCCTAATTACGTTTTCCCTTAAAATAATAAGTAATGACAAATTAACCTATAATATATTATTTTTCTATCCCTTTGACCATCTGACTTAGCTAACTTTCAATCTACAAAACTAACTTCCAACCCTGAAGTTACAGTCATAACATATTTAGTTGTAAAGCTCTAATCAATACAAATTAAGTAAGCCCAAACACATTACAGTTGCTTCCGATGTGGATTCCCTTGATTCTCTGTCATCTCCATCATCAGGTCAGGCCCAAATCTTCACGGTTTTATAGCATCATCCGATATAAATACGAGTATCAAGTTTTTACTTGATACTCGTATTTGTAAGCATGCTTACAATTTTCGAAAATTGGCCTAAATTTCTTAGAATTTCCATTATCGACACTGAAGTGGTAACAATGAGATTACATAGGCAGCATACTCTTTCATATAAAAAAGAATGGTCAAAATCGGTTCATTAACGATAAAGTTATCAGCGAGCACACATAAATCGAATTGAGAACCACACTTTTGGGAAGTCGGTTAAAAAATAAAATACGCAAAATTTTTATTATGATGTATCGTCAACATTTGTTTCAGTCTATAATAACCAAAAGTATTTGGGTGCACCAATAAACAAAAATAAAAGTGCCATGTCTGTTACTTCTGTGGTCTATGAATTTAACTCGTATTTGTAAGTACTTCGTCCGCCAGACGGCGCTAGTAATATTTTGCGAAGTATTGTAGAGGTGGGGCGCGGTGAAGAGGGAGCAAATGCTCGAGGTCATTTGGTGAGGGTACGACCTTAAAGGGTCATACGATACTTGTGTTATTCGACACTTGTTTCTGTGTTACTCTGTGGCTTGTCTTGTATAGAGCATTCTCTTGTTTTTTTTTTTTATTTTGCCGATTATTTGGCACAGTTTTATGATGAATGAGTTTTCATTACGAGACTCGATGATACGCATCGACCGCATTTTTCGCTCTCATTGGTTGAAAGTTCTTACAACCTTGAAGCGGGCCAATCGATGAGTCGAACGCGGTCGATATCGATGTTCGAGTCTTCGTAATCAAAACGTAGTCACACTTAGCAGAAGTGGCCCAATTTCCAGTCGTAAGTGGTAGATTCAAACCTAAACTGACGGACTTTCCTTTAGTGAGTGTGTAATAGTGAGGAACGGCATGTCCTAGATGCGAGCATATCAAAAGCTTGTGATATATACAACCTGCATTGGGACCGCGTTGAAATAGCTCACTTTCTCTCACCGTAGGACGTCTGTCTTCCATCAGTGGAAACAATAGAGACTAATTGAGTTGTTATATTGCAATGATGGAGACTTCCAATACTATATTTTCTGTGGTGTTGGTCTTATAGTAATTTGTATTCCTTTTAGCATTTCTCTAAGTCGCTGAAGTCATGGTCGCCTAGTGGTTAAAACACCAGCCTCTCGAGTATGAGGACGCGGGTTCGGCAAGGTCAGGCAAGTACCAATGTAACTTTTTTTAAATAATATATATTTTCTAAGTATATCTTGGACAGCAATGACTGATTACAAGGTGAAGGAAAACTTGAGGGAATCTTGAGAAAACCTGGACGTTCAAGTCTGAAATCGCCAAACCGCATTAAGCAAGCGTGGTGATTGATGACTGAAGGTGAAGGAAAACATCTTGAGGAAACCTGGACTTTATAAGTCTGAAATCGCCAACCCGAATTGAGCAAGCGTGGTGATTACGCTCAATCCTTCTCTGTATAAGAGGAGACCTGTTCCCAGCAGTGGGACGATAAAAGGTTGATGATGATGAAGCGTGGTGATTACGCTCAATTCTTCTCTGTATAAGAGGAGACCTGTGCCCAGCAGTGGGACGATAAAAGGTTGATGATGATGAAGCGTGGTGATTACGCTCAATCCTTCTCTGTATAAGAGGAGACCTGTTCCCAGCAGTGGGACGATAAAAGGTTGATGATGATGAAGCGTGGTGATTACGCTCAATTCTTCTCTGTATAAGAGGAGACCTGTGCCCAGCAGTGGGACGATAAAAGGTTGATGATGATGAAGCGTGGTGATTACGCTCAATCCTTCTCTGTATGAGAGGAGACCTGTGCTCAGCAGTGGGACGATAAAACGATAAAAAAAGGTTGATGATGATGATGATTTCTCTTAAACTACTTTACATATGTAGGTATAAGATGTTCAATCTTATACCTACATATGTAAAGTAGTTTAAAGGTCATATCCAATGTGCAATGCAACATCACCATTTCTTGCGACAAAGCAAATACGCGGTAATCTTGATGCAATGTCACCGTGACGTCACAGACGAAATTACGATAAAATCTGCTTCTAACAATCCCCTTACTTCCGATATGTAATGCGATCGTAACGAGATCGCTTATCGTCAGCACGGCAACACTATGCCACACCATCGTACTAACCTGCCAAGCGATTATCAACTATCGGACTTCATTCATAAAGGTTGTAATGCTATGAATATTTGGAAAAAATTATAGTGTTTGTATTAGCTTCGCGTGTTTTGTTTTCCGATGTTTTATTGTCTTGATCGTCTGTTGTAAACTAAGAATGGGTTACCGCATGTTTAGCTGGTAATCATAAAGTTTAGGGTCCTAAGTTTATATTTTTATGAAGTTGATTTGCGAAAATGGTTATACGAGGTTCTAATTCAGAGCCGTTTTGAAAATGGAACGCTTCGGTCGCAAAGGAATATTGGTAGTTTTTTTTTTAAATTTTGAATCGATCGTTTGAAGGTTCTTAATCATATTAGTTCTTTATTACTCTTAATTAAATAATAATGTTTGCCACCATTAATATTAGCTCATTATTTTTTATCAATGGCCTTTATCGGACTTATTGGCAATTGACAATAGGGCGATTTCAATTAAGTTTAAATTCATTTACTACCAAAGTTTATTTTAGAAATTACTGACATCGCTCAATAAAAAAAAGTCGTAGGGAAACCTGGTCTTCAAAGTTATGTAATACCTATATGTATGTAAGTTTGAAATAGGCAAACTGTATTAGATAAGTGGTGAACGTGTTGCCCTTCTTTTTTCGTGTTGCTGGCACGAATGTATGTCCATATCTTATTTTCCCAAAATTTGCCACTTTGGCTTTACGGTGGCAACACAGAGGTCATTGGGCTGGCTGTGATCAGTGCTGCTGGTGAAAAGAATGGTCGAAGGAGATACCGTGGCCCTTGGCGCACAAGCAAATGAAATGTGAGTAAAAGTCTGACACGCCTTTCCGCTCCGCACAGAGCGTGAGAAGTCGTTTAATGATCTCCCATTCAAAAAAAGCTGGTATTATTACTACTAGTTACGACATTATTGGTTAATTAAATAATCCAAATTTCAATAGTGAAACTTGCAATCAGAAATACTACATTACTGATTACTGTACAAGTACTGTTGTTATGTTAGACGCTGGAATATTAAAATTAATGCTCTAGTTCTTTCTTTCTTTTTTTTGCTTCGCATGGTTTATGCATTTAGCCAATGTCACGTAATGAATTATTCACGGCGAAAAAGACGGCCGCGTGAACCGTCTTACGAGGGAGGTTTGAGACAAAGTCATGATGTGGCCATTATGCTGCGATATATCATCGTTCTTTATGAATTATTTATTGAATGCACTTTTTACTACATTAATCACGCACTTTTATTTATTAAACAGCACTATAAATAATTTTAAAAGTCCAGTGAAAAATGAGCGTGACACTCAGCTTTACTTTCCCGCCAAAACTTAATGCTCTAGTTAAGATTAAATTCCACATTCGCGATTATCGTAGTTTGCCAGAGACACGAGGTTCAACATTAGTACTTATATCAATGGAGGCTAATGCTAAATGCGAATGTCACTACCAAACGGTTTTATATAACTATTCATGGATACTAGACACATATGTGGCCAATCGACTACCACCCACTTTACGAAGACCTCTAAGATTGGAGACAATTGACTGTACCTCGGGTTTGACTATAGTGGTCAGTAGTATCAATGTAGGGTCCTATCTTGTAGGGATCTAAACCGTCTTGTACTAGTCTTAGTAGTTATACAGGGTGGTAGGGGTGGTAGGTAAACCCTAACCAACAATTGTGAACAAGATTCTATGTCGGTTACCACTTAGAATCTGAATCATTTTGATTTGGATATTGGTAATCCATTCCTGCATATAAAAAAAAAAAAACTTTTACACAGCAATGTAAATGGCGCAATGAATGATGTTGAACTGTCAGAATGACAGTTACACAATTATGACATTGGCAAAACAAAGTAACGTCACTGCAAACGAAGCATTTCAAAATAAATATATATTTGTGTCGTCCTGTGTTTGTTTTAGCCCAAAGAAAAACCATCACTAATACTACCGATCAACAGTCGATGTCCACTACGTATAATATTATGTTAGTTTATTTCTTTCCACCTTGACATTGGCAGAATCATCGGTCATCGATGGGGCCAAACTCCTAAAAAAAAAAAATATTTTATAGATAGTCTTAAACATTGATATAATATTAAACAGATATGATATAGGTACTCTAACAAATTAACCAAAATAAATGTGCCGATCGGAGCAACAGCACACACATGCAAATTTTTTATTCTGCGTACATTTCACACGTTGGTACAGGGTGAGTGAGATGGGGCGTAATCTAAAGCATAGAGAAGAAAAAGATGGCTAGTGTTTGTCGTTTGCGCTGTTAGTGTTTGTCGTTTGTTTTTACGATTGTATCGAGAGTGACTAAAGTGAGATACTGGACTTACCTCCTTTTGTACGCTTCATTTTCAGTGCGTTAGTGACATATCTACCTTAGTTTAATATTTTATCAATGGTCTTAAAATAAACATATCCTACTGTCTATTAAGGTTTAAACTACCTATTTCCATTATAATTACGGTGTATTCAATCAAAAACTATTCTAGAATCTATTTCATGGTAATTGGCTTAATTCTGGGCTAGAATAACCTAGATTTTGCTCCTCTATATGATACTTTGCAATCACTTACATTAATTACATCAGGATTTCTCGGCGGTTCGAATGTAACCCTCAGTGATTTGTGAATTGGGCTGTGTTACCGAACGCGACAAAAAATATACGACTGTGTAAGAGTTATTTCATAGAAGATTAGGATTAGTGCGGGTTTTTGGCTTTTAGGTGTCGCATTTGTTTTTTGGAGAGATCATTTAGCGCTACCAGTTCTTTAGTTAGTGGCAATGTGACCATTTGAGGAGATGCCTCAGCGATTTTTGGAGAAGTTTTTGTTAAAAGAAAAAAAATTGCCGTAGCTTCCGCGTTTACTCGCATTATTTGAGTACTGTTTCATGGCCCTAACCTAATAGACAGTACCTACTAATGTACTGTAATGTACTAAGTAATGTGTTTTATCCGGCGCCCTAATTCATATTGCTAATTCATTGCATGCATGTTCGAATAATGAGTCTGCTCAACAGCTTAAATAACGCATTGAATGTTGTTGAACTGTCAAAATTAAACCCATCGGTACTGATTGTGTATGAGCAGTAGTGGCCTAGTGGTATCGGCCGCAACTTACAAGTTATAAGTCGTAGATTCGAACTCCGTCAGGCGCTTTACTTTGGGTAAATATTTTCATCACCACTGCTCCAGAAACGGCGAAGGAAAACGTTGTGAGGAACCGGAACGTCCTAGAGGCAAAACTTCGAAGCTATGTGACATCTAGCAACCCGCATTACGCCGTATCTACCACGCGGGCCCAATGCAACCCGCATTGGGCCCGCGTGGTAGATTACAGCCCCCTGGGTCATTATAGGAACATTATAGGCTGATTATATTATGTTATATTACGCAACTAACCTCCTAGACTTAGTCTATTTTAAGTCATCATCATCATCATCTCAGCCTGTAATCCCAGTCGCATTCGCGGCTTTCGCGTTGGAGCCCGGGGTCCGCTTTCCTATTCATACGCCTCCATTTCGCACGAGCACTGGCATCCCATGGTGTGAGATTGTTGGCACGCATGTCATCTCTTACAACGTCAAGCCATCACTTCTTTGGTCTACCTCGCTTGTTCCGGCCCGGCGGAGGCGCCATGGCAAGACATTTGTTACCCACGTAACCTGCCGGTTTACGTAAGACGTGACCGTACCAGCGCAGGCGACTCTCTTGCAGTTTGTCTGCTATATCACGGACACGGAGACTGCCACGGATGCGGGAGTTTCTAATGCGGTCTTTCCGCGTAACTCCACACATCCACCGCAGCATATTCATCTCCGTGACACGCAGCTCCTGCTTGTGTCGCTCAAGCACAGGCCAGGCCTCACTGCCATAAAGATTTTAAGTATGCCATTATATTCAGTTTAGCCGCTTTGTGTGGTAACTAACAAACATCTCCAAAGACTTACAAACCTGCAAAAAAAGTATACTTGTAAAAGTCCTCTATGTTCACTTTTCTTGTCATCGGTCCTTATATACCTTTCCTGATCATTGGCACAATGTACTGCCAGACTTATCGAGGGCGTCTAGACGAGTGTTATAGGAAAGTATACGTAGACGGGGCGAGGCCGGCTGCCTCCGTCCATGAGCGTATCGTGCGTAATTTGGGCGATTGTTTGCAGTTGGACGTGTATTTGTTTTTAACCAGCTTACAAAGAATTGAATGGAATGACGTGTCAGCTGTTGTTGCGTATTCCAAATGAAGAATTACATGATGTATAAGATGTCTTCCTGAAGCGTGCATGTATGTGTGTGTGCATGTGATTCTGATAACATCCTTACTAATATTACCTATAAATGGGAAAGTGATTTTGTTTGTGTGTTCCGCTTTCACGCCGTAACTACTTAACCGATTGCTTTGAAATTTTGCAGACGTAAATTTAGAAGTCCGGATTAAATAAAAGGGTACTTTTTATCCCGCAAAAATTATTTATATTTGGGGTTTTTTTATTTGGTATTCCCGAGGGACATCTATAAAGCGCGATATAACCGACCTCCACGCGGGCGAAGCCGCGGGCGGAAAGCTAGTATATATATATATATATAATTATATATATATATATATATATATATATAGGTATATGACGACGTTAGCGACGGCGGAGCGATAGGGTCGATTTCGCAGGAGAAGTTTTGAATTAAAGCACGAAGTGTAAATATACCCTCAATTCTCTATAGCATTGAGGGATTGATATAGAATTGATTAAAATTTACCTCTATAGATAGAACTAAATAGGATATAACACCTGACAATAAGACTGAAATAGATTGTAAATAATATTTAAATGTTAATATTAAGACATGTTAATAAGATGAAAAGAATAATGGAAAAGAGCAGCCCAAAAAAACACTAGCCGCATAAAACAGCTCACTAAAAAAGAAAGAAATATGCACAACACAAAACAACGATTATTGCCACGCAAGAAGGAGAAGAGACGGTACTAAAAAAAAATGAAGCAAAATCAAAATTTAAAAAAGGATGCTAATTACAATACATCAGTATGACTGACCCAAACAAGCGTAAATTTTCGAGTTTTGAGTTGTGTAATTTCGGTCGTGTAATTGCTGCTGCATTCGGTTTCATACAAAAGACCTGTTTCATTCGCACGGCGACGCATGGCAAAATGAGTTCGTCATGCCGACTCACATAAAATGTGGAACTGTCCAAGCATCATCATCAACCTTTTTATTGTCCCACTGCTGGGCACAGATCTCCTCTCATACAGAGAAGGATTGATCGTAATCACTACGCTTGTTTAATGCGGGTTGACGATTTCAGACAAATGTCCAGGTTTTCTCAAGATGTTTTCCTGCACCTTTTTATCAGTCATTGGGGTCCAAGATATACTTAGAAAGGTCCAAGCATCAGTCTTTCACTATTAAGTAGATTTACTCAGTATCTTTTTCTGGCATTATCAACATCTTCGTTATGCTTTTTAAATACACAACATTTTCAACGGTTCCATTGCATGACACAAACATCCGCTATAAGACTCGATAGTAAATGAATAAAATGCGCTTAGCGCTCGTCTGGCATCCCAACATAATTTCTGCCAGGCAGAATTTCTGCGACCGAAATTCTGCGACTTACGACTCACAAAATTACGCTCGTGTGGCTTCACCCTAACACATAGCAACAAACGTGCACCCACTTCAGGGTGCCCCTGTGTAGGCACCACACTCGCGTATTGTACTTATATTTAAATCTATGTGGCCCGCTATGATACCAAAGTTTGCCCAGTACTTGCTACAAACATGAAATTTGTGAAAACGTAAACATTTGCCTCGACGTGTTTATAGCCTGGAAAGTAAATAGAAGCGAAAGCTCGATAAGTATGTGTGATTTGGATTTGCTTTATCAATAAATGTAATCTATTCGGTGAGTGAAAATATTTTCATGATTAGCTTTGAGAGTAGGTATTTGAAAGAAAATCTAAATAAGTAATTTTGTTTTTTAAAATACGACTTTGCCGTTTTGTAAATTCAGAGATAAGTATGATCCACAGGTAATCTGTATTGATCAAACGAATTTTCTAATCTAAGGGTCTCTTTTTTTCGAGATCCACCTAGCCAATTATTTTGAATATTTGAAAAAATCGATTGTAAGTCATCTAAGACACATACTGCGTGCAATTTATGCACCAAGACAAGTCGGCCAGTACCTACAAAGTCCAGGCTAGTGTCAGCCAAGCGCCATTTTGTTTCTCAGTACCTACCAAGGCAATTTTTAAATTATGAATCTAAACTTTTTCTTTTTTTGCTCAAAAAAGGAACCCCGCTCCGTAACAGATAGTGCCTCGCGTGTTAGTGTAGCCTTTATCATTGTCTATGCTATTTTAAACTCGCCACACCGCTTTACGCGGTGTTATATGCCCTAAGCTTACCGCCATTACGATTTACATACATGTAAAGGTATAATTTATTGTTCACTGTGGCTGTTATTATAACCTGTCGTAAAGTTGGCCATTAAATTAACGTTGATGTTATTAGCTCTGTGGGTACCTGTATTTAGGACTGAGGACACGGCTAATGATTCAACATTGTGTACTTAAAAGTTTAATGGAGCTAAACATGTATCATTTCTAGTTCATAGTGCTTAGAATAAAAGCAACTACCTACTATGTAATATGAAATGCAATTAATAAATTTACTTGACAGCCTCTGTGGCGTAGCTGTAGCGGACTCGGCCGCTGCGCAAGGTGGTGCGGGTTCGATCCCCGCACAATGCAAGTATTTGTATGCATGAATATGAATATTTGCACTGGTCTGGTCGTGCCTCAGAAACCACGTTAAGCCGTTGGTCCCGGTTGCCATGCGAACATCTAGTGGCAGTCGTTACCGGTTGTTGAGCCCTCGAAAGTCCAACAATTGGTCTAACTGCAATGCTTCGATGTCGCTTCACAGAAAATGTCGAAGTTTAGCCATATCAGCAGTTGGACTGGTAAAGCGGACCCCAGACTCCAAAGCTAAAAAGGCTTCGGATGCGACTGGGATTAACGCTGGGATGATGATGATGACCTACTATGCGTTCATACAATAACGTGACGGATATACATTATATATTTTTTTTTTTATCATATATTACCAAGATGACTTAGGACTTTTTGTCCATCGATGCCTGAAGAAAATTAAATCAGGGTAGAAAATACACACTATCATAGAAGTGTAACAATAGTAAGAAAAAAGGGTTTTATTCTACAGCAGTTCACTGAAGGAAAGCTCTCAGAAAAGTCATACAATTTGTGCAGAATGAAAAGAAAGGGCATGTTCGTTATTCATAACTACGTTTCCTTTTTCCTTTACCTTCTAAATCAGTATTGGTAAAAAACAATTGTCAGGGATTTGGTATTTTAAAACTAAAACAAATTTCAAACAATCTGCGGGCAGAATACGGCTGTCGTGGACTTTAAAATGGAATGTTTTTAATGTCCATTACATTAAAAACATTCCATTTTAAAGTATGAAATTCTTTATCAATTCATATGCATGTTGCCAGTTATGAAATAAAAACAAAATAAATAGGTACGCAATTATTTATTTTATAGCTGGCAACATGATTAAATGGATGTTTGCGCTGAGTAATAATTTCCTTTTTCAATCGTATTTAAAACGAAGATTACTTTTAATTATCGACGGAACCGTTTGCATTTTAAATATTCCTCGCGGCAGCCAATGTCAATTATACTAAACTGCCGACTTTGCCTTCCACAATCATGGGATTATAGACTTTATATTATCTGGAATAACGATTAAATAACTTTAACTTATAATCAAGTATTATTCTGTGTTGCAGTGCTACGATAACGCCGCATAACCATTTTGCGATGGCGTTTAGAATGGAAAAGCATGCAAGCTCCGATAATAGGAAGATATAGTACTTTTTCTACGAAGATTTTAATAAACTTGAGTTTTATTTCTTTGATAATAATCAGTGGAACATGAGTAATTTGCAATACGCGGTGATTGCTTTGTGCTAAAGAAAAAAAAACCTAAGTACTGAGAAACAAAATGGCGCTTGGCCGACACTAACCTGGACACTGTAGGTACTAGCCGACTAGTCTTGGTACATAAAGTGTACGCAGTATGTGTAGACGATTACAACTAAGAAGCTTATGATAAAATAGATAAAGCCGGATAATAATAAACTTAGTGAGGTGTCAATATACATCGGGAGCTCAGTAATATTGAGCTCGTGGCTTGCATAAGAATGAAGATGGCCATTTCTTAGTAGAACGTATGACATAGCTTCTCGTGCGTTTTCTTCTTATTCCGCAATTACACATTGTTTTCACATTATTCTCTAAAATATAATACAATCTATAACATAAAATATATATTATTTACACGAAGTATAATAACATTCCATATTGAAACATAAACTCGAGTTCGTATTTCAATGTTGATGATTACTATTCAACATTCGGTAATGTTGTTCAAAGTTAAAATTAGTGGCAAACGAAATATTATTCTAGTGCACAAATACGCTTGCTTGCACCGGTTTACACCAGCATGTTGATATTTACCACTCCCGCTGAGAGAGTTAACACACGCCACTTACCAATTTACTACTAATTGCCTACTCGATGTATATATTTGTAGTGATACTAAACTTAAGTGGTGGCCTAGTGGTTAAAACACCAGCCTCTCAAGTATGAGTGTACGGGTTCGATTCCACGTCAGGCAAGTATCAATGTAACTTTTCTAAGTCATATTTACTTTGTAAGTATATCTTGGACACCAATGACTGATTAGAAGGTGAAGGAAAACATCTTGAGGAAACCTGGATTTTAAGTCTGAAATCGCCAACCCGCATTGAGCAAGCGTGGTGATTACGCTCAATCCTTCTCTGGAGACCTGTGCCCAGCAGTGGGACGATAAAAAGGTTGTTGATGATGATGATGATGACTAAACTTACGCACAGACACACATCAAACTACTACAATCTGTCAGATTTCTTTATTACTTTTTCAACATTATCAATATAGCATTAAGGCTCAAGGTTGAGTGGGAATTTTGGACAGTTTCGGGTAGGTTGACCTGCCGTACCATCAATATCTTGTAATAAGAAAATACCTAGGTACTTTCTTTCTTTCTCATATGGCTTGGCACGGTTTGTGCATTTAGCCAATGTGACGTAATGAATTATTCATGTTGAAAAAGACGGCCGCGCAAACCGTACACTAGGAGAAAGATTTGGTACAAAGCCATGATGTGGCCACTATGCTACAATATTTCACTGTTCTTTATGAATTATTCACTGAATGCACTTTTTACTACATAAATGTCGCATTTTTATTTAGTAAACGACACTATAAATAATTTAAAAGTCCAATGAAAAATGCGCGTGGCACTCATCTTAGCTTCCCGCCAAAAAAAAAAAACACCTAGGTACTTATTATATTTTGTTTTAAACTTCTTTTTAAAATTTACTATAACCCTTTATACCCGACAGTATACGATAGTGCGGGTAACTTTGAAAAAATTTCAAGACCGCGCGGATTCATTTTTCTGAACGCAACCGAAGACGATTGATCGTGAGTGATGTGTACTTACACGTAGATGCACCCGATCCGTTGAATCGGTTGCTAGTTCGTCTCAATCGGAGGTAAACGATGGCCAAGTATTTTGATTCGACCTACGGCACATGTAAGTATTGTTTATTATTGTTTATTGTTATATTTTGAGTATTATTATTATTTTATTTTACAATTTAAACACTAATCACATGATATACAATAAATTTTTGCTATTTTGTTTTGTAAATTAGAAATAAATTGCACCTACAATTCAAGTAACACGATCGTGGCATTTCGGTCGTAACCTTAAACATTGATTTTAACGTATTTTTATTGTTTATTGACTAAAAGATGGTATTGTGGCTAAGTAGTTGTTTGCTTTTTTATTTTAGCGCTTCCTATATCTGATTACCGTATCTTAGAACTGCTTGGCGATGGAACTGAGTCAGATATTGAAAAATTCTACGACGAAGAAGACTCAGAAATGGAGCCACGTGTTCTCGCTGAAGTTGTAGACGAGGACGAGAATTCTCAAAGTTCAAGCGATGAAATAGTACAAGAACCTCTAAGTCAGGTAACGACCCCAAATAGTACTACATCACGGCAAATTGGAAACAGGGGAAGGTCTCGTGGTACTACTTCGCAGCGAGTGCATTCAGGTAGAGGACGTTGTCGGCAAATCGGCGAAATCTACAGCAACATGGTCATGGAGACACCTGGAAGAATATTCCATTTACCGATAAGCCACATGACTATACTGTAACTGTACCTAAAACTCAGTTCTAACTCATCCGAACATCTTAATGATTATTTTAACGATGTTTTCTACGAGAATACTGCTCTGTGTACAAACTTATACCACATGCGAAAGACTGGCCGAGAATTCAAAACTACAAAAGCGGCAATAGCTAAAGTGTTTGATGTGCATATTCTCATGGGATGCCTTCCATATCCACAAATGCCGATGTATTGGCGAGCTAACACGAAGATCGGTCTTATTGCTAACAAAATAGTTCGCGACCGGTTTATAACTTTGCGTAATGCTCTTCATGTCGTTGATCACGATCAGCCAACTACTAATGAGACCAACAATCCACTTTGGAAGGTACAACCGATAATCAAACGGATTCAGGATACCTGCAAAAAACTGGAAAGAGTTCCATCCAATAGGATGGAACTCTTTCCAGTTTCATAGATTCGTTTCGTTCCATAGATGAGCAAATGATACCCTTCACTGGCCGATGTATTAAAAAAAAATTGTTTTAACGACTAGCGAAGGTCTGATGCTCGATTTCGAGATTTATAGAGTCGCTGATACAATGTTGGCTGATACGCCTTTGGGTCTGAGACCTTCGGTAATACTGCATTTGACCAGAAGTGTAGGTACAGTCAAGACCAAAAGTCGAGTTGCAATCTCACAAAACTATGGCCAAGCAATACTAGTTGTAGTTACGACCTTCTTCTATAATAAAGTTTGATACACGCTCATACACTTGCTGCCCGCTTATGATTGTTAGGTACTACTTATTAATTTCAACGTCTACAGTAAGTGTTTCAATGGCGTAACGGTTTTCGCCTTGATAGGCGTTCAAGGTGGTTCGAGTTCGAATCTAATAACTTACAAAAATATTTTTTAAATGTTTATTGGTGAGTTATGAATGCTTACAACAAAAATATCTAAAAATATCGATCTGCAACTTAAAGATGATACTTTCTTTTAAGATTTTTTCTATATTAGAGTCATTATAAAAAGATGACGGTAGACTTAAAAGAATCTGAATCACTACTTCACAAAAAATATTCCGCTACCTACAATAACTATTATTAGCTACAATAACTCAAATAATATTACTTAGCTGTTGTTGGTTGGTGAACATATAGTTACCAGTTTGTGTTATTAGTTTTACTTTTTAATCAATATGCAGGCATATGCAGCAATATATCTCAAATATCATATGAAACCGGCTTTTGTGTAAGTTGTTTTTATTATTATTTATGTAAGGTGCAAACCAATCGCTTGTAGCAAGTGCGTAATAAAATTGTTATTGTTTTAGAGAAATACTGTAAGCCGTTGGAGGTCAAGGTCAAGAGGTTGGAGGACGAAGGTAGCTGTCGAGACAAGTGAAACGAAACGACAATATTTACCGTTGAATAAACTTTTAAATCGTGCGAAGAAGATAGGTTGCATTTGTGGTTTAAAAATAAATTGGCGAGGCTGGTGGAGTGTTATCGAGCTAAACAAAAAAAAAAACTATTTATAACAAAAACAGTGCAGAAGTGTCCTACAGAGTGTTTTAAATATATACCAATAAATATCTTAAGAACGGACTCTAAACCATCTCTAAAGTAATTTAGCTAAGTGACAGTAATATGTTCGGTTGGCTTAATGGCTAACAGATGTCGCCTTTTGCAATTTCAATACAAATTACTTTTGGTAAATTATAAAAACAATAATTTCGGAATTCGATAAGAAATAAGTTCGTTTACTTTTGAACTAAGAAAGCGCTTGAAGATTATAATCTCATGCCTTCAAACTCCGAAAAAAAAATTGCAGGATGGCAGCACTAGTACTATGCTATACACGCAAAAAAAAATATAAATGTAATAAGCACTATTATGTGTTCTAAGTATAGATTATTTTATGATTGCAATAATATTCAGGTTAAGCTTCAATCCTCTTTTCTTTAAGAAAATGAATAATTAAGCTATAACCTCTTTAATCATAATATACGTATAATATTATAATTTTCATATCTAACAACCAAAAATGTTTTTTGTATTTTTTACCATAACAATATCATAAGTTTGTCAAGGATTACTTTTATATAAAATATTACAATGCTGCCGTTTCAACGTTTGTTTCATTTGTTAGTATAAGTATATCTATACCGAATAATATATAACTTTATAATATATTGCATTATAATATGCTTATTGTTTTATTTTTATATATTTTTTATTATATTACCCCTATAGTAAACTAAAACATATAATAAAACCCTTTTTTGGGATAAATATTCAATAAATTTTCCTATTTGTTTAAATATTATTTACAAACATTTTTACTTTAAAATACAAATCAATTATCATAATTTTAAATTATATGAAACAACAAAAAGAGTTGCCTATAATAAGGATCGAACCCACAATCGCTCGCTTTTGATAGCACCATTGTTAAGTGCGGCCGCTAACTCAACTTCAAATAAAGTAACGAAATTTTGCATTACTTTAAAGAAAGACGAAGACTGCGATAAAAAAATAATGCGGTAGTGTGCGTGGCCGGTTTAGCGCAGGCGACAGTAGTCTTTAAGGTGGAAATGGACTTCTACAGCTGACTGTACCCTCAGGAAGTTGTGTTTATCATTATCATTTTTTCACTACGGCACCTTTAGTGGAAGAAATATAAAGGCACAAAGGTCTTGCATGATGGAGAGATGCCATAGTCGATCGAAGATCAAATGTTCCAAGTGTGTTGTTTATATGTGTCTTTTTAGAAACCAAAACTGTTTCCAATTTTATCATCTCAAACCATAATATTTAGTTACGTTTTCTCAATCTTTGTTAATTATTGCTATTCTTACTATATTTCAGCATAATTTTTGATCTTGTTTTTATTCCTAAATGTTAAAATAGTTGATATTTTATGATTTTAAGTTTGTCAGAGGTTGATTTTGTTTATTTTGAGAATTTTATTGATTTTTTGTAAGAGAATTAGGTAAAAGTAGCTTTAGTTTACTGTTTATTGGTAAAAACTGATTAATGAAGAGGTTATTCAAATAAATAAATAATGATAAGTACCTAATTCATTGTTTTATTGAAGAAAATTTTAATTGAAAAGATAATACTCACTACTGTGAGACTAGTAGATTATACCTAAGCGTCACGATCGTGAGGGCACCTTTTCAGGAAAACTGAAAACTCTGGATTTTTTTCTGCATTTTTTCTAGCTTCCTTGTACTCCTAGAAATCCGTAACATTAACTTTTTCTTGAATATTCGTAACTTTTTTTTCTCGGGTGTAAAGGGATAAGCAATTTTCAAAGCTGGCTGAAAACAACTCATCATCTACTCCATTGAGTATGGATTACAACTCCGCTTATCATAATTAAGTCACATAAGGGGGTTTTGGCGGGAAAGTCAAGCTGAGTGTCACGCTTATTTTTCATTGGACTTTAAAAAATATTTATAGTGTTGTTTACTAAATAAAAGTGCGTGATTTATGTAGTAAAACGTGCATTCAGTAAATAATTCATAAAGAACAGTGAAATATCGCAGCATAGTAGCCACATCATGACTTTGTCTCAAACCTCCCTCGTAAGACGGATCACGCGGCCGCCTTTTTCAACATGAAGAATTCATTACGTCTTCCTCAGCCTATAGATGTCCACTGCTGGACAAAGGCCTCCCACAAGGCTTTCCACGATGACCGGTCTTGTGCTGCCCGCATCCATCGGCTTCCCGCGACCTTCACCAGGTCATCGGTCCACTTTGTTGGGGGTCTCCCTACGCTGCGTCTTCCAGTACGTGGCCGCCACTCCAGAACCTTGCTGCCCCATCGGCCATTGGTTCTACGAGCAATGTGCCCTGCCCACTGCCACTTAAGTTTAGTGACTCGCAGAGCTATGTCGGTGACTTTAGTTCTTCTGCGATTCATTATGTGATATTGGCTAAATGCACAAACCGTGCGAAGCCATAAAAGAAGGAAAGAAAGAAAGTCACATTACAAAATATGATAAAAAAAAAAAAAACATTGCCAGCTTTAAAACCAGCGTTGAAGTAAAAATTGTTTTTTAATGGCGCAACCAAAAAGCGGTAGCGCTAAAGAATATACATAAATTACTACGTATAAATTAAAATTACTTTATTTCTCGCCAGAAAAGCTTACAATGGAGCAGTAGTGTTTTCACATTTAAAGAGCGCCATATTTATTTATCGTTATTTCGGGTTGTTGCCGTACTCTTTGCTCTTCACCCTCTCATTAACCGGATGGTGTACAAACATTAGGGGAATAAAGTTCTCGCACCTTGCGATTTGTACTAAGCTTTACTGAGGGCTTTCGGGTGCGTTCGCAATTGGCCTCTGTAATCTGTTCTGAGTAACTTACGTATACGTTTAGATCATGGAACAGTTTTTTTTTTTTTTTTTTTTTTTTTTATAAACTAGTGCTTGACTGTAATCCCGCCCGCTAGTTTATTAAGCCCATTCACTTAAAAAAAACTTAGTGAATAGGAAGGAAGACGGCAGTTGAGCGAGGTGATACAATGTTAAACCCAACAGCACGATCAACGATGCTGCGCCAGAGGGAGATTAATCTGGGGATCCTCCACGACCAAACCGGACAACAACATTTGGTGCATCGTACCCGGCACACATCGCAACACAAATGCTCAGACCCGTCCTCCGTACGGCTTCATCAGACGTCATGCCGGAACACGACGGATCGCTTGTAGAAATGTGTTTTATCTGTTCTGTGGTTAAGCAATACTTACCTTTGACTTTGTACAGAACCTACACATCTTACTTACTGTTTACTTACATTTAAGAGTTAATTTTAAGTAGTGTTTTAAAAACAACATTTTGCCGGCGGCGGTGTTTCCGTCACACTACAATTTGAGTGGTTTCAAGGCTAGAGTGAATAGGCTCTTCATAAACCAGCGCGCTTTACCATCAACGATCGTATCACTGCTTACCATCAAGCAGGATTCCGGTCAAGCGCTAGTTTATAATTTATAAAAAAAAAACATACCAAAATACATGAGCAACACGTAACCTAACTAGCACGCCAAATTCAATGCTGTCAATTGATAAGCCCATAACACAATGATGCCTGTAACTAGTACGAAAAAGTATGCCAGTAGCTGGCACTATGGTGTGCCATAAAAACTTCTGATTGATGAATGGCATAATTGTGTGCCAGCTATACCTACCTATGTATATGTATTTTTGTACCAGTTACAGAATCGTGTATTATGGGCTTTATTCTAATTAAAATATCTCTCTAAATAATATGATGTGTAACGGAAAGGGTATACATATGTATATGTACAGATGACAGCACACCAAGTTACTACAATCTGTCAAAATTCTTTGTTAGATTTTCAAATTTATCTCTAAAGCTTCAAGGCTCAAGTTTGATTGTGAATATTTGATACATTCGGGTAGCTTGACTTGTTGTCGTCCGTACTTACCGAGGGCACGGCTTCTTTAGATGAAATCAAATGACAAAGGAAAGGTTTCAAGAAGGTGTTTGGCGGGAATGTCAAGATGAGTGTCACGCTCATTTTTCATTGGACTTTTAAAATTATTTATAGTGTCGTTTACTAAATAAAAACGCGTGATTTATGTAGTAAAAAGTGCATTAAGTGAATAATTCAAAAAGAACAGTGAAATATTGTAGCATAGTGGCCAACTGGCCACATCATGTCTTGACGCTAAACCGCTCCTTATCCGTCCAAACGCGGGAAGCGAAAGGAGTTAGATTAGTTAGGATAAGTTTAGGATAAGCTAGGATAAGTTAGGATTAATTAGGATAAGTTAGGATAGAAATTTACTCAAGAGAATATTTACTGAAGACTAGGCTGTATGGCGTACTATGCCTTTGCCTTTTCCGTTCAGAAGAACGGAAAGAATTGAACCAAAAAATAAAAAGGTTTCAAGAAAAAAAAATGATTCCGAATTTTCGGCTTCATTTGTTTTTTCTTTTTTTTATTCCTATCGGGTCTAATTTGTCAGCTCAATACATAGGTGAATAATTATACGTTACACGTCACATTACGCTTATTCATTATCGCTAATATCACGATAAATCTAATCTAAGCTAATATTCCGTAATCCTGCGCGCCTAGTATCGCAGTACCACAAGCGGTGCAGTTCTTTCTAATAAATTCCGAACATGTAGAGATAGAATTAAAAACCAACCCAAAGAAGCAGTGACTTTCGGACTTGTGTCTTTATCCTTCCCGGTAAACGTTATTGTAATACTTCGACCGTTACCTACTTTATAATTGTTTTCAAACCTGCAGGGTAATTGCGTACCATACTGTCAATAGAAATGGGCATCACTTTGACAGTTCAACATCATTCATTGCGTAATTACGTCGTTGTTGAGTGATACATTCTCCAACATATGGATCAATGGATTAGCAATATGCTTCAAAATGATTCCTATTGATAGTAATATTATTTTACACAATCGGGTTGTATCCTAAAAATAATTTAAAGTCCATCAGATGGATTTATAAAAAATACTGAACATGTATTTTTAATTATTTTTTTCATTCAAATACTTATGAAGATAGATATTTTATATTGATTTGAAATGTCGCATGACGTCACGCTGTGGTACAAAATATACCACGGCGTGACGTAATTAGCCCCCACTCCGTAACTTTAATACGCTTAATCTCAGTAGTTTTTAGTAATTTCGATATAATAAAAAATACGGGCCTTAATTTTAATTATCTATACTAATACATATATACAGCTGAAGAGTTTGTGTGTTTGAACGCGCTAATCTCAGGAACTACTGGTCCGATTTGAAAAATTATTTTTGCGTTGGATAGCTCATTAATCCAGGAAGGCTATATAACATCACGCTGCGACTAATAGCAGTCGAGCAAAACTAACTCGAACACGCGAACGAAGTCGCCGACAGCCGCTAGTTATCTATAAGACGGACTAATTATTTTTTTGATTTTCGTACCTTGTATAGGTACATCCCTATTAGGATGCTGTCTAGTACATATTTAAATCAAGGAAACTAAATTAGTAGATCAATTTAAGGATCTCATTAAAATATGGGCGTAACACCTAACGGTGCTACTTGATTATCGCTGTATCTCATTAACAGAAGTCGATACCCTACTTTATGAATTGATTATTTTATTGCATTTCTGTGACCAGCCATACGAGCCAGACTCAATAAGTAACTGTAAATCTACTATTTAAATAATCTAGACTCTTTTTTACAAAATTTAAATCATTGATATTTTAACATGAAGTAATAAATGTTTTTATTTTATGTTTATGTTTATAAATCACTTATTCGGCACACCTGTGTGTATCTATTTCACATTTTTACAAACATGTGTAAGATTTAGAGATGATGCGACAAGGTAAAATGAAATAGTCGTAAAAATTATTAATGGCGGAAGTTGTTGACGTCACAGGTTTAATTTTACTGCGTTGTATAGACTATTGGGCGGAATATTCATGAGTCTAAACGGTATTAGTGGTAGTCTGTGTCTTTTAGGTAGGTATGAGAAAAAATATAGTTTAAAAAACAAAAAAAAACATGCTTTTAAAAAATACCAAACTAAAAAGTTATAAATAATTTAAAAAAAAGCGTGAGGCGCTTTGTGCCATAATTTTGTAAATTAAACGCCTCACGCTTTTTTGTAAATAATATTTAACTTTTTAGTTTGATATTTTTTAAAAGCCTGTTTTTTTTTTACTTTTTGAAACTATATTTATTTTCAACTTTTTTAGTTCGATATTCTTAAAAAAAAAAAAAACGAACGAGCGAACGTATTGAAAACGGTGGGACATTTTACAGTAATGAGTCGCTCACTCGTAGTCCAAAGAGTTAGAGACGGACAAAAAAACAAACAAGCAAACAAGCAAGCAAGCAAACATACGAGTGAAGCTAATAAAAAGCATGTAAAAATTAACAATAGATAGTGAAGCAACGAGCGTCTTCAAAGAAAACAGTCGAAGAGCAATTATTCAAATTGAGGAATTTACACAAAGGAATACCTATAAACGCTGGTATGTTTTTATCATTTTCCATTTCAATGAGGCATTCGTTTTACAAATTTTTCATGTGAAATATCTATTGGCGCGCCTTGAGGTTACAATCGACTCGTGTGCCTTGATGTCAGACGTCACGAAGCTGTCTGATGCCGACATGCCCCCTAATCGCCGCCTCTCTTTTCGGCGTCCCGACGTCCACATTATTTTATATGTTTCCTAGATACCGCTTTCGCCCACCTATCCTCGCTATACTCAATCATGTTAGACGCCCTCAGAACTTCAAATATGAATCAATTCGTCGTCGTCCATAAAAAAAATATCATCATACCAACACATGTAAAATAATAAATACAGTAGTGATGGACGACTCAAGATCAAGATCAAGATCGAAGATCATGTCGAACTCTCATGTCGCACCCACTCCAATTGTAGTTGGTTGCTCTGCACTCGAAGTTGTTGACGAGTATATATAATATACCTGGGACAGACAGTCCAACTAGGTAGGTCCAACTTCGAGAAAGAGGTGTCTCGGCGAATCCAGCTCGGTTGGGCAGCGTTCGGGAAGCTACGCAACATCTTCTCGTCGTCCAAGATACCACAGTGTCTCAAGACTAAAGTCTTTGACCAGTGTGTGTTGCCAGTGATGACTTACGGAACTGAAACGTGGTCGCTCACAATGGGCCTCATACGAAGGCTCAGAGTCACACAAAGGGCAATGGAAGGAGCTATGCTAGGAGTTTCTCTGCGTGATCGAATCAGAAATGAGGAGATCCGCAGAAGAACCAAAGTCACCGACATAGCTCTGCGAGTCGCTAAACTCAAGTGGCAGTGGGCAGGGCACATTGCTCGTAGAACCGATGGCCGATGGGGCAGCAAGGTTCTGGAGTGGCGGCTACGTACTGGAAGACGCAGCGTAGGGAGACCCCCAACAAGGTGGACCGATGACCTGGTGAAGGTCGCGGGAAGCCGATGGATGCGGGCAGCACAAGACCGGTCATCGTGGAAAGCCTTGGGGGAAGCCTTTGTCCAGCAGTGGACATCTATAGGCTGAGGAAGGAAGGACGACTCAAGAGAACCGTACAGTGTAGCTACCATGAGGTTTCATTACGAGACTCGATCGTCGATATCGAACGCGTTTAACTCATCGATTGGCCCGCTTCAAGGTTGTAAGTCTCAACCAATGAGAGCGCCAAACGCGCTCGATATCGACGATCGAGTCGCGTAATGAAAACTCATGGTAGCTACACTGGAGACGGTTTTAATTTAAACACTTTAATGTTTATTAACGCATAACCGTCTCGAGGTAGTATCAACATGTTACCAGTTGTTATTCATAGATAGTAATCCCACTTTTTTACGTCTACGTCCACTTAAACATTCACAAATAATTGATTGGACAGTCGTTCTAAACCAAAACAGCAATTTACCGAGACAACTTTATTACCTATCTATTTGCCGTGAATGTGGTACTAGATTTATGAGTCAACTTGACTGAACCAACACAAGGCCACTATTTCGTTAACAGACAGTAGTTGAAGTGGAAACAACAGAATTACAATAGCCGTAAGCATCAATCAGAATTGACTTGTTTATAGCATCTCTATGTTCTTGTAACTGAAGTGTTAGACACGATTTTAGTGTCCGCAACACTAACTTATACACAATCACCGTAAAAAAAAATGGTTGAACTGAACAAGCGCACAACGCAGCACTTGGGTGCTTCTTTTATTTAGTACTTACTTTATAATTCTGACTTTAATACATGCTTGTAAGGTTAAATTTGGTTTGATGTCAGACTCGGTCGTAAAAAATAATGCCTTTTTGTACTGCTTTGTGTTAAGAACTGTTGTTAATACTACTACGATCCGGACGAAGCGTTTCGCCTCCTCCTTTATACCGCGTACATCAAGGGACTGGAACAACTTGCCGGCAGCGGTGTTTCCGTCGGACTACAATTTGAGTGTCTTCAAGGCTAGAGTGAATAGGCTCTTAATAAACTAGCGCGCTTTACCACCAACGATCGCATCGCTGCTTACCATCAGGCGGGATTGCGGTCAAGCGCTGGTTTATAATTTATATAATAAAAGAACTTTGTACACTGCACTTAAGGCTGATTTTAAATTAATGTATATTTATTTTGACTACTTTAGACTGCTTAATTACCTACTTGTCGCCATTTTTTAATAGAGTTTTGTTCGAAACTGGGTATCTAGTGTATAAGTGATCAATGGTCCGCAATCATCATTTTCACCTTTGCCTTATAAAAACGAGTTAAGGTGTTTCCTGCTAATCACAGTGTCTCATTATTTATCCAATTTATCTAATGGGTTTTATAGAAGTGGGTGCACAGTGTGCGAGGCACCGTTCAGTCTGCAGGCGCGGCCTTGTCCCGCCGCAGCTGTCGGCCCGAGCACTAATACCGAACATTACATAAACCACAGATATTATTGAGCCACATTACTCTTGTGGGAAACTTGTAATTATCCTGTCTTTGCAGGGATACAGTTTCTGACTTGAATTCAGATAACAGTAGTTGATATCAGTTGCAGGCCTTTTGCAACAAAATTGATGCAGACTCCTGTATAATAACAGCATTGACAGCCTCCGTGGCGTAGCGGTAGCGAACGCGGCCGTTGCGCAAGGAGGCGTGGGTTCGATCCCCGCACAATGCAAATATTTGTATGCATGAATATGAATATTTGCACTGGTCTGGTCGTGCCTCGGAAAGCACGTTAAGCCGTTGGTCCCGGTTGCCATACGAACATCTAGTGGCATTCGTTTCGGGTTGTTGGAGCCCTCAAAAGTTTACCAATTGGTCTAACTGCAATGCTTAGATATCGCCTTCGGGTTGTGGAGGTCAGACGGCAGTCGTTTCACGGAAAATATCGAAGTTTAGCCAAAATCAGCAGTTAGACTGGTAAAGCGGACCCCAGATTCCAAAAGCTGAAAATCGACTGGGATTAACGCTGAGATGATGATGACTCTTGTATAATAACAAGTTTTTGTAGCGTATTAAAATGCCCATGTAGTTGGTAACGCAAAGTCGTCACAGACGTTTCGAAGAAGAGAATGAAGTAGAAAAATATAAATTAAAAAACTAAAAAAAAAGCGTGAGGCGCTTTGTGCCATAATTTTTGTATATTAAACGCCTCACGCTTTTTTTTTAAATAATTTGTAACTTTTTAGTTTGATATTTTTTAAAAGCATGTTTTTTTTAGTTTTTTAAACTAGGTATATTTATTTTCAACTTTTTAGTTTGATATTCTTTTTTAATAATAAACGAACGAACGAACGTATTGAAAACGTTGGGACATTTTACAGTAATGAGCCGCTCACTTGTAGTCCAAAGAGTTAGAGACGGACAAACAAATTAGCAAACAAGCAAACAAGCAAGCAAGCATACAAGTGAAGCTAATAAAAAGCATGTAATTTTTGTCTAGAGTTTAATTTTTAAAAAGAATTCGTGTCTGTGGCATTCAGCAGACCGCCTTTGTGCGTTCTCGTCTAGCTGTCACACAACAATGCGCCGACGCAGCCTTGAACCTGCCGCGGCCGTCGCTCTCTCACACGACATTGTGCCAAACGTAATTTAATACACATGTATATGCATGTGTACCACTAGTATTCACAAAGATAGTTAAAATGTCTTCAACAGTGAAATGTCATTTTCTTGTCTGTCTGGACCAAGTCCAAGGTAAAAAAATGTTAATTGTTGTCTAAACGACTACACTTTTCCAGGAAATTCGATGTTTCACTTTATTTAATTACTAGCGGCCGCCAGCGGCTTCGTTCGCGTGGAGTTAGTTATCCTCCGCTCCTATTGGTCACAGCGTGATGTTATAGCCTAAAGCCTTCCTGAATTAATGGGCTATCTAAGGCAAAAAGAATTTTTCAAATCGGACCAGTAGTTCCCGAGATGAGCGTGTTCAAACAAACAAACTCTTCAGCTTTATATATTAGTATAGATTAGTAATAGATTTGTAAAATATTGGTCTTAGTAGTAGAGTTCTATCTAAGTCTACTTAGTACGTTTTATACAGCGAAGATATTGTTACCATAGGCATAACTATTATTTCTATATCTCATAAGAAACATTTCTCCAGAGTAATTACGTAACATACTATCAATAGCAATTGGTTTCTTTTTGACAGTTCAACAATATTCATTGCGTTATTTACGTTGTAAAGCAGACATATTTTTCAAAGATATGGAGCAATTGAAATTAATCAAATCAAATTAAAGCATTTATTTCAAACTAGTTGTTGCCCGCGACTCCGTTCGCGTGGACTTCAGTTTACAGCGCGCGGTGATTCCCGTAAATTAAAAAGAGCTCAGTTGATATAAAATAAGCGCCTGTTAAAATATTGGGAACAATATGTAGTACGTCTGCGTTTCCGCAACATTTTTTGTTACTGCTCTGCTCCTACAGGTCATAGCGGGATGTTATATGGCCTATATCCTTTCCCAGGCTTTAGACTATCTGTGTACCAAATTTCATTACAATCGGATTAGTAGTTTTGGCGTGAAAGCCGGACAGACAGACAGAGACACTTTCGCATATATAATATTAGTATGGATAAACCAGTTAGAGGCACTTTTGAATTGTCAGAAGGTCGGTCATTCAGTAAGATGAAGCTAGTCGCCCATTCCAAAGAGTAGGTACCTATGGAGAAGAACGGGCAAGAAACTCCATGGACACTATGCTTCAAGATAGTAATAGTGTGTTAGACAATTACGGTTTTCATGAATTAGGTTAGTCTTTAATGTTATTGGGAATTATACTAAGAAGACACTAAGCGACTCTGCCAACATAATAAAAGGTCTGACACATTTGTCACATCCCGTGATTAACCCAAACATAAATTTAGCTTTATTTCAGCGAATATTAAGTTCTATTTCTATGGCATGATGTTTTATAGTCAAATAAATGTGTTGGCATACCACAACTAACCAGACGACGTTGTTTTTACGCACAGTGTACAATGGCGGGCCCGTGTTGGACCATGTCCAAAGAGTACGGTTGAAATACCTCGGGACTACGCTCACGACACTCCTTTATTGATATTATATTATTTACTACTTTTGCTTCCACCACAACTTTATACACGCGAAAAGACTTGTTCCCTCGACCTTGTTGCGCATTGTGTCGCATCATCCGCCAGCACAAGTATTTAATTTTCGTATAGTGCTCGTTCTGAGTTTCTTCACTTTACTTGATTCCTAGCGGCATTAGGTTTATATTAAACTAGCTTTTCGCCCGCGTGGAATTCGGATAGATCGCGCTTTTTAGATTCCTCGTTTTCGGGGATTATTTCTCGTATCATTTCCCGTGTCTCGTTTCATTTCATTTCTCGTATCATATCCACTACGATCCTGACGAAGCGTTTCGCCTCCTCCTTTATACCGCGTACATCGCGGGACTGGAACAATTTGCCAGCGGCGGTGTTTCCGTCGGACTACAATTTGAGTGTCTTCAAGGCTAGAGTGAATAGGCTCTTAATAAACTAGTGCGCTTTACCATCAACGATTGCGTCACTGCTTACCATCAGGCGGAATTGCGGTCAAGCGCTAGTTTATAATATACATAGGTATATATA
Source organism: Sesamia nonagrioides (assembly GCA_017933935.1). Lineage (NCBI taxonomy): Eukaryota > Metazoa > Arthropoda > Insecta > Lepidoptera > Noctuidae > Sesamia > Sesamia nonagrioides. The sequence goes on from JADWQK010002191.1 coordinate 367,805, forward strand.
AAAAAATAGCTTCTAAATTTACATGTGCATATTCGTTTGCCTTGTTTTAAACGACACAGCGCCATCTATCACCGAACTGGTATGAAGCTAACAATATTTTTGTTTTCCATCGGGAATATCAATTTTTTCCGGGATAAAAAGTACACTATTATTTAATTCGGACTTCTAACTTTACGTCAGCAAAATTTCAAAAATATCGGTTCAGTAGTTACGGCGTGAAAGCGGAACAAACAAACAAGCTCACTTTCCCATTTATATCCATACTTCCATACTAATATTATAAATGCGAAAGTAACTCTGTCTGTCTGTCTGTCTGTCTGTTACGCTTTCCCGCTTAAACCTCTCAACCGATTTTGATGAAATTTGGCACAGACAATCTTTAGACCCTGAGAAAGAACATAGGCTACCTTTTATCCCGGAAAATTTTGATGTTCCCGAGGGAAATCTAAAAAGCGCGATATAACCGAACTCCACGCGGGCGAAGCCGCGGGCGGAAAGCTAGTATAATATAATTATATAAGTAAGGATAGTCTATAAACTTCCTTAAGAAACGGGCTATTAAAATCAGAGAGATTTTTTAAATACGACTAGTTCTTTCAAAGATTTAGCGCGTTTAAACAAACTCATCGGTTTTCTTCCAGAATGAAGGAAAAATGTATAATAAAAAGAACGAAAGAAGTATAATATATTTGACAACCTAGTTAGAATTATGTAGACAAGAGGTCTGGAACTGTGTTCATTGCCACTTTATCTTGTCATATACCGTGTCAATGTATCGTGAATTTAGATAAATGAGTTGATTTATCTAAATTAGGAATGGTGACACAGGACACTTGCTATTTATAGTGTTGCTTATAGGTCTATCGCACGACTATACATCAAGCTATACGTAAGTAGACTTATGAAGACCCGGAGTTTCTCTGCGTGATCGAATCAGAAATGAGGAGATCCGCAGAAGACCCAAAGTCACCGACATAGCTCTACGAGTCGCTAAACTTAAGTGGCAGTGGGCAGGGCACATTGCTCGTAGAACCGATGGCCGATGCGGCAGTAAGGTTCTGGAGTGGCAGCCACGAACTAGAAGACGCAGCGTAGGGAGGCCCCCAACAAGGTGGACCGATGACCTGGTGAAGGTCGCGGGAAGCCGATGGATGCGGGCAGCACAAGACCGGTCAGCGTGGAAAGAGTTAGGGGAGGCCTTTGTCCAGCAGTGGACATCTATAGGCTGAAGAAGAAGAAGACTTTTGATTGTACGAAAAACCTGTATCTACAATACGAAATCAACTAAAATTGGAAATATATAGCTTGTTGTGTCCCTGTATAACTGACTAGCGCTGTATCTCGGACGGTTTTTACGATTTCACAAAACATCCAGATTGCTTTATTATAAGTGGTAGTTAAATATTAATGTTTATACTCATAAACCTTCTGAAATAAATTCTCAAAAACCGCATCAAAATCCGTTGCGTACTTTAGAAAAACTACGCGGCCATACAGGCAGATACGAACGCTACTTTAATCTATACTTCTATACTTAATAATATAAAGCTGAAGAGTTTGTTTGTATATTTGTTTGTTTGTTTGTTCGCGCTAATCTCGGGAACTACTGGTCCGATTTGAAAAATTCTTTTTGCGTTGGATAGTCCATTAATCCAGGAAGGTTTTAGGCTATATAACATCACGCTGCTACCAATAGGAGCGGAGCATACATAACTAACTCCACGCGAACGAAGTCGCTGGCGGCCACTAGTCTAATTATAATATGTGGTGTGGAAAGTGAATAGCGGGGTAATTTCGTAACCCATTATCAGTAGCAATGGATTTACGTTATGCCAGTTCAACAATATACATTGCTTTATTTACATTGCTGAGCAGACAAATTCTCCCAACATATAAAGCAATTTATTATCAATATCCTTCAAAATTATTCAGGCTATAATTGATCGGATGTTTCGTAATTAGGGTGCGGGTGTTGGTAAGTAATGTTTGTAGATAGAAATTGGCTAAAGCTAGAGGTTATAAGTATATTTGACTGCATACCGTCATGACATGGTAACTACGGGCTTCCGTCATTCCTGCAATTCCTATGTGGGAAGTTTAGCAGCTGGTGTAATAATGGATGTCGGATGTCTGCGGTTATGAAATAATCATTGGTCGTACACATGTTCAGTTCCAGGCTTTATTGTCTTCTAACAGAATTTATACCTACCAGTCGTATTTAGTACTTCACTTCATTCTATACTAATATTGGTTATACTAAATGGGAAAGTAACTCTGTCTGTCTGTTACGCTTTCCCGCTTAAACCTCTAAACCGATTTTGATGAAATTTGGCACAGACAATCTTTAGACGAAACTGAGAAAGGACATAGGCTACCTTTTATTGAATAAAAAATTGATATTCCCGAGGGAAATCTAAAAAGCGAGATATAACCGAATTCCACGCGGGCGAAGCCGCGGGCGGAAAGCTAGTATTTAATAAGTGGGCAGGTTAAGTGTGGAACTTTGGGCCAGCGTCTGTGTTTCCATCCACCTTTGTTTCCAATCTGAAACTGGGCACTCTAGTTCCATCATAAACATCTTCTGTTGCTTTCTATTAGGCGTCAGGATCAAGGTCAAGAGCTGGACCAATTCAAAAATAATCATTTAGGAAACGTTGCAAGGTTCATCATGATCATCATCTCAGCGTTAATCCCAGTCGCATCCCTAGCTTTTCAGCTTTGGAATCTGGGGTACGGGGTCTGTCAGACTTTTACTGACTAAAACCACACCGGTGTCTCTTCTATCACGAGCGCGCGTGGGGCCGCGGCAGTCTAAATTCCGGTTTACCTGTCCTAACTGCTGATTTTGGCTAAACTTCGATATTTTCCGTGAAACGACTGCCGTCTGACCTCCACAACCCGAAGGCGACATCTAAGTATTCTTTTTGTAAGTCTCCCTCCTGATCTTAAAAATATATTTTTCCTAAAGAGCGGGAGTTAGTTATCAGAAGGAGTGATTAAAGCGAGTGTTTCGGAAGCTGTTAAGTGGAAGGAACCCTCATCACTGGCGACACCTGTCACGTGACCTCACTCCACGACAATTTACCTTTGACCTCATATTAAATAGTAATTGGAAATCAAGCACTACTTCACTGCTCTGTGTGCTGTCTCTGTCTTGTATTGTGAACATGAATATTCTGGGCATGCTCGTTCCATTATACCTAGACGTCATCTGATCGACACAAAGAGCAGGCAAACTCAGTATTAAAAAATACTAAAAAGAGTTTTAGTTATACAGAAACTCTTTGTAAGTATTATAAAAAAAATTGTTAGCTAAGGAACAAAACGAAATATGAAAAGAAAGATCACAAAAGCTTCAATTGTTTTCGTTTGTCTGGACGTTTTACTAACGAAATATCATTAATTATGGTTGTGAGATACTTATGTAGTGAATAATCTGGATATATCTGTGCCCACTACTCTTATATACAATATGTAAAGAAAACCCTGTCCGACCCATAAGGATAATAAAGGTTAGGTAAACACTTGACCAAATATAATATAAAATTTTACATAATCGTCATAGTAACACTACTAATGAATTTTGAAATAATCCCTTTTTCCCGGGAATTAATTCCAATTTCACTGAAATTTGGTAATTTTAAAAAAAGTGACAACACCGGTATTATTATAAGCGAATAGCGACGCGACTACGTCACAGGCGCCGCGTGCCCTGCCCCGCGCAGCCCGCGGAAGGGGTTGCCAACCGCACATGTATTAAGTTGCCTCTTTTTGCGAAATAATATTAATTTTTTTAGGGGGATTTTTTTTAAGTTTAACCTGTCTTTGTGGGCATTAGTAGAATCAGTTATCGATACCTAACAATACCTTCACGGATCGGACAGGGTTTTCTTTACATATTGTATACTAATATATAGATGCTAGCTGAAGAATTTGTTTGTTTGAACTCGCTAATCTCAGGAACTAGTGGTCCGATTTGGAAAGTTCTTGTTGCACTGGATAGCCCAGGAAGGCTTTTTCTATATAACATTATGCTGTGACCAATAGGAGTGGAGTACAACTAACTCCACGCGAACGAAGTCGCTGGTGGCAGCTAGTATATTATATATTAACAATGAAGCTGAAGAGTTTCTTCATTTAAATGCGGTTAGACTCTGGTTGTTTTTACATTTGACAGCCCAATTTTTGAGGAAGGCTATAAGCTATTTAAAATCACGCTATGGCCCTTAGAAGTCCCGAAGGAAGGAAAGAAATAAAAAATCAAGTACATAGTAGTGTAGATGATAATGTTAGTTGGTAGATTGTATTGTAGTATTGGCTAATAGGTCCGAAATCATATTTGTCAAACGAGAGCAAGATTGCAATTAGGGTTGCCAGATAGGAAGTTATCAAATCAGGGACAGTCGTCGACAGGGACACTCGGAAAGCTCGCTCGCTCATTCGTCACAGTAAAACTAGGAGGTCGTCAAGAGGTCGCCATGCCAGGAGCATAAGCATCGATCGAGCATTTCGGCAGAACTGGAGCCCATGATGTCGAGAAATCGGTACGTTCATGAAAGAGTCAGACAGAGAGGAGGTCAGCCATGTCATTTCATTCGTTGCTACTTTATTTTGTTACAGAATTATAACTTTTTAAAATCCGGGACAATTACCGCTAATTCCGGGACAAAAGGCAAGATTCCGGGACATTCCCGGATTTCCCGGCGGTCTGGCAAGCCTAATTGCAATATATAAGACCATACTGAAACCAGTATGGACTTATGGTATTCAGCTGTGGGGAACGGCTAGTAACAGCAATATTGAGATCCTAGAGAGATTCCAAAGCAAAACCTTGAGAGCCATGTTAAGTATACCATACTACGTGAGCAACAAATATATCCATGAAGATCTTAAAATCAATACAGTGAAACAGGAGATTGCTAATTATAGCAAAGCTTATCAAGCTCGATTATCAACTCATGTCAATGAACTGGTTTCTAAACTTCAGGGCATAGTAAGTGTATATTACAACCGATTAAAGCGGCATGATGTCCCTACGCTAGCAGCTAGATTTGATTAAAGGACGAATAGGGAGTTCTTTATGCTATGATTGACATAATCGCAGTTTTGTACCAACTGACTGGCTTATTGTGTCAACACAGATCGCCAGGTTACAGACAAACTAAAAAAAAAATAAAAAAAAGTTGGTAGATTATGGTGTATAACTACATCCATGCGAATAAAGTCGTGGGCGAAAGCTAATTAGTTGTTCCGACTGCCTTTTCACCAAACCAATCATTTTCCCAAATATTTCCGAGCGGGGTTGATTCAATACATAATTACGAATGAAACGGATCCAATCAACAATTCCAGGTCACTGCCTCACCATTACATAATAAGATTGTACACACACACCCACACATACACACTTTAACCCTTTATTTGTGTAATCATTACAATATCGTAGTGACAAGGATTGAGAAGCCATTGAGGAGAATGATATCATCATCATCATCATCACAGCGTTAATCCCAGTCGCATCCGAAGCCTTTTCAGCTTTGGAGTCTGGGGTCCGCTTTACCAGTCCAACTGCTGAAATGGCTAAACTTCGACATTTTCTGTGAAGCGACTGCCGTCTGACCTCCGCAACCCGAAGGCGACATCGAAGCATTGCAGTTAGACCAATTGTTGGACTTTTGCGGGCTCCAACAACCCGTAACGACTGCCACTAGATGTTTGTATGGCAACCGGGACCAACGGCTTAACGTGCTTTCCGAGGCACGACCAGACCAGTGCAAGTATTCATATTCATGCATACAAATACTTGCACTGTGCGGGGATCGAACCAAGCCACGGAGGCTGTCGAATTGAGGACAATGATATCAATTCAATTAAAAAGAACACAAGAAACAATCAATTTTTATAACAACGTCCTGGAAGTAGCTATCTTTATATGTAGATTTAACAAGCGGGGTAACTGCGTAACATAGATAAAATAATTGGTTTGAAAAATTCTCTGTCTGCTCCATAACGTAATGAGCGCGACAGAACTGTCAACATGAAAGACATTGGAATCGATTGTCATTATACCTATGTATATTACGCGATTACCCCGTTGGTGATCTTGCTCATATCTCATCATCATCATCATCATCAACCTTTTTTATCGTCCCACTGCTGGGCACAGGTCTCCTCTCATACAGAGAAAGATTGAGTGTAATCACAACGCTTGTTAAATGCGGATTGCCTATTTCAGACTTAAAGTCCAGGTTTCCTCAAGATGTTTTCCTTCACCTTTTTATCAGTCATTGGTGTCCAAGATATACTTAGAAAGTACATATAACTTAGATAAGTACATATAACTTAGATAAGTTACATTGGTACTTGCCTGACCTGGAATCGAACCCGCACACTCATACTTGAGAGGCTGGTGTTTTAACTACTAGGCCACCACGACTTATATATCTCATATCTCATGTGAAATATACGTATATTTATTTGTACCATTTTGTTACACTGAAATTGGTACTTGCCTGACCTGGAATCGAACCCGCACACTCATACTTGAGAGGCTGGTGTTTTAACTACTAGGCCACCACGACTTGTATATCTTATATCTCATGTGAAATATACGTATATTTGTACCATTTTGTTACACTGAAATTGGTACTTGCCTGACCTGGAATCGAACCCGCACACTCATACTTGAGAGGCTGGTGTTTTAACTACTAGGCCACCACGACTTGTATATCTTATATCTCATGTGAAATATACGTATATTTGTACCATTTTGTTACACTGAAATTGGTACTTGCCTGACCTGGAATCGAACCCGCACACTCATACTTGAGAGGCTGGTGTTTTAACTACTAGGCCACCACGACTTATATATCTCATATCTCATGTGAAATATACGTATATTTGTACCATTTTGTTACACTGAAATTGGTACTTGCCTGACCTGGAATCGAACCCGCACACTCATACTTGAGAGGCTGGTGTTTTAACTACTAGGCCACCACGACTTATATATCTCATATCTCATGTGAAATATACGTATATTTGTACCATTTTGTTACACTGAAATTGGTACTTGCCTGACCTGGAATCGAACCCGCACACTCATACTTGAGAGGCTGGTGTTTTAACTACTAGGCCACCACGACTTATATATCTCATATCTCATGTGAAATATACGTATATTTGTACCATTTTGTTACACTGAAATTGGTACTTGCCTGACCTGGAATCGAACCCGCACACTCATACTTGAGAGGCTGGTGTTTTAACTACTAGGCCACCACGACTTGTATATCTTATATCTCATGTGAAATATACGTATATTTGTACCATTTTGTTACACTGAAATTGGTACTTGCCTGACCTGGAATCGAACCCGCACACTCATACTTGAGAGGCTGGTGTTTTAACTACTAGGCCACCACGACTTATATATCTCATATCTCATGTGAAATATACGTATATTTGTACCATTTTGTTACACTGAAATTGGTACTTGCCTGACCTGGAATCGAACCCGCACACTCATACTTGAGAGGCTGGTGTTTTAACTACTAGGCCACCACGACTTATATATCTCATATCTCATGTGAAATATACGTATATTTGTACCATTTTGTTACACTGAAATTGGTACTTGCCTGACCTGGAATCGAACCCGCACACTCATACTTGAGAGGCTGGTGTTTTAACTACTAGGCCACCACGACTTATATATCTCATATCTCATGTGAAATATACGTATATTTGTACCATTTTGTTACACTGAAATTGGTACTTGCCTGACCTGGAATCGAACCCGCACACTCATACTTGAGAGGCTGGTGTTTTAACTACTAGGCCACCACGACTTGTATATCTTATATCTCATGTGAAATATACGTATATTTGTACCATTTTGTTACACTGAAATTGGTACTTGCCTGACCTGGAATCGAACCCGCACACTCATACTTGAGAGGCTGGTGTTTTAACTACTAGGCCACCACGACTTGTATATCTTATATCTCATGTGAAATATACGTATATTTGTACCATTTTGTTACACTGAAATCTGCTGAAAATTTCCAGTGAATATTATTTTTATACCAGTAGGTAGTACCTACTTAGTCTAATAACGCAACATTTATATTTTTTTTTTCGTTTTTAGGTCAAATATGTGGTGGGCAGTGTTGCGGCAGGGGGCGCGAGGTTCAGCTTCAGTCCGCACTGCGGCTGGCGGCCGAGGTCAGCACGACCGTAGCTATCAAGAGAACTGCCAGCTTGCTGCTCAATACCAAGAGATCGTTACAAGGTACGTTGGGTTACGTTTTTTTATTTTTACAAAAAATAGGAAAATTTAAGAATGAACTCTTTTTCTAAGAATAATAAGGAAAAGCAGGATAGGAGGGGTCAGTCAGAGATATTAATTGTTCCACTAATACCAACTAAAATTATCCGTATATTATAAATCATAACTGTTTACTTTGAGAGTTGTATGATATTTCTATAACCCGGCAAATTGATATAGGCCGTAGGGTGTTGTGATGTTAAACAAGGAATGTCTCTAACTATATACCAACATATCGAATCAGACAGGAACACATGTTTTTGTTCATTATTAGTTAAGAAATTCATGATGAAAACATAATGTGATCTTAAATATAGATCGTAAATATAGAGCACCTTATGCTCTACCTATACAATATGTAAAGAAAACCCTGTCCGATCCGTGAAGGTATTGTTAGGTATCGAAAACTGATTCTACTAATGCCCACAAAGACAAGCTAAACTTACAAAAAAATCCCCTTAAAAAAATTAATATTATTTCGCAAAAAGAGGCAACTTAATACATGTGCGGTAAGCAACCCCTTCCGCGGGTGACGGGGGGCAGGGCACGCGGCACCTGTGACGTGGTCGCGTCGCTATTCGCTTATAATAATACCGGTGTTGTCACTTTTTTAAAAATTACCAAATTTCGGGGAAATTGGAATTAATTCCCGGGAAAAAAGGATTATTTCAAAATTCATTAGTATTGTTACTGTGATGATTATGAAAAATTTTATATTATATTTGGTCAAGTGTTTACCTAACCTTTATTATCCTTATGGGTCGGACAGTGTTTTGGGGTTTTGGCAAAGTTTTACAGTCGGCCGCCAGCCTGACACCAACCCTCCTTGGGAATGCTCTTGTTGGTGGTTTACCCGCCACCGCGCGGAAGTTAAATGGACATCCCGCCATTTGTCGGTCGTCAGAGCCTCGTTAGTGAGCAGCAGGGTGCACCGCGTGCAGGTGAGGTTGACGTTTGGGGAGTCTGGTTGTTGTGCGCTCCCCCTTACACCCCTCTACCGGATTACAAAAGCAAGAGAAAGGAAAACGAGAGATATAAGTAATATCAAATGTATGAAAGACGATGCTGGTAAGGTTCTGTCCAGGGATGACGAAATAAAAGAGCGATGGAAGGTTTATTTTGAAAAGCTAATGAACGAAGAGAATAAATGGAGTGGCGTGCTCAAAGAGGTACAAGAGAATATGGGTTTAGTAAGAGAAATTAGCATGGATGAAGTAAGAATAGCAGTTCAAGGTATGAAAAATGGAAAAGCTATGGGCCCAGATGATATACCAGTAGAAGTATGGAAGTGTTTAAAAGGAGATGGATGTATGTGGCTGACTTTATTCTTCAATAAGTTGTTGCATGAAGGAGAGATCCCACAAGAATGGTGCAATAGTTCACTAGTGCCCATCTTTAAGAATAAAGGTGATGTACAGGACTGTAACAACTATCGAGGGATAAAGCTCATGTCACATAGTATGAAGGTATGGGAGAAAGTGATTGAGAAAAGATTGCGAGAGGAGAGTGAGATTACCCCAAACCAGTTTGGGTTTATGCCAGGTCGAGGAACAATGGACGCCACTTTTGCACTCCGCCAAGTGTGCGAGAAGTACAGACGTGCACACAAGAACTTGCACATGGTGTTCATTGATCTGGAGAAAGCGTATGATAGGGTACCTCGTGATGTGCTGTGGTGGGCCCTGAAAGAGAAAGGTTTGCCTGGGAAGTATGTAGAGTTAATTCGTGCTATGTACAGTCGATCTCGTACCTACGTCCGGTCGGCTGCTGGCAATACCGACGAGTTCAGTGTGGCGGTAGGCTTGCACCAGGGATCGGCTTTAAGTCCGTACCTCTTCCTGTTGATTATGGACGCTCTTACGTCGGACATCCAGGAGGAGGCACCCTGGTGCATGCTGTTCGCCGATGACATTGTTCTCGTCGGTGAAGATGGACCTGAGATCCAGAGCAGATTGGAGAAATGGCAACAGAAGCTGGAGAATGTTGGCTTGAAAATCAGCAGAACCAAAACCGAATATATGTTCTGCGATTTCGGCGGTCTTTCCACTTCTGGAGCCATAGCGCTTGATGGCGCACTCCTACCAATTTGCTCCGACTTTCGGTATCTCGGTTCACTCGTGCAAAGCGATGGCGAAATAGATCGGACGGTTAAGCACAGAATTAACACTGGGTGGATGAAATGGCGGCAGGTCACGGGAACAATCTGCGACTCCCGCATTCCCCTTAAACTTAAGGGGAAAATATATAAAACCATGATCCGACCTGCTGTCTTGTATGGATCAGAATGTTGGGCTACGAAAGGGATGAATGAAAGGCAATTGCATGCAGCCGAGATGAGAATGCTAAGAGGGATGTGTGGTGTTACACGAATGGATAGAATAAGAAATGAGTACATAAGAGGAAGTCTGAAAGTGGCACCAGTAGCTGAAAAGTTGTGTGGAAATCGGTTGTCATGGTACGGGCATGTGTTACGGAGAACTGAGGAGAATGTCGTGAGGAGAGTCTTAAGTATGAATGTTGATGGCTATAAGAGTAGGGGAAGACCAAAGAAACGATGGATGGAATGTGTGAAGGATGATATGACTATGAAGGGAGTGACTGCGGAGATGGCTTCTGATAGGGATGCATGGAAGAAAAAGACATGTTGCGCCGACCCCAAATAAATTGGGATAAGGGCAGGAGAATGATGATGGGTCGGACAGTGTTTTCTTTACATATTGTATTTGCTCCATGGCGGTTACCTGCAAACGCACGAGATATTAATTATTACATAAATTAAATAGTGTTGCATTTTATTTAAGAACTAGCTTTCCGCCCGCATCTTCGTCCGCGTGGATTTCGGTTATATCGCGCTTTATAGATTTCCCTCGGGAATATCAAATTTCTCAATAAAAGTTAGCCTATGTCCTTTCTCAGGGTCCAAAGATTGTCTGTGCCAAATTTCATCAAAATCGGTTGAGAGGTTTAAGCGGGAAAGCGTAACAGACAGATAGACAGACATAGTTACTTTCGCATTTATAATATTAGTAAGTATGGATTGTCTTTGGTTAGATTCCAAATAACCATCTTTTAGCCGATTTAAAAAACAAATATATTATGAATGAATGTGTCCAAAACTATACTAAGAACCTCACGTAAGTCACGTCGCTTCCCGTCCGAAAATGAACCCGTTTCTAAAAAATCTCTTACGAATGAAAATACTAAGCGATCTTAACTCTTAAACCAGCTATTCTACACCTAGCCTCTAAATTCAAAGTGCCTAGATTAAAGGGACGGCCGGGTTATGCTCTAGTTGCCTCGCGAGCCATCAATATTGAACGCCAGAGATCAAAGTGATGGCTATCTGCGCAGTGAGTAACTATTGTATCGCTTCCATTAACTCGATTACGGAGATTACGTGTAATTGATTAGGCGTTACTGTTATTAGATTGCTACTCAAAGGACATCAGATAGAAAATAATGATGTTACTCTTATCTCGTATAACTATAGTCTTGTAACTTTTATCTCGTTGTCATCAAAATTATGACTGTTTTAGTTCTATGTACGATCGAATGAACGAGCAATTTATTCCAAATTGCCTAACACACTGTTACTACCTATCAATTGGAATCATTTTAAAGCATATTGCTAATTCATTGCTCCATATGCTCGGAACATGTATCTCCTAAACTACGTAGCAATGGATGTTGCTGAGCAGTCAAGATGAAACCCAGTGCTACTGAGAGTGTATTAAGTAATTACTAAATACACTAAAAAAAGAAAAGGTCTGATGAAAGGTGTGATATCTGGTGAAGCCGTTCGGAGGACGGGTCTAAGCAGTTGTGTTACGATGTGTGCCGGGTACGATTCGCCAAATGTTGTTGTGTCGGAAGTTTGGTCGTGGAGGGTCTTCAGATCAATTCTCTGGCGCAGCATCGTTGATCGTGTTGTTTGGTTAAACATTGCATCACCTCGCCCAACTGCCGTCTTCCGTCTTTCACTCAGTTTTTTTGAGTGAATAGGCTTAATAAGCTAGTGCGCTTTACCATCAACGATTGCATCACTGCTTACCATCAGGCGGGATTGCAGTCAAGCTCTGGATTATAATTATTAAAAAAAAAAAACAAATTTTCTTACCTTTTTTTTTGCAATTTGCAGGTCATTACTTACCATGTCGATTAAATTATATGACTTAAAAGGATTATAATAATTAAAAACATCAATACTGTCCTGTAACTTCTAATAAAAAGCTGAAGAGTTTGTTTGTTTCTTTGAACGCGCTAATCTCAGGAATCAATGGTTCGATTTGAAAAAATTCTTTCTGCGTTTGATAGACTATTAACCCAGAAAGGCTTTAGGTTATATAACATCACGCTGAGACCAATAGGAGCCGAGCATAATAACTAACTACACCCGAACGAAGACGCGGACGGCCGCTATAAGGTGTAAGTATAAAATAAAAAAAAAAAAAATGTAAATAAAAAAAAAGTAAGGACATTTCAATTTAGATGAACACCAAGCCTAACGCTTTTACGTTTCTCTCATTATATTATGTTATCAATAGTCAAGTACTTCGGTCACAATTAGGTACTTTGATACTCATAGCACATTCTTGAACGAAAGGTCCTTTAAAAATAGCACACATGCATTCATTTATAAATTGTATACATGCATTATACAACAAACACTATCTGTAACCTCATTGTATGCTCGTTATAAAAGGAGACGTTATTGAAAGATGGGAGCGCATAGATATGTTTATTATGTCAGTGGGCAAAGATCAATCAATACAATAAGCAGATGCGGCATGTCGTGTTCCACTAGTGGCATTCAGAGCCTACCGCAACCCGTGCTCGCTGCACTTACAACAATAAATATGAGAAAGTAGAGGCGGGCCCGCGGCTGTGTGTTCGAGCGAACAATACTTGTTTAACAAACACTCCAGTCCCAACGGCCGACAAATTGGGCACTTTGTCTACACCGACCCTAACGCACTGTTAATACTAACACGTGCACCCCCAAAGAAGAGATCAAATTCTCTTTCAAGATCAAAAACACTAAGTAGTTTTTACACGAAACTCTAGACAAATCATAATCGATACACAATTCATTGATTTCGATTAAAAGAGGATTGATCGAGTAGGTATTAATTTCCTGTGTGTTCTATCTCTATGATTGCCTCTGGTCATTCGCTTTTCGAAACTTGTTCTGCAATTACATGTCCATAGACTAGACATTACGACTTTGGTATAAGATAATTAAACGTTAGGTTTAGATTCGATTTGATAAACAGAAATTAAATTAGAGAAACAGATTTATAGCGTTTGTAAATTGATGAGCACAACTGTGACGTAGACAACCGAATTACGTTTAGTCGGTTAACACAGTTACGTGTTTTTTTTTACCTTTAGTTAATTGTTGACATCACTACCTCCCCGTATGCATGAGTCTAATTACCAAAGAAATATCAACTCAGCCATCCAGTATACACCCACAGGGTAATTGCGTAGCACACTATCTGTAGCAATGGTCTTCATTTTGCAAGACAGTTCAACAATATTCATTAAGTTATTTACGTTGTTGAGCAGACACATTATCGATCACATGGTGCAATGGATTAGCAATATGCTTCAAAATGATTCCAACTGATAGTAATAGTGTGTTACGCAATTAGGGTGCTGTACCCCCCAACGGACTACTTATATTTTGTGAGCCGCTAAGCCGCGTTGTGAGAACACCCAAAAGGTTATGTCACTCACTGTCTTAAACTATGTGTAACCTATGCTTATATTCGATTGATAAACGACTGAAACATGCGACCTTTAGAAAATTAATTAAATAATGTTTTCCAATAAATACCACACGATTTACAACAACAGACGTTAATAAATTAACAACCGTAAAAGGCTTGTAAAATGTTTAGGAATTTCTCAGGGATCGATCGCAGTGACCTATTGGCTAACTAACCAGCGTTTACGACCATCTAAAAACAATTTGCAGTACGTACTAGTGATAAAATTTGTATAAAACTTTCATCTTTGCAACGTTATTTTTACTTTGTACAAAACCTGAATACAGTTTCTTCAGAATAAGCAACTGAATCGATTCCAATCATTTCTACAACAAGATTATATTTTTTTCCTAAATACATTTAGAAATTGTTACAGTGTGGTTACCGAGCGCACAACACAGCTGACAGTAGATCATAGTACGAGGAGTCGCACCCCTAGTGAATCTCGTCTCGACGAATTAACAAAATGACAGACGACTAACAGCCTAAACCACTGGAGATAAAGGCACGATATACATATGTACACTCGGGCGAAGCCAGACACTTGTTGTAAACATATGTAAATAGTGGAGTTTACAATTTATTGTCAATTCCCAATCGTTGCATTGTTAGTCGACTAGAAACGCAACGTAGATACATCTAGTGCCAAGCTTTAACTAACACTCTATTAATCGCTGTTTAGCATGCAAAAGGGAATATACTGTATCTGTAGAATATACGCCACAAACAAAAACAATACCAGCTAAGCACGGCACGTATAACTCGCGCAATTTAACTGTGCGTCATCATCATCATCAACCTTTTAACGTCCCACTGCTGGGCACAGGTTGCTCAATGCGGGTTGGCGATTTCAGACTTAAAAGTCCAGGTTTTCTCAGGATGTTTTCCTTCACCTTCAGTCATTGGTGTCCAAGATATACTTAGAAAGTACATATAACTTTAGAAAAGTTACATTGGTACTTGCCTGACCTGAAATCGAACCCGCACACTCATACTTGAGAGGCTGGTGTTTTAACCACTAGGACACCAGTACAATTAACTGACAAAAACTGTGTGTGTGTCAATTTAATTGCAAAACGTCATGAGTAAAATGACCTAGTATTATGACGCTTTATCATCAAACCTACCTTTTATTAACATAAAAAAAATATAATTTATATTTTTAACATGATTAATATTATTACTTTAATAGTTATCATATTCAGTTTTATTTCCTCCTTGTTCTTACACACTATTGTCTACATTGCTGTTTTACTTCTCCTTTCGCAGGTCTGCTGGAAGAAATTTCTTAAGAAATAAGCAGCACCTTTGTACTCAGATCTTAATTTTGTCGAATCTTTATGTATTTTATTGTGTGTACATAAATAATAAAATAAATAAATAAATGATTCTCATGTATAACACAGACCGAGGTCCACAGTTAACTTGCGCAAGTTATAAGTATATTAAACGGCAATGGCTTGCAATCAGACAGTATTTGTTATTTATATTCAATAACCATCTTTAAATAGGCTCTTTCATCTTTCAAAAGAATCTTCAAGAACTGTTTACCTGAGAGTACTATTCAAAGGGTCCCATTAACACGAGTGGCGCGTTATTATCTGTAAAAAATATAATATCGGGTACGACGACCCCGCGTCTAACAAGTATGAAACAATGAGCTCAACCCTCTGCTCCTGAGAGGAAATAATCAGAGTGTGCTTCACGCCGAGGGTTCCCTTTTATACCATTGTTGAGGGAATGCCTGAGGGCCTCCGAGACCACACGCACGGACCCTCATTAGAACACTAAAATAATTTACCTTTGTGCTTTATGGAGGTACCCTACATTAACGTTAATATAGACCATTTAATATTAATAGAGTTCTTATTAACAGCTCTTGTCTAAATTATTACAGAACAGTGAATATAGTAAACTTTGTTTACATTTAAAGTAGCCCTTTTAACCCCTCAGTTGACAACGCAGTGTATTGGTCCCATTCATCCAGTTGTGTGCTTGGGTTAGAGGGCCGGGTTGCACCCATATATTACTACAGACATATAATCCCCACTATCGACATTCTGAAATTTCCTTAAACGTATTTTCTATAGTGTCACCTAAGATTTATAGGGTATGAAGATTCTATCTACCCTACTATATGAGCCGTAGAGAATCGTAACTTACGGAATAGACGGGATTTTCTTAAGATTAACTTTGTTAAATATTAGGCCTTTAACATAAACTTAGATGAGCCGTTTTCTAAGAACATTTTAAGATTTTGTAACTACCTAGTAGTGAACGAAAATTTAGTCTTTTATGTAAATTAATGGCGTTAAAGGAAAGCTCTTTTTCTTTAGCAACTCCTACACAATCTCCTTTATTTTCACTTTCCCACCTCTCAAAATTTCAATCCTGTTTAAATTACCGTCGCCTTGGCGTCCGATTTCTATAGTTCAGTCCAGCTCTCTACGAGATAAAATTGTTTAAAACTCAGAAAAAAAAAACACTCTTAACGTTGGCTTGACGGAGTTCATTTGTTAAAACAACCTCTGGAGCAGAATTTGCATAACTAAGTAATTAGTCCACTCACTACAGACTATTCACAGTTTGAGCTGCTACACTGTAATGCAATTTATGATTCTTTAACTAAATGACTTTTAAGTGTGAGTGTTGAAGCGTGGGCGGTGAAAAATGTCAGGGTTTTTATGAAAGGGAGTTAATTGCAAAGGGCGCTTAGCTCGTTGATTTGGTCAACGTTATTTACATTAAATTTTGAAATGTGGCCAGAAGAGGGATAATTAATAAAAACATTTCTGTTTTAGAGTTGCTTTTTTTATTCCAACCGTATTTTACATTACAATTAAACATTTATTGTGTCCTGTAGTATTGTTCATTTTTAGGATATTTTTTTTTTGTCTCGATTTACATGACCCTTTTATTTACGGGTGGAACTCAAACATTTATTAGTACGACGTGTGAAGATAATGTGTTAGCCAGTGTATAAACTTAGCTATAAATACATAGTTAGTTGAATGTAGCTAGTTTGGCGGCCTGAGGTCGTCTGGAGGTCTCCCTCTAAAAAGACGAATGACACTTATTTATTTATTGAGCTACCCGGGTCACCGTACATTTAAAAGAAACAGAAACTCAACTCTGTTTAATTTATAGACATTTGTCACTTAGCCATGTAGTTCTCGTTGAAAACATGGTGTAGATCTTGTTACTTAAAGTAGTTATATATTTAAGAAAGATGCTGCATTACCCCTGATCCTCTTACTATGAAGTTTTTCTTCTTGACGTAGTTATGATAGCAATTTTGAAAGCAAAATGATAATCTGACCTAAGGAAGCATAATCAGTCTATTTGTAATAACGTCCCTTCTGCTAAGGCACACACATCTTCCCTGTAAAAGAGGGCATAACCTCAATTATTTCAATAATTATCGCAGGATATTCAGTATTAAAGACTGCGTCGTCAAGTCGTAGCGTTGGAATCGAAAAGCCTTAAATGCCGCAAAGATGGATCGTTGATCTGGTGGCGTTGTCGGGAATTTTGCTGGATTCGAAAAGCTTGAAACCGATTAAGAATGATGGGTTAAAGTGATTTTACGTGCACTGGACGTTTTTCGACTACGGGAACTTTTCCGTCAGAATGGAAAAAAGCCAAGGTAGTCCAAGTGCATAAATCAGATCGGCCAATCTCAATATTATCCATATTCGCAAGGATTTTTGAATTTATTATATGTCCACATATTTAGCAACACTTAAGGTTGTATCTTAGTGACAATCAACATGGTTTTGTAGCATCTAGATCTACAGCTACAAGTTTAGTGTCATATACGGAGTCCTTAATACAGGCTGTAGATACGGGTAAACAATTTAACGTAGTATATATCGACTTCAGTTAGGCATTTGACAAAATGTCTCATTCTATACTGATTAATAAACTAGCAGTATATATGGTATAAAAGGGTCTCTATTAAGTTGGTTCAAGTCGTATCTTACTGAACGCGAATTCTTTGTCGTTGTAAACGGTTTTCTATCGGCTGCACACAAAATAACATCTGGTGCCCCCCAAGGATCTCACTTGGCACCAATACTAAATAGTATTATGTTCATTAATGACCTTCCTGAATGTTTTCGTTTTTCTGAACCATTTCTGTATGACTTAAAATAATATCAGTCGTTTATAAAACTAAAGTGCATAATGATGTCGTGAACCTTCTGTTCCTTTTGTGCGGTACGTTACCTTCAGGATTTTCTGTCACGAAACATTGAATGCGGGGAGTTACAGTGAAGCACTGTGAACTGTCATCAATCGTCTATTGTGCAGGTGGAAACAGTTAGGGTTACTTTAATGCTCTCTCTATAACACCCGGAACATTCGGAAAATTATTTCCTTTACCATCATTCATTCACTGATAAATTGAGGTTTTTTTTATGGTTTCTTTCATTCCTTTAGCTAGAGATACGAGGCTTTTGGAAACTTTGTATTAGTGTGATTTTTTAGATTTCTTTTTTTTTTGGAAATTGCGACGAGTTGTATAGATTTTTTTTTCTATTTCAGAAGTTATGGGGAAGCCTTTGCTGAGAAGTGGGTAGGTTTGGGCTAACAGCAACAGTATATTATTTATCTTTTCTCTTACCGAGGAAGTCCTCTGTCTCAGCAATGAGAACACTATAGGCTAATAATATTTTAAGTACTTATATATTAATTAATACGATAATAATGAGCCTGTATTATCCGGCCTCCCATTCCCTTTCCTCTCAAGTAGATCCTAAGCCAATATTGACCAATTCCTCATATTTATTTATTACTTATAAATACAGTGACATACTGCAAAGTACAGGGAAATACTTAAACTACGATTTATCAAATACGTGAAAGCTTAAAAAATCTTCTAAAGAAAAGTGATAAAAAAAGAAAAATAATAAAACAAAAGTCGAATTTACGTCTACCGTAATCTTCTATTATATAAAGTTATCCTGTTACAGTATTTGTCTTTTCACTCCTCCAAAACGCCTGAACCGATTTTAATGAAATTTCGTATATACATTCGTTAGGCCTGAGAATAGGTTTTTATATCTATTTTTTATATTAGTGACGCAGGTGAAACCGCCGAGCAGAACCACTATATAAATACGTATACAAAATGTCATCAAGACGACTTATACATATATGTACATATAACTTAAGCAGTAGGTGAATGTTTTCATTTACTTATTTACTCATTAAATCAACGAAACATCAGCAGCAGTTAACATCGCCTTAAAATTAAACACTGTGACATTAACGATTCGCATATAATCCTTAGAGATTTATAACTAGAATTATAATGAATCCTTCAAGCGTACGGCACAGGTATACATCTACAGGGACGCGGTAAACGCCGCCGGCTAAAAAGCTTTTCGTCAAGCTCCGCAGATCAAAGGAGCTTTCATCCTTCCTATAAACATAGTAGGCTTTCCTCACAGTTTCAACACATGCCCACTCGGATTTACTCGTAGTAGCATTTTGATAAGGAGCCTTATGTTATTTAATTAAGAAATATCTTGTAGTTATCTGTATTGGATGGATAACGTCGTCTTTGAGCGCCTTATACGAGTAGATAGATATAATACATTGGTAGGAATGCGTCGAGGCGTTGATCCCGTGTCTCGGCTCTGCATTCCGACGAGGGATGTTTAACCAACTAAACGTATTTACACAGGCTCTGTTAACATTACGTCTAATTTATTGTACACAAATGTTTCGTAACTACATGTATCCGAATTTTGGTGGAGATGCAATGTAAATAGGTACCCATGGCGGTTTAAATTTAATTATTCTGAAATAGAGTTTAGTTGGTAACTGAACTATAGTTCAGTTACCAACTAAACTCTATTTCAGAATTTCTATAGAAAACAAGTTCAAACAAAAAACAGTTTCTATAGAAACTGTTATTGAAACTGTATCATATTGGTATGGGATCAAAACTGGGTATAGCATTATGCCACTTTAATGTACTCTTACACGGTTTAAAAAAGAATACTTTACTATTTCCTATTCCTTCTCTGTCCCGCCGAACATTCGTGATTTAAACACTGCGGCGATTAAAAGAGCATTACCTTTTCTATACTGTGAGAATTTGTATATTGTATATACATATTTTGGTATTTATTTAAGTATACTTATATTATTATTTTTGGATTATATTTAAGTACGTATATTTAGGCTCTTACACATTATTGTCTACATTTCTGTTTTACTTCTCCTTTCGAAGGTCTGCTGGAAGAAATTTCTTAAGAAATAAGTAGCACCTTTGTACTCACATCTTAATGTTGTCTTATCCTTATTTATTTTATTGTGTGTACATAAATAATAAAATAAATACATAAATATCTACAAAATTCCTTCAACTTTCTAATAGTTTGTGTTTCTTCCCCACAGACCACCTAACGGGGCTCTCGCACCAGTCACAGAACAAGACAGCGACCCTCTTCACCCAGCTGTACCGAGGACTAGCAGCTCGGACGGTCCAGCCCCTCACGAACTTGTACGATGACATCCGAACAATACTCCGAGCAGAAGGGGATCTGACCAGCGAAAGCCTCAGCGCAGGACCTCCTAAAGACCTATCAGTGACTACGAAGACTTTCTTCAGGGACCTGTTTCCTGTAGCTTATCATAATGTGCTCAAGTTGGACTCGAAGCAGTTCACCTCAGAATACGAGGTGTGCCTCAAAGATGCGTATGACGCAGTTCAGCCATTCGGGGATGTGCCGCAACAGGTAATTATAATAAACTATGCATGTTATTATGTAGCCCGAAGAATTGCAACACTAAAGTGGCAGTGGGCTGGACACATTGCTCGTATGACCGATGCCCGATGGGGCCGACGGGTTCTCGAGTGGCGACCGCACACCGGAAGACGTAGCGTGGGTAGGCCCTCGACAACGTGACCGACAATCTGGTGAAGGTCGCGGGAAACCGCTGGATACGGGAGGCGCAGGACCGGTCATCGTGGAGAACCCTGGGGAAGGCCTATGTCCAGCAGTGGACGTCTTTCGGCTGAAAGTAATGAAAAAATGAATGAATGAAGCTTGTTATTTGGAGAATTTGGGTTTGATAGCTTCATTATCGTGCAAAGGGTTATGTAATAACTAACGTGGTTGTCAGACACTTTCATGTGTTCTAGAAACGTAATAAACGCGTCAGCAATATTTCAAAGCATGTCTCCCCTTGTCTCGCCTTGCAAACTCCCAAATAATTTGTCAAACAGCTCGCGTAATACTCGTCACACGGCATTGAAGTTTATATGAAACCGAAGCACCCTGAAATGCCAGTATACTAAGTATAAAACCGGATAATATTCAAAATTTCTTAGCAATGCCGAGAGGAACGCGACGTTAGGCGAAAAGGCACTAGGTTTCGGTCATTAAAACTAATGGTGCATTACACCTTTTACTCGACTGCTGGCATGTGTCTTAATTGGGTTAACCCGGAGATTATCCGAATTAACCTGTGCCTTGTAGTGTCATACTCATACCTGGGAGAGTTAGCTCACTTTTATTTTATGCTTTTAAGAGTCTCATATTCTCATAAAAAGGAAGAAGTGGTTATTTGCGCAATTAAAGCTCTCTATTTTACCTATTACTATGTGACTTACAATTTTCAACGTTATTTTATGCATCAATTTATATAATTTGTTTTGATTTTTAACTTACACTAGCGGCCGCCAGCGACTTCGTTCGCGTAGAGTTAGTTATGCTCCGAGTCAGCTTTGCCCATTTCTCTGAGAGTCACTTCACTTTGCTTTCTATTTACATATAAAGTAAAACCTGCCTATTGTAATCTTGACTAATTACTCCATATTATGTTCACTAAATATTCAATAAGTCCGTCAGTAGCTCGTGATGTTGCAACGAAGTGTCTTTTGAGAGTAGTTGCATGTAGATTGCAGGACAAAGCCCAGTTTAGAGAAAACGATATATTGCTGGCACTAAGACAACACAGGCATTTACATAAAGCATAATGTCATAGAAATTCTATACAAGATGTTACAAAACCGCCTTAGGTGGTGCAAAATGAATCTAGACGGCAAATACTGTTCTGAAAGCTCAATAATTTTAGTTTGTATGTACATAGTTTATAATGGGCGGAACAAATATTGTTATTGAAAGTTACTGTGCCAACCTTTACACCCTAGCAAGCGAATGTACATAAGAACGGATATGAAGCACGCGGAGTGCGGAAGTGCGATAAACGCTTTCCCTCATATTACTAAATCCTATTCACTACCTACTCAGAGATTTTCGCGCTTATTTATATTGCTGACATATAAAAAAATCCGGACGGTTAGCGCTTCTTAAAGCACCGGTGGCCAGCTCGTAAAGCTCTAAATCGGATTTATTTCAATGTAGCTGTCGCTCGCCAACGCCATTATAAATCATTTTCTAGTTATTTTAACCAACTTGGTCGGAAAAAATTGTTTGATATTTAAAGTATTTTAAAGCTTCTCTATCAGTATACGTGATTGGATTATTTGATTTATTATAATTTATTCATTGTCATCACCTTGTCAAGAGACCTCCCAGAGAATAATAGGTGTATTTTAACTTTTTAACTAACGAAATGAAGCATCTATAACATAAGACTATGGCATATATAACGTAAGACTTGGTGGTAGGCCACAATGCCGGCAGAAGTTATCACCCACCAGACAAAGTCTTGCCGCCAAGCGATTCGTGGTGTTCCGGCATGATGTCTGGTGAAGCCGTACGCAGGACGGGTCTGAGCAGTTGTATTGCGATGTGTGCCGGGTACGATGCGCCAAATGTTATTAAGTCGAGAGTTTGATTGTGGAGGGTCTTCAGATTAATCTCCCTCTGGAGCAGCATCGTTGGTCATGTTATTGGGTTTAACATTGCATCACCTTGCTCAACTGCCGTGTTCCTTCCTACTCACTAAGATTTTTAAGTGAATAGGCTTGCGCGCTTTACCATCAACGTTTGCATCACTGCTTACCATCAGGCGTGGTTGCAGTCAAGCACTAGTTTATAATTATTAAAAAAAAAAGACATTTTTGTAATTTCTTATTTGTTGTCAACAGCTGGGCACGTCTTTATCGCGTTCTCTAGAAGCGGCGCGTGCGCTACTTCAGATGCTAGCAGTAGGAGCAGACACACTGGCTTCAACTGAAAGAGTGTTGGCAAGTGGGAGCGAAAACTGTGCTGAAAGACTCCTACGGGCTGGAGGTTGTGCTCGTTGTGAAGGACATGATGCACGCCCCTGCAGAAACTACTGCCTCAATGTGGCTAGAGGGTAAGTACTTATTCTTCTTCTCTCAGATTGATACCAACTATAACCCTCGCTTACATGTGGAAGTGGCGAGAGGAGGCATAACTCCACTGCCGCGAGAAATCGCGGTACGGCGGATAGAGCTCCTGCGAGATCTCATGGCGACACGGAGAGTGCGATTGTCGCAACCTAGTGTTGGGCATAGGCAAGTGAATAAACACGGGTGGGTTTTAGTCAGTAAAAGTCTGACACGCTCTTCCGCTCCGCCCAGAGCGGGAGAGATCATTTGATGATTTCCCATTCCAAACAAAAAAAAAAAAATACCAACTACACAAGAAAAGATCATGCCTTAGCATAAACGTAAGCTAGTAAGCATAAAATGGTATTTTGGCTGACTGAAGTAATGTTGCGTAAATTTATATCTAATTATATTATACTACAATAGAGAGAGATGTCTAGTGTTTTTATTTTTCTTAATGACCGCTGAAAATTGTCAACGCACACTTTTCTAATCGTGTGTCTACTGAAGCGTTGTTAATTAACTGGTTTCTCGTGAATGTTCTTGCTACCCTGTATTAGAAATTCCTTACGCATTTGCATAACACATCTATCTACATATTACTACTCTCCCCATGTTCCTTTTACCAATTAGGGACGGTTCCGGCATGGCTCGACTCCCTAAGGACCCCATTCCACTTCGTCTAGCCTTTCGGTCTAGCCAAGTCCTGGCTACTAAATTCATTCTGTTTGAAGATTGAAAGTGTTTGTATATACCTATATACAGAAAATTAATTCTCTCTCTCTTTACATCTTGACCGTTTCGTCCGTCGTCAAACTTGAGCATTAGGTCCTCCATGTAATTGGATTCTAGAATATGATACGCTTCATGCCGCTCTCTGCTCTGAGCTTCTAATTTGTGCAAACAAAGTCTCTGGGGTAATCACTAGTGAGGTTCCCTAACATTGTTGGTTTAGAAGTAGAAAATTTAATTTTCGTTCACAAAATATTCGTCTTAGCCCCCGAAGGCGGTGCGTAAAGTATCGTCGAAGCCCCGTCGAGCCCCGAATGCGGTTCGTTGGCGACTGAGTGCCAAAATTTTCTATCATCTAACTGATATAACTTACTGCTCGTCACTGCCACAATAGTGTCGGCATAACGTCAATGTCACTTGACAGTTGTGACATTGACGTAACGGTGCGTCAGAATGCGCGCCATAAAAAAAACAGCTGTAAAATTTTTTGTTTCTGGAACATAGATACAAATAAAAACTTCTTTAATTCAATTCTAAACACTGCCATATTCACTGATGACAATGAGAATAAAAAAATAAGTTCCCTTAAAGCATTTGTGCAGAAGTTAGAAAAGTTTATTATAAATAGTGCATATGGATTTTGAATCTTGTATAGTGATGTCAGAAATGTAAGTAGCTAATGAAAATAGTTAGTTGTAGACAAAATAGTTTACTATTGTGTCTTTGTGAAACTACGTTCGCATTCAGTCAAGTATAATAAAATTGCAATTTTGATATATCCAAGGATAAAAATAAAAATAATAATAATAATTAGTCCGTCTTATAGATAATAAAAAAAAATTAAGATCCGTATTTTTCATTTTGTCAAAATTACCAAAAACTCCTGAGATACGTGTTCCATATTTTTTTAAATCTATCTGATGGACATGAAATTGTTTTTAAGGATACGACCTAATTGTACTTTATTACAATTGACTACGTTTTAAATTTTCTAAAAAAAAAAAAACACTGTTTTCCAAATCCTGAATAAAATGGCGGGCTAATCCATATTAATATTACATTAAATAATTGTTTACAGGCAGCTTCTAGGAGCAGAATGTTAGGGCTGGTCACGTAGGCATGGCTCAATTGCGTGCTATTGTCAATAAGAAATATACCGGGAATGCGCTTAGGGGGTCGCTCGCAATACAAATCGGTCTTACAAACGGAAGCTTCGAGTTGCCAAGAATTGTTGAAATGGTACTTTGTAATGTGAACATTTTTTATTGCATGCGAATATTTGTTTTGTTATCATTATTAATATAATATTACTCCTTGATAATTATTACTCCTTTAAAAAAGTGGTTTAACACCAGCCTCTCAAGTATGAGTGTGCGGGTTCGATTCCAGGTCAGGCAAGTACCAATGTAACTTTTCTAAAAGCAATTATCTGCGATACCAATGACTGATTACAAGGTGAAGGAAAACATCTTGAGGTAACCTAAACTTTCAGTCTGAGTTCGCCAACCCGCATTGAGCAAGCGTGGTGATTACGCTCAATCCTTCTCTGTATGAGAAAAGACCTGTGCCCAGCAGTGGGACGATAAAAAGTTGTTGATGATGATTATTATTAAGATATAGGTACAAGAATGCGAGACGTGCTACCTGTCGCCAAGGATTCAGTCGATGATTCTGAACCCCGTTCAGTTAAATTTCACGCCCGTTACTGAAATAATGAAAAAAAAAAATGGCTGATCCGTACATTTTGCTCTTTGTAGTAAAACCGTCTATTTCTTATTTCATTATCGACGAAACATTTCTCTAGGGTTCGGGAATCATTTGCTGAATTCAGGGTTACAGTTTGCGTGTAAATATTTCTGCTACCTTGTGCTATTCCTAGCAACAGTCCTTCTATCTATCTGACCTCCGAAATCCAGTTGCTGGAAAATACGATACCCCTTGGTTGTCAGATTTTTTGCTCTTGAATACCCGTTTAGACTATTAAAGATCTATGAATGACAACCGTGCTATTTCTATATATTTGACTCACCATCATCATCTCAGCGCTGATCCCAGTCGCATCCGAAGCCTTTTCAGCTTTGGAGTCTGGGCTCCGCTTTACCAGTCTAACTGCTGGTTTTGGCTTAACTTCGATATTTTCCGTGAAGCGACTGCTGACCTCTACAACCCGAAGGCGAAATCGAAGCATTGTAGACCAATTGTTGGACTTTGAGGGCTTTAACAACCCGTAACGACTGCAATTAGATGTTCGTATGGCAACCGGGACTAACGGCTTAACGTGTTTGCCGAGGCAAGACCAGACCAGTGCAAATATTCATATTCATGCATACAAATATTTGCACTGCGCGGGGATCGAACCAGCACCTCCTTGCGCAGCGGCCGCTTTACTACCGCTACGCCACGGAGGCTGCCTAAAAAATGCCTGCAAAACATGAAATTTCTATATATTTCATTGAGAATATTAAAATAGACCATCTTTGTGGCGTAATGTTAAATTTCAAAATCCCTTTCTGTGCTGTTCAGGTTGATAATTTTCTAAAATACCTATTGAATTCCTAATGAAAGGTAGGCTACTGCAAACACATCACTAATTAAATTTGTTAAAGTCTGTTAAACATGAGATTTTAACTTTAAACTAGTCCCGAGACTCGTGGGAAAACTCAATAATGAGGCGGAGTCCAGAGGCTACTCAAAAGTATGCCAAAATACGTAATTTACCCATACTAGAGGAGTTGAAAACAAACAATACTCTGTAGTCAAACCGGCTATTCAACCGTAAACATCGCGATAGAATTTTTTGATATTCTAAATCTAGAAAGAAGTATGTACCTACCAGTGGCGAAGGGTGAAATTTTGACAAAGGGAAGCCGGTCCAAAAAAATAAACACTTAAACACTTACCTACTGCAGGATATCTTGGAGGAGGTCTTCAGATAAGAATAGTATTAAAAGCCCCACCTTCACCATACAAAAAAGGACTGATGATTTGATAAGTGTCTTTCAAGTATGATAAAAGCGGCAGCAAAAGAA
Source organism: Sesamia nonagrioides (assembly GCA_017933935.1). Taxonomy (NCBI): domain Eukaryota; kingdom Metazoa; phylum Arthropoda; class Insecta; order Lepidoptera; family Noctuidae; genus Sesamia; species Sesamia nonagrioides. The sequence continues at coordinate 394,943 of JADWQK010002191.1, forward strand.
AAAAAAAGCCTTTTTCGACGTGCATCTCCATACCACACATGCATGCTTGTTAGTAAGTACTAAGTTAAGTACCTATTGTTAGGGAATAAGAGTCAAGAAAAAATAAAATAAAAAATTACAAAAATAATAGTGTTAAAAACCGAACCACACAAACACCGATCCAAAACCAACAAAAATATTAAGCAAAAATAAAGCAAATTATACACAATCACAACGTTATTTATATTGTAATGCAATGCGTCTGTTTTTTTTTAACAAAATGAGCTAAAATGATGTTATAAAAATTCGGATTACTTTTCATTTTATCAAGCAAATTTTTTTTAATTGACATGATAGCCAAATCGGACAATCTCTGCTCTTTTTGGCAGTTTCGCACATATGTGTGAATGCGTTTTAAAGCAGAAAATGACCGCTCAGCTGAAGCTACTGAAATGGGGAGGGTCAGAATTAAACTGCAAAGAGTCGAAACTTGAGAAAATGCGTCTTTCAAAGACGTATTCTGGAGCTGTAAAAAAAGCTCATAGGTGTCCAATTTATTTAACGACGCTGACGTAAGACTTTAAGTTCATTCAGCAGGTAGTCAGTTGAGCAGCACTCTATATGAATTAAAGCCATAATAACAAACAAAATACACAGTATTTAACCAAATCTGCGATTAAATTACGTTACAGAATCAGTCACAGTTTAAATACCACAAATATTAAAATATAACAAACGAAAAACACGAAAAACGAACACATGTCACATACTAACAATAATTTATTTTCAACCAAACGAAATGGAACACGAAAATATGCCAAAATAAAAAGAATATGACTTGCGAAGGATTTCATTATAACGTTTCTTTGTCTCATTCTAATAGAGGAGAGGAGAGAACTGCAAGCCGGTCGGCAGTAGCCTATCTTTTCTCAAAAATTACGGACGGTTAGCGATCATTAGAAAGAGATGTCTGACACGCTCTGTCTCTTTTCGCCTCATAGTAAAACGTTGGCCGAGATAAGCTGTAATTCGTCGAGTTACCTTTAATGTAATTTAGGTACGAAAAATTTAAGCGCTGATTAATTTACGACTATAAAATGAAATGTGATACTTAGGGTATTGCTAAGAATTACTATTGCTATTGTAAATCGCGCAGGCATTTGATTAATAATACTTTGTTAATGAAATAGAATGTAAATACTTTTGTATGAATATCGAACTGATTTTTGAAAGGTAACCCGGTGGGAATCGGCTTGTATGGACTCTTCGCCACTGGTACCTACATAAATTAAATTTTTATTAAATTTATATTAAAATTCATAATTTCAATTTGAATATTTTTGGAAGTGAAAACTCCTTAGCAGCGTTCTGCACTTATTTTCGACGGGTAAAAATGTTACACTCACGTCAGGACCCGTGACTTGATCGAAAATTCGTAAGACGGAGGAAAGTAGACCGCCGCCTGCGTGGCGTAGGAGTGGAAGTAATATCCCCCTCATTTTCTACCGCGCGGCGATGCGAAATGTCTTTTGAGTTGCAACTGAGAAATTTGAAAATATCAGGGACAGTAAAATATGATGTTATTAGCATAATCAGTGTTTAATGTTCCCTCTGCTGGGGCACAGACCTCCTCCTTTCGAGAGGGAGTTTTAATCACCACACAGGCACAGAGCGTTAGTATACGCTATATATTTTTGATGTCTTGGTGGATGAAAGTAAAATATTTTCAGAAAGTAAAACGCCTTACTAGTTTTCGACCCACCTACAACTCGTAAGGTCAATGTCATAGTCACCATTAGGCTACCTTAGAAAAACACCCTGTGTAAAATGAATAATCCCTATATTAACTACATTAGGTTTAATCACGTAAGTGTATGAAGATTGATGTGTTCAACGGTGACATTGAGTGATCACTTGATCTTCATCTCCACACAGTGTCACTCTGTGCTCTCTGGTTTGTCATTGTGGCTCGTGTGTTCTCTATTGACTTAAATTGGCACTTTGTTGGAATGCAGTCGACATCCCGCATCGTCACGCAAATCCCGGTCATACTACGTACCTCATTTACTGAGCCAAAGTTACAGTTCGGTGAAGTTTTTAGTCGAAACTGTTGGAATACAAACAAAAGTATTCTATATCTGTTCTATGGTAATAAGAATAAAGCTGGACAGTTTGTTTTTGTATACGCTAATCTATTTAACCTATCCAGATTTGAATAATTCTTATTTCATTTATGTATGTATTTGTTCTCTTAAATTGTATCACTACATATTATAAAACAAAGTCACTTTTACTATCCCTATGTCGTTTTGAATGATTAAATCTTTAGTTTTTTTTAATAGATAGAGTGATTGAACAGGAATGTTTTTATGTATATAACATGCATAACATATGAGAGGAACACTGATAATTTTTGAGGTTTCTAACACATGTCGCAATATAAACCCATTTTTTAACCGACTTCAAAAAGGAGGAGGTTACTCAATTCGACCGTATATATGCTTTTTTTTTATGTTTGTTCACGCATAACTTTGTCGTTTATGAACCGATTTTGATAATTCTTTTTCTGTTGGAAAGAAGACATTCCCAAGGTGGTCCCATGATAAGGATATCAGGGTTTGATGGTAGAAAACCAGAGAAAACAAGCTTTCAAAAATTGCAGGGGCGACTAGTGCATTTCTTAGCATTTTCATTAAGTATTTTAAAGCACTATAATTTAATAAAGGTCGTAGAGGACTAGATCTGATGATGGAGCCGGGAGACAGTCGAGGGAACTCCTCAACAATTCACAGCAGCTACCTTGTGTTTGGGCTCGATTAATTTATATTAATAAGAACTTTACACCTTGATGGGTTGTGACTGTCATAAGAGCTCTGATGATGAAGACAAAGGCCAGTTCCGGGAACTCCTCAACGGTTTACAGTAGCTACTTTGTGGTTAGACTTCATTTATTTATATTGATGAGACCTTTGCACCCATTGGGTTAAAATAATGGTCTGCAGTAAATTTGATGATGAAGACCATAGGCAGTTGAGGGAATACTTACGGGTAAAAATTAGAGTAAACAAAATTACGTCGTCTCCCAACTTTATTTGCGTCAGCTTCCAGCCTGACCGGATGCAACTGAATTCATAGTACTTTTAACAACTAAAAAGTGTAAAATAAAAACTTTTTTACTAAAAAACAACCGACTTCCAAAAACCACTACAAAGTGAAAAATAACTAATTTCGGAAGTCGGTGTCAAAAAACGAATATACAAAACCAAAGACACCGACTTCCGAAATTAGTTATTTTTCACTTTATAGTGGTTTTTGGAAGTCGGTTGTTTTTTAGTAAAAAAGTTTTTTTGAGCTTACATTGCAAACGCTGACTGAACCCTATGAGATAGATCAAAATAATGTACTACAGTATTGTAGAACTTAAAATTGCCTACATTAAAATTCCAGTCGAAATCAGAGCCCACTATTTGCGACTTATTATTAATCCTTATCCAAATAAATTACGTCATATCAAAGGTAATTTCAATAGCAACAGGTCTGTTTTTGATTTATTGATATTGGTTGTTTCATTCAGGAAATATCACGATTTAATCAAAACTCAACACAAAAAAAACCGCGTGCCGCTCGCACCCGTGCCGGCCGCCTGCTACTTGAGTCTTTCTCTGCCTAAACCGTGGAGGGAGTGGGCCGGAGCGGGGGCCATTATTTCGAACAAACTTGCTACCCCGGTAGGCTTTCATTCTGTTTGGAGGTGGTGGAACTGGCTATCCATGGACAATAAGGTCGATGTATCTTGCAGAGTAAGATATTGGCTGATGGGCGGCACAGTAGACATTATTTTTATTGAAGGGCCACCGTTTCTTAAGGAAGGCTTAGGTACCTATATCATTTGTCCAAGTGCGAAGCCGGGGCGGGTCGCTAGTATAGTAATAATTTTGAGATTATTTTTTACAGGACAATTAAATAAAGAGAAACATGGCGTATGAAAAGTTAGGAGTAAAGCTTAAAGTGACCTGCGAATACTGTCAATCCCTAGAATTGGTGATGTTCATTCCAAGCTCACTCCAATTAAGTTTTCATTCACTGCGAGATGGACTTCTGTCAGGTTTACCTCTTCCCAACCTTCCGTCTATACAGACATAAACAAGAACCATAAATATCATAATTTTCCTTAATCTCCATCATTATACAAACACTTCAAAAGCTCAACAAAACAAAACAAAGCTCAAACCCGAATAAATTCCTTAAAAATTAATCGCAAGCATAAAACGAAACTACAGTCAAACAAACATCAATTTTAAATAAAAGCTCAGCTATAGTACAGTAAAATAAATTGCAATTTCATTTAAAAAAATGTTCAATATCAGTTGTGGCGGGCGAGGCGAGTAATTAAGGCAAAGGCGAGTAATAAACTAGCTTAGGTTGGTGTACGCTTGTTCTAGTCGTGCGTGCAGATTAATTGCTGTTGGTGTACTGCTATGCAACCGGCTTGCTGTTGTGTGGGAGAGACACCAGCTGTGTGGGAGTTTCTACGTAGTGTGTAGAACTGATGGGATTTGAGACGAATTGATGTGGAACTCTATGGTAGATTGTTACTTCTTAAGTAAATAAGAAGGAATTTAAAACTTGAGCTTCTTAGAGACGTTACAAAAGGCATCCCACGGTATCACCCGCATAAGTTTTGAGCCCGTGAGAATATCCGGATAAAAGTTATTCTATATCTTAATGCCGGTTATAAACCATCTGTGTGCCAAATTTCATCCAAATCCGTTCAGTAGTTTTTGCGTTAAAGAGTTACAAACATCTATCCATCCATATAATATATACATCCTCACAAACTGTCGAATTTATATTTTTTTATAATTTCGAATAATAATTCGTACGATTAGCAAGATAGCTAGCCTCTTATTGTAGCAGTACCTACAAACGCCAAAAATAAACAATGCGTCATACTGACGTCACACGAATTCTATATCTCGCAATCAGAGTTTATTGTGCAACTAGCATTTATACAACTTCCCAAATTCAACCGTTGGGCAAGTTCCCACCAGACGTAACACCCGTCTGATCGGAGGATCCTCCCTTTTATATGGAGGATGAGTGAACTTTACTCCCTGTTCCTCATGCCTCCACAATAAAATAAATAAATAAATAAATATATACGGACAAATCACACAGATTGAGCTAGCCCCGAAGTAAGTAGCGAGACTTGTGTTATGGGATAACTCAACGATACTATATTTATAATAGATACATATATAGATAAACATCCAAGACCCAGGCCAATCAGGAAAAGATCGTTTCCCATCATGACCTGGCCAGCCAAAACCAAAATAGGCCAACAGTGTCGCATGTGTCGCTCTGTTTATCACTAATGATAACTAAAATATTGAGATTTGTATCGTATTAATTAAATAGTATGATGGTCGGTTTGATACACAACTGACCTGCACCTATTCACACTTTGAGCAATAATACGCTAGCTCTGCACGTTGCTAAGAGAAAACACTACGTTCTGAGCTAAGACTTTAGGTAAGTACATAAATGGAATATCTGTGTCGAGCTCTAAGACTGCCTCAAAATTGAGTTAAATGGATCCTTCACAGGCTACACACAAATCCTAGTGTAGTATTCCAATTGGATCTATGAGATACTGCGGTTGTGTGCAGTCCGTTGGCTATTGTATTTTGCTCAAATATTCCACTGAGTATTCAGTTTAAAAGTAATTATCGAAGATTCAAGCCTTGTATTTAAATTTCTCGTAAATCTAAATTAGTAGTTATGTTTATTACTTTGAAAGCATTAAGATACCCTGACAAGTTCAAATTTTATCGTAATCAAAGTCATTTATTCAAATTAGATTGAGAATCAGCATTTTTCCCGAAATGGCGGGTTTATGAGAGACAGTCTTTCATTACTTCTTAGAGTTTTCGATGGAAAGAGGTAGGGCAATAAACTCCCCATCAGCACAGCTGACTGTTCAGTTAGAAAAATCTGACTGTATACAATGCTAGGCATTTAAAGAAAGGGTTGGGGCAATAAACTCCCCAGCTGCACAGCTGTCTATTCAGCTAGAAAAATCTGACTGTATACAATGCTAGGCAATTAAAGAAAGGGTTGGGGCTATATACTTCCCAGCAGGACAGCTGTCTGTTCAGTTAGAAAAATGTGACTATATACAATGCTAGGCATTTAAAGTAACTAACATTACAGGACACAGAATATTAAATTATTTAGTATAGATATGTCAGCTAGGCCACGCCAAAATACCAAAAAATAAATACTTATTTATTTCTTTACTTCATTGTACAGCAAAAACTTACGTTAATTAAAAATACATTGGATTACTAAAAAATATACAATGGGCGGTCTTATCGCTAATGCAATCTCTTCCAAGCAACCAAAGAATGGACAGAGATTTCCCTGAATATTAAATGGGACCGTCGTTGGGCAAATATTAGGTATACATACAATACACTAAATTAGATACACAGATACATACATATTCAATATTGTACATACGTAAATAAATACATACATACACACAAAATATATTAAGTAAGCAAAGTAATTAGGCAAAAATTTGTTCGTTCAAAAAGATCATAACGCTTTACGAGATACTTATTGCACTTTTATACTCAGATCTTAATTTCGTCACATCCCCTATATTATTATATATATTGATATTTTACTATGTGTACATAAATAATGAAATAAAAGGAATTATTCATAAAAATCATTGTTATCATTATTGCTTCTTCTCAGGCTACTATAGTTAGCACATCCCCTTTAAATAAAAATCTAATATTCGTATTGTATAACTAAATAATTATGGATGCGAAAACTAGGGCAGCTAATGCAAATTCTATTAATTAAATCAGACTACAAAATTATCAAAGCACCCGTATATACTTATAGAAAACTAGCTGACCAGGCGAACTTTGTTCCGCCTTAAAGGCAATAATCACATGACTTTACTTTTTACTTTTTAAATTAGGATAATTAGGGTAGCACAAAAGTGTAGGAGAAGTCGAAACAATGAAGCTCATCATCATCATCATCAATCTTTTTTTATCGTCCCCCTGCTGAGTATAGCTCTCCTCTCATAAGGAGAAGGATTGAGCGTAATCACCACGCTTGCAAGGTACCAGGGTAGCACAAAAGTGTAGGAGAAGCTGAAACAATGAAGTTCATTCATCATTAAACCATAATAATGGAAGAACTTTTGTGTCTAGTTTGTAGAGGTGCAAGGTACCAGGGTAGCACAAAACTGTAGAAGTCGAAACAACGTTTTCGAGATCACATGCTTTTTCAAGAAATCAGCGACATCTGCCTAGCTGATTTGTCAATCTAAACCATCCAGGGCGCCACTCAAACGCGTACAGAAAAATTCATTTAAATCGGTCAAGCCGTTTAGGAGGAGTTCAATGACATACACACGTACAGCAGAATTATATATATAAAGATGTAACACATGCTCGTTGTTCAAAGACATCTTGTATTCTTGTGAAATCCATAACAAAGTTGATCAAACGGGAGCTAAGAATGGCACGGAGTGCATTTGAACTTCCTCAGCAAACGCAACAAAGTGAATAGGAACACAGTCAACATTTCACAAGTCTCGCAGACAATTGGAAAAACTGCAGGCTGTAACAAAATGAATTAAAGTTTTTTTATGTTTTACTGTCATTGTGACATTCATCATTCATTCATTTGTTTTATTGTCATTGTGTGTCATTGTGTGGGTTGGGTTCCATAAAGAAAAGTTAGTTGTTTATCGAATTTTTTCGTCTCTGTTCCTCCATCGGACGACCCGTCGTACGACGACTTTCCACCCGTACGTGGTTAACACCACAACGATCCGGACGAAGCGTTTCGCTTCTTCTTTTATACCGCACACATCGAGGGACTGGAACAATTTTCCGGCGACGGTGTAAGATTAGAGTAAATAGGCTCTTAATAAACTAGCTCGCTTTACCATTCACGATGGCATCACTGCTTACCATCAGGCGGGATTGCGGTCAAGCGCTAGTTTATAATTTATAAAAAAAATGATAAAGGATTTTATTCCTGTATAGAATTCTAATTATTTTCTATATTATTTCATTTCCTATATAGATACTCTGAAAAGAAAAACTCAGAGATCACAGTCTCTCAGTTATGTTTTTTGTCGCAAATGATCTTGAGACCCTGATGTCACTTGACAAAGAACAGGACACACTGTCGTTTAATATCTAACAACTCTTCAGAGTACATCAATCAACGTACTTGAAGTTTTTGCTACCAGTATTTTCTATAAAATATTTGATCCAACATACTTAGATTATCTTTCTTTTAATAAATTTATGTTTTGATCCTTGAGTTTTATGAAAAGATTCTCATTTAGTGATTTTCCAACAGGTGCATAGGCTCTCTTCTGTCGCAGCTGGACGGTCCCTGGGCGGGCTACGTGGAGGGCGTGGAGAGACTCACCAAAGTAGACGCAGATGTCGCGCTTAGGGAGCTGGAGACCAAGGTTTCGAAAGCCATCATGTACGCGCTAGAGAACAGGGCTGTCTCTGAGAACAAGGTAAGATGTGACAAGAAAAACATAAAGGAAGTATTAAGATGTCCGAGACAATAATCCAACCGTTATCTCATAGATAATATTAAGATATCAAAATAAAACGGCGTAATCTTGACAGTTTAAGTCAAGTTTATCCTAACATATTAAAGCCAAAATAATATTTACATACAGAAGCAATTTAAAAAGATAATCATACCTCGATGAACAGGTCAATCTGATCAACGCCCTCTTTCTAATTGGACAACTCTCGACTTCGATTCAAAATAAGTTTCTCAATGATAAAATATGGCTCTAACAACATCACAACGACTGACTATAATTTGTTTTGATTTACCGGTGCTCCGGTAGGCAACCGAAGTTCTAAATTTTACGCTGTTTTAGCATGAAATTGCTATTGCAACTATAAAGTATGAATTGTGGCTTCACTCCTTCCCGCTCATAGAGCAATCAAATAAGAAAATATATTCTAATTTCACGAGAACTTGAATAAAATAAAGTTGCCGGACGCGCCCTATAGTTTGGCAGCTCGCCACACGAGCCCCAAATACCTCAACGAGACATTTCAATTATTCCTTAGTTACTGCAGGTTCGAACTGAAAGTGCATTCGACGATTTGTATTCAACTATTTACGTACTAGAACTCGATATGGACAAGAATTCAATTACTTTAGTACGGCTATTTCTATTGGACGGTCGTGTAGTGAAGCATCTCTTTCTAAATGTTTACAAGGCATTACGAGACTATAAACAGTAAAAGGAACGTAGGCCGGGCTGGGGTCAGCAGTGGGCGCGGGTCGCGACTCAGCCCGCCTGCACCCACCACATACAACACAGAGAAATTGCTTTTACATTAAGTAAGCTTTTATCTTCACATCAAACGTTCAAAGTTTGTCGACACTGACGCAGTGGCTGATCAATTGACTGCTGCACTTTGTGTCGCGGGTTCGATTCCCGCACGGAACAAATATTTGTATGGCCTACAATTAATTGTTCCGGGTCTGGCTGTTTCTATCATCATCTCTCAGCTTTAATTCCAGTCGCATCCGAAGCTTTTTCAGCTTTGGAGTCTAGGGTCCGTTTTTACCGGTCTAACTGCTAATTTTGGCTAAACTTTGATATTTTCCGTGAAGCGACTGCCCTCTGACCTCCACAACCCAAGAGCGATATCGAAGCATTGCAGTTAGACCGATTGTTGGGTTTTTGAGGGCTCCATCAACCCGTAACGACTGCCATTAGACGTTCGTATGGTAACCGGGACCAACGGCTTAACGTGCTTTCCGAGGCACTACCAGACCAGTGCAAATATATTCATGCATACAAATATTTGCACTGTGCGGGGATCGAGCCCGCGCCTCCTTGCGCAGCGGCCGCGTTTGCTACCGCTACGCCACGGAGTCTGTCTATGTGTGTGACTTTATATGTTTGTAAACGCACCCACGACACAGGAGAAATTCCTAGTGTGGGGCAAAGTTAAAAAACTTTAATCAAAACTGATAATCAATCACAAAGAAATATTACATCCATACTAATATTATAAATGCGAAAGTAACTCTGTCTGTCTGTCTGTCTGTTACGCTTTCCCGCCTAAACCTCTCAACCGATTTTGATGAAATTTGGCACAGACAATCTTTGGACCCTGAGAAAAAATATAGGCTACCTGTTATCCCGAAAAAAAGTGATACTCCCGAGGGAAATCTAAAAAGCGCGATATAACCGAACACCACGCGGGCGAAGACGCGGGCGGAAAGCACACAATCTTTTGACCTTGAGAAAGGACATAGGCTACCTTTTATCCCGGAAAAATTTGATGGTCCCGAGGGAAATCTAAAAAGCGCGATGTAACCGAAATTTACGCGGGCGAAGCCACAGGCGGAAAGCTAGTTTGGAAATTGATGCCTTCTTGGTGTATTACCAGTAGTATAAAGATTCGATTGACTCAATATTATCTATTGGCCCATCTCTAGACTCTACTATATCAAAGATCGATTTCCGAATAAAATCCTTATCTTACCTCAGCAGTCTACTTTTAGTATTACTTATATCTTTATCTACATTTAGCATTATGTCTATCTTAGATGGCAATTTCGTCCGCTTCCCGTCGTTCGACTAATGCCAGTCACAGCTCGAGGATTTAAGCGCAGTCTAGAATGGTTCATGGTCGTTTTATTAGAAATAACGAGGCTCATAAAGAGCTCCCTTTATTTAGCGGTATGCATCCACAGCGCGTTAAAATATCACATAACATGCGTTTCGCTTCATGAATATTAATACTGCAGAAATATAACTTACGGCTATTGTGAAACGACGCTTTAACATCCCACTTCCATTTACTACACGGCTCTTTTAATAGCTCATATAAACAGGATTTACAAAATATAATAAAAGGCTTTAAGTCAATTTGGCTATTTGCTGATATCGCAAGGCAGTCATCATCATTAACCTTTTTTATCGTCCCACTGTTAGACACAGGTCTCCTCTCATACAGAGAAGGATTGAGCGTAATCACCACGCTTGCTCAATGCGGGTTGGCGATTTCAGACTGGACAGGTGAAGGAAAAACATCTTGAGGAACCGTGGACTTTAGTCCACGGTTCCTCAAGATGTTTTTCCTTCACCTTCAGTCATTGGTGTCCAAGATATACTTAGAAAGTACATATAACTTTCAGAAAAGTTACATTGGTACTTGCCTGACTTGGAATCGAACCCGCGCACCAATACTTGGCTGGTGGTTCAACCACTAGGTCACCACGACTACACAAGGCAGAGTAGCAACCAAATTCGGCCTAAATAACCCCGGATAGTCTTATTGCCATCACACGTAGGAGACATCCCGTTGACTCACCCGTGTCAAAACACCTTTGTATGTAATGAATGTACATATGTATATCTCATACATATAGTTATGTCACAGCGCACCTCGGATCAAGGACACTCCTTCCGTCTTCCGGCTTAATAGGTTCATCTGTATACAAAACCGTTTCGCAGAGATTGAGTAACTCAATCGGAACACCAATTTATTTTAAGCGTAGAGTAAAAAAAAAAGCTTGTGGAAAGAAAAATATGCTACGCTTTTTTCTCTGTGAATATTTTCTGAGAGGAAAATATATTATTTTGTGTCCTCTCCCGTAATCAGCCGTGGCAATATTGTCAATATAGGTAATCTTGTTTTGGTCTCAATCATTTTCCTCGTACACAGGCGGTTGATTCAATAAACTCGTGACAGCATACGTCAGTACCTTCAGCTTTTATTTGCGAGGACAGCTGATCTACAACGTTACCAAGATATAAACATTGATCTTCGTAGCGTAATGTTCTTTGTTCAGTCTATTTGTACTCCTAACAATATTATATAACTATTTGTACTAGCAATTGAGTAAATTAAATAGCTGGAAAACAACGGCACTTGGAAAAAGAGGAAGAGAAACTCATGAACGCTTAGCTAATTAATAGAGATGCTTTTATTTCTTTTTATAAATATGTTGCGTGTTTGCTGAGAGTTTATTAATCGGGCATAATATTAATGAATCTAAATAAGCACATACACATAGATAACAATGCGGGTTCGATCCCCGCACAGTGCAAGTATATGCATGAATAAGAATATTTGCACTGGTCTGGTCGTGCCTCGGAAAGCACGTTAAGCCGTTGGTCCCGGCTGCCATACGAACATCTAGTGGCAGTCGTTACGGGTTGTTGGAGCCCTCAAAAGTCTAATAATTGGTCTTACTCCAATGCTTAGATATTACCTTCAGTTTGTGGAGGTCAGACGGCAGTCGCTTCACGGAAAATATCGAAGTTTAGCCAAATTCAGCAGTTAGACTGGTAAAGCGGACCCCAGACTCCAAAGCTGAAAAAGCTGCGGATGCGACTGGGATTAACGCTGAGATGATGATGATGACATAGATAACAATGTTTAGTATCAATTGTAGCATTATTGTACCGTATTGGTACCATTTGCTATACAAATAGGACTTATGACTACATACTTAGTCCAGTTTTACAGTATTTGGCTAGAAGTACCACAATAAACTTTTTAAATCCTCTTTTTATAACCACGCTAATGTAACAAAATATAATAAACGCCGCTGAATATAACACACTTTAGCTTTATTATCCAGACATAGCCGCTTTATAAAAACCTTTTCTCTAGCCAGCAAGTCAGACATTGTAGCTCGGGCTGGAGGTTGTTGACTTTCAATCCGCAATACCTAACTAGCACGTAGTCCACTCGCCTTTTAATCAAGCAGAATGAGTTAGTATTTGCGAAACAAATTGTTGAATAATAAAACTGTGGAATGGAAAATAAAATGAACACTGGTGTATGTAGAGAAATCAGTGTAGAAAAGTTAGAAGTATCGATAGTGTTTTCAAATTCGTTTCTAGTTGAAAAACTATTATTTCTTTAGTAAAAGTAAGTGTTACTCCAACTTCCCATTTAACGTTTAATATAAACTGAAAGAAATAAAGAAAACACCTTTTATTGAGGTACGACAAACATGACGCATAAAAGTCGCGCAAACACAAAAAAAAAACCTGTATAGGGAAAACATGCGTCAGGTCCTTGACATAATAAAAAAGAAAACATTCTGATTGAAAAATAAAAAAAAAATTACATTCCAAAAAACTAAGGGAAATTACGTAATATTATATAGAACTAGCTTTCCGCCCGCGGCTTCGCCCGCGTGGAATTCGGTTATATCGCGCTTTTTAGATTTCCCTCGGGAATATCATTTTTTTTTTTCAATAAAAGGTAGCCTATGTCATTTCTCAGGGTCTAAAGATTGTCTGTGCCAAATTTCATCAAAATCGGTCGAGAGGTTTAAGCGGGAAAGCGTAACAGACAGACAGACAGACAGAGTTACTTTCGCATTTATAATATTAGTATGGATTGACATGAAATTGAGATAATTTCAAACGTGTTTCAAGAGGCATGAACATCATATATTATATACATACATAATTAGTACCTATGCAAGGAAAATTGCAGAATATAGAAAGATGATTACCATCTGTAAAACAGTGATATACTCGCGTGTTTAGCAGTAGATCTGCGGATCCTACACGGCGCAGACATCACGTATCTGTGTCAAGACCGGTAATCGTCGCCTCTCTTCGCTTCCTACGGTGCAATTTACTGGTTGTTCGCTAATCATACCTCGGCTAATCTCCTACCCACTGAGGACATGAGATAATGACGGGAGAATACGCCTACCTATATAATATGTAAAGAAAACCCTGTCCGACCCATAAGGATAATAAAGGTTAGGTAAACACAAGACCAAATCTATACTAATATATAAAGCTGCAGAGTTTGTTTGTTTGTTTGAACGCGCTAATCTCAGGAACTACTGGTCCGATTTGAAAAAATATTTTTGCGTTAGATAGCACATTAATCCAGGAAGGGTTTAGGCTATACATATAACATCATGCTGCGACTAATAGGAGCGGAGCATAACTAACTCCACGCGAACGAAGTCGCTGGCGGCCGCTAGTATAACATAAAACTTCACTTAATCATCATAGTAACAATACTAATGAATTTTGAAATAATTTTCTTTTCCCGCGAATTAATTAAAAAAAAAAGTAACAGCACAATTGGCGGTATTATTAAAGCGATGCGACCACGTGCCGCGTGCCCTGCCCCACGTCGCCCGCGGAAGGGTTGCCTACCGCACATGTATTAAGTTACCTCTTTGCTAAATAATGTTTATTTTTAGGGGGATTTTTTTTAAACTATAGTCCGGTTTTGTATCCATTAGTAGAATCAGTTATCAATACCTAACAATACCTTCACGGATCGGACAGGGTTTTCTTTACATATTGTATAATAAAATATAGAGGATTTATATGGCTATGACAATTTTAAGAACATTAATACATTTTCTTTGAAATCGCTGAATGTTTCAGTTATAGTCCAAAATTTGACATTGATCTTCTATAATGTTTACATAAAACTACGAATCAAAAGAAAACTGATTGGTTTATCATTGCAGATTTATAATTATGTACGGTAAGGGTCAAAAGCGGAGTACCACTTTTGACAATTAGTGCAATAAAGTTCATGTAACTTTTGAATGAAAAAATATAAATAATAATGAAAAAATACCTACTGATGCCATATACATATAACGATTTATATTTTCGGACGAGCACAGCAATCCCATTCGATTTAATCACAGTGTTTTGAGAAACACAATATTTTATCCATTCAATATCATCTAAATAAGAAGTCGTGGTGGCCTAGTGGTTAAAACACCAGCCTCTCAAGTATGAGTGCGCGGGTTCGATTCCAGGTCAGGCAAGTACCAATGTAACTTTTCTAAAGTTATATGTACTTTCTAAGTATATCTTGGACACCAATGACTGAAGGTGAAGGAAACATCTTGAGGAAACCTGGACTTTAAGTCTGAAATCGCCAACCCGCATTGAGCAAGCGTGGTGATTACGCTCAATCCTTCTCTGTATGAGAGGAGACCTGTGCCCAGTAGTGGGACGATAAAAAGGTCGGTGATGATGAAAATATCATCTAATCATTGAGAGCCTGACCTTTCCCGTTAAGGTACCTAGTTACTGAATGAAGAATTCCTCAAAATCAAAATAAAATCAAATCATTTTTCTGGTAAATACAGATCTTACATTCAGTAATTTTCATTTTCGAAAAATGTTAAAACTTTTGGCTAACCTTTTTTTATGGCACCAAACTATTCGCAAAATTCCTGAAGTAGGTCTTCAGATTTGCGAATAGCTTGGCACCACTCTTTATATGCTAACACACGTGCATATTAGCATATAAAGAGTAGTGCCATCTACATATGTCAAGTGTGCCGTAGTTCAAATGAACTTGGAGTGTGTACTATGGACCCCATCTCGTATCGTGAGACGCTGGCACCCGCCCACGACTGTGCGTGCTTTCACCTCGCGAATTGCAGCCACAATTTGCAGACGACAGCGAAAGAAAATATGTAGATATTAACAACTTTTTATTTTTTTCTTATAACGTATCTATACTAATATTATAAAGCTCAAGAGTTTGTTTGTTTGTTTGTTTGTTTGAACGCGCTAATCTCAGGAATTACTGGACCGATTGAAAAATTCTTTTTGCGTTGGATAGCATTTTCATCCAGGAAGGCTTTAGGCTATACAACATCACGCTGCGACCAATAGGAGCGGAGCATAACTAACTCCACGCGAACGAAGTCGCTGGCAGTTGCTAGTATGTAATCTATGCTAATATACTATGCTAATATATAAAGCTGGAGAGTTTGTTTGTTTGTTTGAACGCGCTAATCTCAGAAACTACTGGTCCGATTTGAAAAATTCTTTTTGCGTTGGATAGCCCATTATTCCAGGAAGGCTTTAGGCGATATAACATCACACTGCACCCAATAGGAGCGGAGCATATCGAAACATACGCGGGTGAAACCACGTGGCGCAGCAAGTTTTAAATAATACGTTTATGACTGGTAAGAGTGGTGATGCTAGCTGCAGGAAGCCTTAAATGATAAAGAAGACTGACAGTTCTAATTTATGTCAGTTAAGAAGTAAGTACTTTGTTTGAGAAATTACGTTGTTTAAGAACTAAGTGCTTTATGAATATCAAATATCTTATTATAATATTCCATTTACCTGAAATACTTACCTTAATTCTACAAGTCAAAGACTATTATCGTTAATTGTTTATATGAGGTCGTGACTTCCCTTCCTACCTATAAATAACCGATACATTACTCAATTTGTATAATATTAAGTACCGGAGTTCGATATTTTAAACAACTATTTAATACACCGCCACATATCACGATATTCGATAGGCGTGCCGAAATTTACTACATTACAGATAACATGTAACGTGTAAAGCTATTAATATTAATTTCTTAACGAATTTCCTCGGCGCCTACGCATGATAAACAGTATAGCACACGACCTTATTTAAAATTCTTATAAAAAAGATCAGAAGAGCCACTTTAAAAATGTATAAAAACAAAGCTCTTTTGAACAAGCATTAAATACTAGCCAATATTTGCACATATGCCGCAGAGCCGACAACCATTGAGGTAAACGAGTCCTCGAGTGGAGACCGCGTCTCAGCAAACGTAGCCGGACACCCTTGGGCGAGATGGAGCGACGACATCATAAAGATGACTGGTAATGGCTGGCGGAGAACTGCTCAGGATCAAGCTTGTTAGCGTGCCATGGAAGAGGCCTCTGTCCAGCAGTGGACGAGTAGAGGCTGATGATGATGATGATGATGAATATTTGCACCTTGCAAGTGGTTACAGGGAACTCCCTTAAATTTTGTACACGTGGCAGGAGAAAGTTATTGACTGCTGCGCTGCGTGTCGCGGGTTCGATTCCCGTACGTAACAAATATTTGTATGACCTACAAGTAGTTGTTCCGGGTCTGGATGTTTGTGTATGTGAGTTATATGTTTGTAAACGCACCCACGATACAGGAGACAATGCTAGTGTGACGCAAGGTTTTTTTTTTAAATAATAATAAAAAAAAAACATTATGAAGTCCAACCAGTGACACAACTAAGAAATGAGCCTTCCTCCACATTGGAGGAAATGCTTATCTCCAGCTAAACCACTAAGAATTGGTGAGGGGCTAACTTTTTGACGACTCTATATAATTTTAACCTTAAAATAATCCTGATTCGTTTGAATAAATTACTTTTGATTGCATTGTTTACTCTTGATTTTTGTATTTGAATTGTCTGAATAATAATTGCTAATATATGTAAATAATGAAAAAAAAGTAGAAATTTATTAAGGAAGCAGCAACTTTTGATTTAAATTTTGTAATTTATTGTGTGTATAAATAATACAACAATGTATGTAAGTTATAATCGTCCTGTGAACTCTTCTTCTTCTCCAGCCTATAGAGGTCCAGTACTGGACAAAGGCCTCCCCCAAGGCTTTTCACGATGGACGCTTGGTCTTGTGCTGCCCGCATCCATCGGCTTCCCGCGACTTTCACCAGGTCGTCGGTCCACTTTGTTGGGGGCCTCCCTAAGCTGAGTCTTTCGCTGCTCCCTACGCTGTGAACTCGTGATGTCCAATATATGACGTTTTACAATGTGGTTTTTTGACAATTTCCTTTTTCAATATCTTAATTTTCTGAAAAAGCAACAGAATTTCTCTTCTTCATTTTTTAAGCAGTGAACCTTCTAGCTCTTGCTGCAATGGTGACGAATGTGGGTTTGGCGTGTGGCAGATTATACCGCTCGTGTCTTGGGTCATGACTTACGTGGGCGAAAACTTAGAACGTCGATACGACCAATCGCGAGCTGATGTATAGTCCCACCGACTTTATTTATTGTAATACAATGACTTGTTTATGGAACGACTTCTGGTTGTAACGTATTTTTTATTAGTAATTGTCATTACTTAGAATTGTAGTGGTGGTAGTGGCTGGTATTACTAGGTAGGTACGTAATCGCAAAACATTCTCCCAGTTGCAATAATGACCCTTTGTGCCGATTGGCCTATTTCTGTTCTGTCTTCTGCTTGTTATGGAGAGAAGTGGGAAATATATCTTTTTTCTTACTCCTCCGCTATTCTTTTCTGATTAATTTCGTTGAGGGACCCAAGACAGTTGCGTCGTTTCTCCGGGACTCGTCGAGCTTAATTGCTCGGCGTTTTTCTGGTGGTCTCCACTGTTGATTCTGGCTTTCAGGAGTTGCAGTGGGTGGGAATATGTGTGGTGGGTTTTGTCCCAAAAAAAGGTGGGTACGTTAACAGAAACGTTGAATTGGGTTGTGAAATAATTAAAAGTATTCTTGTAATCCTTGGAGTGCACCGACCACCTTCAGCTTTTGTGAGTACCTGAATTGAGACAGGAAACTTGGCGTTAATAGGCTCAAAGGTCTGGCGGTACTTCACACCAGGTCAGCTTCTAATCTTATACAAAGTACAGGTCCGTTCATATGTGGAGTACTGCAGCCACATTTGGGCTGTTGCTGAAAAACGCCACCTGGCAACTTTGGATTCGGTGGAGAGGCGTGCCAAGAGGTTAAGTGGCGACCCAGATTTGGTTCAATACGGTCACCATGCTAGAGTGAATAAGTTCTTAATAAACTAGCGCGCTTTAGCCTTAACGATTGCATCACTGCTTACCATCAGGCGGGATTGCGGTCAAGCACTAGTTTATCCATACTTAATATTATAAATGCGAAAGTATCTCTGTCTGTCTTTCTGTCTGTCTGTCTGCCAAAACTACTGAACCGATTGTAATGAAATTCGGTACACAGATAGTCTAGAGCCTGAGAAAGGACATAGTCTATATAACATCCCGCTATGACCAATAGGAGCAGAGCAGTAACAAAAAATGTTGCGAAAACGGGAGCGAACGCGAACGAACATATTGTTCCCATTATTTTAACAGGCGCTTATTTTATATCAACTGAGCACCGCGCGCTGTAAACTGAAGTCCACGCGGGCGGAGTCTGGCAACAGCTAGTAATTATATAAAAAAAAGTATTGTTGTATTTATTTTTAGGTAGGTTTTGGGTTTTTAATTGGGGCTAAAAGTGGTGCTATGTCGCGTAATAGTCAAGCACTTTATTTATTTTAATTCTAATAATTTAGCTAAATTAAGGGGCTTGTGGCTAGATGGGATAGCCGCACGGGTCGATCAATGGTCATGGTACGCTTCCGGCGATCGGTTTGTGAAAGGGTGACCATCAATTATACCCGTTCCCGTTATACATTAGACCCGTTGTAGATCTTTGACAGTGGTTACGGGTAGCCAAAAGGCCACAAACCTAGCAACTTATCTTACCAAGGAGCATCATCAACCCAGTAACCTGGGTTGGAGGTTAGATAGACAAGCACTCCATGTAAAATACTGGAATTCTGCTAGATCCGGTTAGACTGGAAGCTTACCTTAACATGTCATCATCATCATCTTAGTTAATCCCGGTTGCACCCGCGGCTTTCGCGTTGGAGCCCAGGGTCCGCTTTCCTACATGTATATTTGGGAAAAGTCTAAACAGATTGAATATTGATCAATCTTTCTGTACTGTTCATAATTAATTAAATATGACATCATATTTCATCATCCATCATTTCACAAAAAAGAAAAATATCTACATAAGCGTCTATTATTAGTCTATTATTATATTAAATGCCACATAAAGGACTGTATAACTAACACATAATAACAATGACACTCAATGGAGAATTTACCTATTCAGCGTCTATTTACCGCTTTAAAGCGCTAATCTGCGCTGAATAGCTAATGTCACGTTTCTGTTTGTATACAGTGGCCAGTGGACATTATACACTTGGAAGTACATAGAATTACCTTTATCCCAATGTTATATCCCCTCAACTATGCAAGGTCCGTATTATGAAGTACCAGCTTCTGGCCGCGACTTTGTCTGAGTTAAATTTCTTGTTCCGCAGACCTAAACCCTGTCACTTCGATTTCGCTTAGCGATGTTGGTTTTGTCAAAACGTACAGAAAAACGTAGCAAAAAGAATTCCAGAAGATACTCCAGAGATCGCGTCCAAACCAATAAAATACACAACTCTTCAATTTTAGGTATTACTAGTTGCGCCTCGCGGTTTCATCCGCGTTTTTTTTTATATACCCTGCTCCTATTGGTCGCAGCGTGATGTTGTGTAGCTTAAAGCCTTCCTCGATTAATGGGCTATCCAACGCAAAAAGAATTTTTCAAATCGGATCAACTTCGGACTCTTCGTCTTTATCAAACAATGATAAAGACAAAGACAATTTAATTTACAAATATAGGTAATGTTGTTACATAAATAAATGTAGTATGATCAGCCATACTTTACCAATCGGCATGCAATATATTATAATTGAGCGTTACAAACGTACATAAAAATTGTTGAAAAAGTAAGAATAAAGAATTACATTTTATTAGGAATATGTATTGTGGTTCTTCCCTTTGTATGCAGTCGGAACATTAAAATCTTTCTCATTAAGGAAATCTAAAATATTATAATATACTTTACGAATAAGAAAGTTCTGCAGTATTTTTTAAACAGTGGCAATGGCTGTTCTCTCCAGTTTTTAGGCAGTTTATTAAATATGATCGGAGCCATACAGAGCACACTTTTGCGCATAAGTGCTGTTCCCGCAGCCCGAAGGCATATCTTTCCATTGTCGTGTCTGTTTCGTGGAATTACTTCATTTAATAATTTAGAATTAAACGAACTTACCTTGTGAAGTTCGATTCTAATTATACGAAGATCACGAACCGAAGATGATTACCAATTTACATGCAGCAGTACGTAGTATGGTGCCGTCCTTGTCACACTTTAAAGACTTTTCATAAAGAAAAGACAAAAAAAAATATTCAAATACCCGCTCATCGACCCCACTCCGGCTCCGGTCTCACTGTCCTATGTTCATTACGTTTTAGGGCTAGTCTAACCAAATAAGAAAAATATTGGGCTTTAGGGCCGGGAGGGTTGTGGTAATCATCTTCGGTTCGTGATCTTCGTATAATTAGAATCGAACTTCACAAGGTAAGTTCGTTTAATTCTAAATTATACTTCATATCACTCCCGAAGATGATTACCAATTTACATGCAGATGTTTAGAGTGTAATATAAAATTTATACAGATTTTTCTTTTTTGTTTCGAAATGGTAATGATTAAACAAATTTATAAACAATTGATTTGCAATATTTACTAGCAAACTGCAGTTTTTGTGTTAACAGTAAATAAGGATAAAGATTCATACAATTAAGTAAACAATGAATTTGGGAGGCGATTTCCTATCGATTCAATAGTTTCTCTATTATAATACGTTTGAAAAATATTAGAGATATTAGTCCAGCCCACAGCCCTTCGAACCGCCTGCAGACTGAACTGATGTACGCCGCGTGCCTTGTGCTATGTGCACCAACATTGTCACGTCCACAGCGCTTCTTTGGAGAGTATCCTTTACCCTGTGGGATAAAGTTTGAAGCCCAATTTTCCTGTGAAGCTTACGAAAACTTATGAATAAATTATTTGTCTCAGTGTTTCTAATAGATCTTGTTTTATCTAAGTATGCTTTCGATGCGATGGCTGGACATATATTACGGTTCTCTTTAAAAAAGGCAGTCTGATCAGGGGTTGGTAAGCGCAGGGTCTTGACCATATAATTAAGTCAGTACTTTTTTTAATACAATTGAATCATTACTTTCAGTAATATTATTATTTTTGATTAAGCTAAGAGTTGAAATTCTCTGAGTTGACACAATGGCAATCAAAGCGACAGTTTTATATGATAACGCATTAAGGCTCACATTATCATAAGGATAATAATCACTTAAATAATTTAAAACCACGGAGCTATCCCATGTTGTATCATATTTAGGAGTAGGAGGATTTAGTCTAAAAGAACCTTTCAATAATCTATTCACATAATCAGTTTTCATTATTGAATTACCCCGAACCAGCGTTAAAGTGGATCTCGTGGTATTTAAAGTACTATAGCTAGCCCCATCATTATGCCTATCTGACAAAAATGTTCTATTGCCAGACATATCGTCAATCCAGAAACTGCAATGTTTTTTGTTGATCAAACTCCAACCAAAATTTTAATGAGGAATTATACAGAGATAGTGTATTTTGGGCTAGCGAAGCCATGAGTAAATCTACTGACGATACTGGTACGCCACGTTCAATCAACGACTGCCGGATAATATAGCTGCCACGAGGGTAAGGCTTATACAGTGAGTGTGCTTCTCTGAAAGGAGAATGCATTAGCTTAGTATTCGGCTCAAAATATATTTCTTGTGACACAAGTCGTTTTCGATATAGCGGAAACCACGGCTGTGAGGGCCAGTAGGAAAATACAATAATGCCTTCGGTTTTATCATTTACGAATTTGTGAGGAACTTTTGTAATAAGGCAAAATGGTGAAAATGCGTAAAATTATATTATGTTTGTCCATTTAAACGTAAATGCATAAACTTCTTCTGACTGCGGATCAATCTTCCACGAAGCATACCTGTCACACTTATGATTCTGTATGCTTGCGAAGAGATCAAAAAGGGGGGTGCTAAACTTAGCTCAAATTTCAGAAAACGCGTAGTCAGCTAGTTGCCACTCGGTATCGATGGACTATTAGTGTGAAGCGCGATCTGCATCAACATTATCGCTAGATTGAATATATCGCAAATATGAAAATTCTACACTTTTCAAAACACTTCCATATGTCGTGTAAGATCGTTTAAGCGAGTGTGTTGTATTCCTCCCAATTTATTAATGTAAGCAATGGATGTTGTATTATCTATTTTGAGAAGGAAATTGCAATTACTTAAATGAGAGCCAAATATTTTTATCGCATAAAAGGCAGCTTTTAGTTCTAAGAAGTTAATATGATTTTTAATCTCTCTTGCACTCCAATTACCACCAGGTATTTCGCTGTTACATGGTACTCGCCAATCTGTACGAGATGCATCGCAAAATATTTCTAGTAAATAATCATTACTTTGAATAGATGAATAGCTTGTTTCAATATTGTCACTCCACCATTTAAAATCTGGCTGTAGACAGCTAGGCAAAAGCATACGCTTATTATAATTATCAGAATAGTTTAAAGCTAAGAATTTGTCGCGTTCTTTTTGCTTAGTATACACCCATCCGTACTGTACGGCTGGGCATGCTGATGTCAAAAGTCCTAGAAATTCCACAAGTTGTCTTATTCTGCACATTTTCGTTTGTGAAAAAGACCTGACTGCGTTATTAATGCGAATTTTCGTGTCAACTGGTCTTTTTTAAATTATTTATTAGGAGTCCAAATGATTCTAATATATCTCTTGTAGCAATAACATTTCAACGCACTCACTGTTAGAGCCAATACATAAAAAATCGTATAGGTAATTAACCGACATTTAGCCGTCCGAACGTAGAGATTGTAATTCAGGTTTTAGTAGCTTTGTGAAAACAAGTGGAGCAGTGCAAGGCTCAAATGGCAGAACATTAAACTCATAAAGTTGTGAATTCCAATAAAAGCGTAGCTTTTTACGTTCTTCATTATTAATTGTTATCAAAAAGTGAGCCTAAGCATCCTTTAAATCAAATGTAGCCATAAATTAATTTTGGTCTAGGAGCTTTAGTGCAGTACGGTAATGCTCCATTTTAAAATGCTTCACTTTGATGAATTTATTTAGTTCCTTTAATTTAGTATAAAATGATGTTCACCATTCGGTTTTAGAACTGTGAATACGGGCGACAAAAAACTGATCATCACAGGGGTTGCATAATGAAATATATTTTGGATCAAGATGTTTAAGTACAGATTCTTGGATTATTTTAGATTCACAAGAAGAAAATCGGTTATTTTTAGGTATTATTTTTTGTACGGGTTCCTCCTTAAAGGGAATTTTATAACCTTGACCCCAAGACAGAATATTGGAGTCATTCGTAATAGTACACCAATAATTATAATAAAACTGCAATCTGCCGACAATTGATGAGTGTACCTCTGGTTCTGAAGTCAGTTCCTCCTGGAGCGGTACCGTGTGTGGCTCTTGGTGTGCATCGGGTTGCGGTTGCGCGACAGCGGCTGTCGGGCCGTCTAGTGGGGCCGATACTCTCGCGGCCCGGCGGCGGCAGCCCGCGACGCCCCCCTCGCGTTTAAAGCCCCTCGACGCGCTGATATGGATGGACCAGATTAGAGCGCGTGCTGTGTTTTAATGGCAGGTCGCACTGCTGGCATACGAGGGCGTAGTTCCATACTAGATTTTGATATAGTTTTGGACGATTTCAAGTGTTCGGCCAACTCCGAACCAAATATAAAAAATTGTCTATTTGCGTATTTCTTATAGTACGTCGGGTTTGCTTATTTAGAGTATTTATAGCGGCAAACCGTCTTGAGAGAGATTCTTTATAGTGTATATCACAAAAAAGTTTAGCTGCATCACTGAGTGGCTTTATGATATCTCGGAAATCTGTTTTATTTTTAGAGCTATATTGATCGCTTTTCAGAGTGCAGCCAGACCACTACCAAGCTGATTCTGGTGACTTTGGCTGTAAACATCTCTCTTATTAATTGTTTCTGTAAGCGCAGCTTTGATCTCGAGATTCTACGCCGGGTCTTTTAGGTGAGGACAGTTTTCTGGAGGCAAATATTCTTTTATTCGATCAGCTCGCTTTTCTTTACTTGTGTGCTCGCACCTGGATGCAATGTCTTCATGTAAGGTTTCACCAAAACTTTTATCCAAGGAAGGATCATCTCCTAACATATCAAGAATCTCTCTTTTATAGCAAATAGCAAGCAAAATCTTTATAATAACAATATTGGTAGCCGTTCTAGTAATGCAACGCGATTAACGCGGATGTAAATAGGTAATCCAAGTTCAGACGCGATTTACGCGGAGCGAATTGGGTAAGTAATTTACGCTCGAACGCGATTTACGCGGAGCAAGCTATGCAAGCACTTTACGTTCAGATGCGACTTATGCGAAGCAAGTTGGGATAAGTACTTTACGCTCAGACGCGATTTACGCGGAGCAAGGTATACAAGTAATTTATGCTCGGACGCGATTTACGCGAAGCAAGGTATGCAAGTACTTTTTGCTCGGACGCGATTTACGCGGAGCAAGGTATACAAGTAGGCACTTTATGCTCAGACGCGATTGACGCGGAGCAAAGTATGCAAGTACTTTACGCTCAGACGCGATTTACGCGGAGCAAGGTGTGCAAGTACTTTACGCTCAGACACGATTTACGCGGAGCACATTAGGTAAGTACTTTTATAAGACTTAGGCGCAATATACACGAAGTAAATAAAAAACAAAAAAATAGGTAGGTCAACGCTCATAGGCGGTTTACGCCGAGCGATGTTTATAGGTAACAATATCGCGATTTAATAAAGACGTTACGTTACGTTCATACATTTAATATCTAGCTACTTATACAAATACATACATTTTATAGTTCGATTAATCTTTGCTTATTACAATCTAATAACTAGTTTAAATATACTTAGTACCAATAAAACTTGTTTCATGATTTACATAAAACCTTTGTTATATAAAGTTAATAAAATGGTAGATAAAAAAACAATTTTAAGCGGTGCTGTGACAGCGGCAACGCAGGATCGTACCGGTAGGTACCCGAGGCCGACAGAGTGGCGCCTGACGGGCGGCGCGTGGCGGCAGGCGCTTGCGCATTGTAGGTACCTACTAGACATCTATATTAGCAACTACAGATTAGGCTACTTACTTTCAATAACTTCCTCTTGGTGAGTATCACGCTTAACCTGATCACTTTAGGATGACGTTGAAGGCAATCTCGATCTAGATTTATGTTTCACTTTTTCTCTAATTTCTTTAATTTCTTAAATAAACCACTAGGTATAATCATCAATATCTTTCGAACGTGAACTTTTCTTCACCATGATTACGCAAAATCAGATTGGACAATCTGGAAACAACTTAGTCGCAACGGTAATTTTTTGCACAAAATTATGCGTGTGACTCGGACAGCACAAAAAAACGTAATGAACATAGGACAGTGAGACCGGAGTGGGGTCGATGAGCGGGTATTTGAATATTTTTTTTTTTGTCTTTTCTTTATGAAAAGTCTTTAAAGTGTGACAAGGACGGCACCATACTACGTACTGCTGCATGTAAATTGGTAATCATCTTCGGGAGTGATATGAAGTATAATTTGAAACGATGAGGAATACTTTTAACAAACTCTTAAGCTCTATATATTAGTGTAGATATTAACGCTATCATAAACTCCACTGCAAAAAAGTTGGTGTTATGGCTCTTCTCTATAGCTCTGTCTCTCTCTCAAACCAGAAAAATGTTGGCATTTATGCGTAATAAAAACACGGCCCTGGCATGAACATCCATGCGTGTAGACCATTGCGGGTAATTAAAATTAAACACAAGTAATTACGTCTTGCATGCGAACTGCATTATTTTTCCATAACATGTATTTGTAACAACTTGAAGACTGGTCTCGTCCAAACAATGACAGAATACTTTTTTTATAATTTTAAACTAGTGCTTGACTGCAATCCCGCCTGATGGTAAGCAGTGATGCAATCGTTGATGGTAAAGCCCGCTAGTTTATTAAGAGCCACAAGAGAGAGAGGCACTTTAGCCTAAAAAAAATAAAGTGAATATAACTTGGGCACTTAAAGAAAAGATCTGTAAATGGCGTCCGCGCGCATGCGTTCTCGCTCACTCTCTATCGCTGTCTATACTCACACAGTGAAGTAAGAGCTGCAAAAAAATAACAATCAGTCAGGATTCGCTTTCCAAGCTACTTTGACGCACTCCGAGTTATCGTTACTTTCGTTCCACTAAAGTCTCTGTTATTTTGTTGATATTATTGTTTTTGTTGAGTTTAATTGTTATTTGTTTGCGTTACGTTTGATTGTTATTTATTTTTGTTAAGTTTTTAGTACTAACGTTGACATTTTATTATTTTATCATTTGGTTTGTGATTGAACAATGGCTTCACGAAAACGTGGAAAGATTCTACACAGTGATGCGCGTGAAATTGTTTACAACGTGATAAAATACTTTGAAGAAGAGAAGAACTTGGAGCGCTACCATCCGCTCAAGTACAGCGCTGCACGCGCAGCGATGGCGACTAATTTATCGATGTCTACTATATCGAAAATTAAGAGAGAAGGTAATTACCAATAAACTATCAGTTTGTGCTTAGCTCTGTTCTGTCTATAATATGTTTTTTCAGTTAAATTTACCATCTATATCATGTGACATTTTTTGTTTTTGCTTCGCTGTTATTAGTAACAAAGTTAAGTTAACTTCTATAAAGTGTTAAGTTCTTTGAAGTTAACTTCCATACTAAAACATACTATTAAACTGATACTAAAAGTATCCAAGAAACTCGGATAGCATGCTTATTGTCATCAAAACTTAAATAAACTTAGGATAACGCAAACAAAAATCGACCTTTCATCATATTGATAGCCTGGGCGACTCAGTACCCAAGGTGCATTATCATAGTAATTTATTCTTCTAACCTAATAATCTCTGACTCTATAGTACCCACGTGCAGAGAAAGGTATATTTTAATGACTTCACGCTATAAAAGAGCGTCCAGCATATTTTAGCATGTTTCAGTTCATAAAAACCCTAATTAAAATAAAGCCATCATATTACTATTCTATTATAATATTTTACTATTATTTCAGGTAAACTTGCAAAACAAACCAACACTAAAATCCGTACGCCGAGTAAGGGTAGAAAAGGCAAAAACAATACGCGTGTCCCCATGGATAACTTCAGTATATGTGCCATTAGAAATATTGTGGCCTCAATATATGACGTTCGAAAGGAGGTACCTACGCTGAACAAGATTATGGCATCAGCAAAAGCTGATTTAAACTATACAGGCTCCAAAACGACGTTAAGAAAGATTTTAAAAGAAAAGCTCGGATTTCGATTTAAAAAATGTCGCCAGAACCGAATGGTGCTCATAGAGCGCGATAATATAAAAGCCTGGCGAGGGAAATATTTACGCCGCCTCCGACAAAATGATGCCATGGGTGCGGAAAAAAAGAAAGTTGTATACATGGATGAGTCGTGGATCCATGCTCATTATACTGTCAGCAAGTGCTGGCAGTCATCCACCAACGAAGGCATTCGAAAAAATGATAGTCCTGGACAAAGGTGGGTGATGGTTCATGCCGGCTCAGAGGATGGGTTTGTGGAGGGTGCAGGATTATTATTCAAAGCAAAATCAAAAAAAGGCGACTACCATGACGAGATGGATGGTAATAACTTTACAAAATATTTGAACGAAAAACTTATACCAAATCTGCCTCAAAACTCCATTCTCGTCATGGATAATGCATCTTACCACAGCATGCAGTTGGATAAAGCGCCAACGACTGCAACCAGCAAAGCGGATATAAAGAAATGGATGCACGAGCACGGTGTGGCATTCGAAGAAGACTGGACTAAAGCAGAGCTGCTCGTGCATCTAAAACACCATCGCCCCGAAAAAAAGTATGTGGTAGACGAACTTCTACGTGAGCATGGCCATGAAGTTCTCAGACTCCCTCCTTACAACTGCGACCTGAACCCCATAGAACATGTTTGGAATTTAATAAAACAACGGGTCGCAGATAAAAATGTGGAGCAACACGAAAATAAAATTGAGGACTTGACAAAAGAGGCCATAGCTTCAATTACACAAGACGAATGGAAGAAACAAATAAATCACATAAAAAAAGTCGAAGAAGCATACTGGAATCGCGATGTAGGCAGGGAGAGTGAACTAGAGGATTTCATTATCAGTGTGGGCATGAATAGCGACACCGAAGATGAAAGTGACGAATGTGACGACCAAGACTGTGAAAGTGACCAGTCCATGGATGATTATAACGAATTGATGGAGGGGATTGAACCAATAATGGGTTCAGATGATCCAGATATTGCCGGGCCAAGCGGTTTATAAAACCTTTTTGTCAGATATTTTATTAGGTATTTTTATAATTAATAAAAACAAATTTTAAAATCCAGTATTTTATGTACCTTTGCTCCTTACTTAGTAATATTATTTTTACTATTATTGGCTAAAAGAATAATTTAATATTAGTAATATAATTATATAATATTTGACAAACTATATTACAATTATATAATAGAATATTAGCTAAAAAAAATAATTAACTGTATAACAACACACTCAAGAAAGTGATTTAATTTAGTTTCGTTTCGTGAGTAACTGTATAGTTGGTGGAGGTATAATTATGTAAACAATCACAGTAGTCGAATGAAAATAACTAGCTACAAAAATATTTCTTTTTATTCGACCAAGTAACTGGTTATGTTACGTTTCTTGAAAAAGGCGTAACGACCCATAGAACCAAACTTGTTTTGTAAACCGTACCATAAGTAGCCGCCGCCATTTTCAGATCTTTTCTTTAACTGCGCGAGTTATAGTAAGGAAGACGGCAGTTGAGCGAGGTAATGCAATCTTAAACGACACATCGCAACACACAACTCCTCAGACCCATCCTTCGTACCAGACATCATGCCAGAACACGACGAATCGCTTGGCGGTAAGACTTTATGTGGTGGGTGGTAACTTCTGCCGGCAGCTGATGTTATGGCCTACTACCGAGAAAAGTTACTATTGCTTGCATTCTTATCTTTGATTACTGATTCATGATTACTGAAAAATACTTGTCCAATGCTTGGACACGTCCACTTGATCTGTGTGATTCTTTCCCCAAAAGACCATTTCAGACACCAAAATTATATCTAGACTTTAAATGAGACTGTGCCCTCTGATATTGTTTCGGCCTTTCTTCTCGGAGTAATCAGATAGGAAATGCCAGCCTCCAGCCGCCAAAAATAATTTATCATTATTAATGCGTTTATTTAAAAGGAAAACTGATAAGAAGAAATATCAGAACAATAGCATACACAGAGGAAATGATAAATCATCCAATATACTAGCTGTTAACATTCGCTAGAAGACTAATAAGAGTACCTCATTCCTAAAGACAAGAGCATAATTTTGAAAGATGCTTTTGATTCATTGCTTTATATCTTAAAAAAAAAAAATGTTTCTGCTCAACAACGGAAATGACGCAATGAATGTTACGGAGCTATCAAAATGAAACCTATTACTACTGATATTGCATTATGCTAATACCATGTTTATTTTAAAGGCTGCACGAATAAACATAGCAGTTACTGGACAGCTCCTGTATCAGCAGCATTTTATAATAATATTATAAATTATAGTGTGGCAAATAGCGAAAGTGATTTAGAGTGACATTTAAAATCACCCCCTTGGCCACTTTGGATACAAGCATACAAGTGACTTACGGCAGAACCCAATAACTTAATGACTGGTGGTAGCCATTATAATAATTATGGTTATTAGTCAGCCTCCGTGGCGTAACGGTAGCGGACGCGGCCGCTGCGCAAGGTGGCGCGGGTTCGATCCCCGCACAGTGCAAGTATTTGTATGCATGAATATGAATATTTGTACTGGTCTGGTCGTGCCTCGGAAAGCACGTTAAGCCGTTGGTCCCGGTTGCCCTACGAACATCTAGTGGCAGTCGTTACGGGTTGTTGGAGCCCTCAAAAGTCCTACAATTTGTCTAACTGCAATGCTTCGATGTCGCCTTCGGGTTGTGGAGGTCAGACGGCAGTCGCTTCATAGAAAATGTCGAAGTTTAGCCATATCAGCAGTTGGACTGGTAAGACGAACCCCAGACTCTAAAGCTGAAAGGCTTCGGATGCGACTGGGATTAACGCTGGGATGATGATGAGTCAGTACAATACTAACAACACTTATTTTTTTTGTGTTTTTCTATTTTTGTAATTTTTTGCGTCATGTTTACCGAAAATAACCATTCTTTTTTATTTCCTTCTAATTTTAAAAACGTTCACATTCTGATTTCAGTCTCAACCGGTCAAAAATACAGTTTTTGACATTGATTTGTCGCCGAAACGGAAAATTACGGGATTATGATAGATAATGAGATGGGTTATTGGGACGTTAAAACCAGAGATCATATTTTTCTATCTCTAGTTTGCCAAACCAGTAAAGTAATTACGTAACACATTATCGTAACGTACATACGTAACATATTATTTATTATGGTTTGATTTTGACAATTCAACAACATTCATTACGTTAATTACGTCATTAGGCAGATACTTGTTTTGAACATATGGAGCAATGGATAAGCAATATGCTTCAAAATTATACCAATTGATAGTAATAGTGTGTTACGCAATAAGGGTGCTGGTGTTAGATAGACAATTGTCATAGAATAAAGAGAGGGAAGTACGTTATCTTCATACAACCGGACCGCGCGCGGCTTGTATGTGTGCGCCATAGTATCTATGCGTCGCCGCACGCACACCTAAACACAATATTGGAGTGCCTATGACTGCGCTAGTCGCGGCTAGCACGGAACGAGGTTCGCGCGTCACGGCTTTTCGGCACATTAGATTTTAAAAAATGATCACATAAACTGCAAAGTTGGTATGTCTATTTATGAACAAATAAAAGACTTATATTTTTCAAATTATATTTCTAAAAGTTATTTACAAGGATACGGATATATTACACATTAAAGTTTAATAACAACGCGTTTCGTAATAGTCGAAACCGAAGAAAGTAGGTATTTTTCTGTAGCTAATTGGTATTTTGTATTAAATGTGTGATTCAATAGATGTTATGTTTGTATTATTTATATTTGTATTAATTAAAAATAAAAATAAATATGGTTCTTTATGTGTACAAAACTAAAAATAAAAATTACAAAAAAAAACTGACTAGTATATGTAAACTAAATACTAAGCAAATAATTTAAACATAAGCTCTTAGTCTATAAATATTTGTTAGCGGTTTGGGCGACAACCGTAACCGACGAAGCGCGGACAGTCGTCAACCCTAAGACAGTAGGCAATTAAATCGCGGATTGGGTCGCAGATAACCTACTTCCCCTCTTTATTCTATGCAATTGTGTTCGGCTATAAATCATATCCCTATATCTACAAAACCTAACTATCCGGGGATACGGAAGCAAGGTTAATTCAGGTATCGTAGGCAAAAATGATGATTTTTGACTACGATTCTGTGATTTACGTGTGGCATGTCTGCACTTCTGCATTATACTTTGATTGGCGTTTTAGTTTAGCACGCCACAGCAATACGTTTACCTCAGCCCACATGTACAAGGTCATGGAGCCTACTATACACCTTAACCCTATGATTGATACTGCTGTTGTTAGTAAGACCCAAGGCCCTATAGATTGATAAATAAACCATTAAACAAAATTACATTTTGGGAAAACACTATGTCGTGTAAGCCTAAATTGCTTTTTTCGAACGAAAAACTAAGCCCACACAATTCCTTTGAGAAAATGGAGCCACATAAACTTCACAAAATAAACAGAACCCTAAACCACCTGCTAAGAAGCTGTTAAACCAAATTAATATCAAATAGGCAATCGCAAAGAAAACTTTTTTATTTTCTATTAAGTAATCTTCCAGGACGGCGCGCCCTGTAATTGCCTCATTTCCCACAAATGGCTGCCCGAACCATTGAGTGTAAAAGGACTGACATAAGACTATCTTTTTTTTTTCTAGTGTAGTAACTGAGGCAATGATTGTCACCTATTCAGCCAAGTAGCTTTAGAAAGTCTTGTGTTAGTAAGGTACTACATATCAAGATAGTCATTCGTTAAGTACTTTCATACAGAGATTTTCTATTTTCCGTGCAATAGGATAGGGCTATGTCCAGCAGTGGACCAATAAAGGCGAATGATGATGATTGATGAAATCTCCACGGCTTATTTTTATTAGTAAATATACGTGGAAATACTACTATCCGTTTTTAATAAACTTACTAATACGTTTTTGATAAGCGCGAAAGTTTATGGATTGATGGTCGTTTGTTAATCTTTCCCATAAACCTACTAAACGGATTTTGATGTAGTTTTACAGTAATATAGCTTATAAATCAACTTTTTGTATTCCCATGGCACCGACACTAAAGCGGGTGAAACCTCGGGGCACTGCTAATCCGTAGGGAAGTAACTCTGTATGTCTGTCTGTTACTGAACTGATTTGTTTGAAATTTGGTACACAGATAGAGTTGACCTTGAGAAATAACATAGGATAGTTTTGATTCCGAACTTTTGAATAGTTCTCTTAGAAACGCGATATAACCGAACTTCACGCGGGAGAAGCCGCGGGCGGAAAGCTAGTCCATACGAATATAATAAATGCGAAAGTAACTCTGTCTGTCTGTCTGTCTGTTACGCTTTCCCGCTTAAACTACTCAGTCGATTTTGATGAAATTTGGCACAGACAATCTTTAGACCCTAAGAAAGGGCACAGGCTACCTTTTATAGAAAAAAAAAAAAAATGATATTCCCGAGGGAAACCTAAAAAGCGCGATATAACCGATTCCCACGCGGGCGAAGCCGCGTGCGGAAAGCTAGTATTATATAAAAGCTCGTTCTGATTTAATACATCAAGTACATATTTTATTTTATAAATCAATAGCTCTAAGGTAAATAAATCACTTCCAGTAATTTATCACCGCTCCACGCCTCAAGTAAAATAAATCGTAATTTCTGGCGATATTAACTAAGCCCACGTAATAAATTTTACTACACTTAGACGAGTTTCATGGCCCATACAGGCGTGCAATTTACAACGGTATCTTTGTATGTGCGAAACCCTAAACACACGTTCCACACGTTCACTATTTTTAAGTAAAGAATCTATGTTAACATGCTAATTTTACTTAGAACGAGAACATATTGCATCCCCACGCAGAGGGGCAGGGGGGGCTGTCACACTGTGCGCACGGGCCTACCACCATTGATCTGCCGTGAACTATGT
Organism: Sesamia nonagrioides; assembly: GCA_017933935.1. Taxonomy (NCBI): domain Eukaryota; kingdom Metazoa; phylum Arthropoda; class Insecta; order Lepidoptera; family Noctuidae; genus Sesamia; species Sesamia nonagrioides. The sequence continues at coordinate 428,833 of JADWQK010002191.1, forward strand.
TGTGCGCTCGGTGACCACACTGCAGCAATTTTTAAATGTATTTTGGAAAAAATATAACATGGTGTAGAAATTATTGGAATCGATTCAGTTGCTTATTCTAAACAAACTATATTCAGGTTTCATATAAAGAAATAATGATGTTGTATAAGATTTGTTACCAAATAGGAAAAATAATCCACACATATTAATTATTATATACTAATAAAGCTCTTTACCTATATCTTCTAATATGTATATAAAATTCTCGTGTCGCGGTGTTTGTGGTTAAACTCCTCCGAAACGGGTTTCTCGATTCTCATGAAAATTTTGTTTGCATATTGGGTAGGTCTGAAAATTGGACAACATCGATTTTTTATCCCCCTAAATGTTAAGAGTAATCCACCCCTAATTTTTTTAAATATATATTTATAAAGCCCTTTACAGCACATGATTTAAATAAATAGTTTCGAAGATATTACAAATTTAAAAATTGTGGGGCGTCGCATTTGAGGCGGTACCAGCCGGTTGGGCGGCGGACTGCTACGTTTTTTATACAACGATAACAGATTTTTTGTAATGTATTTAGTATCAGCATTGCACTCGTCCGAAGCCGAGCAGGTCGCTAGTATTATATAACGAAGCTGTAGCAGCAGATTTAAAAAAAAGAATTGTTTTCAATGGCCCAAGTCTTAAAGACAACACTATTTAACATCACGCCAAGATCCTTGGATGTCAAGCCCTAAGGAAACAAAATATGAGTAACTAGGTTATATCGCGGACTGGCGATGCTATGCGACACGATCGGTCGGAGTATTTACAAGAATTTTCACGCGAAGTTACGGGCAGCTAGTAACGTAAGGCTCAAATGATGACTATAGGAGAAATATAGCCGATTTATGATAGGCCATTTACATACGACAGCTTTACGTCTGAACCTAAAATATTTATTGTGACGTTGGGAGCACCTATAAAAGAGCCATTTATTATTTATCTCGTACAATCTAGTTATACAGACGAGAATGCAAAAAAAAAATACGAGTTAGACCGCTGGCCGGATTGCTTTTTGTGATGTTCAGATGTGATATGATTTATCTGTTCGGGGCTTGTTGTTTATCATGTTTCGGATTAAACAGACCCGTGCTGGCTTTACTTTGTATTATTAATGTGAAATTATGGGTGTGCTCTGTATAATATTTCTAGTGGCCATGTTCATTGTGTAAAAGGCCTCTTTTTGTAACCAACCACCAGGGGCTCAACTCTGCTATTTTTATAAATTCTGTCATTCCAACACGATTCCATTGTCATTGTGCTTAAAAGTTCGTAATCTGCTAAATTCATAATGATTGATCAATTATCTCAGTCGTCTTGAAATGGAATGGTGATAAAATGACATAGCCGTATTTCCGTTATTATAAAACCCGTTAACAGAAATGTATTTCTAAATACTAATAGGTACTCTCTTTCTTCTTTTTTCAAGGTGAGATTCAATCTCATCTCTTGATCAATGGCCTCTGTGGAATAGATACCACAATTTTGCCAATAACACGTGTAACAAATTATAGAAATTCTTTGAAAATTTTATGTCACAATAATGGCGGATATCGCTAATGACAGTTGAAAAAGACGCCCGCGTGAACCGTCTATGAGGGAGGTTTGAGGCAAAGTCATGATGAGGCCGCTACGCTTTACTCTATGCACTTTTTACTACATAAATTACGCGTTTTTATTTAGTAAACGGCACTAAAAAGTCCAATGAAAAATGCGCTTGACAATCAGCTTTGCTTTCCCGTCAAAACTCCAATATCAAAACTCAATTTGAACATTTACTAATATGGAGTTGAGTGTCAGTGATTGACCACTGGAAAGACGTAACTTTTTTTTAATGACGCCTATTTGATCATATTTTTTTTAAGCGATCGGTTTGGACACTGTTGTAATAGCAGACTAGATTCCCTGTTCATGTTCATAGTTTAAAGGCCAGGAGTCCGCAGCCAGCCGTGACGCGACGGTATGAAGTGTTTGTAGTAAACAATTTCCATGAAATTTTCAAAGAAATAACTAAGGGTACTAAAATCCCGTCGCGCATAGTTTGACAGCCTCCGTGGCGTAGCGGTAGCGAACGCGGCTGCTGCGCAACGTGGCGCGATTTCGATTCCCGCACAGTGCAAGTATTTGTATGCATGAATATGAATATTTGCACTGGTCGTGCCTCGGAAAGCACGTTAAGCCGGTGGTCCCGGTTGCCATACAAACATCTAGTGGCAGGCGTTACGAATTGTTGGAGCCCTCAAAAGTCCAACAATTGGTCTATCTGCAATGCTTCGATGTCGCCTTCGGGTTGTGGAGGTCAGACGGGAGTCGCTTCACGGAAAATCTCGAAGTTTAGCCATATCAGCAGTTGGACTGGCAAAAGCGGACCCCAGACTCCAAAACTGAAAAGGCTTCGGATGCGACTGGGATTAACGCTGGGATGATAATGATGTCTAAAACCCTGTCGCGCCTATCTTCAGGCCTTAATCCTATATGAAACGTGCAATAGGTTGACGCAGACCGACCTGCAAATAAATTCCATGGGTATAATTTTAATACCAATAACGCCATCATTTAAGTGAGTACGCGATAGGCATACGGTTATACAAATCTACAAGCCACATGTCATTCATAAAAGACATTCAAATTCATCGACGAGCTGCCTTGACACCGGATGCTCTATTTTTTGTACCTCCTTGTGAATTATTTAACACTTCTATCATACTAATTTGCGATTTACATTCAGCAAATATACTGGAATTGCATTACGTGTTCTTTTTTATACCAATATTATGCCTAATACTTAGAAATCAATTGTTTAACGCTATTATTGGTTTGTCGTAGATTATATTACTAATACGCCATTATGTCTGCCATTAGGTCTTTGGTGGTTCTAATTTTCACATGATTTAGCAATTTGAATATCATGCCGCAATCATTCATCTAGTAACCGAAGTGTTCAGTTTAGCTAAATTAAATTAAACTAATTTATTAAACTAGTTTGGTCGTCAAGGGCAGAGTTTTTTTTTTATAATAACAAACTAGCGCTTGACTGCAATCCCGCCTGATGGTAAGGAGTGATGCAATCGTTGATGGTAAAGCGCGATAGTTTATTAAGCCCATTCACTTAAAACATCTTAGTGAATAGGAAGGAAGACGGCAGTTGAGCGAGGTGGTGCATTGTTAAACCCAACAACACGACCAACGATGCTGCGCCAGAGGGAGATTGATGTGGAGATCCTCCACGACCAAACTCCCGACACAACAAGATTTGACGCATCGTACTCGGCACACAATGCAACACAACCGCTCAGACCCGTCGTCGTCGTGGAACAGACCTCGTGGAAGGTCACCGATGAGGTGGACAGAACAAATCTAGTCGGCAGTGGGGGGACCTGTTAATAAATGCTCCAGACTGTCGTCCAACAGGGATAGATGGAAAGAGATCGTACGGCGTGCGACATCAGCGTCTCGGATTCAGTCATAGAGACCACGACCGTTCTGTCAAGAGCGAAATGAAGAAGAATATTTTATTTCAAGTAACAAGACTCATGCATAAAAAAGAAACATACAAGATAACAAGCACAGATAAACAGTGAAAGAACATTCACACAAGCACAGACTACAATTTTACAAGGCAAGCAATATGTCTGCCGCAGTATTCGGCTGCCCCGTTTTAAAACCGTCTAAGGACTTAAAACGAAATTTTACAGGAGAGCGCATAAACGAAAGCCTTTGAAAACTACTCATGTTTGATTGTTAGTCTAGAGACTAGGTTTTAAACTGGTTACGAGGGAGTAAATATTGCCGTTATCGAAGCTTAAATACAATCAGCTTCTAAGTGAATTTTCAAACGTTGGTGTTTTTGTATTCGGTGGAAGCTCACTAGATTATCAAGATTATGCAATGAAACGTTTTTTTATATAGAAAGTACTCCATGCTTTGATTTTTATATTGGATAGTTGCAATCCAGTCTGATAGCTTGAGTCTGACGCGCGGGTTCGACCCCCGCGTCATGCAAATATTTGTATGTATGAATATGAATATTTGCACTGATCTGGTCGTGCCTCGGAAAGCACGTTAAGCCGTTGGTCCCGGTTGCCGTACGAACGTCTAGTGGCAGTCGTTGCGGGTTGTTGGAGCCCTCAAAAGTCCAACAATTGGTCTAACTGCAATGCTTATATCAATGCTGATATCGCCATCAGGTTATGGAGGTCAGACGGCAGGCGCTTCACGGAAAATATCGAAGCTTAGCCAAAATTAGCAATTAGACTGGTAAAGCGGACCTCAGACTCCAAAGCTGAAAAAGGGGATTATCGCTGAGATGATGATGATTAGTTCCAATCCAGTCTGTGGTGTATACCACACTCTGTGTTAAACTATAATAACATTATGACTGTGCAGTGTGCACTTATACTCAGTACCACCTTCATATCTCTAGTATAATGTTGATGTAGTATTTGGTATACTTTTTGCGGCAACGTAAACGTTTTCGCCTTCTTTATGTTTAAGGCCCATGTAGTAGGGAGCCAGCGTATTGCTATCAATCAGGCACAGACTGCATGCTGCTACTGAGAAATTACTGAAAGAAAACACTCTTGTCCGCCCTAGGAATGGCAGCAGGACATGTTTAGCTGTGGCGCTTTCGGCCACAAGTCTTACGAAAGCAATGTTCAGCTTAGCTATTATAGATTAAACACACGATCAATATAATAACTATATTCCATTACATCTGCGTCAAAATGAACAAAGAAACAGATCATAACACAAGTAATTTGATATCATTACTCCTAAGTGCTACAAAATACACCATTTTAATACTTACTGCACAATTTACTATGATTCATGACTAACAAAGACTGTCTTATGTTACAATTATAGTAAAATATTTATCGATCGCCTATACAAAGCTTTAGTCATTCTTTGTGTATGATAATCTAATAGACTGAGTGACGTTCCATGAAGAGCTTGCCATAAATAGCGGTGACAGGCACACGTATGAATAAATAATTAACGTTTAATTAATGACTGGCCCGCGGCCCAATTAATAATTGGATTCGTAATGTGGTGTCCAGGAAAAATTGTGGCTGTTTGAGGTTTTGACTTATATCCGCGTCGTTTTTGCATAGCAATAACTGTTTCTGTGTGTAAGTTTATATGTTTGTAAACGTACCCACAATACAGGAGAAATACCAATTACGGGGCAATATTTTTTTAATGAAAAAATGTCTGTCGTTTACTCGGCCACATTTCCTAGCATTTCAAAAACCGAAATGAAGTTCGTTTACGTCCTAAATCATTCAATATCGTGATCTTCAACATGTTCGAAAAATGAAAAGCCATAGATATGTTGTGGGTTCCTACGGCGAAACAGAGAGAACTAGTTTGTAATATTTAAAAAAATATCTAATATTCCTGCAAGAATTGGTACTGACAGGTCTCAAGAACGCATTCTCTCGGCGACCGCGCTATAAGCCATTACCAAAATAATTAGCGATATCCGGCGTCACGTTTTTAATACCAAGCCAAATAGAGTATGCAAATTAGGCCGGCGCAATGGAGGCATCGCGTCTTAATAGACACATTTCTATCTACAAAATGTTGGCGCACCTTTTTAGCCATTCATTATGCATTCACACCCATTACCTTATCACATTGTTTGCATAACTTTGTAATTTATTTATCATTTTATTTTTATGTGGATTTAATATTTTCTTAAAAAAACTTTAGCATAATCAGCTTCTAATGTTCTTACTTCTGATACACCGACTTCCTGTCTTCGAGTGGGCTGTTATCTACCTCGGACTCATTGTGAGTTGGTAGATGCCAAACGTCTTCTGCTGAAGCCGTACGGACTACAGGTCTGAGCAGTTGTGTTGCGATGTGTGCCGGGTACGATGCGCCAAATGTTGTGTCGGGAGTTTGGTCGTGGAGGGTCTCCAGATCAATCTCCCTCTGACGCAGCATCGTTGGTCATGTTGTTGGGTTTAGCATTGCATCACCCCGCTCAACTGCCGTCTTCCTACCTACTCACTAAGATTTTTAAGGGAATAGACTCAATAAACTCGCGCGCTTTACCATCAACGATTGCATCGCTGCTTACTATAAGGCGGAATGCGGTCAATCACTAGTTTATAACTATTAAAAAAAATGGTTCTAGAACACTCCGGTTTCCTCAGGATGTTTTCCTTTTACGTTTTGGGAGCAGTGGCGATAAAATAATTTAAACAAAGTAAAGCACTTGCTTAACTTCAGACTCGTAACCAATCTACTACCACTATTGAGCACACAAGCGGACCTACTCTTAATGTAAAATAAGAATAAGTACTGGATAGTAATGAAAAACAGGCGGATGCTACTACCAGATTTATTATCGGTATTTCCACAGGTTTTAAAGTATACAATCTCTAGATTCGGTCAAGTAAAGACACGGTGTAGTCTTAAAATCTAAAACACGATTACATTTTACGAGACTAAACTAACACACCCGCACTCTACGACGTCTCGGAACAGAAAGGGGCCGTTACCACAGTATGTGGGCGGAAGAAACCGATATTTTCTAACTTCCGGCAATGAGAGTTTCTAGAACATTCTAAACGTATTTATCTCACCGCCCCCAGGTGTCGAGAGGCGGGTTTAAACTACAACTTTCATTGACAAATAATCGTGATTCATTCATAAACCCAGCACATCTGGCGGCCAATAGCGGTACTACAGTTCTCAAGATCAATATGGCGACCGCCTTCATTCATAATACAGCGCCTCCAGTGTCGAAAAGCGGTACTACTAATATTGTGCGTACTACGTTCATTGAAGCTGTCGCCTCCCTTCGACAACAGAGGTCGCTAGCTGCCTATGTCGGCTACAGTTTATATCAGTCACATTTCTCCCGCCGTGTACATGCAGTGTACATAAATATCACCAGTGACTGGTATATACTACACGACACTAACAATGAAATGAACAATTCAAGCAACTATATAACATAACAATTTAAGTTAAGGGTAGCCGCCCCAGAATTCCTGCTCTGCTATATATTAGTTCAGCTTTAACTAAAAACAAACTCCTGCTTGTAGCAGAATTCTGGAGCGACGCCATCAAGGAGACACATAACGTAAGAACTTATTCTATCAAGGAGACACATAATGTAAGAACTTATTCTACTCTACACTAGCGTCTACAAATACAAGACAAACAATTATTCATGACAATAACTAAACTTCTACTGGTATAACGACGAGACGTTTAACAGGACGACGCATCACACCACTCTTGGTTTTGACGTCGACGACTCTTATGATACCATCTGCGCCTGGGTACGTGCGTTCGACTCTTCCCTTTGGCCATATGTTTCTTGGTAAGTTTGGGTCCACTATGACAACCAAATCGCCCACCTTAATCGAATCGCCGCGTCCATGCGGCTCCCGCCGGTTTTGAAGCGTAGGCAATACTTCGTGTACCCACCGTCGCCAGAACAAATCCGCTAGTCGTTGCGACGCTCTCCAATGCGAACGGCGTAGTTCATCTTGCCTCGTGAAAGTCCCTGGCAAAGGGACTTTAGAAGGAGCTCCAAGCAGAAAGTGGTTAGGTGTCAAAGCTTCTTCGTCGTCAGGGTTAACCGACACATGGGTCAAGGGTCGGGAATTGACCGTGTGTTCTATCTCTGTCAAGAGTGTATGCAGCACGTCTTCATACGGATGCCGATCAACAAGTGTAGCATTCAATGCAGCCTTTACCGTGCGTACCAATCTTTCCCAAGCTCCGCCCATGAACGGCGCTCCTGGCGGAATGTAGCGCCAGTCTATGTGACGTACCTCTGCTTCGTGTTGAAGCGATTCTAGGGCGGCCTTACGGAGCTCAGCGTCTGCCCCATGGAAATTGGTGCCGTTATCACTCCAAATGACTTCAGGGCATCCACGACGAGCCATCATACGTCTCAATGCGAGTATAGCCGCATCCGTTGACAGCGAGGCGGCGACTTCTAAATGTACAGCACGCGTAGTGAGACATGTGAACAATGCCACGTAGCGCTTCTCATGATGTCTCGCCACTGTGACAGAGAGTGGCCCGAAGTAGTCTAGTCCTGTGTGTGTGAATGGACGTTGATGGTGTGCCAGTCGACAGGGTGGTAATTCACCTGTCAACGGCTCTGGTGGTACATCTCGACGGAGCCTGCAGGGTTGACATAGCTTGATAACTGCACGGACGGATGGTCTCAAGCGTAGAATCCAGTAGTGTTGCCGTACCTCATTCACGACGCATTCCACGCCACTATGGTGTAACTTTCGATGTATCCAGTCTATATACAAGCGGCAGTAACGGTGGTTACCGTCTAATACTGCTGGTGACTGTGTTTCGCGTGATATATCGACTGCTGCCGCGATTCGCGAGCGTATTCTCATTATCTTGTGTTCGTCGATTGTCAGCGATAGTCGCTTCAACCGACTGTCAATCGGTACCGTTCTCCCGCCGGTGACGTGACGTAACTCATTTGCGAAACTTTCTTCCTGTATAGCGCGTGTCCAAAGAATCTCTGCCCGACGTGTGTATTGTGTACCAAGGGATATGTAGACCGTTGGAGTAACGCGGGGGTTGCGGTTCAGCTCTCTGCACCGCTTTCTCGTACCTTCCCGTTGCTTCTCCGTCCAGTTCGGGTCTTCAATGCTGATGTTTTTATTGCGTTTGCGGACAGCTGCTGCGGTATGAACTCGAAGTCTGTCGATAAATTGAAGAATGCGGGCCGTTGCCCGGATGAGTCGCAGCCAGGAAGAGAAACGCGTAACATCAGGTAACGCCTTCATTAAAATAGACTGACCGTGAGCAGCAGTGATGGCAACACGCTCCTCGCCCGTGTCGATATAGAGGTGTGAGTCTGTTTCCTGTGGCCAATCCTTTTCGTTGTCATAGAGAAATGAAGGGCCAATGTACCAACGGTGGCTCGCCGTGAAGTCAGTCGGTGTATCGCGAGTTGAGTCGTCGGCGACATTGTGAGCGGTGGGCACCCAGCGCCACTCGTTCCGTTCTGTGATTTCTTCTAATTCTGCTACTCTGTGTGCGACGAACGGCTTGAAAGTGCGCGCGCCCGCGCGCAGCCACGCCAGCACAGTGCGCGAGTCGGACCAGAAGACTCGGCGGTCGGCGCGACGATCGTGCTCTCCTTCCACGCAGCGCGCCAGGCGCCCGCCGAGCACGGCAGCCTGTAATTCAAGTCTAGGTATAGATGTGACCTTAAGGGGCGCAACGCGCCCTTTCGCTGCCGCGAGCGACACATCTACATGACCTGTGTCATTCACTGAACGCCAATATGCTGCTGCAGCATAGGCTCGTTCGCTCGCGTCCACGAAAACGTGCAATTCTAACCCAGTCGAGTCATTATAACCCGGGTGACAACGTGGAATATGCACGCCTTTCAGAATTTGCAGAGCATTTATCCAGTCGCACCATTTACGTTCTAGATTTTTAGGTAGGCGTTCGTCCCAACCGATTTTTAAACGCCAAGCGTCTTGCAATAGGCACTTTGTCTGTGTCGTAAACGGTGCGGCTAGACCCAGCGGATCATACAAAGACATTGTTGTTTTTAATAACTGTCGTTTAGTGACCCGCATGCTCAAATAAGAAGGGTCTACTTTCCTGAAGTTAAATCCTAAAGTGTCACCCTGGTGTCGCCAAATAAGACCGAGAATTTTCTCTTCCTTGTTGAGCAGAGTATCCTCCTCTGCCGGCTCGGTCGAGAGGCCAGCAACAGCGGCCGGCTCGTTGGACGCCCACTTTTGCAGCACAAAATTTCCTCGTCGATGTACAACGTCGACTGCTGTAGACACTTGGTTTGCTTCTTCTGCGTTGTCGAAGCTCTGTAAAAAATCATCCATATAGTGATTCCGTACTATAGGGTTAACAGCTTCGGGGTAGTCGACCTCATGAACTTGTGCGTTGAGATTTTTAACATAAATCGCAGTGCTTGGGGAAGAGGTTGCACCAAACAACACCGTTTCCATTCTATATTCGATGGGTTTTTCAATAGATTCCTCTGTACTTATGTGACCGAAGCGTTCTCCAATCTGTGGTAATGCATGTACCTTTGTCAGGTTGCAGGTCTTGCCATGTAAAATCCAACCGAGTGGTGTACGCGATGCTACCGGCTGGTTCTTTGTGCCTACTCGTGCTTCAGAGGCGAGCAGCAGCGCCCAATTGTCTTGGCCTATCAGAACAGTTGGCACGCCCGCATCGTATGCTAGCTGCTCGGCTATTGGTGTCAGGTGTTCGAAACCCATCAAGTCCTTTGCCCGTATCGACTGGCCTGATAATTTAAGTCTGTCAATGGTTCTGGCTTCGATGTCTATGCCTTCAGATGTGTACTTGCCTCGTATATTTACCTTGACTCGTTGCGAGTTCGTGGCGTCAATACGCGCGCCTGCTACGGCCTCGATGTAAAATGGATCATTTGGGCCTTTTGCGCCTATCCGTTGCGCCATATCAGCGGCAAGAAGGGTTATTGTCGACCCATCGTCCAACAAAGCAAATGTATCTACTTTACCGTTTGGTCCCGATAGTGTTACGGGTACTACTTTCAGCAGGACTTGATTGTAAGCGCGCGGCGTGCTCGTGTTGTTGATGACGGCGTGTGGCGCGCTGTCACCGCTTGGCGCCGTATCGTTGCGCGACGCTACGTGCTCGGTTGCTGTCACACGAAGACGCTCTTCCGAGTCGTTTGCAGCGCGCGCTCCCTGCCCGCTGTCACTGTGCAGTAGCCTGTGATGATAAAACTCGCAGCCTTGCACTTCACACTGCTTGCCTCGGCATCTATGCTTCCACGTTCGTCGGTTTAGGCATCTGAAACATAATTTATTTTTACGTGCAGTTTCCCATCTATCATTTATCGACATTTTCTTAAAGTTAGAACAGATAGTCACTCTACTACAGTCACCGTTGCAAATCATGCAAGGTGTTTTATCAGTCCCTATTTTAAATGTCTTATGAGCCGGTCGTCGTGGAAGGTCTCGTTTATGTTCCACCTCTACTGTGGCGTGACGCGCATTAAGATCGGCCTCTCTATCGAGAAATCGTCCCAATACTACTAGGCCAGGCTCTGTGTCACCTGCAGCCACCTCATAATCGTACCACCGGCTCCTTAACGTAACTGACAACTTTTCTGAAATTGCAGAAATCATCTCCGGACTATATAAATATTCTGTTCTTTTCAGAGCTTGTACCGCGGCAATAGCGTTTGTGACCTTTGATGCAAACACACATATATCTGTAGGGTTATCTGATACCCTAGGTAACTGACGTACTTTATTTAATTCGTAAGTTATTAATGCGTGGGGTCGTCCAAATCGAGATTCCAACCTTTGCATAATTTGAACGGCCGAGGATCCTAGGAATAGGCATTTAACTGCCTCGAACGCGGGCCCTCTCAGGGACCTTCTGAGACGGGCCAAATTTCCCGCCTCTGTGTGAGTCGACGCGGACTCATTATACGCTGCTTTAAAATGCAGCCATTCGCCTGGGAGGCCACTATAAATAGGTAAATCAAATTCATACCTGCTGGCAGCGGGTTTGCCCCGCGCTACCTCTAACAATGCCTGAGTCAGTCCTTGCAGCAGGCTCCCTTCATCGCTATGTTGCTGCAGTGGCAACGGCGCCGTGTCGTCTGCCCTCGTCCTCCGCGTGTCGTCGTGTCGCGGCTGAGTGGGTGAATCCCTGTGAGGCGACACGAGTTGTGACTGCGGTGGGCTGATGTGGCCGCCGTGTTCACTGAGTCTGGCTGCGGCTTCCGTCCGACGTTTCGATGTCGCAGCAGAGCTCTCCTCTAGCAGTTCTTCGTCTGCCGATTCTGCCTCTAAGAGTGCCAATCTAGCGGCAGCGAGTTCCAATCTCGCTCGGGCCAACGACTTCCTGTCGGCTTTCGTCTCGCCACGTGGTTGTCTGTGTGGGGGTGTGGTCGCCACAGGGCTGTGAGGCTGGGTCTCGTCCGACTCTGTGACGGAATAGTTGGGCGGGTCTGCTGGTCCCACCGCTGTCGCCAATTCCGTGGAGTCCCCATCCGTGGCTCCTGTGACAGCTTCTTGCATACCGCGTGTTTTCACCATGTCGACGGCACACACACCACTACCACTTTCTGTGTAAAACTACACCGAAGCCCTACCCGACCGAATCCGATTATCTTAGGAAGAATACTGGAGCATCCGGCTCGAATGGACCAATATTGAGCACACAAGCGGACCTACTCTTAATGTAAAATAAGAATAAGTACTGGATAGTAATGAAAAACAGGCGGATGACTGTTTCTGTACCAGATTTATTATCGGTATTTCCACAGGTTTTAAAGTATACAATCTCTAGATTCGGTCAAGTAAAGACACGGTGTAGTCTTAAAATCTAAAACACGATTACATTTTACGAGACTAAACTAACACACCCGCACTCTACGACGTCTCGGAACAGAAAGGGGCCGTTACCACAGTATGTGGGCGGAAGAAACCGATATTTTCTAACTTCCGGCAATGAGAGTTTCTAGAACATTCTAAACGTATTTATCTCACCGCCCCCAGGTGTCGAGAGGCGGGTTTAAACTACAACTTTCATTGACAAATAATCGTGATTCATTCATAAACCCAGCACATCTGGCGGCCAATAGCGGTACTACAGTTCTCAAGATCAATATGGCGACCGCCTTCATTCATAATACAGCGCCTCCAGTGTCCAAAAGCGGTACTACTAATATTGTGCGTACTACGTTCATTGAAGCTGTCGCCTCCCTTCGACAACAGAGGTCGCCCGCTGCCTATGTCGGCTACCGTTTATATCAGTCACAACCACTGTTTCTGTAAAAGACTTATAGAGCTTAAAAGGGCAGTTGCTAATAAAGATAAACTACAGTTATTTTAAAAGTGTTTGAATTCGCAATCATAATAATTTCTGTGTATCCGTCAATGGAGATCCACAGCGGTGCTTTTAAACCATTAATTACTTTTTTTAGTACTGTAATTATGACATGTTCACCGTCGTATCGTTACTTAGTTTGACTGTATATACAAGCAGACAGTTAAGACAGTGACAACGGAAGGGCTTGTCAGACTTTTACTGACTAAACCCACCTGTGTTTCTTCACTAGCCTGTGCGACGGCCAGGGCCACGGTTTCTTGTTCCGTCCCTTGTCCGCAACCCTGACCCAGGAGGCATCGGTCTTGGTGGACCCCGTAATGGTGTGCTGACATCTCTTTGAGGCGCACGTGAAACACAACGCGCCGTCGACTCAGGCCTGGTCCTTATCGGGCGGCGAGCTGCCCACTGTTCACCGCCCGCAGGCCCGAGGGTTCCGTACCTAAAAGCTAAAATGAAACCTTATGCCCCTTCGTGCGCCACTCCGACTCGCACTTGGCCGTTTTTTTTTTTTTAATTATTTTCGTAACACAACCTGTTTGCTGTCGCGCAAACTCAATGCGTTAATGAATATTTACTATATTAAGTTGTCGGTGCCTTTTACGCCTATCTTGGTTTTGTAATTGAAAAAATTCAGTAATTAGCACATAATGTTAAAATTTATTATTTGCACTAACACAGTTCATTGGCTTATTAAGTTTTTAAGTTAATAGTTTTAGGTTTCCAGTCTAACCGGATGCATCTCACCGGATGTATGGACGACAGCAGATCAAGCTATCCGAAACTGTCATTTTTTTTTTTATCCATACCAATATTGTAAATGCGAAAATATCTCTGTCTGTCTGCCTGTCTGTCCGGCTTTCACGCCAAAACTACTGAACCGATTGTAATGAAATTTGGTACACAGATAGTCTAGAGCCTGAGAAAGGACATGGGCTATAAAACATCCCGCTATGACTAATAGGAGCAGAGCAGGAACAAAAAATGTTGCGAAAACGGAAGCAAACGCGGACGTACATATTGCTCCCATTATTTTAACATGCGCTTATTTTATATCAACTGAGCTCTTTCGGAGGTTACGCGGGTGAAACCGCGGGGCACAGCTAGTAATTTATAAACTTAGTGCTTGACCGCAATCCTGGCTGGTAAGCAGACATGCAATCGTTGATGGTAAAGCGCTAGTTTATTAAGAACCTATGTCACATCACACTTCGGTGATCTTTTCCTCCTGCTGCTTGGAAATTCGAGAAAACCTGTCTCTATATATCCGAAAACATTCCAATATTAAGTAAAGCAGACATATAGACTCCCATTATATGTAGGTATGTGTATGAGTTCGCGACAGATGTCACAGTCGTAATAAAACTTTGTCCTGAATCCTGCGGGATTCATGATATTACCCCTAAGTTGCTAAATCTTTGCGAAGCTAACTTTGCTGTAATACATAAAGACATCGCATGGGAAATACTACTCATTTTCGTCTGTAGCTGCTAGACCCAAAATCGGCAAATCCCTATAGGTGTTAAAAATATTATAATAGAAATGTTGTCTTATCTTAAATTGCGAATTTTACGGTTCAATTTTTGACATACCTATTAAGGACTGAATGCTAAGCATAAACCCCCTCACATGTAGCTATAATAGCGATATATTTATACAACTTTATTTTTGTTAATGCGAAATCCGAAACACGTGTCCAGTATTTTTAAGTAAAGAATCACAAAATTTCAAAATGATATCATGAAAAACCATAAAGTTATGAGCTTGCTATCCTACTTGGCTGTCCCGACAAAAATATGGTGTACGCTCAGCTCGGGCGGGCGTTGGCCTCTGGCGTCAGCTGTAACGCGAGCGCGAGCTCGGTAACCACACTGCAATAATTTCTAAATGTATAGAAAATATATAGCATAGTGTAAAAATTATTGGAATTGATTCAGTATAAGCAACTGAATCGATTCCAATAATTTTTTTCTGAACTATATTCAGATTTCGCATAAACAATAAATAACGTTGTATTGTGCCTTCGGGTTGTGGAGGTCAGACGGCAGTCGCTTCACGGAAAATGTCGAAGTTTAGCCATATCAGCAGTTGGACTGGTAAAAGCGGACCCCAGACTCCAAAGCTGAAAAAGGCTTCGGATGCGACTGGGATTAACGCTGGGATGATGATGAATAAATAACGTTGTATAAATTATGCTAAGCTTATTATTATTTTTTTCGATACCGTGGGAATATCGCGGTAAAATTTCAATGCCAATACCAAATTTCATCCCAATCCGTTCAGTGGTTTTTATTTGAAAGAATAACAAATATCATTCCCACTTCTCAGAAACTTTCCCATTTATAATAAATATTACTATATTCCCGCCAAGCTCCATAAAGAATACAGGTAAACAAAACAATTTAGGGTTATCACAACTCACGTTTTACAAATCTCCTGTTATTTACATGATTATCGACTTTTACATGCTAACTATTTATTAACAATCCCTATTGCAGCATATTTCAATAGAATCACTAAAATAACATGCATAATAACTTGGTATTTCAAAAAACCATTAAAAAGTCGACATTAATTTTACGTGATAGCCCTACAAAAAAAGAAAGATGGATGAAATCCAGATATAAAACACATTTTGTGGAATTCAACCAATGAATAAAGTTGAGGCATTTGTCAATACAATTTTGCGTATTTTAATTATTTTAAATAAACTACATAACACATGCATTGTAATATTTTCAAAAATGGACCAATTATAATTTATATGTATCAAAAAATGTAACTTATTAGGAAATTAGCTTACATGTATGTCATATTTCATTCAAATAGGTTAAGTATTCTATGCAAATCATAAATATCTACACCTAAATAAACGGTTTAAATTAGTAGGAAGTAGGATTATTACTTATATGAAAATCATGTATGTAGAAAAGGTTGTTAACATCTGTCTTTTAGGCGTAAACTACTCGTTGCCTAGCAACGGTTTGTTTATCTCTATTCTTTATCGAATTTGACCCAACTATAGGTTCTTTAATTGATACTATAATTTACATTATACTTAGCAAAGCCGACCATTAAGAGGGGACTCTAGTGGTGCTTTCTCCATACAAACGTATTCCGCTG
This sequence comes from Sesamia nonagrioides, assembly GCA_017933935.1. Lineage (NCBI taxonomy): Eukaryota > Metazoa > Arthropoda > Insecta > Lepidoptera > Noctuidae > Sesamia > Sesamia nonagrioides. Next base: position 444,847 of record JADWQK010002191.1, read on the forward strand.
TTTTCTTCGTGGATAACGCTTTTAGAGCAATGATTTTTTTTTTACAATTTCACACCTTGATTATACGCGCCCCTATTATTTGATTTTTTAGAAAACATAATTAATAAAAGAAATATGATGTTTCAAAATCCCGAAAAATAACTAATTTTTACCGGGATGTTCAGATGACTATTACACAAATGTTATAAGTTTTTGACAAAAAAGAAAATAATAGAGGCAAATGAAATGAACGCAAAATATCATGGTCTCTATGTGTGAGATTATTAGAATCAATTATCGATACCTAACAACACCTTCACGGATCGGACAGGGTTTTCTTAACATATTGTATCTATGACGGATTTTAAGCAAAAAGATTTACATTTTTAAGCACATTTTAAACTACATATCGAACGAATCCAAACATGCCAACATAGTAGATATTATAAATAGCAGAAAAATGTCAAACGTATTTACAGTGGCGTCGTCTGGTGGCATTATGTAGTACTTTTTACAATAATTGCGTTGGAACTATGCGCCTATTTGCGTCTGTGTTGTTGTGGTTTATTTGCGTGTCGCGAGTCGTTGGGGCCGTTCACTCGGCGCACGCGCTGGTAACGCCGCAGTCCAATATATCTAGATTAGTGATGTGAGTGAGGACTGGAATGTTAAGTTGTGTATTGTATCGATATGTCTATACTATATGTAAAGAAAACCCTGTCCGATCCGTGAAGGTATTGCTAGGTATCGATAACTGATTCTACTAATAGATAGGTACAAAGCCGGGCTAAAGTTAAAAAAAGTCCCCCTAAAAAAATAAATATTATTTCGTAAAAATAGGTAACTTAATACATGTGCGGCAAGCAACCCTTCCGCGGGCGGCGGGGAGCAGGGCACGCGGCACGTGGTCGCATCGCTATTCGCTCATAATAATACCGGTGTTGTCACTTTTATTAAAATTACCAAATTTCGGGGAAGTTGGAATTAATTCGCGGGAAAAAAAAAGAATATTTCAAAATTCATTATTATTGTTACTATGATGATTACGTTTTTTATATTATATTTGGTCATGTGTTTACCTAACCTTTATTATCCTTATGGGTCGGACAGGGTTTTCTTTACATATTGTATGTAGCTAGAAAAATTGAAAAAGGATTGAAATACAGCATGTAACAGATCCCAGAAGACAGTGCCTTCTTTCTGCCACGTAAATAATAGGTATTACAGAATAATAGCATATTATCATCTATGTAGGCCTAGTATGAGTTTTCATTACGAAACTCGTTCGTCGAAATCGAGCGCGTTTGACTTATCGATTGGCCGCTTCAAGGTTGTAAGAACTCTCAACTAATGAGAGCGCCAAACGCGCTCGATATCGACGATCGAGTCTCGTAATGAAAACTTATAGTAGGCATACTGGTTACCCTTCGAGAATTGTAGGCGTCTGTTTATGTGTGAGGATAAAAGAAATAAAAAAACTCATTAAACTTTCGATAATTTACCCTAAACATTATCAAAAGTACAGGAAAATTCGTTTCAAAAACCCTTGAAGGTTGATTAAAATCAACAAAGGTACTATAATTATGGATCTATCAATATGAATAACTCTATAACGTATAGATACTCGTTCGTTGTTTATTCATACCTCTAGCCATGATCCTTTCGGCGATAATCCAGCGACTGCAGCGCTTACTTCAGCGGCTTCTATCCTCTGACAAATGACATGACTGTATCTAGGCTGCACAGTCGTTTGTCTTCATCTAGGCTGGAACGAGCGCTGATTACATCTCAGTTTTTGCTAGTTATAGGGATAGCAGTACAGCATTCCTTGTTTGCGTTCACGATCACGTACACATTATATTACAAGTCCTAATGTTGTGGAATACTTATATTTAAGTGCGAGCTTATGATTATTCTTGTCCCAAAGCTAGTTCTAGCTACGACCTGATTGCTTTTATGCCAGTTTCAGTATTAAAATGTTTTTAGAATTTAGCTTTCCGTTAGCTGACTTATAATGATCATTCCATAATTATCATGGTCCTATTGTATTGGAGTACTATGCTGAAATACAGAAGCAGCATATTATCGACGGTAGCCGCTTACGTGTCGACGGTTGCAGTTGTCTCTGTTGTCCACGTGAGGTGTTCGTGTGTATGCAAACGTGCATATTGTAACCGGCATCATTCAATAGTGCTCTTAGTATTAACAGACTTCGTTTATAAAGATCGTTGTATCTTTAATTTGTTTGGTAGTCAGTAAACCACAATGAATTTTCAATTTTGTCGCTATCCCTTTCATCATCATCAATCTTTTATCGTCCCACTGCTGGGCACAGGTCTCCTCTCATACAGAGAAGAATTGAGCGTAATCACCACGCTTGCTCAATGCGAGGTGGCGATTTCTCACTTAAAGTCCAGGTTTCCTCAAGATGTTTTCCTGCACCTTTTAATCAGTCATTGGTGTCCAAGATATACTTAGAAAGTATTTACATATAACTTAGAAAAGTTACATCACCATTCCGTCCTTTTAAGAATGCATTTATTTTTTTCAACTTAGCAAAATCTTTTTTACTCTTAGGTGCGTCAAGAATGCGGTCCACCAGCCACAATGGACAGTCCAGCCCCTTCATCTGCGCAACCCACACCAGGTTCAATTCGCCGGGACAACCTGAGGGCCCCTCCACCAGATACTGAACTCCTGCAGTTTACAGCTACACTAGCCGCCACTAAGAAACTATTCGCTGGTCTGGCTGATCGGTTGTGCGACGAACCTGACTTTGCTTCAGAAGATAATGAACGCTGTTGGAATGGGAACGCCATTGCTGAGTGAGTTCTTCTTTTAAATTTTTATTTTTCCTTTTTTTTTTTTTTATTAGTTCTAAACTAGTGCTTGACTGCAATCCCGCCTGATGGTAAACAGTGATGCAATCGTTGATGGTAAAGCGCACTAACTTATTAAGCCTATTCACTCAAAAAAACTGAGTGAATAGGAAGGAAGACGGCAGTTGAGCGAGGTGATGCAATGTTTAACCCAACAACACGACCAACGATGCTGCGCCAGAGGATGATCTGGAGACCCTCCACGACCAAACTCCCGACACAACAACATTAGGCACATCGTACCCGGCACACATCGCAACACAACTGCTCAGACCCGGCCTCCGTACGGCTTCACCAGACATCATGCCATATCATTTTTATGGCATGTATACCATTTTGAACGTTATAATACATTGCTTCATGTGTTCGATAAAATTGTTTGCTCAATTATGTAAATAACGCAATGAATGTTGTTGAACTGTCAAATGAAACCCAAGCTACTGATGGTGTGTTACGCAATTGTTCAGCTGGATGTTTTGTAACACAATTAGACACGGAACGTGCTTACTCTTCGTATTCCTTATCTATGTATGCTAATATCATCTATATTTTTTTAATTAGTTACACCAAGCCCCTGGTCTCGTCTGCTTCGCTGAGTGACCAGAAGTACAACCCAGAGATCACCGGCAGCGCACCACAGGACTCCAGAGTAGCAACCTTAGCAGACAGATTGCAGCAAGCCAGACAGGTAAACAACCACATATTTCGATATTCTGTGGTACAAATACTAACGCCAGCACATCAAGCACATTGCCAAATTTCTTTAATCGATAAAGCAATAAACTTGAACATCTTTCACTTTATCGCTAAACCGTTAAAGTTCAAGGTTGAATGGGAAAATTTTACAGGTTCGGGTAGCTTGGCTCTCTGTAATGGATATACAGGCTGTATCTGACACTGCAACGCAAACTTCGCGAAAAGGCTACACCGCATGCCACTAATAAAATTATGATAGTCATTTATGTCGTTAATGAAGGGTTACAGAAATCACAGTGTTTAAAAAAATATGTCGGCTCGGTCTTTGAACGTTGCAAGCGTGCCGCCGCGCGGTTTTGTAGGTATGATGCTGACCCCTGATGTGAACTCTATTAAATCAGCTGTTAGGATAGTTTTTCTAGTTTTATTCATATTGGGCTTTTTTGTGTTATTAGCGAATTAATTAATTTTTACTTTAAAATCTTATCAGGTTATAAAAGTATAGCAATTATGAACGATCTAAAGTGAAAAAAACAGCATATACTTTTAATAATTCCAAATAATTCCACCACTGGGGAGTTCAAAATCATGTCCTAGATCCATGGTACTCGTTTGTGCGTCGATGTCAGAGACACCCTTTAGAGTGGTTAGTACTTTACCAAGGAAACGTTGGGTGCGGTGAACCCAAAAATAAAAAAAAAAATACCGCTATTAAATCCACTAAAGATCAGTAATTCAATAATAAAACCATTAGTACAACAAGGCAACTAAAAGTCAAGTGCTTCAATCAAGCAATCATTTATTATAAGCCAACATAAAACACCGACGGGACAGTTTAGCTAAAGAAAATAATTAGTTTATCTTAGAACAAAGATAGAGTTTGTTTTCTCGGTGGTAGGCCATAATATCGGCTGCCGGTAGAAGTTATCACCCACCAGACAAAGTCTTGCAGCCACGCGATTCGACGTGTTCCGGCATGATGTCTGGTGAATGGGGTACTACTATCCTCGGCTGTGATGAATGAGATATAGCTCCGGAATTAATATCGCTTGACAAAAATTGGACACGTCTCCTGAAATAATAATTTTGTAATAGCATAGTTCTTATAGTCCCTTTGATGCATAAAAGATCGCTAGTGTCCTAAAAGACCCCGTCTATATTAACATTGTACCTACATTACCATCTGATGTACTGGTTCCAGTAAAACACAATGCCCGTTCTATAAACTATCATGTTCTTTCTCATCTTATAACCAACCACGAACCATGTTTTGTTTCACATATCTCCTACAGAAAAATATTAAATTTTTTCCACTATACTCGAAGTGTTACCGAACTGCTAATGTAACACCAAGCTATGTAGATAAGATACAGGTTATAGCTCAATAGAAAGGAAATGCACAGTTAAAGATGTCGTTAAAAACGAAAACTTGAGTAATAGATGAAAGGAAATACTTTGGGATAAGTGTTTGTGGGTAATTGACATTGGTATATTTATTTAATTTATTAGGTACTTACGTCAAGGAGAAGGGTTTCAATTCCAGAAAAGCACTTCGAAGTATCGCCTCGCACTGATTTGATTGCGGAGTTAAAGCAAAAAGCATAATTGAAATTTTCTACAACATAAATCCACAGTTATGGGCTATAACTGAGAATTTATGTTTTGTTATTAGGAAGTCCTGGAACTCATTGTAACGAGCGAAAATTTAGATCTCAAAGCAGAAACAAGCTTCCGTTCTAACCAGCTCGGATTCTGAAAAAAGACATTTTAACATTGAAGTCATAGTAACAGATTCACCTAAATGCTTTCCTTCATCCTCGTACAAAGTTCCTTCTTATTATATTATCATCATCATCATCTCAGCGACATGAATTCCACTGCTGGACATAGGCCTCCCCCAAGGATTTCCAAAAAGAACGGTTGGACGCGGCCTGCATCCAGCGCTTCCGCGCGATTTTGGTCAGATCAATAATACCCTGATTTAATTTTCTTCAGGCATCGATAGACAAAAAGTCCTAAGTCATCTTGGTAATATATGATAAAAAAATAATAAAAATAATATATAATGTATATCCGTCACGTTATTGTATGGATGCATAGTAGGTCATCATCATCATCCCAGCGTTAATCCCAGTCGCATCCGAAGCCTTTTCAGCTTTGGAGTCTGGGGTCCGCTTTACCAGTCCAACTGCTGATATGGCTAAACTTCGACATTTTCCGTGAAACGACTGCCGTCTGACCTCCACAACTCGAAGGCGACATCGAAGCATTGCAGTTAGGCCAATTGTTGGATTTTTGAGGGCTCCAACAACCCGTAACGACTGCCATTAGATGTTCGTATGGCAACCGGGACCAACAGCTTAACGTGCTTTCCGAGGCGCGACCAGACCAGTGCAAATATTCATATTCATGCATACAAATACTTGCACTGTGCGGGGATGGAAACCGCGCCACCTTGCGCAGCAGCCGCGTCCGCTACCGCTACGCCACGGAGGCTGCTCGGTAACCACACTGTAACGTTTTAAGTAAGTATATTTGGGAAAAACATAAGATGGTGTAAAAATTATTGGAATCGATTCAGTTGCTTATTTTAAACAAACTATATTCAGGTTTCGTAAAAATAACGTTGTATACAATATGTAAAGAAATCCCTGTCCGATCCGTGAAGGTATTGTTAGGTATCGTTTACCGATTCTAATTAAACCTACAACCCGGGCTAAACTTAAAAAAAATCCCCCTAAATAAATAAATATTATTTCGAAAAAGCGAGGTAACTTAATGCACGTGCGGTAGGCAACACGTTAGGCATACATGCGCGGGTGAAGGAAGCAAGGCAGGCGGCACGTAGTCGCATCGCTATTCGCTCCGTCACAAATGGTGTTGTCACTTTTTTTTAAATTACCAAATTTTGAGGAAGTTGGAATTAATTCGCGGAAAAAAAAGTATTTCAAAATTCATTAGTATTGTTACTATGATGATTACGTAAAATTTTATATTATATTTGGTCATGTGTTTACCTAACCTTTATTATCCCTATGTGAGGCTTTAGGCCGGACGGCGTTTTCTTTACATATTGTATAGGTAAACACAAGGACCCATCCTTTAGACAATTTTTTATAGTGATATCGCCATTTCCCTTTAGGTGTTTACTTCCTCCAACTATTTCTTCTTTGACATATAAACTACATCTACCTCTTTCCCTCCACAGTTGCTCGTCTCCTACTCTCGCAGCAAGGAACTCTCAGCGGAATCGTTCATGCAAGGCGATGAAGCCGGTGAAGAAGGCTCTGGATCTGGTCGCAGCTACCCTGATGACTACGACACAGAAGGATCGGGAGACGACGGTTCCGGGGACCATGATGGACGTGAGTATTTGATGATTATAAAGAGAGCTCTGAAGGGAATTATTTCTAAAGTCATAGTTCAGTTTTAGAATAGCGTTGTAAAATATGGAATTAAGTACTTCGATAATATTGGTGACTTCAATTCTGAAAGCACCGAAAAACGAAACAGTTTCTTATACAGTATGTTAACTAACAGAGGGCGTTCCCGTTAACCCGAAATAGTATAGCATACATACATGCTAAAAAAAATATTTCCATTCGAAAACAAAATGTTTTTAAAATTTTTCCAATAAGAAAATATTCAATAAAATTTTTAAATTGACATGTAAAAGAAAGACACTGTACACGCGAACTTGAAAGACGGCAAGGTCGCAATTTGTTTATGATACTACGCTACTATTTTGATTTAAAACAGGTTTCAAATTTATTTCCAATTAGAATTTTTTTTTATTCGGATTTTTTTATGCTTATTTTTCTATGCTGATATTTTTATTTTAATCTATTAATGATATATATTAACGAGTTTAAGGGAACGCCCTCTGTTATTTAACATACTGTATAAATTGTTCCTAACTTGGAAAAAGGTGTGATCATAGTTATAGATGATAATACTTTAATGTGCTATGTTGTTATTGCCACCATTGCCATCCTGTCATTGATGATCCGGAAGTCTCCAGTAAACCAGAATTTATCTAGATTTTCTAATAACCATAAGTCGGTGTTTCAAATAATTTCTGATATCCATTGTATTGTCACAACAGAAAGCAGAACGTACCCCAACGAGACTCCACCCGACTCCTCAACGCCGAAGGTGTTGAATGCAGCAACTACAAAGTCCACCACACCAGTCCTGGTACTGCTCACGGCTGCACTGCTCGCTCGCCTCACCTAAGCCACGCGCACTAACGTAAGAATAACCATATCATTTGTATGACGTCACGTGTGAACGTGTGTTTGACTGCTACTTGCGCACGAAGCTCAGTCTCTCGTGCTATCCCGCTCACACGTACGTGCGGTCCCATACGTGAGAGTGACGGATGAAGGAACATAGTGTAGTGACGTAATAAAGACACGTGAGTGATACGTAGTATGACCGTTCGTTGTAGCTAGTCCTGAACTACAGTAGTATCCGATGCCAGATTTCCGCGTATTTACAAAGGTGATTGGATAAGATTGTATAATGAAATCAGGGCATGTAGCCAATGTAACATCGCTTCGTAGCGAAGCAAAATGGAATACCAAACCAGCCAATGGCGGGAACGATTGACCACGTGATTTATCGCGTCGCGTGGTCTATCGGTCCCGCCATTGGTTGGTTTGGTATTCGATTTCGCTTCGCTACGAAGCGATGTTACATTGGCTACAGGCCCTGAAAAGATACACGCGACCATCCGATGCATTTAAGATACCTATCTGAACGTTTGTAAATGTACAGTACATATCCCAGTTAATGTACAGTGCATATCGATGTTGTCTTCATTTTGTAAATATTTTTTTTTTTTGAAGATTCTTCTTAGAATTAGGTGGAAATGGAAATATACATTGTAATGGAAGCTTTACTATACTTCTGCATTTAAAAACTTCGAGATGATTGTGAAATTTACTGTCATAATAATAAATTATTTGAGAAATCTTTAATCATTGTTGACACTAGCTGATTGGCAATAATTTTATTAAGAAAAATGTATAACGATTAGAAGTGAGTGATAACTCTTAAATAGGGATTCTGTGTACAGATTGTGTAAATACCTGAAATCCTACTGGTCTAGATGCTTAGCTAGTAAATATATTTCGTTGCCATATTAATATTACGGATATTATTATTTATAATATTAATTAAGTCATAATTTAAACTAATATTATGTTATGTGATATTGATTAGTTCATAAGTTGGTGCATTCGTTGCATTGTATTCAGTTTTAATAGAATTGGTTTATTAATTCATTACATAAGACCATTGATAAAATATTAAACTAAGGTAGATATGTCACTAGCGCACTAAAAATGAAGCGTACAAAAGGAGGTAAGTCCTGTATCTCGCTTTAGTCACTCTCGATGCACTCGTAAAAACAAACGACAAACACTAACAGCGCAAACGACAAACACTAGCCATTTTTTTCTTCTCTATGCTTTATATTGCGCGGATTGCGCCCCATCTCACTCACACTGTACCAATGTATACCGAATAAAAATATGCATGTGTGCTGCTGCTGTGTTCGGCACATTTTTTTTGGTCAGTTTGTTAGAATATATCGTATCTGTTTAATATTTTATCAATGCATAAGACGTAAATATTTAAACGCAAATACAAAGTTCCATCATTAAAAAAATATAATTAAAACATTTTATTATAATTGAATAGCTGTATGTTTGTTGTGTATAATTTATTTACTGCAGGCCTAAATACCCATGTTTATTCCGATATATAAATATTTAGTTTCAATAGCAATAAACCAGTAATGTAGGAAGAAACATAATGACAAGAAAAAAATATAAAATAAAAATATAAGTTATATTGTAGCAATAAAATTACATTTGTAAATTGCTTTAAAGATTAGTGAATATATAATAAAGTGTGGCGGTCATTTAATGGCTGCGTTTTGTATGTATCGTAGATATGGATTGTTGATGTGACGATGTGGGGACCAGCAATGTAATTACGTAACACACTACCAGTAGCGATGGGTTTCATTTTGACAATTCAACAACATTCATTGCGTTATTTACGTTGCTGAGTGGACTCGTTTTACGAACACGTGATTCAATGGATTAGTAATATGCTTCAAAATTGTTCAGGTTGAGATCGGTTGAGTGTTACGTAATTAAGGTGCTGAATGGAATGTGGGATCATGTCGCTACTACAGATATGAAGTATACTGGGCTATTTTATTTTTCAATAACGATCCAAAACTTAAGTGAATATTTATGGTTATTTTTAATTTAAAATCAGAAACCATTTCAGATTTCCGTTCTACCCGATTTATAAATGCGAAAGGGATTTTATTTGTTTGTTACGCTTTCCCGCTAAAACGGCTGATCGGATCTGGATGAAAATAATCATGTCATAATATCGGCTGCGCGCAGAAGTTACTACCCACTAAACAAAGTCTTGCCGCTAAGCGTTTCGTCGTGTTCCGGCATGATGTCTGGTGAAGCCGTACGGAGGATTGGTCTGAGCAGTTGTGTTGCGATGTGTGCCGGGTACGATGCACCAAATGTTGTTGGGTCAGTGTCGTGGAGGGTCTCCAGATCAATCTCCCTCTGGCACAGCATCGTTGGTCGTGTTGTTGAGTTTAACATTGCATCACCTCGCTCAACTGCCGTCTTCCTTCCTACTCACTAAGTTATTTAAGTGAATCGGCTTAATAAACTAGCGCGCTTTGCCATCAAAGACTACATCACTGCTTACCATCAGGCGGGATTGCGGTCAAGCACTAGTTTATAATTATTTAAAAAAAAAAAACCTATAGGTGGATCACCTGGAGAAGGACATAGGCTGTTATTCTTCCTGGATCGCAGACGAAAATGCAGGAGCTCTAGTAATAAATACTTTCCTAAAAATATCATAGATGACGTTTCTGCCGAATCATTCGGGTAATTTTAGTAAAGGCAATTTTTTAGCTTGTCATGAAAAATAACGCTGTGTATAAAACTGTTAACAGGCTCCACAAAGATCTTTTGATGTTTGATCCAAGCCTCTTAGCTTTGACGGAGAAACTTGAGTTGGTTGCTTGAGTCAGTTGACGAAGTTATGCTTTTTAGAACAAGAAAAGATCTTTTCGACCCTGACCGACATCACGTACTAGATGAAAATCGAATAAAATACTGCTAAAAATTCACTTTATTATAGTGATAATGGATACTATAAATTCACCATTAACCATTTTGATTTCAAGCATGGTAGGACTCGAAAACTATTCGATGGCTGAGGTACACGCGACACCTTATGGATTTAGCTACACAGTGTACATATATATCACTGCCATCATCAACCTTTTTATAGTCCCACTGCTGGGCATAGGTCTGCTCTCCTACAGAGAAGGATTGAGCGTAATCACCACTCTTACTCAATGCGTGTTGGCGATTTCAGACTTAAAGTACTTACAGGTTTCCTCAAGATGTTTTCCGTCACTTTGTAATCAGTAATTGGTGTGTCATCAATCAATTGGCTATAAATATCCTAAAAGCATACTTTTCATAGAACGAAAAGTCTATAATACGATGCGAGATCAGCTTCAACTGGATTTGAACTTTATCACCCTTATCGGAAAACAAGGATATTGTTGTCACTTTAGTACTAAGAACTTTGCATGAATCTAAATTTTAAAGTTCGAAATACAAATACTGACTCAAAGGTTAAGGCAAAACTAAAGTTACATTTAGTTGTATAATAAGACGGTTTATGTAATTGTGTGCCTACTATTATTATAATATATAATAGTATTATATTAATTCTTTTTGTTTTAAATAAATAACTACTATCAAAAAGTTCGCAGTAAAAATAAAGGTAAGGGCACACGCTTGCAACATTTGTTGTAAGCACGATATTTTATCATCCACGTAGATATTTTATGACTTAACAAGGGTTTTCTTTTTACGAGATCTGCCTTACATAGTACAATTTTATACTGCAGCCGTGTATCGAGGTCGCCAATTAATTGCGATGAAATTTATTCATAGACTATGCCTTATTTTAATAAATCGTATTCAGCGTGGTCCTTTTACTTTGGAGCATCTATCGTCGATGCTCGGCCGCAAAGAGCTAAGACGGAATTAATCAGTATTTCACGAAGTTATTGTAGAATATGTGATCCCTATTTAATTGTAAGTATTTATAAGGAATGCTGTCAAAAAATATCTGTTTCCAAATAGTGTAAACAATTGAGTGTAAAAGTTAAATTGCCCAGGCAAACATTTATAAAAAAACCGCTAGACAAAGATGGCACTATCACAGAAGTAGCTTTACACTGGCGCCATATATTGTCTGTAATCTCTTTCAAAAAGTTTTAAACCTTTCAGATTTATCATATTTCCGTCGATATTACAGATATTTATATAGGTATATTACTATGCCTTCTTTGAAATGACACATATTATAATATTAGTCATAGACCGCATACACATCTCGCAGTCATGGAGTGATATGGGTCGCAAGTGTGCGCCAAGTTACAAAATGGCGCCGATTCTTTGTTCACAAACTAATTTTATGTTATGTGCATCTTTTTCCTTCTATTTCATTAAGAAAAGGATAGAAGATAACATTTTTGTTTAATCCTGTCAAATTAAGATACACCATAGACAGTTTAGAAGTGATTATAAAGATGGCGACCAAAAATACGCCAATTTACATCAGGACTAATTTGACAGGTCTAAACTAACATTTGAGTGGAGACCGCGTCTCGGTAAACGTAGCGCGGGACGCCCTTGGGCGAGATGGAGCGACGACATCAAAAAGGTGGCTGGTAGTGGCTGGCGGAGAACTGCTCAGGATCGAGCTTGTTGGCGTGCCATGAAGGAGGCCTATGTCCAGCAGTGGACGAGTAAAGGCTGATGATGATGTTGAAACTAACACTTTATCTTCTGTCCTTTTCTTAATGAAATAGAAATAAAAACATGCACGTAACTTAAATTTAGTTTAGTTTGTGAATAAGGGAATATCTATGGATCACTTTTACAAAGATTTTTTTTTAAATTTTATTTATGCACTACAACAACGACCATAGGACGTTGTGCCACAAAATGTAGCGACATGAAACCCAAAACTCAATGTAAATATTGTTGGAGAGTATATAGAGTGGAACCGAGACAATTGCTGTTATATCTGAGTATATAATATGGAAATAAATTCTGTACTATACGCGTTCTTGTTTTATTGACGACCCTAAAAGTTTTATACAATTTGCATATTCCTTCCCAGTTACGACCTCACTGCTATTCCTTTTTATGTTCGCAAATTTCGCTGTCGACGTATATTCGAGTTATAACAAGCACGGAGATTTATTTCATGTAAATCATTTAGCCTGTGGAGATATTCCTAGAAAAGATTTTTTTTTTCCTAGTAACAAGGTCTGCTAAATGGCGATGATAAATGGATCTCAGTATGTGTTGCCAGTGATGAGTTAGGCAACTGAAACGTGGTCGCTCACAATGCGTCTCATACGAAGGCTCAGAGTCACACAAAGGGCAATGGAAAGAGCTATGCTCGGAGTTTCTCTGCGTGATCAAATCAGAAATGAGGAGATCCGCAGAACATCCCTAGTCACCGACATAGCTCTTCGAGTCGCTAAACTTAAGTGGCAGTGGGCGGGGCACATTGCTCGTAGAACCGATGGCCGATGGGGCAGTAAGGTTCTGGAGTGGCGGCCACGTATTGGAAGACGCGGCGTAGGAAGGCCCCCAACAAGGTGCACCGATGACATGGTGAAGGTCGCGGGAAGCCGATGGATGCGGGCAGCACAAGGCGGGTCATCGTGTAAAGCCTTAGGAGAGGCCTTTGTCAGTGGACATCTATAGGCTGAAGAAGAGAAGAAATGGATTTCAGGAAGTAGTAAGTACAAACGAAACTCGATTTTCTGTAAGCAAATATCTAAGCTACCGGTACTAACATTTGTTACATTTTGCAAATTTAGCAAATGGTAGGTAGGTACTAATATATCTTAAATTTTGCAAATTTAGTAAATGGTACTAAGTACTAATATTTATTAAATCTTTCAAATTTCGCAATATATTAGCATTTACCTGTGGCGGCACTTCCTTCTTTCTGACTACAATTTATGTGATTTCAAGTCTAGAGTGAATAGGTTCTTAATAAACTAGTGCGCTTTACCATCAACGATCACTGCTTACCATCAAGCGGAAGCGCGGTCAAGCACTAATTTATAATGTTGAAAAAAGTATTAGTATCAAGTATTAGTTCCTGGAGGTTCATGGGAATATCATGTTCAGTGGATGGACATTTACTAATTGGCTCAGTAAAAATAGTTTTTTACGTAACATACAGATATACGTAGTTTCATCATCATCATTTCAGCCGAAAGACGTCCACTGCTGGACATAGGCCTCCCCCAAGGTTCTCCACGACGACCGGTCCTGCCGCTGGATACATAGTTTAGTTTAATACCTTTTTTGGTAAAACTCCTTTCTCTTCCACTATTTGGTATCAAACAACCAGCAAGAGAAAGAATTCCTGTGTACCACTTTATCTCTTTACAGAGTCCAGTGAAAAATATTTTAGTGTTAGTGTTTAGTGTGAATTTATGTTGCGCGGTCTTCTAACTTTACGGTAACGTCTATACTTGACCTCATGACGCCACACTGTGCGGTTGCTGAAGTCTCATCAGCTTCTTTTAAAGTATTCGTTGTAAGCTGTTACTTTCAATATTCAGATCCTGTTACTCCTCGTATACATAATCTCCGTCATGTCTTGCGGTCACTCGCGGGCTGCAAAGTGATCGTTGGCGTGGATGTCAACCGATACCGAACGACGCTGCGCTGTTGAGGATTTCATTGCTGAGATCATCATCATCTCAGCGTTAATCCCGGTTACATCCGAAGCCTTTTCTAGCTCTGGAGTCTGGGGTCCGCTTTTACCAGTCTATCTGCTGATTTTTGGCGAAACTTCGACATTTTCCGTGAAGCGACTGCCGTCTGACCTCCACAACCCGAAGGCGATATCGAAGCATTGCAGCTAGACCAATTGTTGGATTTTTAAGGGCTCCAACAACCCGTAACGACTGCCATTAGATGTTCGTATGGCAACCGGAACCAACGGCTTAACGTGTTTTCCGAGGCACGACCAGACCAGTGCAAATATTCATATTCATGCATACAAATATTAGCACTGCGCGGGGATCGAACCCGTGCCTCCTTGCGCAGCGGCCGCGTTCGCTACCGCTACGCCACGGAGGCTGTCGATTTCATTGCTGAGATGAACCTATCGATTCATAATACCTCTGATGCACCAACTACTATTTGCAGCCAAATAGGCGAATCTTGTATTGACGTCACACTTTCTAGTGCCGACGTACGTTTGGATAGGTGGCGTGTCCTACCGGACGCGTCTTGTAATGATCATCGCCTGATCGTGTACGAATTTGTTCCTGGTTATATTCAGGGCCGTCTCATATTCCTGGTAATTTCAGATATAGATGTAAAGGCGCGAACTGGGAATTTTTTGGCTCGCTTTTTGCGTGTCACGCCAAAGAATTCACTCGGGACGGGCTGTCAGCCGAAGGAAGTGCTGACATTATGTCAGAAACCTTTACCTACTGTGCTGACATCGCCATTGGTCGTGGATCTATACCAATATTCGTAGATGTGACTGGTGGAGTGATTATTTAGTTGAACAGCGTAAAAGATATCGCAGAGCGCGTAGACAGTTAAATAAACTCAAGAGCCGAAACATTACTGGAGATCTTCTTACGTTCGCTTTAAATGCTTTCAGAGTTGCCAAGTCACGCTACAAAGCATCGGTGGAAAAATCTAAGGGGTTGTTGCGGAAAATCGTTGACAAACTTGACAGGGAGGGTCCGTGGTCTCCCTTATATCACGAATTTAAAGCTAACAGATCGATCGACCTTGCATACGTTCAAAACATTAAAGTCAATGATAAGCATACCACGGGCATAGAGGAAACAACAGAAGTACTAATTAATACACTTATCCCTGATGATTCACCGGCTAATGATAGCGACTACCACCAACAGATTCGAGCGTGGGCTCCTGTGCCACCTGAATCACCAATGTCAGACATACCATCTAATGACGAATTTATAAATATTGTTAGAAAACTACCGGTCAACAAATCATCAGGGGAAGATAAAATATCTAATAGGATGATTAAAGAGGCGTGTAAAACAGCGGGTGATGCCATCTTAACTGTATATAACCGATGCATTGCTGAAGGCGTTTTTCCTCGTAAATGGCGACGCGGTTTCATACGAATAATACCAAAGTATGGTGATAAACCACCGGATGATCCGAAGTCATATCGGCCTATCACACTTCTACCATCTTTGGGGAAACTTCTTGAGCGCCTCATCGTTCCACGTTTACTACGGTCCAAAATTTCATAGTAATCAATATGGCTTCACCATCGGTAAATCAAGAGTCAACGCGGCGCTTTCTGTCAGAAGAACCGTTAACCAATCGGAACACAAGTACGTGATTGGTATCTTTTTGGATATTTCTGGGGCTTTTGATAACGCTTGGTGGCCTATGCTGTTGTTAAAATTAAATACCCGCGGTTGCTATAGAAACATATATAATCTCGTTTACTCGTACTTTATAAACGGTTCCGCGGTACTTAGGCTCGGTCATTTTTCTAGTACTAAAGCACTAACCATGGGATGTCCTCAAGTTTCAGTTGTCGGTCCTTATTTATGGAATTTGGGTTTTGATGATTTCCTCGCGATCCCGCTTCCTTGCGGCTGTTCACTTACTGGTTACGCGGACGATGGCCTACTGCTCATTCAGTCAAGTACCCGAGCTGGACTTGAGAACTTGGCCCATACTTGCCTAAATCTAATATCTCAGTGGGGTGATCGTAACCGCCTAGCGTTTGCGCCGCATAAAACCTATCAACTTCTACTAAAAGGTAATCTTAAATCATTGCCTACTATTAAATTTAATAACGTTCCCGTTAAAAAACAGCAATCCGTATGCTACCTTGGTATGGTCTTAGAAAGGAATTTTTCATTTATCGAACATATAAAAATAGTTGGCGAAATAGCTAAAAGGAATTTTTATGCCCTAACTAGAATATCCAAAGCAACTTGGGGTCTATCATTCCTAACTTTAAAAACTATATATGGAGCTACCTACTTAGGATGTATGTGCTACGGTGCACCTGTTTGGGCCGATAGGGCCAGCATAGGGGCGGCGCGACGTAAACCGCTTCAAAGCCAACGTTTGGCATTGATATTTTTATGCAAGGCGTATAGAACAGTCAGTACTGAAGCCTTACCCGTTCTGGCAGGTGTACTTCCAGTCGATCTTGAAGTACAGCGACGTGCTTCAATATACTACTCCGCGAGGGGGGAGACTGACGTCTGGGAGGACCTCTTATCCGAATGGCAAAGTAGGTGGGATAATTCCATCAAGGGCCACCATCTGTTTTTTCCATCCGTTGGCGATCGGCTGGCTAAGACATGGCTGGAGGTTGACCACTGCGTTGCTCAATTTATCACAGGTCATGGCAACTTTAAAAGTAAACTATAGTCTTTTAAACTTGTTCCTTCGCCTTTGTGTCAGTGTTCTACATCGAACTGTGAATTTGAACAGCCCGCACATCACATCTTGTAGGAGTGTATTCTTTGGCAGAATGAACGCAATATTATGTTGGATAGTGTACAAGTTACATCCGGAGTTGTTTATTATACGGACCTTGTAGAAACTAGAACTAATGAACTAATTTCCGTGCGTTCAGGCGCTTTTGCCATACCTATTATTGGAATCAATTGTAACAGCAAATACCTACTTAGGACCCATTAACTTAATCAAATTAATTATTCCGTGGTGCTTGGCAATCTGGGCTTCTCCCAGTTGCAACAATGTCCCTTTGTGCCGATTGGCCTAGTTCTGTTCTGTCTCCTACTTATTATGGAGGGAAGTGGAAAAAATATCTTTTTTCTTACTCCTCCGCTATTCTTTTCTGATTAATTTCGTTGCGGGACCCAAGACAGTTGAATTGTTTCTCCGGGACTCGTCGAGCTTCATTGCTCGGCATTTTTCTGGCGGTCTTCACTGTTGATTCTGGCTTTCAGGAGTTGCAGTGGGTTGGGAACAGTGTGGAGGGTTTTGTCCCATAAGAAAAAAAAAAGGTGAAGGAAAGCATCTTGAAGAAACCTGGACTCTAGGTTTGAAATCGCCAACCCGCATTGAGCAAGCGTGGTGATTACGCTCAATCCTTCTCTGTATGAGAGGAGACGAGGACGATAAAAAAAAGGTTGATTTTTTAATTTTTTTCGGAATGCATTCTCACGGGAAGGGGCACCACCGCGCGCTGTAAACTGAAGTCCACGCGGACGGAGTCGCGGGCAACAGCTAGTCGTTTATAAACCATGCACATGGCATTTTTTGCTACATTTTTATGACCCTCCGTTCCTCGGTTTCAGTTCCTACCGGTTGTTATTCTCTAAGAATTCTTTTATTGCTTATTCTTCTACAAACTTCAGTCGCCCGAAGGTCTGTCAAGCTCTTGGATCGTATCGGCGTATCGTATTACTCATCAATTGAGTTGTGAAGATCAGAAAGGTAGTCACTATGTATGTAGGTAAATTACTGTGGAGGGATGAGGAACAGGGAGTAAAGTTCACTCATCCTCCGTAGAAAAGGGAGGATCCTCCGACCAGACGGGTGTTATGTCTGGCGGGCACTTGCCCAACAGTTGATTATGTGAAATTGAATGTATGCTAGTTGCGCGGTAAACTGTGCTTGCGAGATGTAAAATTCGTGTGACGTCAATACGACACGTTGTTCGCATGTGGCGGTTGCAGATACTGCTACATTACTATAATCCTCATGTAAATTACTGGTATTAAGCAGCATCCGGTTAAATTGGAAGCCGACGGTGTAGTGTAAAAAGGCTCTATCCCGGTTGTACGTTGGCGTGTTTTCTCATCATCATCATCTCAGCGTTTATCCCAGTCGCATCCGAAGCTTTTTCAGCTTTGAAGTCTGAGGTCCGCTTTTACCAGTCTAACTGCTGATATGGCTAAATTTCGACATTTTCCGTGAAGCGACTGCCGTCAGACCTCCACAACCCAAAGGCGATGCATTGCAGCTGACCAATTGTTGGACTTTTTGAGGGCTCCAACAACCCTTTAACGACTGCCACTAGATGTTCGTATGGCAACCGGGACCAACGGCTTAACGTGCTTTCCGAGGCACGACCAGACCAGTGCAAATATTCATATTCATGAATACAAATATTTGCACTGTGCGGGGATCGAACCCGCGCCACCTTGCGCAGCGGCCGCGGCCGCTACTTACCGCTACGCCACGGAGGCTGTCACGTTGGCGTATTTTCTATTCCACCTTTATTTCAAAGCCCCAGTTGCTTGAAGTCACTACCTTTTTCTTAGGTACAGTACGTGCCCATGAAAACCGCGTTGAGTTAACGGTATCTCTTTTGAGATTTTCGCGAATATCTCGAAAACTAGACCACATAGATCAAAATAATGATTTTTTTTATTTCCCCCTTTTGGTTGACACCTTTCGTATTTCTCTACAGATTAACCGAGTTGATTTCACGCAAATCGCAACCGATGTCTAGAATTGAATACAGAAACAAAATCATGAAACATAGGTATGCTAAAGTCTTCATATACTACATGGAACGAATATCAAGCTATTAATGTACTAGCGCGCTTTACCATCAACGATCGCATCACTGCTTACCATCAGGCGGGATTGCGGTCAAGCGCTAGTTTATAACTTAAAAAAAAAAGAAAAAAGCGGTACATATTGAGACAGATCAATAAAAACTCACAAGAAAATTACAATTGGTAAAGTATTAACCCTCTCTGGTCGAAAGCGCTGCTGTTGTTGGGTAACAGCCTGTATTTGGGATTTGGGCATCGGCGTAACACACTATCAGTAGCAATGGGTTTCATTTTGACGGTTCAACAACATTCATTGCTTTATTTACGTTGTTGAGCAGATACAGCTTCGAATATATGGAGCAATGAACTAGCAATATACTTCAAAATGATCCAATTGAAAGTAATAGTGCGTTACGCGATTGGGGTGCTGGTTAACAGCAATCAGGTTCCCTCACCCCCACCCTCCCTTTTACATAAGACTATACCATAACTAACGAAACGTGGGTGTACTTAAGGTCCACTTCAAAGATACATACCATGATTTTAACCTGGTTACACTACCAGAGATATACACGGGCATACAAAGAACCGTACTAAGCACATTGTAGCGACGATAAAAGGACGTGCATTAGATATGAAGCGTTGCATAGGAAGGACGCATTGGGAGCGCAGCGGCCACGGATGAGGTTGTCAATGGAGCATCTTGTAACGGGTTGAATACGGATGCAGAAAGCCAATGGACGTAATATACAACATTCAATACCTAGTTATAGTCGAACTCTGAAAGAATTAATACCTATTTTTCAAATTCCTCGGCATTAGAGTACCCTTTCAGTACCTATACAGTACCGTACCTATATGCATTGTGCAAACCATTTGAAATACATGTTTTAAATATTTATAATATAACTAAATTTTAGGGTTCATGCGTAAAATATTTTTATCATCAGTCCATCTACAACTTTTCCAGTAGTCGAGATTTACTATCGCAACCGCTCACCGTCTAGTCCTGACACGGTTCGCCTGCATTTCATTCGCTTACTCCTCGATGGCAACGCGGTGTCCCCATTTCAGTATATTTTATTCATAGAGAGCATTGTATGCAGTCGGCATGGCGTCATAATAACACCAGTAAAGTGCTCCAACGCTTTTGATGTTCTAAAACTCTGAACTACTTGCAATACATACTTTACGTTACATTATACGATACGTTTTGAGGACTTTGTGAATGAAACAGTGTACTTATCCTTGTTTTTTTTTTTTTTGTTTGGATGGTAAATCACCAAATGACTTCTCCCGCTCTGGGCGGAGCGGAAGGGCGTGTCAGACCTTTACTGACTAAAACCTACCCGTGTATCTTCTGCCTGTGCGACGGCCAGGGCAACGGTTTCTTGTTTAATCAACCTTGCGGGTTGGTTAAACAGGACCTGACCCAGGAGGCATCGGTCTTCGTCGACTCCATCAAGATGTGCTGACATCTGTTTGAGGCGCGCGCGAAACACGACGCGCCGCCAGTGTACTTATCCTCAAGTCAACGTACTGAATAGTATAAGTAGGTATAGCTAGTAAAATCAGCATATAATGTCCCCACTATTGAGACATGGGATAGCTCTTTGTGAGAGGGTTGATAGACAAGTCTTCAAAATTATTTTATATGCCTATGTTTCCTAGCGTTGTTTTCTTCACCATTAAGAAATTAATGGTGATGAAATAAATTACAACTAAACTAAACAACCGTTGCCTCTGAGCCAACATTGCCACTCCACGTACTGAATAATCCTGTATTATCTCCATTTCTTTTCACAGCTGTCTCCATTTCTGTTTTCTTCACTTGAAGTTGTATCGATCCATGATAGAAATAGTTTTGTAACAAGTACCGCCTGACCTCTGGGTCCTCTAGGGAATCCTAGTTTTTACCCAAAATAAATAGTTTCGACATTTTCGTTACCAGTCCTTGTACCCCCACGGGAAGCGAGTGGTAAAATCAATTTCTTCAAGACAAGAGAAATATAGTAGGCTTAGACATCAGATTGGAAATCCAAAACTAACTTGAATAGTTTTTCAACAATGGCTAGAGAAACGGTCGGTATAGTTGACTTTTATTGTAGCGGTATCTACATATGCCACATGCGAACCACGTGTCATACTGACGTCACACGAATTCTCCATCTCGCAAGCAGAGTTTACCGTGCATACAACTTCCCAACATCAACCATTGGACAAGTGCTTGCCAGACACCCGTCCGGTCGGAGGATCCTCCCTTTACTATGAGGGATGAGTGAAGTTTACACCCTGTTCTTCATACCTCCATATTATTATGCGTGCGTACATTATTATCATCAGCATCATATTATGAGTAGTGACGAAAAGTATGTCGGCGTTACGATTAGAGGAAAGAATTTTTTTCCAAGTCCCTAAAAAGCCAATGTTATACTAAACAATACGACCCGAACGTAACCCGTAACCAAGATTACTTCGAAAATAATAAAACCGAAGTGAAAGTACCACATAAGTAAGTTCCAATACATTTGGTATCTCTTGGTGTATCGTCTGGGAATCGAGCAATCGAATCGAATAACGGATAGAATAAGTCAAGAGCTGTATCAGACGCCCATTTCACGGATCATTTAGTCTGAGGTCGAGCGGCTCCGCTCAATTTGTACAATTGCTTACATGAGCCCGAGGACATGGAGTGGGAGGAATGGAGTGCTAATATTCTGGCTACCCATGCAACGGTGTTAATCGATATCGATTTCAACTCGCCACATTTGAAATTTTAACGTGAAAATTAGGTTCATGACTGAAAACTGACGCGATCACGACCATCTGACGAAGTGGTTTCTATCTCTATTTCGTTCCATTCTCATAACCCTCATTAGGGTTACCTCTCAACAGAAGAGGCATACCATTTCTTATTTTACAAAATGTCAATTTTATTAACAATATTCCGAGTCCACGCTTTTGTTCTTTGACTTCTGGTCCGTCTCAATGTTATGTTCATGCGACGTAGTTCTGGACCCAGATTGGCCGAAGCAACTAAAACTTAGCCGGAAGGGAATTCATAAACGAGTGTAGATGTAGTGATGTTCCACAAACGATGACACACATGACATTGTGAGCTGTCCTGTCGCCTATGTATTACAGGAGCTGATGAACCTTACTGAGAGAGATGAACAAACATAAACTTGCTGATGTTGACAGGAGATACAGGAGAGATTTACGGGGCAACGTTTTATTGCATCCATTGCCACTCTAAGAAGAACTTGAATAGTTAGCACTTTATTCGTATACCTCGTGCATGTTTTTTGACAATAAGTAGCAGTACTCCAATGCTTTATCTACAATCAATACTCGCTTATTGGCTTTCAATTCGATCGCGGAGTTGCATCAATCATATTGCGTAATCTTTAAAGTAGGTACTTTAACGTTGTGCTTTATGATCGTAAGATGGTTTCGATAGAGTTGAGTGAGGGATTGTTAATAAATGCAATAATGTAATTCTGACGTATTGTTCTTTGTAGATTTAATGATTAATAGCAGTTGTCATGATGGTTCGATTGGCAAGATACAATGTGACTTTTTAAGCTGGTATGTATTTTTTGAGTTGTTATCTTAAAAATTACAAGCATCACGATTTTGACACAAATGTTGAAAAGTGAATACCTAGTTGTTTTAAACAACTAAGCTGTTTTAAACAACTGGGTAAGATTCACTATCCTGTGAAGATAAATCAAATTTGTCATTATTTTTTCATATTTTAACTGTTTATTATGGCATCATAAGTTCTTTTAAAAGCTTCCACAAAAGGATGATTTAAAGAAACTGCTTCATGAACACGTTTTTGTTCATGAACGTGCGTGATGCGTGTGAAGGGAAATAAGAAGGATTTGGTGGAAAGGTACAACAATAAAAATAATTGACTAAATTGCTATTTTTTTAATATTCTTCTTCTTCTTCCAGCCTATAGAGGTCCACTGCTGGACAAATACCTCACCCAAGGCTTTCCATGATGACCGGTCTTGTGCTGACCGCATCCATCGGCAAATCCCCCAATGTAATATTATTCAGTTCAATAAAATAAAAAAAGCTATTTCAAAATGCTTTACTATATGCGCTCTTCGAGCAACACAGGTAGTGTTGCTCGAAGTATGCGCTAGTATAACTGCACTCTGGTGACTGATTATTGCAGTATAATCCCATTTTATCCGATCCTATTCTAGAAGAATAGATTCAGATGACGACACCCTTGGCACAGTGGCTGACGAACGACTGCTGCGCTGGTATCGCGGGTTCGATTCCCGCACGGAACAAATATTTGTATGGCCTACAAGTAGTTGTTCCGGCTCTGGCTGTTTGTGTCATCATCATCATCTCAGCGTTTATCCCGGTTGCATCCGCGGCTTTCGCGTTGGAGCCCGGGGTCCGCTTTCTTACTTAATTTCCTCCATTTCGCGCGATCTTTAGCATCCTGTGGTGAGAGATTGTTGGCACGCATGTCATCTCTTACAACGTCAAGCCAGCACTTCTTTGGTCTGCCTTGCTTGTTCCGGCGGTGGTTTGTGTATGTGAGTTGCACCCACGATACAGGAGTAATTTCTATTGCGGGGTAAAGTTAAAAAAAAAATCACGGTCAGTTAGTAGATAATTTGCTTGTAGATAAGTTGATAATTTGTTAGAACGGTCTTTAAACTCTCTGGTGACGACAAGATACTAATAGAATAAATTGGAAACAATCGCCGTTGAATCAAAATGATTGAATATGCATGATTAATAGATTCTAGAGTTATTGACTGTTCATGTATGCAAAATATTATTTGAAACATGTTTAGTGGAATATTACCATAATATTACACTGTTCCAAATACACCTAATATTATCTTGCTAGGAATGTTGATTTTCATAATGCGGTTCCAACATTTTCTTAATTGGAGAATACATAATCAGCCTATATTGTACCCACTGTTGGAACACAGGCCTCCTCTCGATGAGAGGAAATGGGCCGTAATCTACCACGCGGGCAAAGTGCGGGTTGGTAGATGTGACATGTCTTCGAAGTTTTTGATCTCTAAGATCTCTGGGTCAAGGTTGCGGGTTGGTTAGAAAAGAAACCGTGGCCCTGGCCGTCACACAAGCAAGTGAAGAAACACGGGTGGGTTTTAGTCAGTAAAAGACATTTGAAGATTTCCCATTTCAACAAAAAAAAAAAAAAAAACACGCAATGTTTTCCTTCGCCGTTTTGATAGCAGTGGTGATAAAATTTACACAAAGTTAAGCACCTGATGGGGTTCGAACCTACGACCACACAAGCCAACTTGTAAGTCGCGGTCGATACCACTAGGCTACTACTGCTCTCTCTCTCTCTCTCGCAACAATTAATACCTTAATCTAGTTGGGGAATGTTTATAAAAAGCAATATAAAGCACTCAAGTGAATAATTAAAAAACAACAATCAGAGAGAGGAAACGTCTTATTTATTAACTTGTGTAGGTACAGTCACCAAAGAAGATAACCAGCACCCTAATTGCGTAACAAGCTGTTATTAAAAATTGAAATTATTTTGAATCTAATCGCTAATCCATTATTCCATATCTTCGGAAATAGGGATGTATCCAAGATATGATAATCAAAAAAATAATTAGTCCGTCTTATATATATAAAAAAAAAATGAAGACCCGTATTTTTATTTTGCCAATATTACCAAAAACTACTGAGATATAGCGTATTAAAGTTACGGAGTGGGGGGCTAATTACGTTACGCCGTGGTATATTTTGTACCACGGCATGACGTCATGCGACATTTCAAATCAATACAACGTGTAAAATAAAGGGTATATACATACCAAGGGCATGGCATCTTTAGATGATATCAAACGATATCGGAAGGGTTTCAACTCAAAATAAAATACACAAAAAATTGGTACCAAATTTTCGGATTCGTGTGTTTCTTAAAATAAAATCATAACAAACGTGGCAGCACACTACAAACGTTAATAACTACTCGTTACCCGTCACGTTACTTGCCAAAATCCGATAAATGTCTTCAATATCTCTGTGCGACTAGTATGATAGTAGCCTATCACAGGCGGTGTTTTTCCTCATAACTTCCTAACATAAAGAGATAGGATTAAAAAACCCTTCCAATATCGTTTGATATCATGTAAAGATGCCATGCCTTTGTTATGTATATACCCTTTATGTTACACGTTGTATATCTTCTTATGTATTTGAATGAAAGAAACAATAAAAAATACGTGTTCAATATTTTTTATAAATCTATCTGATGGACAATAAATTATTTTTTAGGATACACAATTATGTCTGCTCAACAACGGTAAATAACGCAATGAATGGTGTTGAACTGTCAAAATGAAATCCATTACTACTGATAGTGTGTTGCGCAATTACCCTGCTGGGTCGTCTGGAGGACACTGATGGATGTGTTCGAATGAAATTAAATTTAAGTAATGGAAAACAAACAGAAACCTTATCAAATTAAATTTAATTCGAAAATATCTCTCAGTTGCTTACTTTACTAAGCTTAAACTATATCCGATGACCCTGGTTACTTATCACCTTTGCTGTCCGTACACGGAATTTTTTTTACCATCTTTCCTTATTTGCCCACCTACACATTGCCGATTTGTAGTGAAAATCTAAATTGTTTATTTTTTAATTTCTAACTAATTTATTTAATCAAAATAGTTACCATTTTTTATCTATATATTGCTGCCAATAGGAAGATCAATTATGCTTTTGCGATAGAACTCTAAGGATCTAGACTGCACAAACTGGGTGAAAGTATTTTTTACTGCCTCCTGGGAAGAAAACTTCTTGTCACGTAGATAATTGTCCAAATCACTAAAAAGGTGGTAGTCTATTGTAGAAGGTCTGGTGAATACGGAGGATGACGAATGGTTTCTAACTATAGTTCCTGAAGGGTAAAAATGGTTTCTCGTGCTGTATGAGGTATCACGTTGTCATGGAGCAATAATGGTGAAGATCGA
Organism: Sesamia nonagrioides; assembly: GCA_017933935.1. Taxonomy (NCBI): domain Eukaryota; kingdom Metazoa; phylum Arthropoda; class Insecta; order Lepidoptera; family Noctuidae; genus Sesamia; species Sesamia nonagrioides. Next base: position 471,072 of record JADWQK010002191.1, read on the forward strand.
TTAATGAGTCGGAGCTGTTTTAATGCTAGTTTTGCCAATATTGTTCGTAGTTTGGCACAATAGACATCTGTCGTTAATGGTTGACCAGGTCGGAGAAAACTATAGTGGATAACACCACGCTGAGACCATTACCTTTTTATTGGTATGTTTTGGTAGAAACTGTTGTGGCGTTGACCTGGGGAGTAGTCATTGCATTTTTCTTTTACGTTTATTATAAAGAATCCACTTTTCATCACGTCACAATTCGATCCAATATTCCTTCATTTCTGTACCGATTCAACAAGGCAACACAAGTTTTAACACGTGTTTCTTTCTGCAGATCAATCAAATCATGAAGCACTCATTTTTCGTATTTTTACATGCTTTTTATTAGCTTCACTTGTATGTTTGCTTGCTTGCTTGTTTGTTTGTTTGTCCGTCTCTAACTCTTTGGACTACGAGTGAGCGTCTCATTACTGTAAAATGTCCCACCGTTTTGAACAAGTTCGTTCGTTTATTTATTTTTTTTTAAGAATATCGAACTAAAAAGTTGAAAATAAATAATACTTACTTAGTTTAAAAAAAACTAAAAAAGCATGCTTTTAAAAAATATCAAACTAAAAAGTTAAAAATAATTAAAAAAAAAGAGTGAGACGCTTAATATTCAAAAATAGCACAAAGCGCCTCACGCTTTTTTTAAAATTATTTTTAACTTTTTAGTTTGATATTTTTTAAAAGCATGTTTATAAGTTTTTTAAACTGTATTTATTTTATTTTACTGATTTCACGCAAATCAGTCAATATTGTGGATAAAGATATTAAGCCATGTCGCTAATTCCTGTCTATTTTAACTAGGATCGGCTTCCACCATCTCTCTTAATTCATCGTTATTCACCTGTGTGGGCGGTCATCCTCGTGGCTCTTTCTTCAAGTTCGAACTTTCCATCACTAAAGCGTTTAAACCAAAATCGCACGGTGCGTTCATTAGTAGAACTCTCTTTTCATTGATATTGTGGGCTGTTTCTGCCACGTCTGAACTCGTATTCAAAAATCACTCAAATTTTCGCAGTATCCATCTTTCATGTCTAAGTTGAATAACAAAAACAATTGAATGTCGATATTCAAATATTTCATTCTTTTTAAAAGAAGAACATGATAGAAACCGTGTGAAAAAAAGTTTCATTCGAAAACCCCAAACCATGAAGATTCTATGTAAATTCAATGAACCTCATCAGTATCATCATCATCATCATCAGCCTCTACTCATCCACTGCTGGACAAAGACCTCCTTTATGGCAAGTCAACAAGATCGATCCTGAGCAGTTTGGATCTAGATTCAAAGAACCTATTGCAACAAAATCCCCCAATAAATTAAAGGCGCATTTCGTGTTCTTCTATATTCTGCAATTCTCAACCTTAGAAGCATTACGGCGCATGTATAATAGTTCAACGTCAGAATCAATGGGTCGAATCATATGTCCAACTACCTATGAACATCGGTATCTCTCTTGGTTGTTTGCCCTTCAGTATAGACGGAAGTATAACCGCTGTGATTTTATAATTGGCTAATAAACAGGTATAAAAGCATGTAACTCGATTTATCTAAGAGTTAAAAAAATAATTAAATAAATTTTGTAAGGTATATGGGTATGTACTACATTCAATTTCATATTAAACTTAACAATTTTAAAGATATCTCCATTTGTCAAGTCGAATCAGTTTGCTAATATTCTTATAAATATTATAAAACCCATCTACCTAGCCTGATTCAACCGCATGCCTGAACCATAGAAACAACTGTAACTGAAATCCTAATCTTTTCCTAGAACTTGTGCTGGAACGGTATCTCCTAACCTGCAGGTCACAGGCAAGAAAATTCTCGAAACAATTAGTACTTTAATCTTCAGTACCTAGTGTCAGTGCTGTGGGTCAACTGGAGTCAACACGACATTGTGGCTTCCGCGAAATGCAGTTGAGTTGCAGGCTCAAAGCCAGAGACATTGTGCAAGCATTTCCATAGACAAAATATCTTTAAAGGATGTCATAGCTTGAGTCGATGGAAGTCGTAAAATAGTTGCAAGAAGCAATCGATATAGATAAAAGTCAATACGGTGTTTGAGTCACGAGGCATAAAGATTGATGGAAAACGAGAATTATGACGTAAACTTAAACGTAAACGTAGAGTGTTATTGGGTTTTTCGATCGGGAATTCCTCAATCTGGGCCAATTCTTCTCATTTAAATCAAAATCTATTCGTTATGGAAATTGGTCTCCTGTGTGCCTACCATGAGTTTTCATTACGAACCTCGATCATACGCATCGACCGCGTTTGGCGCTCTCATTGGTTGAGTTCTTACAAACTTCAAGCGGACCAATCGATGAGTAAAACGCGGTCGATATCGATCGAGTCTTCGTAATGAAAACTCATGGTAGAGCCACTGGTGACTTTACGCTAGTTATTTGAGTGTAACACTTCTGCCTAACCCTGTGAGCATGCAGGCGTGATGTCATTTTACTCAAACTCTTTGTTAAAGATTTGTTTTTGTTGATAAGGATTCTCTCCATCAAAAGTTGGGTGAAGTAAGCTTAGCGAGAGAGCTCTCAATTGGTACGTCTGAAGTCACGGCATTTTGCTGAGCGGCGACCAGGGGCCATAGTCTGCTATTTTTATAAATTTCATTAAATTTCATCATCAACATTGAAACACAATTCCAATGTCATTCCCTTATGGTTGTGCTAAAAATTCGTAAAAACCAAAATCAATTTTCCTTGTATAACATAGGTAGTGAATACAGTTCTTAAATTTATGTTTATAGGTCGCTATGTTCTAAATTCATAATCTGCTAAATTCATAATTATCGGTCAGTCGTCTCGTAATGGAATGGTGATAGTATTGCCTTATTGCCATTATTATAAAACCCGTTTGTAGGTATAAATGATTTTCTAAAAACTACCACTCAATTTGAACTTTTTTTTAATGTGCGTGTGTGTGTGGTGTTTCAGTGATTGACCACTGGAAAGTGATAATGACGCCATTTTGTTAGTAGATTAAGAAACTTGTCAACATCGATCATTATGAGATCACTGATCGACCATTCTGACACTATTATAATAGGAGATGGCCTACGCTTTCGGTCTAGCACTATCTCTTTCCTCATAGATGATTGATGATTTTGAGAGAGATAAAGATAGACGAAACTTCGCTTCCTCTATTTCTTTCGGAGTGCCACAATTCTCATCTCAAAGGCGATGTATAAAATGGTGTTATCTTTGACACGGAATAAGACAACAGGAAAACATCGTTTTCTTTTTCGTGTTTGAGTACGAGGCTTTTGAGTGTATTGGTAATTTATGTATTTTTTTATTATTGTTTACTTGTAATGTGTGTTCTATTGGTGCGGAATAAAAAAAAATCTTTCTTTTTATTTATTTCTCTTTCAATAGTGTCAATCCCTTAGCACTAGTTGGAATGCAGTGTGCCACGTTCACTTAAATTTTTACGGTGAAATGGTTACAGAATCACTGCGCTGCATTCGCTGTCAAGCTTCAGCCTTGCCTTTTCGAATTTTAAATTTCGTCTGCGAGAACCAATTTCTGGAAAATAGCAATACACTTTGGGCGAATTTCAAGTTTTACAGTGTAAATAAAATTTGCAGCTTTTCCATGTTTTGCATTTTTAGACGTTAATTTTATTCCATGGATAGAGACTTTGGTTGAAACAGTCCTTAGTCCGGCTCAATTATTAATTATAATTAATTGCTGATAATATTATCAGTACGGTCTTCTAAGACGCGATCATCTTAATAACTGTAATAAAAAACTTACCTAACTGTAATATTTAAACAAAAAGCCGTAACTTACTGTATAGTATAATCAGTAATAAAAGTCGATAAACACTTTACTTTTCGAAATCTTAATTACTGAGCAACTTGTTGGCCTCAGTTGGGATCATTCGGACCGCCCATTGGTTCGTTCAGTCCAAACGATCCGAACTAGTCGCAATCATTTGAGAAAAATGTGTTCGCCGATCAGGGGGCCGGTTAAAGTTATGGCTTAGTTTCGATCACATTTCGTATCGCGCTAAAGTTTTATTTCGATTGAAGTAAAATCAATGTATGAGTGATACATTTCGTCAGATATAATAATTAAAACTAAATAAATTATAAGTAAATCTAATCGTTTATACGTAAGTTTGAGAAATGGCACAGAAAAAGTTAGCTTTGTTTCAACTTTTACATTTGCAGCGGTTACGTTCCTATTGCGATCCAGTTATGGTTTAACCATGTGTCAAAAGGTTAGCGCGATATTTATCTCTTCTGTAACTTTTAGCTTTTCAATTTTATGATGCAAAAAAGTACATTATCAAATAAATTGATGTATTTTATTGCTGACCGTGCCCACGACTTAGGAGGTCAAAAATGGACCGTGCTCAAAACCACTACGGTAGAATAGCGGATTTTGTGACCTCAGGGCCAGTTCCTGTTCATGTTATATTAACCGCTAAAGATAAACACAAGTTATGACAAACCTATTATGGTTGAAACGTTTTCTAGGAAGTGAAAAGGCAATAAACTGTGGAGTCAGGTTCCCACCACAAAGTAACGCGGGCTGGAGTGTAAGCTGCATAATGTCGCCTCGCTTGTCTTTATAATAAATAACATGATGAAAATAGCTTAGAAGTTGACGGCAACTTTGAAATACGGTTTTACAAGCTTATGTTATCTACCCAGATTTGTATTATACAGCAACTTTTAAAGCAAATTTTGCGTCAGACTTCTATGATTCACATTTGTCGTCCTCCATGGCGCAGCGGTCGACATGCCTGCGACGTGGAGGCCCCGGGTTCAATACCCGGCCAGGTCATGATGGAAAATGATCTTTTCCTGATTGGCCTGTGTCTTGGATGTTTGTATTATAAAGTATAGTATCGTTGAGTTAGTATCCCATAACACAAGTCTCGAACTTACTTTGGGGCTAGCTCAATCTGTGGGATTTAAAAAAAAAAATTGCAGTGGCAACAGAGCCCCTGAGCACAGGGTCCTCGGCCCCTGATTAGCAAAACTCGTACTGACCTAGCAAAAAGGTTCCACCTTCAGAACAAACAGCTGTACCTAACAGTACTAATATTATATAGTCGATAGCCTTCCTTAAAGAAATAATCTACAAAATGTAAAAATAAAATAAAATCCGTTTTGTTACATCTAGACAATACCGCGTTCAAACAATAAATAGATAAATAAAGGACAGCCATTAAATTATAGTTATGTAGTCTTTTTGAGTGACAACATCAATGAATGTTAATGACTAAATTAGTCCCAGAAATCAATGTGAGAAACTACACTAATTATTATTAATAGTAACGTAATTATGTAGCCCAGCCCTACAAACCGCAGTGATTAGTCAATGTGTACAGTCGGGTAGTCAGCTGTCGTAGCCGCCGCCATGACAGGTGCTCTGCGGCTACATGCGTGCCGTGGACGCTGCTTATAATTAGAACTAAACGGCTGGAAAATTGTTCACATGTTTTTTTAGTATTTACAATTACTTGAAGGGTAGCTAAAAACCTACAACGCTCGCTCGTCACCACTTCAAAACCATTGTAAAGCCCCTGGAAATCCTTTTTTTTCGTGGGGACATCCTCATGGTTGCACTCCATCTGTGCGAGCGGAGTGAGAAACATGCTCTCTCTCCTTCTCTGCAGCCTCCTTTGCATGCATCACCTCCTCGCTTAAAAGGCCACAGTAACCCACGCTTCTTCGCTTCCGATCATGAACTGTGCGACAGTCGGAAGCGAGAGATCACCCGCACCAAGTGTCGCGACAAGGGCACTGTTGGGCCCAAGCTGAGCACTCCTCCAGCACAAGTTGTGCCATGTCTTCGTATCAATTCGTGCGGTGATGCCCCAGGAACACCTGTCTCCCGGTAAGTTTCCCGGTCGATTTTTTGTAATCCTATATTTTATCCTACTAAAATTTCTTATGACCTTTAGTAAAACTTTCCTTTCAAGGAAGTTTCCCTGTCATCCTGTATATCAATACGTATTTCATAGAGCGTCGCGAAAACTTTCGACTTTTCTGGCGGGAAAAGTAATTCACAGTAAATCCACTTATGAAAGTGGATCGGATCCAAAAACGATCAAACTTTCGTCTTTAATAAACTCCTTTGGTTAGTTAAATTCTCATTTATGAGATTTCAAAGCCTACTAAAATACGTCGTTAAAAATATTAAAATACCGTTAAATATGTTCAAAGTCATTAATAATAAGTAACAACTCAGTTTGATGCCAATTTACACGTAAATAATATCTTTGAACAAAAAGCTCCGCCGACAATTATACCAAACGGCAATAATTTCACTGCGTGAATTCTTAATTATAATTAGGAACGAACAATTATAATTAAATTTATCATACTTTTTATCGGCGATAAAAACAATAATTTTAAATGTTTGAAATCTTTAGATGAATATGTCCCGCGGCGATGTTATATGTGAAAGACATCGTGTGGGTGAAATACGGTGTATTTGAAGGTTTACTCATTAGTTATAACATCGACAACCATTGATATAATATTAAACAGATATGATATGCTCTAACAAATTAACCAAAATAAATGTGCCGATCGGAGCAGCAGCACACACATGCAATTTTTTTTATTCTGCGTACATTTCACACGTTGGCACAGTGTGAGTGAGATGGGGCGCAATCTAAAGCATAGAGAAGAAAAAGATGGCTAGTGTTTGTCGTTTGCGCTTAAATAGAATCGACGAAAACTAAAGCGACTTGCTGGACTTACCTCCTTTTGTACGCTTCATTTTCAGTGCGCTAGTGACATTTCTATCTTAGTTTAATATTATATCAATGATCGACAACAGTATTAGTAATTGTTGGAGATACAATCGGGTAAGGCTGATTGTTTTGTATGGTGTTCATAATTAAAATATAGTTTCCAAATCACAATGAACTTTATTCACAAAGCCGCCATTACAGTACACATGACAATAGATAAACATAGACTTGCCTAGAGATAAGTAATGCTTGATGATTAATACCATAGATATAATATAGACTATTTTTATTACAACACTGATGAAACTTTATGTAACCTTATAAGTATCTTATTCTACAAGAAAAGATACAAGAAACACTAAAGATCAAGTTATGTTGCCTTGGACCGGAATGGGAACATTTTTTTTTTTTTTTTTGTAAATGGCTTTTTGAACTTTATGCCAATATTGTAACGCATAAATTAAATATACACACACATACGCATCTACGAGGTTGAGTTTCGGCATGAACAGAGTTTAGTTTTTTGCGACAAACTGCAACTAGGTACGAGAGAAACCGAATGTGCATTCGGGAGTTTTCGCGTTCTGATCGGTCATGTTTGGCGCGTTGAATGAATAAATGAATCCTATCGGAGTCAAAACCGTGATTCGCTTGTTTGTTTTGTTTTGTTGTGGTAGCGGGTTTTCGAGTGATTGAGAGCCCATCCACTTAAATACTTATTGTGGGTATTTTTAAGGTGCAACTAATATGTTTTTTTCTTAAATAAAGAATTTATGTTGATTATTAATCATCATTCATCCATTGTTCACTTAACTAAATTAAAGTTCAGTGCTTGTTTTTCTTTCCATCTCATTATGAAAAGGACGGAAGATAAATATTAATTTAGTCCTGTCAAATTAGTCCGCGCTTGACAGCCTCCATGGCGTAGCGGTAGCGGACGCGGCCGCTGCGCAAGGTGGCGCGGGTTCGGTCCCCGCACAGTGCAAGTATTTATGAATATGAATACTTGCACTGGTCTGGTCGTGCCTCGGAAAGCACGTTAAGCCGTTGGTCCCGGTTGGCCTACGAACATCTAGTGGCAGTCGTTACGGGTTGTTGGAGCCCTCAAAAGTCCAACAATTGGTCTAACTGCAATGTTTCGATGTCGCCTTCGGGTTGTGGAGATCAGACGGCAGTCGCTTCACGGAAAATGTCGAACTTTAGCCATATCAGCAGTTGGACTGGTAAAGCGGACGCCAGACTCCAAAACTGAAAAGGCTTCGGATGCGACTGGGATTAACGCTGGGATGATGATGAAATTAGTCCGCGCTTGACGTAAATTGAAGTATTTTTTTTTGTTTGTATGAATAGGCTCTTAATAAACTAGGGCGCTTTACCATCAACGATTGCATCACTGCTTACCATCAGGCGGGATTGCGGTCAAGCACTACCTAACCTAAAAAGTATTTAGAGGTAGTGTTTAATTGAAAATATACCTTCTATTTTCCTATTAGCTTCTAACTTGTTTGTCTATAAATCTCTTTAATGAGTAAACGATGTACATAATATATCTTTACCTGGATTATCCTAATCTGTCCTGTCCTGTTTTATCCTAATGGATAACCTGTAGGTAAAAACAAGTGTGTCTAAAACATAAAGATGTCACTTCATATTGTTGTTTTGTTTGGTATTCTAGTACTTAGAATAATAAAAAGTAAAAAAACTAAAACCCAACTACGACAAAAAACGTCGCTGAAAAAGTATAAAACAAGATTTTCAGAATACTGAACTGAACAAAGTTGCTAATGTAGTTACAGGTAAATGGACACAGTAGACTCTACCAAGATGCTTTCGTTGTAAATTGTCAATAATGTCATACAATACTATTCTGAAGTATGCAATATTCACCATGTAGAGATAAATTTTCATGTTTGGAAAGGCGTAGTCACACGTTGTCAATATGCTACGGTAGGTAGCATTATGTAACGTGTGACTACGCCTTTCCAAACATGAAAATTTATCTCTACATGGTGAATATTGCATACTTCAGAATAGTATTGTATGACATTATTGACAATTTACAACGAGCATCTTTAGTCTACTGTGTCCATTTACCTGTAACTACATTAGCAACTTTGTTCAGTTCAGTATTCTGAAAATCTTGTTTTATACTTTTTCAGCGTCGTTTTTTGTCGTAGTTGGGTTTTAGTTTTTTTTACTTTTTATTATTTGTACTATTTTGGTGTTAAAGTGTATTTGTGGCGCATAATATTAACAAAAGTTAAATTGATGAACTAAAAACTAGGTACTTGACATATTACATCTACACGCACATCATCATCATCACAGCGTTAATCCCAGTCGCATCCGAAGCCTTTTCAGCTTTGGAGTCTGGGGTCCGCTTTACCAGTCCAACTGCTGATATGGCTAAACTTCGATATTTTCCGTGAAGCGACTGCTGTCTGACCTCCACAGCCCGAAGGCGATATCGTTGCATTGCAGTTAGACCAATTGTTGGACTTTTGAGGGCTCCAACAACCCGTAACGACTGCCACTAGATGTTCGTATGGCAACCGGGACGAGCTTAACGTGCTTTCCGATGGACGACCAGACCAGTGCAAATATTCATATTCATGCATACAAATATTTGCACTGCGCGGGGATCGAACCCGCACCTCCTTGCGCAGCGGCCGCGTTCGCTACTGCTACTCCACGGAGGCTGTCAACACTTCTACTGATCAATAATATTTTAAAACCGGTAAAACAGGCCAGCTTCCTATCCGACTACTCTGAGAAGAAATACCGATACAAAACTCAGAGGTGACGTCGTTTCCCGAAATCCTGTGACGATGACCGTATGTCCGGTCCGGTATAGTTAACACCAGTTTTGTTAACACCAGTCAATTGCCGACTACCGTCCGTGGGAATCACGCTTCCCGATAGATCACGTCACCACTCCAATGATATATGACGTGTCATTGCTCAATATCGCTCGTTACAACACGCGTGACGGTATGACACGTCTCGAACTCTGCATGTTATGGTAACGAGTGTCGCACCAATTATATTTGATCACTGTCACATATGCTGCTCTGACGGCCCTACGAGTAGGGCTGTCGCGTCTTATATAGATGTTACGTTTTGTACGGTTAGCAACATACATCGCTTAGCACCAAATTATTAGGTAACGTAGTTTTTGACATTTTGACAGCATCTGTGGCCTACCGGTAGCGAACGCGGGCGCTGCGCAAGGAGGCGCGGGTTTGATCCCCGTGCGGTGCAAATTTTTGTTTGCATGCATATGAATATTTGCACTGGTCTGATCATGCCTCGGAAAGCACGTTAAGCCGTTGGTCCCGGTTGCCATACGAACATCTAGTGGCAGTCGTTACGGGTATTTGGAATCCTTCAAAGTCTAACAATTGGTCTAACTGCAATTCTTCGATATCACCTTCGGGTTGTGGAGGACAGACGGCAGTAGCTTCACGGAAAATATCGAAGTTTAGCCAAAATCATCAGTTAGACTGGTAAAGCGGACCCCAGAGTCCAAAGCTGAGATGATGATGATGAGTTTTTGGCATTTTATAGTAGAAGTTAAGAGATAGATAGAATCAGAATGCTTATGACTCATTGATTCGATTATAATAAAAAAAACTTTGGTCAGTAATTAAGATTTTGAAAACTAAAATACTAATTGACTTTTATTGCTGACTGTACGTCGAATGATAGAGTTTTAGATAGAATTATAGTTTTGATGAAACCGAGAATTCAATTTTCATAAATTGTGGTACCGACTTACCGTAGCCCCTGGCACAGGCACCGTACCTTGGGCCAGGGTAAGTCAGTGCCTCTACGCTCTCTCGTACGGTCTCGGTATCTGAAGGAACACGGGTGAGTTTTAGTGAGCAAAAGTCACGCCCGTCCTCTCCGCCCAGATATATATGTAACTTCAGGGATATGTCTGAATATTCTCTGGATCTTTTTTTGAGCAACTGGATTTTGAACAATTTTTCCCGAAATTGTACTTCTGTTATAATTTTATGAACTTAAACGATTCATTTCTGATTCGATCACGCAGAGAAACTCCGAGCATAGCTCTTTCCATTGCCCTTTGTGTGACTCTGAGCCTTCGTATGAGGCCCATTGTAAACGACCATGTTTCAGTTCCGTAAGTCATCACTGGCAACACACATTGGTCAAGGACTTTAGTCTTGAGACACTGCGGTATCTTGGACGACGAGAAGATATAGCGTAGCTTCCCGAACGCTGCCCAGCCGAGCTGGATTCGACGAGACATCTCTTTCTCGAAGTTGGACCTACCTAGTTGGACTGTTCTTCCCAGGTATATATACTCGTCAACAACTTCGAGTGCAGAGCAACCAACTAGAATTGGAGTGGGTGCGATAAGGTGGCCCGATTACCTTGGGAAGGTCGCGGGAAGCCGATGGATGCGGGCAGCACAAGACCGGTCGGCGTGGACAGCCTTGGGGGAGGCCTTTGTCCAGCAGTGGACATCTATAGGCTGAAGAAGAAGAAGAAGAAACGATTCATAGTTTGTAAGTCGCAGGTAACATTCTGTACATTCTGCCCACCTCTATCAGAGACAGCGCGAGTTTTATGTAATGGCGTTATTCCTTCATTTTCTAATAATCTCGTCGAAGATAACAATTGCAAAAGTCCCAAAACTCCCAGTAGACACAGAGCAAATAATCAAACTTTTCCCGTTACTTATTCGGAGCTAATCTTTCATCAGCATCGGATTCAATTCGCGCCCGAGACTATCTGTCGTCGAGAACAACGAAACTTGGAAGATTTGCTCCATTGAACCCGTGGAAAGGCCAAATTGTTCCTGAAAAGTGATTTTAGTTCGTTTTATGTGGGATCTTTTGTTACAGCCGAGACTTTAAGTGGTTTCTTAGCTGTTTTAATTTCAATAAAGTTTTCAACACCAACATAAATTGCTCTAGAGATTAACAATTTTAATAATTATAATTCAAATTTTCTTACATCCTGAAAGGTTTTTGACATTGGTTTTCGCTAAGATGAGATTAAAGTCCAGTTAAGTAGTTAGGGCCTCTAATGGCCACCTACGAGTAGCCATATCAAAAAAAAAAAATAAGATGAGATAGCGACATGGACTGTAATATTTTTATGCATGTACGAGTTTGAGAATTGGCCTTCTTAAACTTCGTTTAGATGAAGTGAGCGGTCATTCAACCACCGTGAAAACAAAAGAAAAAGACAACCCGCAACCCTGACTCAGAAGGCATCGGTCTTCGTGGACCCCGTCACGATGGGCCGACATTTCTTTGAGGCGCGCGTGAAACACAACGCGCCATCGACTCGGGCCTGGTCCTTACCAGGCGGCGAGCTGTCCACTGCTCACCTCTATTGCCGGGAGTTCGATGATGTCTCCCGACCAAGGCGTCTCCTGCACTACATCTCACTGCAGTTCAGTTTGCGCACTGGTTGAAAATTTATCCCGTATATTATTTGTTTATTTATTTTATTCTTACAGTCTAATATTACCATAAACATCATTAATTGACAGCACAATTTGCTAATTACCAGCTTCCATATATATACATATATCTAGTTACAAGAACTTTATTTCGTTATGTACGTACTTTAACAGCGATTTGCAAACCAAGAGAAAACAAAAATGTTAAAAAAATAATAAAAAATGACCAAATAATATTATAGGACATTCAGTCACATGACTCGTTATTTCTGTGAATCTACCTGTCCCTATCACTTTGAAACCTATGCCCTCCTCCGGAGAGCCCCAGATATTAGTTTACCTCCTGCCCTAAAACACGTGCAAACCCTAACAAAGGAAGGACGAATTCATTAGACACACGTCCCAGTTTAATTTGGGCCCATTCCGAACACTATTGTATTATTTATTGCTGTTCAATCCATTTATGTTACTATGACAGCTGCTGAAGGTTTCAGATCATACAAAGTTCACATTACTTTAGGCTACAGTGTCGGGTCGACGAAACCTAGTTTTACATATGCTAGACGGATGAGAGATCTGATTCTGACACGTAAACTGAAAGATGTTTCATTTTGGGACACCACTATATACGCTATATAGATAAAAAAGAAAAAATTAAAGATTTTCATAGAAATACTACTAAATTAATTTGAATGAAAATACAAATATATATAACTAGCTTCCGGGCTTCGCCCGCGTGGAGTTCGGTTATATCGCGCTTTTTAGACTTCCCTCGGGAACATCAAATTTTTCCGGGATAAAAGCCTATGTCCTTTCTCAGGGTCTAAAGATTGTCTGTGCCAAATTTCATCAAAATCGGTTGAGAGGTTTAAGCGGGAAAGCGTAACAGACAGACAGACAGACAGACGGACCGAGTTACTTTCGCATTTATAATATTAGTATGGATTAATTATTTGAAACGTTTTTTAGTGAGATAACCATTTATTAAGGTAGCCATGACAGCGGTTATGACGTTTGGTTGACAACTTAGACAATTCTATTTTCCCGTTGTGTTCGTGTCGAGTGTTGATTTGAGTTGATTGTGTTTATTTAATAGACCGTATGTTCGAAATTCATGTTTCGATTTTTTTCGCAGTCGTATGGTAGATAATGTAGATAAGATAGCCTTAGATATATGACACGTCAATCAAATGTCACTGTCAAAATCTTAATTCGCCTATTGCTGACCACTATATTTATTAGCAGTTGTGTTGCACTCCTTGGCCGAGTTAAATTGAATCTGTATAAAACTAAGCCAAAATATAGGAAATTAACATTAAAAACAGTTAACTATAGCGTAACTATACGTAGCATTAAGTGTACAATGTGCTGGCCCAGGCTCCATACATTTCTGACACATCTCCTTTGTAATGAAATTGAAAAACATGGTGTCTTATAATATAGGCAAATGTCTATGACAGTACCATAGATTATATTAAACTTCTGGCCTTCCTTGCAAAGAAAATAGTAGGAAAGTTAGATAGAGACCTTATCACCAATCCGATACTTTTATATGGACATAATGACGAGTCTATCTTTAGTCTTTCTTTCTAGACTTCAATTTTATCAGTTTTCTAGCTTTTCTGAACTAAGTTGTTGTGTTCAGCTACCGATCTAATCGGCACGAACCAGTCCCTGTACCTTCCAAAGTGGCGTCTTTTCTTTGCCTGCTACGATTTTAATATTCTTTTTTGACTTCCAGATGAAGGCAATACAAATTTTACTCACAAAAAAACCACTCCATTATTCGCCCGCTATTCATACAAGTAAAGTAACTGGGTATTCGGTATATTTTGAAATATTTACCCACAATTGCCAAGGTTGTCGCAGTAAGTCGACCCGATTGTTCACCCGTGCTAATTCTGACAACTGGTTGTACCCAATATCAATTGCAGCGTTGCAACACGATCCTGCACACCTAGCCTATTGAGAGCCACATTCTAGTACAAGGCAATTAACAATTGACACCATATTAAATGTATATTTTGAGAGACGTGTGTCAAGAGATTTCTATTTAAAAGTCGAGCTGATATGTGTGTGACATATGATGACCACATCACATCGCAGCGACAAAAACTAGGCAGGCAGTGGTTACGTATGGATTGTCTCTGTAGCTTCATTCAGTTGCGTTTTAGTAACTAGAATAGCTCGATGTGGATGGCGTGGCGAATGCGAGACAGTTCTTGCCTTATCTTCTTCTTGTTCTTGTTCTTGGACTTCGAACGGATAACATAATATGTTATCATAACATGTTTTCCGTTCGAAGTCCAATGTTTCTATGATCTTGAGAGTTCTGCCTGCTCACACCGCTCTTGTAGCTTGTAGCTCTCTCCCGCACGAACTCAGGCTAGCCTCTGTCAAGCGCCGAGACACGGCCCAGGTAACCCTAATAGTCAAAAAAGTGACTCTGACATATATACATACATGTGCGTACCGAGGGGAGGGCAGGATGGGGCAGCTGCCCCCCTGGAAATCTGTATGAACTCCCCTGATTACTAAACAAAGTATAAACGAGGACTTATCTTCAACTTTTAAATAAACCACGCAGTTGATACTGACAAAACTGACAAAAAGCAGTTGACACTGTACGATGTAACTGTCAAAAACAGCGTACAATCACTTAAAAATTTTGACTTAACTTTAGGCCTGACTCCCCCCCCCCCCCAAAACTGACTTGTCACCCTCTAGGCCAGACTTACCCCCCCCCCCCCCTGGCCAGAAGCTGGGTTCGCCCATTTATACATAGTTTGATATATAGCGCCCGTCCACCTTTTATCCTGGTGGTTTGGTTATAGTACATGTATTTGGACCTTTACTGAGCAACGGATCGGCAATAATCGCTAGAAACACGAGGGCTCACAGATTCCCGATTTAGAATTGACCTTAAAGATTCTGTGTCGTCTAGTTCGTGGAAAAGCTGAATTATGTAAAGAAAAGATCAAACGGGGAATATTAAAGAGAAGCTATAATTCGTTTTCCTGGTATTTTTTATAGGTACTGTGAAGGGCTAAATGAGTCCTTCGAGTTACCGGGAGGAATCTAACATCGACATGATTCCTTTTAGTTCCTCCGTGCCTCGGAAAGCATTTTAAGCTATTGATCCTGGTTGTCATTCGTAGTTCTTTAACAGTCATTAAGGGTAGTCTAATGCCGGAAATCTGACAACCAGTTATACCTTTTTTTTGTTTTTGTTTCCGGGGTAGAAAATCCTCATAGATGTCTGCCGCCCTGGGGCGGGCGACGGAGTCTGTCAGACTCTTACTGACTAAATACCACCCCGGTGTTCCATTTCACACCTACACCGGGTTTGCGAGAACGAACACTGCTTCCGCAACACCCAATTGGTGCTAGCCCGCCACTGTGGGCCTCTTCGCCGTGCCTTCTCCCGAGCCAGCAGCGTGTTGTTCCACTGTGGGCTTGTTCGCCGTGCCTTCTCCCGAGCCAGCAGCGTGTTGTTCCCTACAAATCCCAGAATTAAAAACTCAAGGCTATGTGACCTATGTCTTCATATTTTTGTTTCTAGGAAGTGCCTGTTTCCTCAGAATTCTTATGCTGATTCACCGTTTCAGAAGCAGAAGTGATGAATTACTCAACGCCAAGAGCTTACCGGGGTTCGCACTCAGGACCTACGACTTTGGGTCAGGGTTGCGTGTTGGTTAAAAAAGAAATCGTGGCTCTGGCGCACAGGCAAGTGAAGGGACCCGGGTGGGTTTTAGTCAGTAAAAGTCTGACACGCCCTTCTGCTCGGCCCAGAGCGGGAGAGGTCATTTGACGATTTTCTATCCAAAATAAAAAAAGACCTACAACTTGCAGGTCTGACAGCTACCACTGTCCCACTGCTACTGCACTGCTCTCTCAAACTAATGTCTAGGCACATTTTCAACAAATAGAGAACTGATGTAAAGCAACATAATCACTTGACTAGCCTTTACCCAAATAAGTTCTACTAATACTAAGGTCAGCTTTCAGTCTAGCCGGATGTAACTGAATACCAGGTGCACTGTCTGCTATATTTATAAACTTGTCATTCCAACACGATTCCATTGTCATTGTACTTAAAAGTTCGCAATCTGCTAAATTCATAATGATCGATCAATTATCTCAGTCGTCTCGTAATGTAATGGTCATGGAATGACATTGCCGTATTGCCATTAAAATAAAACCCGTTAGTTGATATGATTTTCTAAAACCAACTACTTAATTTGAACATTAATTAATATGGAGTGGAGTGTCATTGATTGATCACTGGAAAGTCAAAATGACGCAATTTTGTTAGTAGACTACGAAACTTGCCAAAATCGGCAATTGTGAGATCACTCATTGACCATTCTGACACTATTGTAATAGCAAACTAGGGCCACGTGCATGATACAGAGCAACATTGTCACGTAATACAACTTATCTCGCCGAATGGAAATTAACGGCATCTATAAAATAGGAGAGTTGAGTGAAAACCTCAGCGGCGCAGTGGTGAGCAATCCCTGTTACTTTACGACAGGCCCGGGTCCTCCGGGCATCCTATAAATGAAGCTGCCATCATTGGTGTTAAAGCGCTGAGAAGGCTACATCCGAAGGTCAGGTCCTGCAAGCTATCTTGTACTGCCAGTCAATTCTGTACGAATCTCAACCCAAGTTTAAACTTTGTCTCACCATGAAGTTTCAAACTATGACATTTATATATATATTTTTTTTAATAATTATAAACCAGTGCTTGACTGCAATCCCGCCTGATGGTAAGCAGTGATGCAGTCGTTGATGGTAAAGCGCACTAGTTTATTAAGCCTATTCACTTAAAAAACTTAGGATGACAGCCTCCGTGGCGTAGCGGTAGCGGACGCGGCCGCTGCGCAAGGTGGCGCGGGTTCGATCCCCGCACAGTGCAAGTATTTGTATGCATGAATGTGAATATTTGCACTGGTCTGGTCGTGCCTCGGAAAGCACGTTAAGCCGTTGGTCCCGGTTGCCATACGAACATCTAGTGGCAGTCGTTACGGGTTGTTGGAGCCCTCAAAAGTCCAAAATTGGTCTAACTGCAATGCTTCGATGTCGCCTTCGGGTTGTGGAGGTCAGACGGCAGTCGCTTCACGGAAAATGTCGAAGTTTAGCCATATCAGCAGTTGGACTGGTAAAGCGGACCCCAGACTCCAAAGCTGAAAAGGCTTCGGATGCGACTGGGATTAACGCTGGGATGATGATGACTTAAAAAACTTAGGAATAGGAAGGATGACGGCAGTTGAGCGAGGTGATGCAATTTTAAACCAACACGACCAAACGATGCTGCGCTAGAGGGAGATTGATCTGGAGACTCTCCACGACCAAACTCCCAACACAACAACATTTGTCGCATCGTGCCCGCCACACATCGCAACACAACTGCTCAGACCCGTCCTCTGTACGGCTTCACCAGACATCATGTCGGAACACGACGAATCGCTTGGCGGCAAGACTTTGTCTGGTGGGTGGTAACTTCTGCCGGCAGCTGATGCTATGGCCTATGGCTATTGTCTGCTCTAGACCTAGAGAACAGACCTTGTGATGCAGAGCAATGGGTTAAATGCAATGCAATGGTCTACAATGAACAAGGATGCTCATTAAGTGCAATGCAATGGTCTACAATGAACAAGGATGCTCATTAAGTGCAATGCAATGGTCTACAATGAACAAGGATGCTCATTAAATGCAATGCAATGGTCTACAATGAACAAGGATGCTCATTAAGTGCAATGCAATGGTCTACAATGAACAAGGATGCTCATTAAGTGCAATGCAATGGTCTACAATGAACAAGGATGCTCATTAAATGCAATGCAATGGTCTACAATGAACAAGGATGCTCATTAAATGCAATGCAATGGTCTACAATGAACAAGGATGCTCATTAAATGCAATGCAATGGTCTACAATGAACAAGGATGCTCATTAAATGCAATGCAATGGTCTACAATGAACAAGGATGCTCATTAAATGCAATGCAATGGTCTACAATGAACAAGGATGCTCATTAAGTGCAATGCAATGGTCTACAATGAACAAGGATGCTCATTAAGTGCAATGCAATGGTCTACAATGAACAAGGATGCTCATTAAGTGCAATGCAATGGTCTACAATGAACAAGGATGCTCATTAAGTGCAATGCAATGGTCTACAATGAACAAGGATGCTCATTAAGTGCAATGCAATGGTCTACAATGAACAAGGATGCTCATTAAGTGCAATGCAATGGTCTACAATGAACAAGGATGCTCATTAAGTGCAATGCAATGGTCTACAATGAACAAGGATGCTCATTAAGTGCAATGCAATGGTCTACAATGAACAAGGATGCTCATTAAGTGCAATGCAATGGTCTACAATGAACAAGGATGCTCATTAAATGCAATGCAATGGTCTACAATGAACAAGGATGCTCATTAAATGCAATGCAATGGTCTACAATGAACAAGGATGCTCATTAAATGCAATGCAATGGTCTACAATGAACAAGGATGCTCATTAAATGCAATGCAATGGTCTACAATGAACAAGGATGCTCATTAATGCAATGCAATGGTCTACAATGAACAAGGATGCTCATTAAATGCAATGCAATGGTCTACAATGAACAAGGATGCTCATTAAATGCAATGCAATGGTCTACAATGAACAAGGATGCTCATTTCAGCAATATAGATTTATACAACGTTATTTTTTGTTTATACTATACCTGAATATAGTTTGTTCAGAATAAGCAACTGAATCAATTCCAATCATTTTTACACCATGTTACCTATATTTTTTTTCCAAATACATTTGGAAATTGTTGCAGTGTGGTTTCCGAGCGCGCCACGCAGCTTACGGCAGATCATAGAACTGTGCACGCCCGCGCAGTAGCTGACACCACAGGTCAACGCGCCGCTCGCCCGCCCAAGCGGAGCTTTGACCATATTTTTGTTGGGACAGTCAAGTAGGATAACAAGCTCATAACTTTGTGGCTTTTCATGATATCTTTTTGAAATTTTGTACGTATATTCTTTACTTAAAAATACTGGACAGTGCTTCTTAAAAATAATGTTGTATAATCAACCTTTTACGATCCCAATGATGGGACTCAGACCTCCTTTCGGTCAGAGGGACTGGGCCATAATTTACTACGCGGGCCCAGTGCGTGTTTGGTAAATGTTACATAACATACATAATTAGCACATAATGTTCCCATCCTGGGACACAGACCTCCCCTCGGTCAAAGGGACTGGGCCGTAATCTACCATACGGTCCCAGTGTGTATTTGGTAAATGTCTCATGTCTTGGAATTGTTGACTCTAAGACATGTCCTTTACAGGTTTGAGAACAGTGGTGACGAAATAATTTACACAAAGCATAAAGTTGATACGGCAAGCGCAGCGTCTGACACCCACCGACTAGGTGGTCGGATGACTTGACCAAAATCGCTGGTAAGCACTGGATACAGACTGCGTCCAACCGGTCTTTTTGGAAAACCTTGGGGGAGGCCTATGTTCAGCAGTGGACTTCAAGTACTTAGCTGAGATGATGATGATGATGATGATACGACCTACAATCTAACTACAAATTGCACCACCGCCACTGCTCAAATACATATTTGTTTTGTTTATAATATTAATCAGTTGTTTTTCTGAGTTCTTCTTTCCTTTGCCCCCGACCGTAGTGTCACCGCTGAATAATGAATGAGAGATCCGTAGCCGGCGCCCGTTGACGCAGAACTGTTATTTTATTGTTGTGCCAGTTCATGAACACTGAAGATTATGGAGATGTGCAGTAATAATGAGCTCGGGAAACTTAAAAGATGGCTAAAAAATGGTACGGGGTTTCTTTATACCTTCAGGAGTTGAATCTGAAGATTGTAGATAGATAAATGGGTCAAATCGGTGCTAATGTCAGCAGGGACTTTGAAGGTTTGAGATGTGTGATGACTCTTAATAATCTTCTTGGCAAATTGAGAGTGAGTCGTCGTGGCATCTAAGGTAAATTTTGACCTTACCTCGGTTCAAAATGTAATATTAGATAAAAAAAGAATATCGAATATTAGGGTTGAAATCAGTAGGTAGCTGGAAATAGTGTGTATCGTGTGTAGGGTAAGTTTAAGACACAAAAGTATTTTTATGTTTAAATAATATAATGAATTTGAGACAAGTAGAAAAAGTCCCTCTAAATGAATCACCCGCTGAACGCTTAACGCCAAAAATTATTAGGCAACTTTGTTGGTCCGGACGCTTCAATGTATAAGAAGATTTTTTATGTATATACAAGACATAATAAAAAAAGCATCTAATACACAAAACACATACAACCAACCATTTCATATTTCGAGTGGTGAATGGCGAATTAATGATGAATCACTCGTTATTTAGAAGAAGCGCCAGCGAGTCTCATCCCACGTACCTATTAAGCTCTTAAACTCTAAATAAAGATGGATATCTTTAGAAAACAATTTATTTATTTATATCACAATGCTCGCCGCACTGTTCGCCGATCACAACATGAGTGTAACTCTATTCTTCGTGGCCTGATGACGTGCACCCACGGGAGAGGTACAAACCACTTTATTTGGACCTACCTGCACTTCCTCGGGTATAATATAAGGCATATTTACCTAAGTTACATATTAACTCCATATCAGATTTAGAGTTCGTATTTGATTAGGATTATTTTGTAGACTGAAATGTATTGAAAATCCTTTAGCAACTACTAATTTAGTTCTATCTGCTGTAATGCATTAGAACAATGGTCTATGAATAGTATTACAGAACTATCTGTCTGTCCTTAGTTTAATTTCTAAGCGCAATTAGAGTTTCACTCGGATTGCAGCTCAAAACTCATACCCAATTGACCTCCTTTGTTTTTGATATAATCGCTCATTTGCAGCTCGACTGGTACAGAAGCCCATTTCCCATAATTAGAAATGTTCAAAATAGTTCGTACAGAAAGAGGCTGGAACTCGAGAGGTACGTTCAAAATAGTATTTATCAATATCAAAAATATAGGGAAATCAGAGGTATTCTTCAGAGATTGAGTCTGAAATCAGACTAAAAACTTTTACCTAACTATAAATTCCTAAAATTACGAGAATAGCTAAATAATAAATCTGTTCGATTTTCAAATAGATGGTTACTCACGATACTGCTGGCCACTAACTTTGCGAATAATAATAATAATTGTTTATTTGCTAGAATGTAGGTATATAAAAATAGATCGTGAAGAATATAAATTGAGCCATACATCCTGTCAAAGATTCGACAAGCAAAAAATTTAAAATAATATTATATTTATGTTGTATGGTATATCACAATTATCAATAAATAAAAAATTAATACAACAAAACAAAAAAAAAGCAATTCTAAATACACACAATAAACATATAGGTAGTCAAAAATAAGATCAAACAAAATCGAATTAAAATGTCAGAATACAATCAATACTAATGTCACCAAATAATCAGATGTCAAAATATTGATAATACCAATGCCAGTATATAATACAGATGTCAATATTCAAAATGGCTGACTTAAAGCTATGGTTTGCTGAAAAGTCGGTGGACGGTCACACAACAGCAGCTGTGCAAATACCGAAACACATTAATATCAAATACTGGTGAAAATACCAATTTTCTTAACAGCCAATAATATAAGAAAAAAAATTAACCAGGTCTAATAAAACTGTAGCCGTGTAAAACAGCCTTACATAAGGTCAGAGTGGACTGGTCGTAGGTGCCGCCCACCCGGCCGGCGATCTATTGTCTATGGCTTATCTCAACATTATTTATAATGACTAAGATAGTGCATTCACGTCCACTCCTACGCATTTAGAGAACACACGCAAGTTTTCAACTATTTTTATAGTTATTTGATGGTAAGTTTAAGAGCTGTTAAAATTGAGGTCACGTCTTGATTAGTGATGGTCATGGAAGGTCTAAGGTTGGTAGCAAGATTACCGAACTTAAGTGGCAGTGGGCGGGGGCCAAGGTCACATTGCTCGCAATACAGATGGCCGATGGAACCGAAAGAGTAGTGAACGTGTACGAAGACGTAACATTAGCAGGTGTCATGCAAGTTGATTAGAAATCGACGGCACTGGAATCTGCTGGATGTTAGAAGCAATCTGTTGAAGTAGCTGGGCTTGTGGGAGGCCTATGGCCAGCACTATTTCGGCTGAAATGGTAAGTAAGCGTCATCAGTATACATATATAAATAAAAAATAAATATATACGGACAAATCACACAGATTGAGCTAGACCCAGAGTAAGTTCGAGACGAAGACGTGTTATGGGATACTAACTTAACGATACTATATTTTATAATAGATCCATATATAGATAAACATCCAACAACAACAGCCAGCAACAACAGCCAACAACAACAGCCTCAACAGCCTCCGTGGCGTAGCGGTAGCGGACGCGGCCGCTGTGCAAGATGGCGCGGGTTCGATCCCCGCACAGTACAAGTATTTGTATGCATGAATATGAGTATTTGCACTGGTCTGGTCGTGCCTCGGAAAGCACGTTAAGCCGTTGGTCCCGGTTGCCATACGAACATCCAGTGGCAGTCATTACGGGTTGTTGGAGCCTTCAAAAATCCAACAATTGGTCTAACTACAATGCTTTGATGTCGCCTTCGGGTTGTGGAGGTCAGACGGCAGTCGCGGAAAATGTCGAAGTTTAGCCATATCACCAATTGGACTGGTAAAGCGGACCCCAGACTCCAAAGCTGAAAAGGCTTCGGCTGCGACTGGGATTAACGCTGGGATGATGATGACATATATAGATAAACATCCAAGATCCAAGCCAATTAGGAAAAGATCGTTTTCCATCATGACCTGGCCGGGGATCGAACCAATTATTTTCTGTGAGAAAGTCAGGGGAAGGAATTTCCTTACATGTTCTTCTCCATATATTATGTACTGCGCTTTTGAATGGCCAACCAGTTCATTTTCTGGATCATTATCAATACAAAATTGTTTAATTGACATAATTGCTTTGAGTTTGAGGAAGTGTAAATATCATTTATTTCATTAATGGACAGTACAGCAGAACACGTAATATACATAGTTGAAATCAGAAGACTCATACATCATTTACTTAAAACGTTCAAAATATAATCACAGTCATATCCCAGTGACTAACAAATGTCAAAAACTTGTCAAAATATAGGAAAATAGAAGTATTTTTTAAACAGATTGAGACTCACATCAGACTGTGACCGTTTTCAAAATTATGAGAATTTCCATTCGATTTTTTGTCTGACGACAACCAACAATGATCTGCTCAGACATTTCTCAAGTACGTTGGAATTGTAGTAGGTACATCACGAAGACCAAAGAGTATAATAATAATAGGGTAAAAGAGAGCCCTCTCGAGAGAATTTTGTGCATATCGTTTGAAAGCGCCCCCTGGTTTTCTGAACGTACATTAACGTCAATATATATATATATATACCTACGCATACCATAGCTATAGATAGATATATTGTATGGTCCTATTGATTAGAGGTTATTAATGTTACTTCCATAAAAGCTATTTTGTTTCAGTAAGTTACAGAGATTATAAATCATTGAAACTAAATAGCTTTTAGCGGAAGTAACATTAATGTAATGAATATAATAGAAATAAAACCACTTAATAGAATATAATAACACAATATTTATTTATTACTTTTAAACTTTTCTTATGTTCTTACATCCAAGAGCACAGTGATACGGCATTTTTTCTATTTTAAAAGACACACACAGAGAACACAAGCGTCTTTTCGCAATTAAAAGAGTGTATTTCACGATTTCTTGTGGAATCACAATTCACAGCGCACAGGTACAACACTGCGAAGGCTGAACTGATTTCCGGGTAAGACTGATTATCAGGACGGAGGAGGTCCCAAGAGATCTCAACTCGACGTCAATAACACAGAAATCCTCTCGAAAACCAAGAAATATGCGCAAAATGAATACGTAACAAACAAACACGTGCAAGCCGTGACCACAAACCACAGTGCACTGCTTTATCGACATTATCGACAATCTAGTTAGAAAAGTTAAATTTTATTATAGCGGCACCTATCGGCATGCCATGGGTACCAACCAATGTTTAGGTATGTTGTTCACGTTTAAAGATGTCATTAGTCACTTTGCTTCAGTTGCTGATGTTCTAAGTGAACCCCCCCTGACGAAGACTCGAACTTTAGCATCCTGAAAGTACGCGTTACGCGGTTGTCGGAAGTGTTTATGCGGTTTGAGCGAAGTGACAAGTTTAGAGTCGGTAGAAGTCTAATGTGTACTAATCTATCTATAATCTATAGTCTGTATCTATATCTATAGTCTATATTAATTTAAAAAGCTGAAGAGTTTGTTTGTTTGTGCGCGCTCTCAGAAACTACTGGTCCGATTTGAAAAATTCTTTTTGCATTGGATAGCGCATTAATCCGGGAAGGCTTTAGGCTATTCAAAATCACGCTGCGACCAATAGAAGCAGGGCATATAAGGTAAACGCAGCTATCAACGACCCATTAAAAATCTGTAGTTATTACCGACCCATAAAAGTAATTCGAAATCTTTCGTTTCCTGAACTATTCTAGCTATAGGTAGGCAAAGTTTCATACGCGTTTATTCCTTGAGCATCGTATACTTTTACGTTACTATAAGGATCTGTGCAAAAAATACATAAAATACGTCAATTACTGCGGGGCAGCGTGGACGCAGGACGTGGCCTACTGTTTCCTTGTTGCTTCAAGTAAGTACATGACTTTTCTATTTAAGACATTTATACAAACAAATGATGTCTATTCTTTATCTTATATTACTAAATGTATTCATTTAAGTGTCAACTCTTGATTTCTTACGACTTTTAATAAATAAAAAGAAATTTGAAACGATAAAACTTTAAATTAAAATGGGACGGTGTTAGCTTCATCAGTTTTAGTCGTGGCAGCTATCAACGACCCATAAGTCGGCAATGGCAGCAACGTAACTTTTCATTTTATTTTTCTATTATGTTATTATATCACACTAACACAAGTATTTTTATACACCAGTTTAAATCTAAGCTATCAGTCTTTATAAAAATCTATTAGCGGCTAAACTTTTTTGCCTATTTTTTATCTTTTAGCGTTGTCAATTTAATCAAAGTTATGATATTTATCGAGGATCCATATTGAATAGTTACTGTAATAAATCATTGTTTTTATGTTTTAAACAGTGTGCATTTGTTCATATTTTCTGTGACATTAATCAATTACAATCTATTTTATAGTCCAAAGGTCGATTGAATTAAAATAACCATTTTTTTATGAGTCGGTAATACAATTATGTTTATACTAACCATACTTTATTACCGACCCATGGGGGTCGGCAATAACAACTATAAGAAGCTATTACCGATCGTATATAGATTATTTAGTTTCTCATCTACTTTTATGATATAATTTCTATTAATAAACTGTACTTCTTGTCTAAAGCAATATAAAACATACAATTATTTTTTTTCTAGAAGTATGGAGTCACAAAAGCGGCAAAAAGTATACAGTGAAATACAACTCGCCGAAGCAATCAAAACAATTAATGACGGTACAAGTGTTTATCAGGCATCAAAAAGGTTTTATATTCCCAAAAACTACATTACGCGACAAACGGGACGGGAAATATATGAATGAAATTTGCGGAGTTCAACCGGTTCTTTAAGTGACGAAAAACAGATTTTAGACTGGATTCACTACCTTGGCAAGATGGGATTTCGAGTTACAAAAGAACAATTATTAGAAGCCGTGGCTAAGCTAGTCCATAACTGAAATCGTCCAAATCCTTTTAAAAATGGTGCGCCTGGCAGATATTGGTTTGAGAATTTTATAAACAGACATGCAACAGTGTCTAAACACGTTGCACAAAATCTTCCTTCAAGCCGAAATCAAGTCACAGAAGTGGCTATACGTGCGTGGTTCGACAGAGTGAACAATTATTTTATGACAAATAATCTGCATCATGTTTTAGAATCTCTTAGACGAGTGTTTAACTGTGACGAAACTGCTTTCTTTTTATTCCCAAAAGAGAAAGAAGTTTTGGTCAGCAGAGGTAGCACACGAGTCTATAATCGAGTTGCTAATGACGACAAAGAGTGCTTGACTGTGCTTGTGAACGTTTCAGCTGACGGAAATGTAGCACCTCCAATGATACTGTTTTCGTATAAACGTTTGCCAAAAAATCTTGTGCCTACATTACCTCGTGGATGGGGACTTGGTAACACGGAATCGAGTTGGATGAACACAGAAGGATTTTATGAATATGTTACTGCTTCTATCCGTGGTTTGTAACAAATGAAATACTTACCAGTCTTCTGTTGTTTCGTTTGTAAGCACCAGTTGTAACAAATCATATTCATATAACTAATTAGTTGCAATTTATTTCTAAAAGGAGCTCAACCAATGACTGTGATGATTAATATTATAATTTTCGAAAAATGATTATGGACTCAATAGCATAAGGAAATATCCTAGAGATTAAACTCCTTAAATTATAATATATATGTGTATTAATAGTATTATGTTGATTAATTTAAAATTTTTAATTGTTTAGTTCATTACTAAGATGTACTAATTTGTTTTATTTAAAATAGTGAAAATAAAAAAATACGAATAAGTATTTTGTTTTATTTGATTAAGTTTGGTAATCATCATCATCACTAGCTTACTTATCTACATTCTATTGCTGGAAGAAGGCCTCCTCTCATATACGATCGGGAATAGCTGCATAAAAATCGTTAATAGCTTCACAGCCGTTTTTATGGGTCGGTAATAGCAACATTCGACTAAGCCACATTTAAAATATTTTTTTACAAGATTATCTTTTATTTATATGTATTTGATTCAGTAAATAAATTTTTGATACATAACACTAGCATATAAAATGAAATTATTAATCTTTAGAGGAACCAGTATACTAAAAAAACATGGTTGATTTTCAAATTGCCTTAGGGGGGTCGTTAATACCTGCGTTTACCCTAAAAAAAAAAAAAACGCGGGTGAAACCGTGTAGCGCAGCTAGTTAATATCTAAAGCTGAAGAGTTTGTTTGTTTGAACGCGCTAATCTCAGGAACTACTGGTCTAATTAAAAAAATATTTTCAGGTTGGATAGTCTATTAATCCGGGAAGGCTTTAGGCTATGTAAAATCACGCTGCGACCAACAGGAGCGAAGCATATAAAAAAAAATAAACATATCGAAACCTAGGCGCAGCTAGTAATAGATAGAAGAGAAAAGACGCACTGAACGAAAGCGAAAATTGTGGCTCCGAAACATCAGGAAGTGGACCGGCATTACTTCCGTCGAAAAACTGTTCCGACTCGCGGTTAACAAGACTGAGTACAAGAACCTGGCAGCCATCCTTCAGGATTGAAGAAGCATTTGAAGAAGAAGAAGAAAGAATAAGCCTAATAATAATACATTATAAGATATGGGGGTTACCGGTTTACCGGCGCGGACCAAAACCAGAAGTGGGGACCGCTTCGGCGGTCACATGTGCGGCGGATCGGCCACCACTCCAGGTGGCTGACGTGACCCGAACTCTGGGTCACCGTCGGGCAACGCGGTCTCCTCATTGAGAGGAGCTGGGGGCCCCGTTTGCCTCCGGGCAAACGAGTGGGGCTAAGAGGAAGGACACCTCGCTAAAAAACCCTTGGCTGCTGCGTCTTCTCGCACTAGAAGACGTACCCAGTCCGGCCCCTCCTTATGGGGGACCATTGTGGGCCCGCCTTTTGGCGGGAATCGCCGGCGGGGGATTGGTAGACAGGCTCTGCCATTTCCCATGACCCCGCCACTCAGGCGATGTGGTTGTGCCGCTGTGGGTTTAGTGGGTATTCCCGACTTCGGCTGGGCGAGTCCCACACACGCCTTCGGGGTACGGTGCGTAAATGCATTACCACAGCGTCAAAAAAAAAAGGGTTGCGGGTTGGTTAAACAAGAAAGTTTCTTCACTTGCCTGTGCGACGGCCAGGCCGTGCCCTGGCCGTCGCACAGGCAAGTGAAGAAACACGGGTGGGTTTTAGTCAGTAAAAGTCTGACACGCCATTCCGCTCCGCCCAGAGCGGGAGAAGTCATTTGATGATTTCCCATCCCAACAAACAAAAAAAGGAACTGCCTAAGTGTTTACTTATATAGGCACATACCGAAATCACTTAAGCCAAATTTGAGCAACAAATCTGTTTGAGTACGTATAAGTAAAAACGAAATGTAATCGCACACGTGAGAACCATCAAAGAACAGTTTCACGCCGAGATAAAACGAAAGAAGCCGATTATAGCCGAAGTCACGCGCCGTCTTCTAGAAAACGTAATATTAATATAGCGTCTTACCGCACCTTGTACTGTCTTATTTATCTTTTTCTACATATTTATGAGAATTTTATCCGTGGCTTAGGAACTTAATGGAACATTTCTAACGTTCCATTAAGTTCTGAAATAGGTAGCATAATTACTAGGTATAAAGAAAGCAGAAGGAAAACCTATTTTTCCATTGACTAAAATAGAAATAAAAGAGATAAATGGAATGAGCTTTTCGTCTTTTGTTTAGCTTATATCTAAGGATATCCAGCTAAACACAAAATTTCCATTATAATGAGATAGGCTTTATACGGAGTACCAATATTTTTCGCTGGCGATAATGAAGTGCGAACGATATTTATGTACCTATGTCTGTGTGTGTAAATAGATTTAAGTTTTTTTTTGTTTCTCACTGTTTCTATCAACTAAAGCACCCGCCATCTAATTAATTTGTACACCACCCTTGGTTGATTGCAGAACAGTATCATGTATCGAAAAGTTTATATAAATAAACAAATATATACGTGATGTACCTATTATGTACAATAATGAAGAGAAAAACATAGTTTCCACTCCAGGTGCCCCGGTGGAAGTGAAAACTTGAACACAATGTTGTGCATTGTTATTTAGTACTAGCTTTCCGCCCGCGGCTTCGCCCGCGTGGAGTTCTGCTTTTTAGATTTCCCTCGGGAACATCATTTTTTCCGTGATAAAAGGTAGCCTATGTTCTTTCTCAGGGTCTAAAGATTGTCTGTGCCAAAGTTCATCAAAATCGGTTGAGAGGTTTAAGCGGGAAAGTGTAACAGACAGACAGACAGAGTTACTTTCGCATTTATAATATTAGTATGCATTTTAATTATTTTAGAACGCTTAAGGGAGGAATAATTTCGCACACATTGCTAATTACTTTATGTAAGTATATGAATTTTTCAAGTATACAGACGGTAGAGCCAACAGCAGTTACCAGTACCGTACCGTAGATGCCCGTAGTGGGCTACCTACAGTACAAAAATACACGCACACCCGCACACCATAAGCGGGGCCGCTTAAACGAAACAGCAGAATCAGGCATACAGTTTCGCGGTGGGCTAGAAAAAGAGGAACGGGGATATTACTTCTTCTTCTACGCCGCAACGGCAGTCTACCTACTCTCCCTCCGCCTTTCGAATTTTTGATCACTTCACGTGTCCCAACGCAAGTTTAACCTTTTCTACCCATTCCATAAAGTTTATTTATTTATTAACACTTTATGCACAAGGAAAAACATTGCACAATGGCGGACTTAATGCCTTAGGCATTTTCTACCTGCCTACTGTAAGGTGATACAGAGACAATACATGGTAGGTGCAAAGATGTAAAAGCGAAGTTGAAAGAGAAACAAAAAAAAATACATACATACAAAATATAAACAGTAGAGAGAGATAAAAAAATATAGATAGAGAAAAAGAATAAATTATTTTATGTTTGATGAATCTGCCAGTTTCTTGCGTAAGTATTCCCGAGCTTTAATTTTAAATGTGTACCGACTGGTCAAAGTCCTGATATTCTGAGGAAGATCATTCCAAAGAACTACCGCTAAAGAACTTTTCATTTCAAAAAAGACAGAAAGCTGAAATAAAATCTAATATAAACTACAAACTCACAACATGAAACATAACTGAATCTAGCAGAAAACATTCAACACAGCAAGAAACAAGTCCAATGGAAAATCATTAATTAAAACTAAACATCTTCTAATGATGAAATGCCATTTCGTGACGACACGCGCGCGCCGTGGGCAGAACATTGCATACGCGCCGATGATAAATATAATGGCGGAGCAACGGTGTTAATTTACATTCGAAGTTTAAAACTATCCAATGGCAGTTTAAGCCGTGTTGAGTCGTAAAAATGTCTCCTCATGCTGCCCACACTTCAATTTGTTTCCCGGTAATGCGCCATGACTGATTAATGCCTTCGTAAGTATAATGAGACTCTTCAGATGATACATAATCAATAATTGTGCACGTGCGGCCAACTACCATAAGTCAGGAACGCCCACAAGTTTCGTTGTTTATGGTATTTTAGTTTTAAATTCCTCTACTTTTTGGTGACGGATTGAGGCTTAGGTATTTTATTTTACATGTAGTTAAAGCCTTTTGTTTGTTCCAAACAACTAAAACCTAACAAGAACTACTTTGGTTAAGTTTAGTTTCAAAGATCCTGTGGGAGCATCCTTTTAATTAAAGACGGTGTAGAAAGGGACGGACGATTAATTGAGGATGTCGTTAGTTTGTTTCAGTCCCAAGATTTTTGTAGTTTTAAAGTTCTTTGATGTTCTGAAACAACTTGGGACTAAGGCTTCTCTAATCATTCCTTTTCTCAGAGAAGCTTGAGATGTTCACGGTTCTATTTTCGGGTTCAGAATTATTCTGTCTGAATAGTTTTGAACTCGAACGGTGCCTTATGTACCAATATCAAAATGAAAATTTATCGAAATCAAAAGTCATTTATTCAAATTAGGCTGAGAATCAACACCCAACCACCCAAAACACCCGCCTTTCGCCACTTCCTAGTGCTTTCGCTGGGAAGAAGGAGTGGCGGAACAAACTTCCTAGCAGAACAGCTGTCTGTTTTGAATTAGAATTGATGTAAAAAAAAAACACGTGACTTTATACCATACATACTACGTATAGCAATGAACACAAGAAAACACAACTATAATGAAAGTATTTACCATGCCAGCTAGCCACACCAAACGACCAGCAAAGCAAAAGCAAAAAATAAAATATCATTAAAATGCTATGTAAATAAGTAAAAACTTATTACCTAAATAAAAGGCCCAGGTATAAAGGGCGTAAGAGCTCACATATTTATGTATTGTAAAAAAGCAAATTATATGAACTCATATTACGTGTCAGTAAGCTGATTCTGGAGAAAGAGTACAAATATTATTCTGAGTTAGAGCGACCAATTATTCTGTTATTTACGGAATAATATGCCTTTGAACAAAGCTTGGAGTTGATTTGTGCTTTAAATGCATTGTACGACAAGTCTAGCAAATCAGAGGGTATCTTGTAATAAAAAGCCCAACAACAGAGTTATGTACCTAAGCTGCAATGTGATTCTCTAACCATCTTACCGAGAAAACTTACGAAAAGTGAGCGTGCACTATATATTATTCTTCGTGCTGTGTATTCTTCTCTGCTGTCATTTCAACTAGTCCTAGGGATTAAAGCCTTTGATAGCTCACTCTAAGCTTTCATCACCTAATTATTCACGGTAAAATAGACCGGGAATAGAGAAAAAAAAAAAAGAAAAATATGTTGGGGTCAGCGCCCTACCTAACCATAATGATAATATGGGTAACGATAATTAATAGGGCGTCGTGGCTAAAATAATAACAGCCGCACAGGTGGATTGATCAGGTTAAGCTACGCTTGCCGCTGTTGGTCTGTGGATGGGTGACCATATTTACATACCGAGTCGTCTCCGTGCCCCGGAAAGCACGTTAAGCGTCATTTCCGGTGGCCATTTTTAAATCGTTACAGGTCGTCAAAATTCCAAAAGTCTGACCACTAGTCTTGCCAAGAAGTAACGTAAGTATTAAGTAAGAAAAGAAATGAACAACAAAATTAATTGTTAGAAATTTCAATCACACTGCGCTCCAAAAACAGATCACGAACGTTACTCTGGACAGAACTGGACTCGTCTACCATATGATTAATGAACTGTGTGAACAAAGCCTGCAGGCTAATTAGGTAAAACATTATCAACAGCAATGGATTTCATTTTGACAGTTCAACAATATTCATTGCGTTTTTTATGTTGTTAAGCAGGCGCATTTTCGAACACATGGCGCAATGGATTAACAATATACTTCGAAATAATTCCAATGGATGGCAATATTTTTTTATTTATATAAATAAATTATTTAAATAATTTATTTCTCTCTTCACAAACATTAGTTTAACAAAATTTTTACTTATATTCCACCATTGGAAGAGACTGGTGCCTAAAGTAGGTTTTTGAAAAAGCCTGTGTTACAGGCCACCAGGGCTCTCCGAAGCAAAACAATAGGTACAGTAAAACGTATAAATACGATCTTGAGTAAACATTTTCATAGTGCCAAGAAGATCACAAAGAGACAATCAGTTAAATGTATATGTATGTTAAATGTAATGTAGAGTAGACGCGCGCGTATCCTCGGCGACCGGAGCCGACCGGCGCCGACGCGTCTGCTGTATGTGCTATGAAATTGTGTAACGTACTGTGTCTACATTAATTATAGGGGTTGGATCGTATCGTTGCCCTTTTATTTCGTCCCACATCACCCTATAACAGGCCCCCGAACGTGGAGCTGTAACTGGGTCCCAACTGGAGCCGGACATCAGCTCCAAACCGGCGCCTAGCGTGGGACAGTACATCCACACCCGCTATAAACTGGCAAAAAGATAACAATATATAATACAGAAAAAAAAAAACAGTTAACAAAATAGTAATAGTAACACATTCATCGTCATCATCATCATCATCAACCTTTACTCGTCCACTGCTGGACATAGGCCTCTTTCATGGCACGCCAACAAGCTCACAACAGTAACACATTAGGTGTTAGATAATTAGGGTGCTGATACAGCTAGATAGCATTGCGGCAGTTAATCCCCGTACAAGGTGGCGAGTCGAGGTAAACAAAAAAACGTTTATTGGTTAGCATTAGACCTGGATCGAAAATGCTGGAAGTCTTGCAGAAAGAGAAGCCTGTGCCTGACAGTAAAGTTATGTAGGTCAACAGAAACATTTTAGAAACATGATAATATCTTTAACGAAACTTTACCTTTCTTAAAGCTGTATTTTTAACAGTAGATTATTAAAATATTTTTCAATCCCAAAGATATCTAAATCTAGAAGCAATTCCGGATTATCCCAAAAGTTTTAATTGCGAAGACATTCACAGAGATTCGCTCAGGCTTATCTGGGTCCTAATCGTCTTAGTGCTACCAAATTGAAGACCCTCCGTCAACAAATCGAAAACTAATTCAATCACCAAAATATCCGGAATTAGGATTAGGAATGAAGAGAGCTACCACTGCCCAACCTTAATAGCAAGGCATCAGGGAAGCACGAAAAATACGAATTGTCTTACTATTTTTTGCAATTTTCAGGCTATATACATAATTTGCAATTTTTCTCAAATAAGTCGGTTCATAAACAATTTTTAAGATCGCAGTTTCAGTTGAAATTAGAAGCATTTCTTACGTTCCAACAGAGTCTAGATACACGGGTATAATTTTTTTTTTTTTTTTGATAAAACCACAGCATAAAATAAGTTTGGCTTTGCAACATTCATGCTTTTTATTTAAAATTATAGGCCTACCCGTCTCAAGTTTATTATTTCTCAGCTCAACAAAACTCCTGGGAAAAGAAAAAGACTGGCCATAAACAATCCACAACGCAGTTCCAACGAAAAAGGAAGTATTAAAAAAAATAAATATTTTTCAATTGCTTGCTTCTTTTTTCAAATGGACGCAATAGAATGTAAATGATACGCGTCGTGAATTAATTGCGCATTTTGAAGGATAAAGCTGTCAGGCTATTGTCAAATGACAGGCGAATAGAGTCACGTTTACCTCAAAAGTATGAGATGTATTCACCATACTTCATACTTGTTCCAGGAACATACAGCTACGAAAAGTCGCGAAAATTGTGAGAGTTATTTTTTGAGAACGAATGTCTCTTATAGCAAAGCGAATTATTCGGGAATCTATAGTACGCCATTTGTTTGTGTCAGTAAGCCATTGTTTGATATACAAAAAAATGCATTTTATAAATACCTATTTAGCATGTTACAAGGATATTATTTTGGTGTTTTAAGTATATTGACTTTATTTCGGCCTTTCTTCTGAATGTAGGATATTAAACAGCACCTTATCCAGTTTTTAGGGTTCCGTAGGGTGAAACACCAGCCTCTCAAGTATGAGTGCGCGGGTTCGATTCCAGGTCAGGCAAGTACCAATGTAACTTTCCTAAAGTTATATGTACTTTCTAAGTACATCTTGGACACCAATGACTGAAGGTGAAGGAAAACATCTTGAGGAAACCTGGTCTTTAAGTCTGAAATCGCCAACCCGCATTGAGCAAGCGTTGAGATTACGCTCAATCCTTCTATGTATGAGAGGAGACCTGTACCCAGCAGTGGGATGATAAAAAAGGTTGATGATGATGACGCCTGTTGTGTAATGTAAGGCAAAATATTCACATGTAGGTACACCAAAAACAGTGAGATTCATAATGTTAACACAAGAAATAAGGATAAACTGCGTGCCCCTTTTCCCTGACTTCAAAAGGTTCATAACTCTTTTGTTGGGCCAGGTATAACTTTTTATAACAAGATACCCTCTGCTTTGCTAGACTTGCCTTACAATGCATTTAAAGCACAAATCAAATCCAAGCTTTGTTCAAAGGCATATATTATTTCGTAAACGACTATTTAAATGATATGATTAGCTGGTCCCTCTGATTAAGTCAAGACAATGTTTGTGTTCTTTCTCCAGAATTAGCTTACTTACACGTTATATGAGTTCATATAATTGTCTTTTTTTACAATGCATAAATATGTGAGCTGTTACGCCCTTTATACCTATATGGGCCTTTTATTTAGGTAATAAGTTTTTACTTATTTACATTTTCATTTTAATGATATTTTTTTTTTTGCTTTGCTGGTTTTTTGTCGTGGCTAGCTGACATATGGTAAACAATTTCATTGTTGTTGTGTTTTCTTGTGTTCATACATAGTACATATTGTATCATGTGTTTTTTTAATGAAGAGACAGCTGTGCTGCTGCGGTGTTTATTCCGCCACTTCTTCTTCCCAGCGAACACGCTAGGAAGTGGCGAAGGTCGGGCGTTTTGTGGGGACTGTCTTATGTTATCAATCATCATCACAGCGTTAATCGCAGTCGCATCCGAAGCTGTTTCCAGCTTTGAAGTCTGGGGTCCGATTTACCGGTCTAACTGCTGATATTGCTAACCTTCGACATTTTCCGTGAAGCGACTGCCGTCTGACCTCCACAACCCGAAGGCGACATCGAAGCATTGCAGTTAGACCAATTGTTGGACATTTGAGGGCTCCAACAACCCGTAACGACTGCCACTAGATGTTCGTATGGTAACCGGGACCAACGGCTTAACGTTCTTTCCGAGGCACGACCAGACCAGTGCAAATATTCATATTCATGCATACAAACATTTGCACTGTGCGGGGATCGAAGCCGCGCCTCCTTGCGCAGCGGGCGCGTTTGCTACCGCTACGCCACGGGGGCTGTCCTAGGGACTGTCTTTTGTAATATTGATGTTCAAAAAGTGCTGATCCTCAGCCTACTTCGAATAAATGACTTTTGATTTTGATCTAGTAACTAATCCGAAGACAATGCGCGCATGCGACATTAATTTTACCGTATAAACTTGTTTGATTACCTGGCTATGCTATGTTACAACCCCTTCCCAATACGCGTGGTGGGACTCAAATGACAACATTTTTTCTAAATTTCCGTGTGTAGTTGAAATCTATAAGTCTTTTTTTAGTTATCACTGTCCTTCGTGGCCAGTTTTTGGGATTCCGTAGGTACTTACTATATCAACTCGGTGTAACAAATAGCCCATTTTTTTTTAAACGCTTAAGTGTGGACACTTTATACTTTACTTTTTATTAGTGATGGACGGGAAACTACCCTACCAAAGAGTATATTAATGTACCCTACACTGAGCGTGGCCCGTCACGCTCTTGGCCGGTTTTTTTAAAATGATGATAGGGATGTACTAGTACTTTTACGGTCAACAACAAATCGACTAACACGAAATAGTTCATTTGTGTTCATTCATATAGGTAGTACTTTTTGGCATTTTATAGAAAAACTAATGAAGAGAACAAAAAGGGAATTAGAGTGATTAATTCAATATCACTTCAGGTTCGATTTAAATAAAAAAAAATCTTTCAGTAATTAAGATATCGTAAACTAAAATGTCAATGGACCTTTCTTGCTGACTGTACGACATACAGAAATAATTACTAATTTTGTTTAAATATAAGGTTATTATGTAGGTATCATTTTCTCTAACAAATGTACAAATCTTATCTTTAAGTTAATCCGCCAGAAACCGTATTCCTCTACTCGCCAGCTTCACGATCCATGTTAGTTTAATAGAGGCTCGTCACGTTCCACGCACCTCGAGACGTGTTCCTACATAAATAATTTTATAACACTGTAACACATCTACACGGTACAGACGCTACTGAGCACAAATCTGGACAAGGTCTGCGAGATTTGTGGGAAAGCTGTACTTTGTTCAAATTTAAGTTGTATGTTCTTATCAATTATGTGTGTGTGTGTGTGTTTTTTTTTTAAATTATAAACTAGTGCTTGATTGCATTCCCGCCCGATGGTAAGCAGTGATGCAATTGTTGATGGTAAAGCGCACTACTTTATTAAGCCTATTCACTTGAAAAACTTAGGAATAGGAAGGATGACGGCAGTTGAGCGAGGTGATTTTTAAGTTTTAATAGTATAGTATTGTATTTGTTGTGATATATTTTGTTATATATTAGTTTATAAGTATTTTTATGTTATAGTTTGTATTATATTTTCTATGGGCCCCAGTGGCTTGAATTAAATAAATAATAAATGTTAAATCCAAGACCAACACGACCAAACGATGCTGCGCTAGAGGGAGCTTGATCTGGAGAAGACCAAACTCCCGACACAACAACATTTGGCGCATCGTACCCGCCACACAACGCAACACAAGACCCGTCCTCCGTACGGCTTCTCCAGACATCATGCCGGAACACGACGAATCAAGCGATTCGTCAAGTCGTCGTCGGCGGCAAGACTTTGTCTGGAGGGTGGTAACTTCTGCCGGCTGCCGAATAATAGCCAATAACATAGAACAACATACACAACACCACAGCAACAACATACATCAACATACCAGAATAATAGACAATTACGTAAGTAGGAATATTTTTACTAAAAGACAGCCCAGGACACGTCGGAGTCGCCATAAAATTTGGAGGCAAAAGTCCTCGCCCACATATGGGAGTGGCGAGAGTAAATATAACTCCGCTACCGAACAGAGCTCCAGCGACATCTCATGGCGACATGAAGAGTGCCATTGTAGCAACCCAGTGCTGGGCACGCCACAATAGCATCGGTAAGTTCCCTCTTTGAAGAGTGACTAGAGAGAAGCTACGGCGCCCTCACCTTCCACCTCACGCAGGTCCTCAGTAGACACGGCTGTTTCGGGAGATTCCTGTTCCGAATAAGGCGGGAGAAAATGGCAGGGTGTCACCACTGTGGGGATCACCCTGAGGACACGGTGAAGTGGTAGAAGTCTGTCCGGCTTGAGAGGAGCACCGGCGTGTCCTCTTGGCGGTGATCGGCGGATCTGCCAGCGAGATGTCATCGTGACGGGGTCCACGAAGACCGATGCTTGCCGGGGCCGAGGGTTGTTCGTAAGAGATATAGTGGCCACTGGCGCACAGGCATTGAAAAATACGGGTGGGTTTTAGTCAGTAAAAGTCTGACACGCCTTTCCGTTCCGCCCAGAGCGGCAGAGGTCATTTGATGATTTACAATAAAGAAAAAGTACACATCGGTGTTATTCAATAAGCCTTATCGAATAACAGCGCAATAGCCACAAAACATTCTGGCTATTTTGGTGCTATTAACGGGTGATTAACGGATCTGGTGGTCGCAAGCGCTACTGTTGAACATGAGGTCCTGGGTTTGATGCTCATGCTGAGTAAACTGTTATTGAGTTTTACGATCTGGAATTGATGACATGTATTCGTTTGACGGCTCTCATTATTTAGGTCTACATTATAAGTGAAATGTATAAATATAGGTAGGCAGAGGACTGCCTAACCCTTCATGGAAACAAGGCGTGATATTATAAATATATGCTACAAAACGAAACGCACACTTACTTAAACTTAGGTATAACTTATCTAGCTATGCTGCGTAGTTATTTAAACAACCTAACTTTACTGACATATTGCTAACATTCATACAGGGTAGTTTGGAGTTGATAGAGTGTGGCAACTGCTACCAGGAATCCTCCATCTCTTTTGAAAGGACTGCCAAAGGTATAAAGAAACGTCGTAGGCAAACCGAAAAGAAAACAAGGTCTCTGATCATGTCAGAGGGACATTGAGCAAGGTCAGGAGTAGGTTTTAGCCGGTAAGAGTCCGGCACTGCCCAGACTGGTTCGCTAGTGAAGCAGTCTGGGCGTCCATGAGGATTTCCCACTCCTGCCAATAACAAATAATAAAAAAAAAAACATTCATACAGTCTGCAAAGTTAGTCACAGGCTAATTGAAGTAACTAAGTGAAGATCGGACCCTAATTATGCTTCGTTAACGTCGATTGGTCGGGATCATGTACAATGCCTGGCCGGGCTGCGTCTACAGGGCCCAAGCATACATTGATTATGGAGCATGCAAAGACATTATTTGCAATAATTGCAAATTGCAAATTGTGTAGCTATGTGTCTTTAGAAGAGTTTCATCATAATTTTTGCAACCTGAA
Source organism: Sesamia nonagrioides (assembly GCA_017933935.1). Classification (NCBI taxonomy): domain Eukaryota; kingdom Metazoa; phylum Arthropoda; class Insecta; order Lepidoptera; family Noctuidae; genus Sesamia; species Sesamia nonagrioides. Next base: position 510,189 of record JADWQK010002191.1, read on the forward strand.
AAACCTCAGCGGAGTAAAGATCTTCTTCTTTCATTTCAGTCGAATTTCCCGGATCTGTTATAGGTACGTCCTGCGTTCAGATATTTCTCTCGATTTGAAGAAATCGTTAGGCAGTAACTTTAAAGTAATAGTGTTGATGGTTGATCCTGCAGTGGCTGGGGTTTGAGCAACAGAAACACTGGTGTGAGGTACAAAATCCCGTTTATTGCACCTTTACAGAAAATACAATATGGCCGTTTTTTACAAGCGATTGATTGATCGGACGTGCGCTTTGGTTTGCGATTTTTGGCAGACTGGAGGGGTCTCGCTGAGTGTGACCAGCTTGTCATTGTGTACTAACCCTCAGTACTAAACTAGTGATGCTACTTAGTGCTTTAGTTTACATTATTATCTATCGTTTGCAAAACAAAATAATATTGTTAAAAATATTGTATTGAGGCGTCGCTAACAAATGGGACTTTAAATTTTTCTGAGAAAAATAACAAAAACAAATAACCTACTTCCTGTCCTTCATGGTATTCATTATTGGTACGCAAGCGAGAGCAGTGGTGACTTAATGGTATCTGCCGCGACTTACAAGATGTAGGTTTCAATTCAATTCAATTCAATGTATTTATTTGCTTACTAAGTGTACATTAGTGGTCTTATATATTATGTAACAATTAGTCCTTACAACTTAGCGGCCTTTTTCAGGCATTGCAAAATTTGAGTTTAGTAAGGCTTACAATATTTTAATTTCAACATTTATAATTATACCTAATTTATATTAACAATACTTTTTATACATCAAAGTAGTCATTATTTTTATGATCGCCGTATTAATTTTATAAATGTGGGTAGGTGTATTTTGGTCGGTGCCTTCATTATTCAATTATGTTGTAGTATTGTAGTGTTGCTAAGTAGTAACATTTATATAAGTGTAGGTATATATTGTCAAACGTTGTGTATGATCGTGTATCTGTGTGAGAGAGAGAGCGGAAGAGCACAACTACGTGTGCGTGTGAGGGAGATAATGTGTGTGCGTGGATTAAATTATCAAGGTTTCTGATTTAGGTATTCTTCAATAGAGTAATAGCAGTTTTTTGGTAAAAAGGATTTTAATTTATTATTAAATGGGACAATTCTGGTTTCGTCTTTAATTGCTTGCGGCAATTTGTTATATATTTTAATTGCCATGTATTTTGGACTGTGGTATAACATTTTTATTTTAGATGTAATAAGGTGTAATTTATTTTTATTTCTAGTATTACAGTTATGGATATCTTTATTTCTGGTAAATCCATCAATGTTTTTAAAAACAAACATACAAATGTCATGTAGATTTAAGCAAGGTAGTGTGAGTAGGTTTAATTTTAAGAAATAGGGTTTACAGCTTTGTCTGTTATTTATTTGGGCTATGATTCTAATACATTTTTTTTGTAATACGAACAGTTGCTGCATATTAACGCTATGGTCCCCACAACATGATGCCATAGCTTAGCCACGAGTAGGCATAAGCATAATAAGCTTGTAGAGCTATTTTTGTGTTTGTGCAATGTTTTAGTTGGAATAGTGCGTAGGTAAATTTTGACAGTTTGGTTTTTAGTTCTTCCACGTGACATTTCCAGTTGATATGTGTATCAATTTGTATTCCGAGTAGCTTAAAAGTGTCAACTAGTTCTATTTGCGCATTTTGAAATGTAAAGGTAATTTGTTCAGAAGGTGTTTTGTAAGATCTGAATTGCATTATTTTTGTTTTGCTGTAGTTTATTTCTAAGTTATGGTCATGGAGCCAATGTGTGACTGTTTTTAATGTTTCTTCTAGGATATTATTGATGTTTTCTGTGTTTTCACGTCTGATTAATAGTGATATGTCATCTGCAAATAGAACAGGTAGGATTTGTTTTGTATTGAGGCACTTAGGCAGGTCGTTTATGTATATTAAAAATAATATACATCCTAATACACTTCCTTGGGGAATAGAGCAGGTTAGAGTTCGAGTTTTAGATTGTATGGTTTCTATATTGTGGGTTTTATTATTGTGGTAGTTTATTTGTACTATTTGTTTTCGGTTGTTTAGGTACGATTTAAACCATTTGTATGCGGGTCCACGTATTCCTGAACCATAAAGTTTACCTAATAGGATATTGTAAGACACTTTATCATACGCTTTCGTCATATCTAAAAGTATTCCTAGAGCTGTTTTCTTGTCATTTATATGTTGGAGGGCCATTTGAACATACTTATAAACTGCGGTTGTAGTTGATCTGCATTTTCTAAATCCATTTTGGGAGTCATCTAATATTTTATATTTTTCCAAGAAACTATATAGCTGATTACACATTGTTTTCTCAAAAATTTTTGAGAAGGTAACTAAAAGAGCTCCAGGTCTGTAATTACTTGGGGTGGTTGTGTCATCTTTTTTATGTATGGGTTTTACTAATGACGTTTTGAGTAAATCTGGAAATATGCCGTCTCGAAAGCTTTGATTTATTAGAAGTGTGAGAGCTTCAGAGAGTTCTACCGCACATTGTTTTACTAAGATGGGTGGCACTTCATCGATTCCATAGCTATGTTTGTTTTTCATGTTTTGGATTACCCTAATGATCTCTTTTCGATCTACTGGTCGTAGGTACATCGAATAAGATGGAGTATTTATCACCGGTTGTCCGAATTTCTTTGTTTGGGATCCAGTCTCGCCAACTGTAGCGAAGAAATCATTAAAAGTATTGCTGATGGTTTTGGGGCAGTTTACTATGTTATTATTTATTTGAAGTGTTATATTTTTGTGTTGTCTAGGTTTTATTTTTCTAGTTTTTGTGTTTATAATTTTCCACATTGTTTTTGTTTTGTTATCTGATTTGTCCATTAGTCGTATAAATTCTAGCTTTTTTGATAGTTTTACGCTGCGTTTTAATATAGTGTCATATAAGTTATAGTACGTTTTTAGAATTTCGTTGTTTTTTGATTCGTTTATTAATATTTTAAGTGTTCTTTTATGTTTACATGAGTTTCTTAGACCCGTTGTCTGTTGTAGTTATAAAAATAAATGGGATGCAGTACCTCTTGGGATCCTTTTGTAAAAGCTTCGAAATTAAATCACATATAATTCATTCACACATTATATTTTTTCAATTTTAAAACAAGACTCTATAAATAAACAGTTATAAAAAACATATCTTATAATTTCCTTTTTTTAGACGAACCATTCTTTTATCACAACATTTTTACTACTAGATACTCAAACAACAACATATTTTTCACTTGTCTCCCGAATCTGTCTTCCAAACTTAAATATATTTAATTTCTTTATAAATGTTAGCTGCCAGAGACAATAATGGAATTCAACCTCAACATCCCCTCTGAATTTTATTATTGTCTCAAAATAAAATTTTAAAATCATCCTAAGACATAGCTTTCAAACATTCACATCAATACATAACATGTAACCCCCTCAATACAAAACAACTCATATAAAACTTCAATACAACTTCAACTCACTATCTATAGCTTCTCACTATCTATAGCTTCAACAAACTCCCTATCTATAACTTCGACAGTCTCCCTGTCTATAAACTTCAAACTCCCTATCTTTAACTTCAAACTCCCTATCTTTAACTTCAAACTCCCTATCTAACTTCAAACTATCACAAAACACCCTATCTATAACTTCAACAACTCCGACAGTCTTCCTGCCCATAAACTCCCTATCGATAACTTCAATTCTATCACAAAACACCCTATCTATAACTTCAACAACTCCGACAGTCTTCCTGCCCATAAACTCCCTATCGATAACTTCAATTCTATCACAAAACACCCTATCTATAACTTCAACTATTACAAAACACACCCTATCTAAACTTCAGCTCTATTAGAAAACCTACCCTATCTAAAACTTCCACTCTATTATAAAGCCACACCATCAAAAGCTTCAACTCTATTATAAAGACATACTCTACCTAAAACTTCAAAAACTATTAGAAAACACACCATCTAACTAACCCCAACCCTACTACTAAAACATCATATCTAAAATAAACTCCCTGTCTAAAAAGCAGCCTTTACATAACCTTCAATTTCATAAATATCACTAACCTTTACACTTTTATTACACCGTTACCAAATACAGGCACATCATTGGCACTGTTACTAAATGTCACAACCCTTAAATACACAACTTTCAATTTTGCAGGATCCCAACTCATCTCTATTATTTGTAAAACCTACCAACAAACCCCTAATACATCTGGTCTAATTTTATTTATCAAATATAATAAAGACCCTACTAATTGCCTATAACTAAGCACATCACATCAATAATATTCTTCCCCTCTTGATCTTCTTCTTCAAAAGTAGAAAACTCCTCCTCCACGTCACATCAATTTCCTATAATTATGCACATCAACACTAATATTCTTCCCCTCTTGATGTGCAACAATTCAAATATTCGGAAATGCTTTTTCCTTCAAGTTGCCGTATCCAACATTCTTCATATGTTGTTCAATGTAAAACTTCTCATAGATTTTCAAATAATTTTCTCTATAACCTCTATATCAATTCCAATAATTATTTAAATCTTCTAATTCCAAATTCTTTTTCCAGTCCTTCAGATATCTTATTTCTTCTCCTTTTCCACTATTTCTAATATTTATTATAGAATTCCATCATCAACATAATATTGCCAAATAAATTTCTTTTCCTTTAATATACATATTTATTTTCACCAAAATTGTATTCCATCGGTATTTCCATAAAATTTTCTTTATTTAGCTCTTCACATAATTTTCAATGACCCCATTTTCTTCACCATTATTTTGTTCTTCTTCTAGAAAAATCGCTCCTCTTTTGTTTCTTCATCAAAAATTTTCATTTTAATTTCTTCTTTATAAGCTTCCCCTCTCAAACTCATAATCAGTATTTTCTTCAAATAGTTTACTTACATTTTCAATTGCTCTCTTACTGCTGCACCCATTCTGGGCCCATAACCTGTTGTAGTTATAAAAAAAAATGGGATGCAGTACCTCTTGGGATCCTTTTGTAAAAGCTTCGAAATTAAATCACATATAATTCATTCACACATTATATTTTTCAATTTTAAAACAAGACTCTATAAATAAACAGTTATAAAAAACATATCTTATAATTTCCTTTTTTTAGACGAACCATTCTTTTATCACAACATTTTTACTACTACTCAAACAACAACATATTTTTCACTTGTCTCCCGAATCTGTCTTCCAAACTTAAATATATTTAATTTCTTTATAAATGTTAGCTGCCAGAGACAATAATGGAATTCAACCTCAACATTGTCAGCCATCCTTTAATATGTGTATTTTTTATTTTTATGATTTGAGTGGGTATATGTTTATTTAGCAATTCATTTATTTGTAAAGAGAATCCATTGTAATTTTCGTTTATATTTTTATCTGGGTTTATTATTGTATCCCAGTTAATTTCTTGTAACGCTTTTTTAAAATTAATCATTTTGGTTTGTGTAAATATTCTTTTTCTTGTTCGCCACATTTTGTTATCTGTTAATATATTTTCTGTTAGGTTTAGTTTAACATTTGTAGACTTATGGTCAGAGAGGCCATAGTCGTGTACATAAGTTTTGTTTATTATTTGTTTATTGTTTGCAAATATGAGGTCTATGCAAGTAGATGTAGTTTTTGTTACTCTTGTTGGTTTCTTAACTGTTTGACAAAGGTTGAACGAGTGCATGAAGTTTAATAGTTCTTTACACCGGGAGTTTTTCAATAGAATATTTATATTAAAATCGCCTCCTATTATGACGTTTTTATTTTTTGTTTTTAAACTATTTAATATTTTCTCCATTTGTTCATAAAAAATATTAATATGGCGATCAGCTCTATATAATCCTATAATAATACAATTAATCCTAGGTATTTCAATTGCACATAATTCAATTATAAATTCTTTAGAGTAGTTAACAATAAGGTCGTAAGTTGGAACCCCTCCAGGCGCTTTACTTTGTGTAAATTATTTCATCACCACTGCTTTCAAAACATTGTAAGGAAACGGCATGTTCTAGTAGCAAAAACTTCGAAGACATGTAAAATCTACCAACCCGCACTGGGCCCGAGTGGTATATTATGGTCCACTACCTCTCACCGAGACGAGGCCTGTGTCCCAGGAGTGGAAACATTACATAGGCTGATTATGAAGACTCGCTCGTTTGTGAAGACGGATGGACGGATATTTGTTACTAGAGCACGCAAAAATTGATTTTAAGGAAAATTTAACGGGACCGTTACCTACTAATGCTGGCGAAACCGCTAGTACTAAATATTGAAATGTCGAAAAAAGATCGGTCGCAACTGTCATTGTTGTGCAATAAATTAAAAAGCTGAATTTTTGAACAGCCACATAGTTTTTTTTTACTGGTACTAACACAAGATCAATGCCCATCAGCCATGGGTCGCCTTCATTGCGTGGAGTAGTGCAACCACATTTGGGCTGGTTCTGTGCCACCTAGCCACTTTAGACTCAGCGGAGAGGCATGTGAAGGTTAGTTAAATCTGTTTAACGATCTCCAAAGCCTGGAGCATAGCCGTAGAGTAGCCAGCCTTTCGGTATTCTATAGGATGCATTTTGGAAAGAGTGCGCGGAAATTAGATGACTTAATTCCTCCGTCACTCCATCATCGTCGACCTGTTGTACGGCAAGTATCCACACTTATGTTGTTGACACCGCTGCGATCCAGAGAAAGCGTTTAGCTTCGTCTTCTATACCGCTTACATCGAAGACCTGGAACAACGTACCTGCGGCGGTCTTCCCATCCGTTTACTATTTAAGTGTTGAAAAGAGTAGTGCTTGGCGCTATGGTGACCTCGCACACACTACTACTACTAGTAATAGGATATCGTAAAAGTAAAACCCTTGGATTATAAACGAAATAGCTATATTAAATCACTATATCATTTAGCAACAATAATTGGTGGTAATAAATATATGACAGCCTCTGTGGCGTAGCGGTACCGAACGCGGCCGTTGCGCAAAGAGGCGCGGGTTAGATCCCCGCACAGTGCAAATATTTGTATGCATGAATATGAATATTTGCACTGGTCTGGTCATGCCTCGGAAAGCACGTTAAGCCGTTGGTCCCGGTTGCCATACGAACATCTAGTGGCAGTCGTTACGGGTTGTTGGAGCCCTCAAAAAGTCTAACAATTGGTCTAACTGCAATGCTTAGATATCGCCTTCGGGTTGTGGAGGTCAGACGGCAGTCGCTTCACGGAAAATATCGAAGTTTAGCCAAAATCAGCAGTTAGACTGGTAAAGCGGACCCTAGACTCCAAAGCTGAAAAGCTACGGATGCGACTGGGATTAACGCTGAGATGATGATGATGAATTGGTAATAAATATATAAACTTAGACACATTGCTAAAATATTGTAAAATGGTTATGGTAATGAGTACGTGGTGTCTCTGACGAGATCTTAACCCGAACTGTCCCACATTTTAGTAAATCAGCGAATGTAGGTACATACCTATTTGCCTTCTATGCAATTATGCATTTTCGCTGAGTGTTCGATTAAAACTCGAACAAGTGTCTTCAAGGCTAAGATTCGGCTCTTACCGTCGATGGTTCTAATACTTACCATCAGTTGCGATCGCGGTCAAACACAAGTCATCATCATCATCATCATCCCAGCGTTAATCCCAGTCGCATCCGAAGCCTTGTCAGCTTTGGAGTCTGGGGTCCGCTTTACCAGTCCAACTGCTGATATGGCTAAACTTCGAGATTTTCCGTGAAGCGACTGCCGTCTGACCTCCACAACCCGAAGGCGACATCGAAGCATTGCAGTTAGACCAATTGTTGGACTTTTGAGGGCTCCAACAACCCGTAACGACTGCCACTAGATGTTCGTATGGCAACCGGGACCAACGGCTTAACGTGCTTTCCGAGGCACGACCAGACCAGTGCAAATATTCATATTCATGCATACAAATATTTGCACTGTGCGGGGATCGAACCCGCGCCACCTTGCGCAGCGGCCGCGTCCGCTACCGCTACGCCACGGAGGCTGCGGTCAAACACAAGTATAGAACGTTAAAAAATATTGGACACTCAACAAAAAAGGCTTCCAAAATCAAAAGCACTAGAAGCTAATATAGTCATACATTCGATAAAATATTGAACCAATTCCCGCACCCTAAACAAACAGGGTTGGGAGTTAGGACATTATCCGATTCCTATAAAACATAAAACCAATCGATGCATTTACCCTTCGTCCAGGCAGCAGCATGAATCGTCCATTTTATCATAAGGTAACTTAATATCCCCATATTGGACGGATATTGTCAATCGCGCGGGATCATTCGGTATTCAAATAGAACGGATTTCGGCTACGTTCATGCCTTAGCGGATCAGAAGCCGATACAGAGCCTAGGTTGTGGTACGGTTTTATAAGTGTTCGCAGTAGGTGATGTGGAATTTATTCATAATAGATACACTGAATTTTTAATTGAACATGTATAGGTATGCATTGTTATTTATTAATTTAGTTATACCAATTCTTGAAGAAGGAAGACCTTACGTTCTTGGCATAATGTTTTTTTTTTCTTTATTTTGCATTGAATGATTAAATTTGTATGAATACTGCGATTTTAAAAGTTTGTACAAACAACAAGGTGACAATAATTTCCGTAGTTTAATTATGTTTGGGATAAAAAATTACCTATACTTATTAAAAATGATATAATTCGATTCAGTATACGATTCTGAACAAACTATTTTCAGGAAGAGCATTAATTAATTTACATGTTGTAATTGAATTCAGCCAGAATTCTGGATAAGAACTTGATAATCCACTATTATATTTCGTATCACTATTTGCGGTGGATCTAACACTTAACAAAACACGTTGAACAGCATTCATTCATTTATCATAGCAAGAACGGAGACATTTCGATACGAATTAATAAATTTTATGAACATAATAAAACTATGTAGCCATATGTACATATAGAAATGTATCTTAATAGTAGTTTATGATACTGCTACATAATGAGGGGTATTAAGCACGAGTGTGAGTTTAAAAAACGAGCGAAGCGAGTTTTTTAATAGTATCACACGAGTGTGTAATACCTAATTATGTACAGTTTCATACACTACTTTATCTAATCTAAGTGCGTCTAACGCCAACGCAACACAATTCCATTTATTCAGTTTCATAATTGTAATATGCAAAATGTTAACAATTCTGCACCCTGCATCACAGCGCATGCGCCAAAGCGCGCGCAGCCACAGATAAAAAATGAAATAGTACTGTCTACATTGATATAATATTAAACAGATATGATATTTTGTACGCTTCAAGTTCATTGCGCTAGTGACTTATCTACCTTAGTTTAATATTATATCAATGGCTGTCTATTGTTTGTAACGTAATGAAAAAAAAAAAATATTATAACATTATTTTGTTAGAGAAATAATATTATAATTTAATTTTTTAATTTCCTTTCGATATACTTTTGTTAAAGTACGTAAATATAAACTCCTTTTTGGTTTTATATTTTTAATTTTTTGATATGAGAGTATACAAAATCCTTTGAATAACAAATCTTTAATAGGTTGCGCATTATATGGGTGCGCTACATCATGGGATCAAAGATCAAATTCCTAGAATATTAATGCTAAAATCTCTCAGTTACGTCAGGATACCTACCATAGAGCATTCACACTGTCTTAAGACTGCCGCAGACTGCTGCGACGCGATAGCGGGACACGACTCTATTTTTTTTATATAGTTATAAACTAGTGCTTGACCGCAATCCCACCTGATGCTAAGCAGTGACGTAATCGTTGATGGTAAAGCGCACTAGTATACTAAGAGCCTATTTACTCCAAAAAAACTGAGTGAATAGAAATCAAGACGGCAGTTGAGGGAGGTGATGCAATATTAAACCCAACAACTCGACCAACGATGCTGCTCCAGATGGAAATTGATCTGGAGACCCTCCACGACCAAACCTCCGACACAACATTTGGCGCATCGTACCCGGCACACATCGCAACACAACTGCTAAGACCCGACCTCCATACGGTTTCATCAGACATCATACGAACACGACGAATACATCAGGACAATTTCTATGAAAACTTTATTGAAATTTTTTCTAGCGTGTGTAGAAAAACAGCGATATAGGCTGATTGTTTATGAAAGCTCACCTTTACACAAATAATCAATAAGTTTCCACGAGGACATATCCCTCTTCTATGTAAACCTGTGAGAGAGTGGGCCAGTGTGGCTACCACGAGTTTTCATTACAAAAACTCGATCACCGATATCGAGCGCGTTTGACTCATCGATTGGCCCGCTTCAAGGTTGTAAGAACTCTCAACCAATGAGAGCATCAAACGCGGTTTATAAGTATGATCGAGTCTCGAAATGAAAACTCATGATAGCCACACTGAGTCCACCACGCACACCCAATGCAGGTTGGTAGATGTGACGCGTCTTTTTAATTAATTAATTAAATTTTTTGTTTTAGAATATCCCGATATCCTCACAATGTTTGGCTTTCACCATTATGAGATAATTTATAATAATAAATAAAAATAATAATAAGCCTTTATTTAACCATAAATTTCTTAGTACATAATATAATTTAAGTATTCCGAAAAAAGAAAACAATAAAAATAAGAGTAAAATAATAATATATAAATATAAATAAACATAAATTTCATTACGATTCATGGCCCCTTCCGGTATAGGCCTCCTCCAAGTTCCTCCATTTATTTCATATTTCTAGGGAGAAACTGGCTAAATGTGGCAAAAGATAGAAATAAATGGAGGCACTTGGAGGAGGCCTATACCGGGGGCACGCCGTCATAGCGGCGGTAAGACCCTGCATGGAGAAGTGGATCGACCCGAAGAGGCATGGGGTGCTCACCTTCCGTGCGACGCAGGTGTTGACCGGACACGGGTGTTTCGGCAGTTACCTGTGTCGTATCGGTCGGGAGCCGACACCGGCGTGCCATCACTGCGGTGGCCGGGCAGAGGACACGGCGCGGCACACCCTCGAGGAGTGTCCCGCATGGGACGAGCAGCGCCGTGCGCTCACCGCAGCGATCGGCGGAAACGACCTCTCGCTGCCAGCCGTGGTCAGAACTATGGTCGACAGCGGGGAGTCATGGGACGCGGTCGTCTCCTTCTGCGAGGAGGTAATCTCCGCGAAGGAGACGGCCGAACGGAAGAGGGAAGCACTGAGCACTCTCCCGTCCCGCCGACGGCGCGCTGGCCGGAGGAGGAGGGAAGCCGAGGTCGATCCGCTTCCTTCATAACGAGAGGCCGACGGGCCGAGGACCGGGGGAGTCCGACGTCCGTCGCTAGGGCCGGAGTAGGCGTGTAGTGGCTGTTCCTACACGCCTACCTGATAGAAGGAGGGGAGGAAGAGGGACCCGCCGATCTCGCGCGCGGCGGGTCAAGGCCTGCCGGGGATGCGGTGAATGGCAAACCAGGCCCCGCACCCCGGCTATAGGCAAGAAGAGAAACGCTCCAGTGGTTTTAGCCGGTGAGAGCCCGGCACACCCTCCGTCGACCCCCAGATGGAGGACGGTCTGGTAGAGTTTTCCACTGGGAGAACAAAAAAACCGAAAGGGACTATGAATCGAGATAATTTACTCAATGATTAAATAATAATTTACAAAATCAAAAGTAAGTTATTTAAATTAGGCTGAAAATCAGCACTTTTTTACATAAGACAGTCCCCCAAAACGCCCTTCGCAATAACACCTACACAAAGTCAAATGCCGTCTAGAAGATAGCAGGTCGAGCTGGGCAAAACAAACGAACAGTGGACCACGTTAGCCTCGGATCGAAAGAGCTGAAAAACATGAGGAGAGACTTTTACCCAAACTGGGATGATGCAGACTAACTTTAATAGTAAAGTGCCTGTCAAGGTTCGAACCATAAGGTGTCATAACATCGGCTGCCGACAGAATTTACCACCCTCCAGACAAATTCTTGCCGCAAAGCGATTCGTCGTGTTCCGACATGATGTCTGGTGAAGCCGTACGGAGGATGGGTCTGAGCAGTAGTGTTGTGATGTATGCCGGGTAAATGCCGCTGTGTCGAGAGTTTGTTCGTGGAGGGTCTCCAGATCAATCTCCCTCTGGCGCAGCATCGTTGGTCCTATTGTTGGGTTTAATATGCATCACCTTGCTCAACCGCCGTCTTCCTTCCTGTTCAATCATTTCTTATTAGAGTGAATAGGCTCTTAATAAACTAGGGCACTTTACCATCAACGATTGCATCACTGCTTACCATCAGGCGGGATTGCGGTCAAGCACTATTTTATAAATATAAAAATAAAAAGAAAATAAATGAACCTACGGCCAACAACACGTAAGTCGCTGCCGTCTCCATTGAGCCATCACAACTCTCTAGGAGCATTTATTTACCATTAATTATAAGTTTTCTATTATGATAATGGCTGATCCTATTCTTATGGTAATATTAAGTCGCCGAATCATTTTGAATTGTAAATAACTTTTACAAAGATTCTATCAGGCTCTTTATTACTTCAATAAATGTCTAATTTGTATTTTATTAATATTTTTCTGCTTCATAATCGAGTAAAAGATTAAAATTATATTAACGGGGTTTTAAGTAATTTACATATGTTTAATATGCTCATAATTATAATTTCGACCCACCATAAAACCATTCACTGTCCAAGGTGCTAATTAATGCACAATCAATGAAAAGTGGGACAAGAAGAAAATTTCATAATTGATTAGTTATCAGACATGCACTCTAATTCCGTATCACACAGCGATTACTATCAATTGAAATAATTTTCAAGCATATTGCTAATCCATCGCTCCATATGTCCGAAAAATGTGTCTCCTCAACAACGTAAATAACGCAATGAATGTTGTTGAACTGTCAAAATGAAACCCATCGGTACTGATAGTTTGTTACGCAATTACCCTGCATAATACTTACACTGCTTTCATTATTGTGTCTTCAAGGCTAGAGTGAATAGGCTTATAATAAACTAGCGCGCTTTACCATCAACGATTGCGTCACTGCTTACCATCAGGCGGGATTGCGGTCAAGCACAGTTTACCCTTACTAATATTATAAATCGGAAAGTAAGCTTGTTTGTTTGTTTCACTTTCACGCCGTAACTGCTGAACCGATTTCTTTGAAATTTTGCAGATTTAAATTTAAAAGTCCGGATTAATTAATAGGGTACTTTTCATCCCGGATATTTAAAAAGCCATACGAACATCTAATGGCAGTCGTTACGGGTTGTTGGAGCCCTCAAAAGTCCTACAATTGGTCTAACTGCAATGCTTCGATATCGCCTTCGGGTTGTGGAGGTCAGACGGCATTCGCTTCACGGAAAATATCGAAGTTTAGCCAAAATTAGCAGTTAGACTGGTAAAGCGGACCGCAGACTCCAACGCTGTAAAAGCTTCGGATGCGACTGGGATTAACGCTGAGATGATGATGATTGTTATTTTACCCCAAAATTAAATAACAATCCTCCCCCATAATTCAGTCACATCCATTACATCCATGCATCACAACCATAGTCAAAAATGATAACGCTATTCGAATAAGTTCTGTATTTGAATTTTGAAATCTGTTGAAATTTTAACTGTTCGAATTTAGAATTTGATTGATCTTCAGGATACCAGTATTTAAGTACGTAGGATATCTTGGTTCTAACACTTGAATAAAACGAGTTATAGGTTTTTTATGACATAATATTAGCCAATTTAAAAATCACTAGGAAGGTTATACGTCCGTCATACAGAAGCCCAAACAACCAAGAGAGATACTGATGTTGGTGGGTAGTAGAGATTATTTATTTATTAAATAAGTACCCACAGTATATCGACTATTACAGAATTTATTTAAGACTAGCTGCGTCTCGCGGTTTCACCCGGTTAGGTTTCGATGTGTTTTATTTATATGCTCAGCTCCTATTAGTCACAGCTTAATGTTATATAGCCTAAAGCCTTCCAGGATTAATGGGCTATCCAACGCAAAAAGAATTTTTAAAATCGGACCAGTAGTTCCTGAGATTAGTGCGTTCAAACAAACGAACAAACTCTTCAGCTTTATATATTAGTTTTTGTAAATAAGTGAATCAAATAAATCAACAGTACGAAGATACGTAACACACTTTAAAGAACAATCCGAACGATTTTGAAGAAAATTACTAATCCATTACTCCATTTATTACAAAAAATACATCCGCTCAACAACGTAAATAACAATGAACGTTGTTGAATTGTCAAAATGAAACATTACAATTGTTAATGTGTACGCAATTACCCCACAGGATAACTAATCATTATATTACAAAGGATTAATCAGAATTTGTAATGTAAAGTCATCGTTTGAATATCAATCCGCTGTATGTAATTGAATCATTAACTGATTTTCGATAAGCCATGCGAGTAAGCCATTGACAGACATTTCATGACATCAAACAAAACCCATTATGTTAGGCTAATACATCAATTGTAGCGTATAATATATTAGGTATTCATTAAACTTCAAAGTAACGAATGACTGAGCATTATAAGCTCAATACGTCATTCTCACTCATTTACCAGTCAATAATATTCAATAGACATTGAACATTCGTTTTCATTATTTTTAATATAACAAAGACAGCCAATGGCCTCAATATCCTTGTTTGTAAACAAGGATATTGAGGCCATTGGCTGAATATACGCTAAACTTAAATTTAGTTTAGTTTGTAAAGTAAACTAAATTTGTAAACTAAACTAACTTTGTAAACTAAACTAAATTTAAGTTTAGCGTATCTTTTTCTTTCTATTTCATTAAGAAAAGGACAAAAGATATAATATTAGTGTAGTCTTGTAAAATTAAGATATTCCATAGACAATTAAGACGCGATTAAAACTGGACAACTAAAAATACGTCTAGTCAACGCCTTAAGTAAGGCGCGGACTAATTTAATGATATAATAATAATATTTTTTTTATATACGGACAAATCACACGGATTGAGTTAGCCCCAAAGTAAGTTTGAGACTTGTGTTATGGGATACTAACTCAACGATAATATATTTATAATAGATACATATATAGATAAACATCCAAGACCCAGGCCAATCAGAAAAAGATGCCGATGCCGATGCTGATGCCTGGTATCTATGGGTATGCAGATGACAGCACAGTTGTAGAGAGATACCTGCCGGGTGCTCGGGCTGGTAGGGAATCAATCCGGCCCGAAGGAGAGGCCATGGTTGAGCGAACGAGTGTTGCACTGCAGGCAGTCTCCGAATGGGGCAATGCCAATTTTGTAGCATTCAATGCCGCCTTGGAGTGAATGAAGGAAAGTGTCCTTGGAGTGTTCCGACCGCCTTCAGCTTTTGGGAGTTGAGATTTCATCGGACCTTAACTTTGGGCGGTTCATTGAGTCCAAGGCTAAGGTGGCTGCCAGGAAACTTGGCATTATCGCAAAGGTCCGGCAGTACTACACACCTGGGCAGCTTCTAATGTTATACAAAGCACAGGTCCGTTCGTGTGTGGAGTACTCCAGCCACATTTGGGCTGGTGCTGCCAAGTGTCACCTGGCCACTTTGAATTCAGTGGAGAGACGTGCAAAGAGGCTGATTGGTGACCCTGATCTAACTCGAGTTGGTCTCCAAAGCCTAGAGCACAGGCGTAGAGTAGCCAGCCTTTCGGTGTTCTATAGGATGCATTTCGGGAGTGTGCGAGGGAATTGCATGATTTAATTCCCCCATCTCCGTTCCACCAGCGGACGACCCGTCGTACGGCTGGTTTCCACCCTTACGTTGTTAACACCACTACGATCCGGACGAAGCGTTTCGCCTCCTCCTTTATACCACGTACATCGAGCGACTGGAATAATTTGCCAGCGGCGGTGTTTCCGTCGGACTACAATTTGAGTGTCTTCAAGGCTAGAGTGAATAGGCTCTTAATAAACTAGTGCGCTTTACCATCAACGATTGCGTCACTGCTTACCATCAGGCAGGATTGCGGTCAAGCGCTAGTTTATAATATACAACGTGTAACAAAAAGGGTATATACATACCAAGGGCATGGCATCTTTAAATGATATCAAAAGATATCTGAAGGGTTTTAACTCAAAATAAAATACTCAAAAAATTGGTACCAAATTTTCGGTTTCGTGTGTTCATCATAACAAACGTGGCAGCACAGTACATACGTTAATAACTACTCGTTACCCGTCACGTTACTTGCCAAAATCCGATAAATGTCTTCAATATCTCTGTGCAACTAGTATGATAGTAGCCTATCACAGGCGGTGTTTTTCCTCATAACTTCTTAACATAAAGAGATAGGATTAAAAAACCCTTCCAATATCGTTTGATATCATGTAAAGATGCCATGCCTTTGTTATGTATATACCCTTTATGTTACACGTTGTATAAAAAAAAAAAGATCGTTTTCCATCATGACCTGACCGGGGATCGAACCCGGGGCCTCCACGTCGCAGGTAGGCGTGTTGACCGCTGCGCCACGGAGGTCGTCGCAACAAAGGCTAATATAATATATCTTTATTTCAGACATAGGTCCATACATTTTTAACAAAAAATCGATACTAATATATAAAGCTGAAGAGTTTGTTTGTTTGTTTGTTTGAACGCGCTAATCTCAGGACCTACTGGTCCGATTTGAAAAATTATTTTTGCGTTGGTTAGCCCATTAATCTAGGAAGGCTATATAACATCACGCTGCGACTTATAGGAGAGGACTAACTCCGCGCCAACGAAGTCGCTGGCGGCAGCTAGTAAAACATGAAACGTTATTAGGGTTGTTAGTAGAACACATAAAATACAAATGGGTGTTAGTAATTTGTTAGTAAAAAATCGAGATCAGTAGACTATACAGGCTATTTTCTATTTCTGAACACTCGCCCAGTAAACAGTAAACGGACCGTTTATTTTGCATGCTAACGTTCTGAAGACAGTGTTGGTGCTGTCATAAACCCTGCTCTTCATCGATGCGGTTCTTTTTATAATAATGGAGAAAAAATCATCGATTAAAGCTATACAGTATTTCCCTCCCGTTTATCACACAAAGTCTGACTCGGCGAGGATGGCAAACACAACGCAGATATGCAATGTGATTTGGCGGACTCGGCGGATCAGCAAGGCAAGGTGGATAGCCTAGGGCGGCGGTGGAGGGCGTATAGTCACCGCTGGCCAGACACTGCAGCTGACCCCGCCTCCAGTCGTAGCGGTTTTCCGTTCCACTGGCCCAAGGAGGGGAAGGCCAAGTGTGTGCGCGAACGCTTGCGCACCGTTAATATATCCTGCGCATCTGACCGCTTCCGTTCCCTCAGTGTGCACGAAGTTTCGCCGCCAAGATAGGCTACATAAGTCATCTTTGGGCGCATGAGCGCCAAATCATCGGCTAGGAGTCGAAGTGGTCGCCGTGGCCGAAATCGGTCGGGAACATCATCATCATAGTATTTATTTTAAGAATTCTAATATTTGACCACCACCACCTGATCTACCTGACCTAAACGCTGAAATATGTTAGACAATATAATGACCAAAGTTTACCACCACTACGATCCGGACGAAGCGTTTCACCTCCTCCTTTATACCGCGTACATCGAGGGACTGGAACAAATTGCCAGCGGCGGTGTTTCCGTCGGACTACAATTTGAGTGTCTTCAAGGCTAGAGTGAATAGGCTCTTAATAAACTAGTGCGCTTTACCATCAACGATTGCGTCACTGCTTACCATCAGGCAGGAGGGCAAGCGCTGGTTTATCAATCAATACATAGTATAAAACAAAGTCGCTTTCGCTGTATGTCCGTATGTATGCTTAGATCTTTAAAACTACGCAACGGATTTTGACGCGGTTTTTTTTAATAGATAGAGTGATTCTTAAGGAAGGTTTGTATGTATAATAAATGCATAATATAGTGGAGAAACACTGAGAAATCTAAAAAGCGCGATAAAACCGAACTCCACGCGGGCGAAGCCGCGGGCGGAAAGCTAGCAATATGTAAAAAAAAAAAAAATATAGATAACTATATTATCCTCTGCCCGTGACGTCGGCCCAAGAGAATTTTTTTATTCCCCTAACCCGCCCTGTCGTATCGAGTCGCCAGCCCGTGCTATTGTTTAATTTTCGCTTAGCTTTCTTTCTAACTTTTATTCTTTTCCCTTAGCTTCCAAGGGTTATGTTAAACAGCCTTCATTGTCTAGTTAATAGCCAATGTAACCTACCTTAAGAATTCGGCTACCATAGGCAGATTTTTTTTTTTAAACAAAAGAAAAATGAAAGCTAATATGTTCGTTCATCTGACTGTTAGTTACAGCTTGTTCAAACAAATATTCTATACTTTATTAGTAAGCATTTTATATAGGTACTTTTTGTCAACATGACATCATCTGATGATGATAATTTCGCAGCTGTCATTTTAGTCTAGCAAATTCAAAATCATATTTTGTTAGGTACGTATATATTTATTATTCTGAAATAAATCTAGATAAAGTTTCCTTTATTAGCAGCACCTCGTAGTTTTAATCCCGGAGATATAAAGTCTTTCCCATATAATATTAATCCAGGTGCCTGGTGGCTAAATTTCATCCAATTCCTTTCAGACGTCTTTGTGGCAAAATGTAACAGACATCAATCCCTCCTCGCAGACTTTCCTGCGTATATAATAATACTAGCTGTTGCCCGCGACTCCGTCTGCGTGAACTTCAGTTTACACGCGCCTGTTAAAATAATGGGAGCAATATGTACGTCCGCGTTCGTTCCCATTTTCGCAACATTTTTTGTTACTGCTCTGCTCTTATTGGTCATAGCGGGATGTTATATAGCCTATGTCTTTTCTAAGCCTCTAGACTATCTTTGTACCAAATTTTATTACAATCGGTTCATTGTTTTGGCGTGAAAGCCGGACAGACAGACAGACAGACAGAGATACTTTCGCATTTATAATATTAATATGGATTTATTGAAAGTTACTTAATAACAGTAATAATGTTGTCGTCTGCTTACCCGGGTTTGTCTATGGAAAATTTAATAATATGAATTATTGTTATATTAAAGTCTGCGGTTGTCACTAAAAACTGTTTCTGACAGGTCAAAGGCTACGCATTTAATTTTGCAATCATTCCCAAATATCTCGTTCATATCTACTGAGTCGGTCTGGGGAAGTTTTTATTCGAGTTTTCCATCATAAACCTAGTTAGGAAAGTGCCTACTCGTGCGGTATTTAGGGATTAGAATTGTTGAGATTGAGCTTTTTAGACAAATAAAGATCGAAAGATTTGCTTTAAAAAAACTAGTTGTTCAAGCACATCAAAACGCCTTTTACAAAAATTATGTCATACCATGCAGTGGCAATTTTTTTGGTAATGGCATTAGACAATGTGATTAGTTTTTTTTTAACAACTTATTGTAGGCCATACAAATATTTGTTCGTGCGGAAATCGAATCCGCGACATGGGGCGGAGCAGTCGATCGCTCAACCACTGCACCAATCGTGTCGTATATTGTATTGTAGAGAGGTTGAAAATTAGCTGATAATGCAATGGAGCGATATATACAATCACGCTGCTTATGCAACGATGGGAATTTAGAAACACAATTAATAAGAAAGCGCCATGTGAACTCTCGTTTTGGAAAATGAAATGAAATCGTTTATTAAGCAAGTAGGATCACTTATCACTTTTACACGTCATGTTTAATATTTATTTTATTTTTTTAACTAGATGAAGCCGGCATTTCCTAACTGACTACCTCTGAGAAGAGATAGCCGAAACAAACTCAGGGATCATCGTCTTTTTTCAAGTCCAGACATTTAAAAATGAAAATGTTTACAATAATTTACCTTATAATTACGCATATTGCTTAATAACAATGCTTAACAGAGCGAGCAGCTCAGTCCCAAGCTTTTTTGCCTTCTAAATAATCTGTGATTTTATAATACCCCTTTTTGCAAAGTTTGGCCTTTATATGGTTCTTAAATTTCGTTTAATGGGTAAGTTTCGAATGTCCATGGGAAGCTTGTTGTAAAAGTGTATACATTGACCCATGAACGAGTTGCCTACTCTGTGGAGACGAGTGTGATGTACAGCAAGATTGTGTTTGTTCCTGGTATTTATATTAGGTATGAATATCGCTTATTTTCTTAAAATTCGAGATATTTTTATGAACATACATAAGATTTTCAAATGTACATTGTGAAGCTACAGTCAGAATGTTCACCTCTCTGAACTTTTCTCTATGAGAATGGCTAGGACCAAGGTTGTAAATGGCTCGAACAGCCCTCTTCTGTAAAACAAAGATGGTATTGATGTCCGCACAATTTTACTGTCATTGGCACCAACTTTTCTTCTTTGGGGCTATTTGAAATCTCATCTATTGTTTACTACAACAAATCACAAACCTTGCAAATCTTGGAAACCAACATTGTAGAAGACCTCACTAATTTGAGGATATTTTGCGTTTTTTATATTGCAAATTTTTACACTAAAGTGGCAGTTGGCCGGGCCTATTGCCCGTAGCACCGACGCCCGATAGGCCCGACGAGTTTTCGAGTAGTGATCACGCACCGGAAGACGCAGTGTGGGTAGGCCCCCGACAAGCTGGACCGACGACCTTGTGGAGGTCGCAGGAAACTGCTGGATGCGGGAAGCGCAGGACCGGTCGTCATGGAGATCCTTGGGGGAGGCCTAAGTCCAGCAGTGGACGTCTTTCGGCGGAAATGATGATGATGATGAACAAATTTGCAGGAGTTAGTTGTTTAACAGATTTAATCTATACTAATATATAAAATTAAAGAGCTTATTTGTTTGTTTGAACGCGCTAAGCTCAGGTACTACTGGTCCGATTTGAAAAAATCCTTTTGCGTTGGATAGCTCATTTTAAACCAGGAAGCCTTTAGGCTATTAACATCACGCTGCGACCAATAGGAGCGGAGCAAATAAAAAAAAGAAATCGAAACCTATGCGGGTGAAACTTATAACAAAAATTTTAATAAGTTCCCACTAAACGGCACCCATTTCACACGACTTTAGGTACTTTTGTTCCACCTTTTAAAAACACAGCACTCGGAAGACATTTTAATCAAGCTTTTTATTAAGTCTCCGTTCCCAGGCACCAAGGGTTGACCTTAGGTCCAGAATCATTTAAAAAGTACCCAAGTCTGCTCCTAGGGCCATAAAATGTGACAAAACATCCAGTTACAAGTTTACAAGTACTGTAACATTAGAACAAGGAAGAGAGAGTGTAACGTGATATTTATTACTCCAATTAGGGACAACATTTGTATGGATTAACTGCCACTAATCACGAAGCGGGGCATGCTCGTGTTTCATATAACAAACGGGTACAAGCACATTGGGAAATGTTAAGTTACCAGCTTTTGTTTAACACTTGGTTAGGATTCTTTGAATGCCTCTTTTAATTTTGATGTCTGTATCTTTTTCTTTTACTATGAAATTAACAAACTAAGTAAAAGTTCCGTAGTCATCATCATCATCATCATCTTAGAGTTGATCCCAGTCGTATCCGAAGCTTTCTCAGCATTGGAGTCTGGGGTCCGCTTTACCAGTCTAACTGCTGATTTTGGCTAAACTTCGATATTCCGTATTAATTCTATAGTCTACAGTCATCGTCATCATCTCAGCGTTAATCCCAGTCCCATCCGTAACTTTTCAGCTTTGGAGTCTGGGGTCCGCTTTACCAGTCTAACTGCTGATTTTGGCTAAACTTCGATATTCCGTATTAATTCTATAGTCTACAGTCATCGTCATCATCTCAGCGTTAATCCCAGTCCCATCCGTAACTTTTCAGCTTTGGTGTCTGGGGTCCGCTTTACCAGTCTAACTGCTGATTTTGGCTAAACTTCGATGTTTTCCGTAAAACGACTGCCGTCTGACCTCCACATCCCGAAGGCGATATCTAAGCATTGCAGTTAAACAAATTGTTAGACTTTTCAGGGCAACCCGTAACGACTGCCACAAGATGTTCAGTCGGCGACCGGGACCAACGGCTTAACGTGCTTTCTGAGGTACGACCAGACCAGTCGTCTCGTCGCGTGCGTCTCGCTCGCAGGTTTGACGACTTCCAGCCTCCCGAACAAGCAGGCTTCCGAAAAGGCTTTAGCACCATAGACCACATTCATACGCTGCGGCAAGTTATACAGAAGTCCGAGGAGTATAATAAACCACTATGCTTGGCGTTTGTGGACTATGAGAAGGCCTTCGATTCGATTGAGACTTGGGCGGTGCTACAGTCTCTCCAGCGGTGCCAAATTGACCATCGATAGATACATTGAGGTGATAAAGTGTTTGTACAAAAACGCCACCATGTCAGTCCGTCTCCAGGATCAGGACTCGAAACCGATCCAACTGCAGCGTGGAGTAAGACAAGGAGATGTCATATCTCCTAAATTGTTCACTGCTGCGTTGGAAGATGTCTTCAAGCTCCTGGACTGGAAAGGACTTGGCATCAACATCAACGGCGAGTACATCACTAATCTCCGTTTCGCAGATGATATCGTGGTCATGGCTGAGACCCTGGAAGACTTGGGCAAAATGCTCAATGACCTCAGCAGAGCTTCCCAACAAGTGGGTCTAAAAATGAACATGGATAAGACGAAGATCATGTCGAACTCTCATGTCGCACCCACTCCAATTGTAGTTGGTTGCTCTGCACTCGAAGTTGTTGACGAGTATATATACCTGGGACAGAAAGTTCAACTAGGTAGGTCCAACTTCGAGAAAGAGGTGTCTCGGCGAATCCAGCTCGGTTGGGCAGCGTTCGGGAAGCTACGCTACATCTTCTCGTCGTCCAAGATACCACAGTGTCTCAAGACTAAAGTCTTTGACCAGTGTGTGTTGCCAGTGATGACTTACGGAACTGAAACGTGGTCGCTCACAATGGGCCTCATACGAAGGCTCAGTCACACAAAGGGCAATGGAAAGAGCTATGCTAGGAGTTTCTCTGCGTGAAAGAATAAGAAATGAGGAGATCCGCAGAAGAACCAAAGTCACCGACATAGCTCTGCGAGTCGCTAAGCTTAAGTGGCAGTGGGCAGGGCACATTGCTCGTAGAACCGATGGCCGATGGGGCAGCAAGGTTCTGGAGTGGCGGCCACGTACTGGAAGACGCAGCGTAGGGAGACCCCCAACAAGGTGGACCGATGACCTGGTGAAGGTCGCGGGAAGCCGATGGATGCGGGCAGCACAAGACCGGTCATCGTGGAAAGCCTTGGGGGAGGCCTTTGTCCAGCAGTGGACATCTATAGGCTGAGGAAGAAGAAGAAGAAGAAGACCAGACCAGTGCAAATATTCATGCATACAAATATTTGCACTGTGCGGGGATCGAACCCGCGCCTCCTTGCGCAACGACCGCGTTCAATACCGCTACGCCACGGAGGCTGTCTATAGTCTGAATTCTATAGTCTACAGTATAGATAGTTAATTAGTTTTATTTGTCTTATTAATAAGCACTCTATAACATCCCCATTGCTGGGCGAGAGGCTACATTTCTTTGCGAGGGAGTGGGTTCAGTGTAAGCTGCTAGATGTCAAATGTCTTCGATTTTGAGGTTTTTGAGGATGAGATGGAGATGAAGAAATGTACACTAAATTATAAACGCCTGTCTGGCAGTGAACCTGCGACCTATACAATATGTAAAGAAACCCTGTCCGATCCTTGAAGGTATTGTTAGGTATCGATAACTGATTCTACTAATGCCTACAAAGCCGGGCTAAACTTAAAATAAAATCCCCCTAAAAATATGAATATTATTTCGAAAAAGCAAGGTAACTTAATACATGTGCGATAGGCAACACGGTAGGCATACATGCGCGGGTGAAGGGGGGCAGGGCACGTGGTCTCATCACTCTTATTAATACTGTCTAAAACGTTGTTATCACTTTTTTTAAAAATACAAATTTTTGGGGAAGTTGGAAGTAATCCGCGGAAAAAGAAGATTATTAGTATTGTTACTATGATGATTAAGTAAAATTTCATATTTTATTTGGTCATGTGTATATATAGCTAACCTTTATTATCCTTTTGGGTCGGACGGGGTTTTCTTTACATATTGTATATAAGCCGCGACCGCTTATGTTACTTATAGTTTTGAAAATATGTCCTGTAGAGAAATTGTTACGAAAGCAATTATAAACCACAAATTAAGTTACAGCCGAACCTGACCAATTATAATTAGATCACTCCCCGCTGCGCAATTTAATTAGCAAGCCAGGCCAAACGCCGCGTCGAGTAGATAGCGCTGGAGATAATAACCGAAGCGAATCAAACAGAACAAAACTATTAAAAGGAAACATTTAGATTTGAATAAAAAAGACCTGTTGATAGAGAATTAGACTAACGAACTCAAGAATCGCAAGTTCAATTTAATCTGCGAGAGGTCACAAAAAAGCCATACATTTCCCGCAAAATATATTCTAAATGACTACAATAGTATAATTTAGATTCTGAGTCACCTATACCACTTAACCTTATGAAATTTATATGCTTTTACATACGAATACCTACTACTGCTTTGGAAATACCGCTGTGAAACCGGCACGGGGCGTCATGGGGTCAGGCGATCATGTTTTCTATAAGGGGGTCATCATGTGGCAGCCTATAACCGCCAACGACGATGAAGTAGAACATTCTATAACACAATAGTTATTTGTTATACAAGAGTGCAAAGTTGCTTTTTAACCGCGTGTTCAATTTTGATGACCGAGCAAGCGAAGGATTCTAAAATTGAATCACGAGCGCAGCGAGTGATTCAAAATTAGAATCCTGAGCGTTAGCGAGGGAATCAAAAGGACACGAGGTGAAAAATCTTAGCATTCGAGTGCAACACGTAACTTTTCATTCCACCTCAGCGAGGAAATGACTAAATGCAGGTACACTTTTATTTCAGTTTAGGTATTAATTACTACATTATGACAGGTAAGTATTACAGAATAATCTTTAAATTATAATAAAATAATACTAAAGTATAATTAAGAAAATTTTAAAGTAACGTTGCAACAGTTATTTAAATAGAGTGTAATATTTTTGTTTGGTACTGTAATATTGGTGTTAGTCACTTGTGTACTGTTTTTCGGTAAACTGTCTGTCATACTTAATAGTTGTACCGATTCATCGGATTCCCTTGGCGTGAATGTTGGAGAGAGAGGGAGATGGTTAGGTGTTTCATAACGGCTTATTTTTGATGTAGAAGGGCCAGTCCAAGTTTCCGATTGAGGCTCTTTCAGTGTAATGGCTCCTACGATGCCTTCACATATTTTAGACTTATTTTGGATGGAATGCTCTATGTATCCCTCTACAACTGCATTGGTCTTCCAGCCTCCGTGGCGCTTAAGGGACAGGAGATCAGCTCCGGAATCAGCCAAAAGTGTGGCTGAAGTTCGTCGGAAACAATGACCCGTGTACAACAGGGGTTCTGGAAGTTCAAGAAATGTTGCTATTTCTCGTGGGATACTGCCAATTTTATTAGTACCCATAGGCTGTCTAACACACTTTCCATTGCGATACTGTAGAAAAAAACGATTGATTGGAGTGTTAGGCGGCCGTAAGGCTTGATATTTCTCAACAATCGTTACGTATTCCTTGCGAATGACAAAGTTGCGGTCTCTTTTTGTCTTTGTATTAGGTAAATTAATTAATAGTAAGTCATCTGAATGTTTCTCAATGTTTTTGACATTAAGTTGTGTTAGTTCATTAGTTCGACATGCTCCGTTTATTCCAATAATAAGAACAACCTGCAATGTAAAGAGTATTGTAGTAGATAAATGAATAAAATTTATATGAACGCATAATTATGCCTATCAACATTTACTAAGTATACTATTTAATTGAGATTAATATATGTACTTAAGTAGATACTGAATGTGCAACTGACTTACTTTTGCCGCCAAATATACGGAATCGGGTGCTTCGTTAAGAAACTTTTCAATATCAGATACTGTGAAAACCTTCGATTTTTTTGGATGATGACCAGATGAGGCTCTTTTTAAAAATGCTACTAAATTAGGATAGGTATCGATATGTATGTCTTTTTTCATCTTTATTGTTGCTTTTAGCATCGAATACGTACTCCATAGAGTGCTTGCTTTCTTGTTCTCGGATAATTCTATAAAATATGTCAGCAAAACCTTTTCTGAGAAAGTTTTGGCTCCTTTTGCTAGTCGCCACGTGTTGAACATATCGTACTGTTTTAAATACTTCTCGCGTGATTGTTGAGGTAGAAAGCTCATTTGCGCATTATTAACAGTTTCAGTCAATTCTGTTGGCGTCAAACAAACTTCCTCGTCGCTAGAATCACTCATTTTAGTTTTTCACTTGTTTTCAAGTTTCTTTTTTTTAATATAAGGTTTAACAATGACGTGAAAAAATGCCGCGTAAAGAACCGCGTACAAAGAAAATTGAAAAAAGAACACCAAGAAGGTTCCGAGTCTGAGTTTTTAACAAATTAAAAAAAAGTTGTATGATATATTCGGCACCATAGAGGTAACAGTAAATAGGTTTAATGTTTTTTTTTTAATTTACAAACTTAGTGCACACGATGTTCTAAATTCAATTTACTTTATCCTCTAGAGAATAAAAACGGCTTTTCCAGTCAGATATTGAAGATTAAAAATACTCTTTCCGAGATGGTGGGATGAAAAAGATTTTAATATACAACGTTATCTTTTTCATTGTATGAAACCTGCATATAGTTTGTTCAGATTAAACAACTGAATCGTTCCAATCTTTTATACACCATGTTATATTTTTTCCCAAATAAATTTAGAAATTGTTGCGGTGTGGTTAGATTTTTAGAATACTGAACTGAACAAAGTTGCTAATGTAGTTGCAAGTAAATGGACACAGTAGACTCTACCAAGATGCCTTCGTTTTAAATTGACAATAATGTCATACAATACTATTCTGAAGTTTGCAATATTCACTAGTAGAGATAAATTTTCATGTTTGGAAAGGCGTAGTCACACGTTTTCAAGGTGCTACGGTAGGTAGGTATATGTAACGTGTGACTACACCTTTCCAAACATGAAAATTTATCTCTACATAGTGAATATTGCAAACTTCAGAATAGTATTGTATGGCGGCCACGTACCGGAAGACGCAGTGTAGGGAGGCCCCCAACAAGGTGAACCGATGACCTAGTGAAGATCACGGGAAGCCGATGGATGCGGGCAGCAAAAGACCGGTCATCGTGGAAAGCCTTGGGGGAGGCCTTTGTCCAGCAGTGGACCTCAATAGGCTGAAGAAGAAGAAGGTTTATTTTTATTGTAAACCACATTTGAGGTGCACATAACTCTGCCAGGACAGCTGGTTGTACGAAAGGGATACCCTGGCCCTCGGGGCACAAGCAAGTGAAGGAACAAGGTTGAGTTTTAGTCAGTAAAAGTCTGACATGTCCTTCCGCTCCACTCAGAACTGAAGGGCATGTCAGAAGCGGCGATTTGATAATTTCTCATCCTCAAAAAAAGGTCCAATTCAGTACAAACATTTTTATTTATAACTTGCCAGAAGAGTTACTTACATGGTTTTCTGATTGATAATAAGTACTGCTTAGGTTCTTACATTGTTCTAGTAAAAAAACGTAGACAATAAATAATACCTGTAAAAAACCATGCTAATTTAGAAATTGAAATACAGATAAAAATGCACCTACCTAGGTATCTTAAATCTCTTTGTAAAAAAGTATACCTTACCATGCATCAAGAACGTAGGTACTAAAAGTAGCCAGTATTTTATCCAGATCCAGAGTTAATAAAAAAAAACGACAACAACACTATGAGTAGGAGAACGGAGCTTTTTAAAATTCCATAACCAGGCGACCATCTTTCTTTTTTATCGTCTGCACGTCGCGCCGTGCAAAGTTACGAAAAACGCTTGAAAATGCATGCGAGGATTACAATCTTTTGGCTGCTTTATTAATTTGCATTTATTTATAATTTCAGGACATTTTCTGACGATAAAGCGACTTTTTTTCCATTGGTATCATTAGCAACGCAGCTCAGAATCTAAAGTATTTTTTTAAATTGTTAATAAGAATATTGTAAAGTCTCTGAGACGGTTACGGAGTTTTCTTCCTACTGCCACTAAAACTGCGCATCCAGAATCACTTTTACTTCCCATCCTTGACTACGCAGATGATAGTTATCCAGATCTTACTGAGGCACAACTGGATAAACTTGAGCGACTTCAAAACTTTTGCATATGACTTATATGTATTAATTAGATGTATATATTTATTACAATAGTATGATACACTTAATGTACATATTTATTCTATAATCTATGTAAATAGTACACTGTAGAGTACCTGTATTATTTCTCTCTCCTTCTCCTTAGTATTCCATCCAAAGGTTGTCTGTAAAAGATCGCTCTTAACGATAAGACAGCCCATTGTGTCATCCTTTGTAAAATCTTTATATTTATGTTTCTGTAATCTATATGGTGTACATAATAAAGAGTATTCTATTCTATTGTATTTCAAGATGGCTAGTGATCTTTCAAACTAGACATTTAATAGACATGGTTATGATGTATAAGATTTTCTACTTTGAAACTTGTAAACAGAAATACACAAATCTGAAACGTTTCTTATGTTTGATTCCTAGAGCTGTCTATACAGTCGATCAAGGTTAGAAATATTCCTTTATTGTTTACCGTGCATGGATTTCCACTTTAGATGACATCAAAACTTCATCAAAGTATTAATGTATCAAAGAAACAGTTTTTATGAAACTTTAAAGCAGAAGTCATGATTTTGCTGTAATTATTATTTCGAATTCACGACCATAATACATATCTACACACATCTTACAATGCCTATATGGGATATTTCATTTAATGTACTATTTTTCAAAATTCTGTATATACATATTTTGTTCAAATAGGTAATTGTATATGAAATTAAAGTTCATTTCATGGTTTATGTTTACAATATATAAAAAAGATGCATCAAAGATTTTAAATTATTGTTTTGTGTTATTTTATTTTTGGATGTAATTTTTTCTTTGTACATAATGGATTTTATACATACCTACCTAACCTATAAGGAATTACATAAAAAAAAATACAAAAAAGCAACCGACTTCCAAAAAAAGAATATTAAATACAAAGTAAAAAAACTGTCTGTGATGGTTTTGGTTTTTGTATATTCGTTTTTGCCACCGACTACCTAAATTAGTTAAATTATTAATTATTTTCACTTTGTAGTGTTCTTTTTTTGGAAGACGACATTTTTTAATTTTTTTTTTTTTGTGAAAAAAATATTTTACTCTTTTTAGTTGTGAAAAGTACTGTTCAGCTGCATCAGGTCAGACTGGACCCTGAATAAAACTCAAATTTTTACCTTTAACCAGAAAAGTGCGGCAAATAATTATTAATGTTTCCTAATATTCCAATGTCTGAAAATTAGAGCCAAGAATTTGAAATGATTTTCAAGTTCTGAAACAACAAACTTAAAAAAGTTCAAATTCCTTGGCAACCTAAAAATATTTTTTAGGTTGTTAGGACCTTTTTGTTATTGTTTATGGTCACTAGAAAAAAACAACTAAGAATATATCTGACCACTGCTGCTATTTCTCGAACATCACTTGACCAGTAAAACAATTCACAGTTTAGTGCTCCTTGCCACCACATCCCATCTGTCATATTGACGTCACCACCACAATTTAGCTAAGCGACCGTTACATACTTGATCTGTACTCGGTACAATTGTACACAAAACTGACAGCTCTCTAAGTGAGATCGCGCCCAATATCTCTGAGTATAGTCCCCTGACCAGATCCGGAATTGTTGAAGACTTTTTACTTGAATCCGTCATAGAAAAGAATGGTATTAACTTAATAACAAATTAAGGAATGTAATTTCAAATGTAACAATATGCCTGTGGTTGATAAAGCTATTCCACTTAGGTAAATCAGTATCGTTACAACTCCTATAGGTTAAGGTCATAAGGTCCTTTCTGCGTATCTTGGCTATGATTTAAGCGACTATAAAAACCTACAGGTAAAAGCTACGAACAAATTTCTACAATGATATGTCAAAGAGTCGAGCCACACACCTATTTCGCAACTCCACCACATTGTTTACCCCCTAAACCGATTACGGCAATGGCTTCCATCCCCAATCCCGCGGGAACGCTGCAATTTGTCAGTCGCGCGATTGTATTATTAAGAGCATTAAGCGTAACCTCGGGATCCCATTAGGCTGGCGGCTCCACTCTAGATGGTATCAGCGTTTAGCAGCGGCCGGACAATGCGGACTTGAACGAAGGGTCATCGGACGATGGACAAAGTGATCAAGACGATTTGTTTCCTCGTTACGAATAGGCTTGTAGCATACTACACATAGGGTTGTACCTTAATCTACAATCTCGTAGAGAAAGTATCAGTGCGACAATTCCAGTCTGGTTTCTATGAGACTGACAGGTGTCAGAACGTATTGACAGCCAAACTGTAACAAGGGTAAACTTTGGTTTTATAAAGTTATTTTGTTGTCAAACCGTTGTTATTGTTACCAACTAAATCTAGAATTTAGATTAGTTTTTGTATGTTCTTGTAGATTTAATAAGGCCAAGGCCAAGGCAACCCTTAAAAAGGCGTTAACACTAACCATTGCATGCCATTAACACTATCTACTCAACAAACGATGTGCTCTAAAAGCAAACCTAGAACGTTAGGATAAAACGAAGTACCTAATTAAACAGTGTTTTTTCTTTTTTTTGTAGGTACTAAAACTACACCTACCTACACGTGTTTTACAAAAGTACTCCTATTAAGAGGAAACTCTAGTGGTGCTTTCTCTATAGAAACATATTCCGATTTACAATTTACACCTTAATTATAAATGCCCCTAACATTTGATTTTTTCCGAAACTTAAATAATAAAAGAAATACGATACTTCAAAATCTCAAAAAATAGCTTCTTTTTACCGTGATATTCAGGTGACTATTAGACAAACGTGATAAGTTTTTGACAAAAAAGAAAATAATAGAAGCATAGGTATACTTTTCCTCTAAATTTTGATATAAAAATAATTGAGACCTGTCGCGTTTTTAAAAAGAAAACAGCGGAATACGAAACGTCATCTAGTCAACGTTTTTGTAGGTAAAATCAGCCTGAGCTGCAACTTTTCTTTTTCGCACTTTACTTGGAGAGGTTGTAAGCAGCGCGACGGCAACAGTTTCTTCAAATACCTATTTTCCAAATTCCTCGGCACTAGAGTCCCCTCTTAATGATTATCTGCCTAGCCTTTTCCCAACTACCTTGAGGTCAGCTTCCAGTCTAACTGGATTCAGCTGAATACCAGTATTTTACAAGAAACGAATGCCCATCTGACCTCCACAACCCGACTGGATAATACGATACCCCTTGGTAAAACTGGTGGTCAGACTTAAGGACTTCTGACTACCCTTATCGACTATCAAAGATGTACTAATGACAGCCGGGACCAACGCGATGATTTAACGTGCTTTTGAGGCACAGAGGGATCTCGGTATGTAAAGATGGTCACCCATCCACAGACTAACCGCGGAAAGCGTAGCTTAACCTAATTAACCCAATTATCGACCAGCAGGGTAATTGTGTAACACACTATCAGTAGCAATGAGTGTCATTAAGACAGTTCAACAACATTCATTGTGTTATTTATGTTGCTAAGCACACACATTTTCCAACACTTAGAGCATTGGAATAGCAATATTCGAACATTGAGATTGACAACACAATAACAATTAATATTGCAATAGTGTTTTACGTAATTAGGGTGCTGTGCGGCAGTTATTATTTAAACCAAGAGCCCCTATACCAAATGGCATGCTTTAAATATTTAATTAATACCTACTAATTAGCTACTACTTGCAAAACGGCACATAGAAATAAATATGGGCTTTACTAATAACCTAATTAGTAAATTTTAGTTTTTAATATTTGTTATTAGATTTATACTTATTAAGGTATTTAATTGTATAGTATAATGTCAAAATTTAAACAATAAAGTAATAGTAATGGTAGGATAAAATAACTGTAATTACATCACCCCAATTGCGCAACCTCTCTTCCATATTTCGGAGGATTTTGAAGTAAATTCCTAATCCATCCATACTATTATACTACTAGCTTTCCGCCCGCGGCTTCGCCCGCGTGGAGTTCGGTTATATCGCGCTTTTTAGGTTTCCCTCGGGAATATCAAATTTTTCCGGGATAAAATTTAGCCTATGTTCTTTCTCAGGGTCTAAAGATGCCAAATGCCAAATGTCACCAAAATCGGTTGAGAGGTTTAAGCGGTAAAGCGTAACAGACAGACAGACTGACAGACAGACAGACAGACAGACAGACGGACGGACAGACAGACAGACAGACAGACCGACAGACAGACAGAGTTACTTTCGCATTTATAATATTAGTATGGAAGTATGGCTAATATTATAAATGCGAAAGTAACTGTGTCTGTCCGTCTGTCTGTCTGTTACGCTTTCCCGCTTAAACCTCTCAACCGATAGACAATCTTTAGACCCTGAGAAAGGACAAAGGCTACCTTTTATTGAAAAATTTGATATTTCCGAGGGAAATCTAAAAAACGCGATATAACCGAATTCCACGCTGGAGAAGCCGCGGGCGAAAAGCTAGTTGATTTATATGTTTAATAAATTGGTCTGCTCGAGAACATAAATAACACAATGAATGTAATTGAATTGTCAAAATTAAACTGCACTGGTGAGCAAAGCCAAGATTTGTTTCCAAGGCTTGCTTCAGACTTTCAGTCACGCTTTCCATCTTCATATTATCTTGAACGTACTTAGCAACTTAGTAAAAGTCTACAAAATTAATCCTAGGGGTCATAAACAGGTCTCAAAATCATAAATTTGTATATTTAGCGTACCAAAAATTTAAATGAGAAGGCTTTGTTTATTCAGGGAATCTTTAACGGCTTCTAAGCAATTAATTCGCGACCATAGAATATAAATCACTTGAACAAACAGTGAGAGTACTACGCTTAATTACTACACGCGGTACACGATTTTAATGTGTGTGTATACTTACTTATCGGTAGGTAACTCATTTTTATGCTGATGAAATGACCAGTGGTCGTAAACTTAGCTGCTAAATGTATTGAAAGTTGACTCTAGGTCGACTCTTTGTGTGCCTTTTGGACGAGAACCAATTTATCTTATTATAACATTTTTTTACGTTCAAAATAGCTTTTCCATGATTTGAGTTTGACAAACCTTCCTTCCTTCAGAAACTGATAAAAGAATTTGCCTGCCATTATTTTTGTCACCTCTTTGTTTACCTTTATGAAACTAAAATGTATAATATCTTTTACAGTAGTTGAGAGAAGAATTTGCCTGCCGTTATTTATGTCATTTCTTTGGTTCATCATTTATCATGATCATTTCAGCCGAAAGACGTCCACTACTGGACATAGGCCTCCTCCAACATTCTCCACGACGACCGGTCCTGCGCCTCCCGCATCCAGCGGTTTCCCGCGACCTTCACCAGGTCGTCGGTCCACCTTGTCGGGGGCCTACCCACGTTGCGTCTTCAGGTGCATGGCCGCCACTCGAGAACCCGTCGGCTCCATCGGGCATCGGTCCTACGGGCAACTCAGGACCTTGTCTTCTTTGGTTACGTTTAAGGAACTAAAACTTATAATATCTTTTACAGTAGTTTTATCTCACGCAGTGACGCATGCTTTACTTGCGGTTACCTAGTCCTAGTGTACAGAAATACTGTGATTGTGTGTAAGCACAGAAGCTCTTTGCGAGACGTTGGCTCCGATTCCCTTATGTATACAGGGTTACTGGTAACTCGACGTATTCCTTACAGGACGTCATAGTAGGGCTAAAATGCAACAAATTAAGCCACCAAATGTTCTACCGAAATTCAGTAGTTTTTGAGTTCACAAAATAAATTAAATTTAAGTTCAGTGCATCTTTTTCTTTCTATTTTATTAAGAAAAGGACAGAATATCAAATTTTAGTTTTGACCTGTCAAATTAATCCACTCCTGACGTAAATTGACGTATTTTTGGTGACACATTTCCACGCATACATTCATAGCCAGTTTTATACTTGTACTCGTAGTGTATATGTACATATACACTTGGTCACAAATAAAGTGCGGATAAGTACATATAATGCTCAAAAAGTGAGCGTTAGTAGGTATAGGAAATATTACACCAACAGTAGCAGAAGAACATATTGTAATTTCAATTTGTCGCTGTTATCTTCTATTTTGCCAACACTGTTGGGATCGGGTTCTAATTTTAACATAATGCAGTTGAATGCCAGTAATTACTAGCTATCTGACCTCCACAACCCAACTCAATTACTTGGCAAAATACCTCTTGGTAAGATAACCCGTAACGACTGTCTAAGATACCCAATGCCAGGACCAATGATTTAGGGGTGTAGGTATTAAAGATGGTACATGATGATACATGCACGGTGGTTTCCGGGGTGGAAAATCCTCATGGATGTCCGCCGCCCAAGGGCGGGCGACGGGGTCTGTCAGACTCTTACTGACTATAAACCACCCCGGTGTTCTATCGCACACCTACAACGGAGGTTGCGAAAACGAACATTGCTTCTACAACCCCCGATTGGTGCTGGTCCGCCACCGTGGGCCTCCACGAGTCAGAGGGGGTGTGTGGTGTATGACTGCCCCCGTGACGTCTAAGAGTGGAGCGCGTGAATCACTTCGCGCCGCCACATCTGGTCCTGATGTTTGGGGGAAAGATGGTAAGTACATGATGATACATCCACGGACTAACCGCGGCAACCTTGTTTTTTTGTCGCCTTGGAAATGCCTTTACGCACCGTACCCGCCGCTTGCTAGGCGACGGGCGTGTGTGGGACTCGCCCAGCCGAAGCCGGGAATACCCACGAAAGCCACAGCGGCACATCGACATCGCCTTAATAGCGGGGTCATGGTAAAT
The DNA here is from genome assembly GCA_017933935.1 of Sesamia nonagrioides. Taxonomy (NCBI): domain Eukaryota; kingdom Metazoa; phylum Arthropoda; class Insecta; order Lepidoptera; family Noctuidae; genus Sesamia; species Sesamia nonagrioides. The sequence continues at coordinate 545,142 of JADWQK010002191.1, forward strand.
AGCAAAGCCTGCACTACCAATCCCCCGCCTGCGATTCCCGCCTAAAAGGCGGGCCCACAGTGGTCCCGCCATAGGGAGGAGGCCGGGCTGGGTACGTCTTCTTGTGCGAGAAGATGCAGCAGTCAAGGGTTTTTTAGCGAGGTGTCCTTCCTCTTGGCCCCACTCGTTTGCACAAATGCAAACGGGGGCCCCAGCTCCTCTCAACGAGGAGACTGGGTTGCCCGACGGTGACCCAGGGTTCGGGTCACGTCAGCCACCTGGAGTGGTGGCTGACCCGCCGCGCTCATTACCGCCGCGTCGCCGCCACCTGAGGACGCGTCCGACAGCAGGCCAGAAACTGCACACGGCAAACCGCGGCAATCTAGCTTAACCTGATCGATCAAACCTAACCAACATTTATCACAAAAAACCAGTTTTTTTGTATACCAAAAACAACATGCTTCCAATTTCACATTTTGGCATGAACTTTTTCTGGAAACTTCCAAGGAAACGTCGCTCATTGTTCGTTCAAATATTAAGGAGCACCTCAGGGGAAATGCGACAGGTAAATAAGAAACTACGGAGCTTGCAGACTTATTTGTCCTCTTATTTCTGTCCTAAATATTTCAGGCAGAGTTAGCGTTCACGAAAATAGAAAGGGTTACAGTACTGAATAACTCAATATGCTTGTTTTACTATTATTTGCTTACCTTTGTCATAATTAAGAAATAAATAGAACAAAAACATGTTTTGAGCAGTTATGAAAGCCATTTCACCAGTTTGGTTTTTTAGGCAAGAAGGCGGGGCCGAAGTTCCGGATAGCTGAGGTGTCTTCTCATCCCATGAGCAGCCATTGTGGGTGGTATTTCGAGAAAACGTTGAACAATAAATATAGTGTGATGTTCGATTCTTATTATTGTAACTGCACAGGCACTTAGATCAATTTAGTATTAAGGGATTACAATGAGAATCTCAGATTAAAATAGATAAGAGCCACTGGTTTTGAGTATAACCAACTTTCTCGATCGGAGCTTGAGCAAAAACCAAAGAGTATAATAATAAAAGGGTAAAATAGAGCCCTCTCGAGGGAATTTTTGTGCATATCATTTGAAAGCGCCCCCTGGTTTTCTGTACGTACATTAACGTCGATATGTATATATACCTACGCATACCATAGCTATAGACAGGTATATTGTATAGTCCTATTGATTAGAGGTTATTAATGTTACTTCCTTAAAAGCTATTTTGTTTCAGCCAGTTACAGAGATTATAAATCATTGAAACAAAATAGCTTTTAGCGGAAGTAACATTAATGTAATGAATATAATAGAAATAAAACCACTTAATAAAATAACAAAATATTTATTTATTATTTTTAAACTTGTCTTATGTTCTTCAAAAAACCAAGAATCATGCGCAAAATGAATACGAAATAAACAAACACGTGCAAGCCGTGATCACAAACCACAGTGCAATGCTTTATCCACAGACCAGTTAGAAAAGTTACATTTTATTATAGCGGCACCTATCAGCATATCATAGGTACCAATGTTTAGATATGCTGTTCATGTTCATAAATGTCATTAGTCTCTTTGCTTCAGTTGCTGATGTTCTAAGTGAACCCCCCTGGCAAAAACTATGCCCGCTATAAGGTCGTTCGCTATGTCAAACGCAAGTCCAGTCGGTGTTACCATTTGCTCCGTGGTGTTACCAGCTATAAAAATCATAATTTATCCGAATACCGACCGATTAATCAACTTCAATAAAATTGTGGAGTAATTTACGGAAAAATTATAAAATAACGATAAAACAGATTACAATATTCAAAATTAACCAGTCACGCGCCGTTAAATAGGTATATCATTTCATTTTCTTCAGGAACATCTCGGTATCATGCTCGATGCATTCTTCTGTATAACATTTATATCTACCCACTTTTGCTTTTTGTGATTTTACTGTCTCTGCCTACTCTCTAGGAATACTCGTACAGTTACAGTAGCTTTGTGAATAATCAGAGAGGAAGTTATTAGAGGCAGAAGGTAGGTAGGCTGCGACACGCGGTACCGACACCGCTATTTCGCACATGTAGGAGTTTTAGCATTTCCGACGTGCACTATACAGGCACTAGGAATACTGGAATGGCTAACAAATTAGAGTAGTTACACACATTTCCATGATGATTTTATTTTGATTTCATGAATTACATAGGACATATAAATATGACAATAGTTATTATTAAAAAATACTTGTAGATTGTTATGGCGAGAAGCAAACGGTGGACAATTCGCCCACGGATATTTTGTCAGTGACAAAACGTATGAATATCCCAGCAGTCTATTTGTTCTTCGTGAGCGTTATTGCATAGATTTAAAAACGTCACATCTTCGTGGAAAAATTGTCTACCGTCAGTTTACAGTATAAAAGCATTATAAACAACATCTATCCCCCATTTCTTCGGTTGAGTTAGGTTGCCTTAAAACTTTTATTCCAAGAGGTTCACATCCAATGCTCCTATCCTATCTTTCAAACATACAGCGATGTGGAAGAATGTTTTGATATCCAACGAGCTCTTCCCCTTTGTTAACGACCTATTATGTAAATACAGTAGAACCACGATAACTCAAACCTTAGTAACTTAAAAACCTCTATAACTGCAAAATATAATATGTTTCCTTCCCATTAGAGCTCAAAACCTTGATAACTTAAAATACGCGACCTTTATAACTTAAATGAGTAATCTCTCTAATGGCCCTCAGTAACTTAAAGAAATATTTTCACATCCTCTATAACGTAAAATTGTTTATCAATGAATCATTTTGAAAGAGTGTGCAAAACAAAAGGTTTCGGTATTTATTACTTGCACGTGATTACAAGTTAAATTATTAACGTAAAAAATACATATGTCACCTACTGCTTCTTCGAAATTTTTTTAAGGTTTACGGCGGTTAGCCTTAAGACAACGGCTTACTTGAATCATAAGTTTTTGATCATTATCCTGGAAACATCGGCTACACCTACTGTGTGATAAAACTGGGTTAAAATAAGTTCAAAAAGGAAAACTTACAACACTCGCATACGCTGATAAATAAAAAGCTATTGAAGCAGTAAAAAATGAATTTAAAAAGAAAAAGTGCGGCTCAGTTTGGGTTCCATGAGAGTACATTTTATCAATCATCACTAAAAACTAAATTACAAATTTAGTATAATAAAAATTTAAAACAATGTTAATAATGTCAAAATATAGTACATACCTACCTCTATATTATCCTATCCCTAACATAGACCCTTGATAACTTAAAACCTCTATAACTTAAAATATTTTATGTTTCCCTTGGACTTTAACTTATCGAGGTTCTACTGTACTAGTATACAATATAAGCAAAAGTTTTTAAAACATTTCATAAAACATGATTCTAGACAGCTTAATGTAAAAAAAATCGTCGGTTATTAAAAAAACAAACATTATGTTTCATACAAAAGTGTAATACTAAAAAGTGTAGAAATCATTTTTTTTTTTAAGCTGAAAGAGAATTAGCGCTGGAGGGTCCAGAATCATATACAAGTTGTCAGAATCATCAGGGTCAACCTGTATATTTCAGTGTTAGCTTTGATATAGAATTTGTCAGTTAAGTTAAATTGGGTTTTCCGAAAATTTTAATGAGGTACTTGTCAGCCATCTGAACTTTTGAAGCTACCAAACAAATGGAAGTTACTGTACAATAAAAGAAAGATTACGCTGAAAAAGTATAAAGAGGCAGGCACCCAAGGTAAAAGTTTTGAAAACTCACAATGTAGGTAAGTACTATCATCCTCTCTCCTATTAAAATATAAATGCTTTGCTGTGCCCGACAGGTTCCATAATAGGGATGTTACCTGGATAAAAAATAATTAATTCTATTTAGTCCGTCATTTAGATTATAGAAAAATATTGGATAGGTATATTTTGTTTTATCAAATCAATAAAAATTTAAAAATATAAAAGACATCAAAGAACAGGAGTGGTGGCTGGTGACGTCACTAGTCGCTAAAAAGTGTAGTGTGCAGTGAAGTCACACGAGTTTTCAACGCGCTGTGTCGTCTTCATTTTTTGTTTATATGAAAAAAGAAAAAATAAGTGTCTAGTATTTTTTGGAAATTTGACTGACGGACTAATTATTTTTTTTTTTTTTTAATCAATGACCCTATTGATTCTATATTTTAAAATATACCAACTATTAAGTACAAATTATGGAAATTGGAATGCAATAAATTATTGATTATTGAGTACTGAAAAGTTCTGACTGTAACTGATATCTTTCGTGCTTTGAGTACTTCCCAATGCAGACCACTGAAAGAACTCACAATGTGTTCTCCTTCTTTGTAGACACGACAAGGCATTTCTTCAAACTGCGTTGAGCTTCCAAACTACAGCAGATACTGATGCTGCTAACAGTAACAACTTCCTGACATATCAGACATTCACTATGGTAACAAATGGGTACATTGGGGTCCCACCATCATCTTTGGGACTCAAGTCAACGCCACCTGCTAGACGGTGCACCTGCTGACATACGGACGGGGCCCTGACGCCGGCTTCCCTTTCGGGGTTGAGTGGTCAGACGGCAGTCGCACTCGTAAAAGCCATAAATCGCCAAACATGAGAAGGAACAGAAGAAAGGCACGAGTTACAGTTAGGGCGCCGCCGCAAAACGGCGCGCAGGAGCCCCGTCCGACTCCTGTGACCTGTGGGCTAGGGCTACCGTGTCAGAGGCGGACACGGCTGAAGAAGCGAGCCCAAAACTATTATTTTTTAACCAGGGCTCCAACGCGAAAGCCGCGGATGCGACCGGGACTATACACTGACATGATGATAATGACTATGGTAACAAATAAAAACTCTTTCGACTCTTGTAGTCATTACAACCCATGAACAACGGTTCTGACAAAAATAAAATAACATAAAATAGCCTTGCAAAAAATAACAATGTCTCCGCTACAGGTTTATTCTATTTTAATTTTAGTATTCAAAAATTAACTAGCCACTTAGGTACCGTGTGTTAAAAACAAGAAAGAACTAGGACGTTGACCTCTATGTTTATTGGAAAAAACCGTAACGAATGGTCTATGATTATACCTAGTGTCACGCGGCTAACACTATAGAAGCCATTATAAATTCATAATTGTTATGTCGTGCTCGCGAACTTTAAAACTTACCTGCCAGTAACATTTGAGAGGAGGCGAAATAAAAATGTTGACCGATTTTTGACTTTACCATATTGTTTTATTCAAAAAGGTTTTGTCCATTTTTCTTTTCAACAACGAAGTGCGTCTGTTTGAACTTTTTGTCAATACTCCTTTTTTCAGGAACGCATGGAGTTATCAATTTGAAATTAATATCAAAATCTCAGTTGACACTCGCAAGGGAATCAAAACCTATAGAATACTTCCCGTTGATCTAGGATCCAGAAATTCGGCAAGAAGTAATGTCATGTAGCATTTTAAGGGATTAAATCTGAAAAGGTAAATTTGTAGTTACGTTCCTACAAATTTTTATCTTACACTCAGTGCGCTAATCCGACTCGTAGGTACTTGACCGGTTTTTTTTTTTAATAATTATAAACTAGCGCTTGACTGCAATCCCGCCTGATGGTAAGCAGTGATGAAATTGTTGATGGTAAAGCGCGCTAGTTTATTAAGCCCATTTACTTAAAAAAAACCTTAGTGAATAGGAAGGAAGACGGCAGTTGAGCGAGATGGTGCAATGTTAGACCCAATAACACGACCAACGATGCTGCGCCAGAGGGAGATTGATGTGGAGACCCTCCACGACCAAACTCCCGGCACAACAACATTTGACGCATCGTACCCGCCACACATCGCAACACAACTGCTCAGACCCGTCCTCCGTACGGCTTCACCAGAACACCATCAACATCATGCCGGAACACGACGAATCGCTTGGCGGCAAGACTTTTTAAGTAAAAACTTATTTAAAGGTGTTGTCCACTTTTTTTACATTTCTAGCAATTATCCATACCAATATTATAAATGCGAAAGTATCTCTGTCTGTCTGTCCGGCTTTCACGCCGAAACTACTGAACCGCTTATAATGAAATTTGGTACACAGATAGTCTAGAGCCTTAGAAAGGACATAGGCTATATAGCATCCCGCTATGAGCAATAGGAGCAGAGCAGTAACAAAAAATGTTGCGAAAACGGGAGGAAACCCGGACGTACATATTGCTCCTATTATTTTAACAGGCGCTTATTTTATATCAACACGCGGACGGAATCGCGGGCAATAGCTAGTCTTACTATAAATCGGAGTTTTAACAGTAACCTATGAGACGGGTTAATATTTCAACTGCCATATTAGGTAGGTATTATAATTATTAATAAAAAAATATGACGTTTGAACGCAAAATGTCGCGCGGCGCCATCGAAGCGCCGGCGACGCCAAAAAGTCAATAAATTAACATAATGGCTTTCACAAATTATGTTACTATATAACACATTCAGTCAAGAGCTTCCTAATGTAGCCATTTTTCATATTTTCGTACCGAACGATATATCATGTCGCGCGTGTCTGTGACCAAATGTGATTAATAATTCATATAATTTTTAATCAATATTTATTTTAATTTATAGTTAACCTGGACTTTAAGTCTGAAATCGCCAACCCGCATTGAGCAAGCGTGGTGATTACGCTCAATCCTTCTCTGTATGAGAGGAGACCTGTACCCAGCAGTGGGACGATAAAAAAGGTTGTTGATGATGATGATGATGATAGTTATCATTTCATCATATTATTATCTTTTTCATCTTCAGATTGCGATTTCCGCATCAAACGGTTGCAGCTTTCATTAAACGAATCGAATTATCTTTAATCGCAGGGAATCTCTGAATGCAGGCTGCCTCCAACCGTTCTTTTCGGAAATCCTTGGGGAAGGCTGAAGCTGAGGATGTGGCTGAGATGATGATGATGATGATAATGATGATGATGCGCACGCGACCACCTAGGTATATAACGCACTAGAAAGGATTGATTTCTCCGTTCGTGCTCGAATTTATAATCAGAAAAGCAACCTGGACCGTAATTAAACAGGTCTTAATATTAATTAAAATCTCGAGTCGCGCCGTCGACTGGATCCAGTTCCATCACGGGCACTGATCGCCAGTCGATACGACAATAACCGACGGAGTTGCGTTGTTTCATTATTGATGTGATTATAGGACAAGACAATCGCAGACAGCGCTCATCCGCTACCAACCGGTTGCGCGTGCGACGCGCCCATAGCCAATTAAATAGTAATTTCCGCAAATCATCCGACACTGTGCTTTTATGCGCCCTCATAACCACTCTACTAGGCCCCTACGCTGTAATACCCTTCTAGTATTGACAGACCACCTTACACCAGCCATGTTACCGTTAATAAAGAAGAAGTGTTAAATAAAATGAAGTGGCTATCATCCGCGACATTTCTTGATTTATTTCGATGACGTGTCGTAGATAATGAGAGTCCTCGTTTCACTGTCAAGTGTTTTGAGTACCTACCTATAGGTACGTATACATATCACATTAAGCGAATACGTTGCCATGCTTTTTCCTGTGATCCGTTCCAGTATGGAGTATTCTGTAATCTGTGGTTCCAGCATGCCCTCCATTCAACAAAGTTGCGTCACAACCGTTCTTGCAATTTTCGAGATTTTGTGATATTAACGCAAGGCAATGATTGGTATACAACGTGAACAAATTGAATATATACGAAACCTGAATATTTCAGTATTCAGTATAAGCAACTGAATCGATTCCAATAATTTTTACACCATGTTATATTTTTTCCCAAATACATTTAAAGATTGTTGCAGTGTGGTCACCGAGCGCACAACACAGCTGGGTAGATCACGGTGAGATAGGCACCCTCCGCGCGGCGTTGCTGTAGGCGTGGGTGGGCGAACGGTACGTTGACCATATTTTTGCTAAAACAACCAGGTAATGTAACAACCTCGTAACTTTGTGATTTTTCATGTTATCTGTTTGAAATTTTGTACCCTTAGTTTTGTAACCAAAAATATCTACTTAACACCAGAAAAATAAAGTCTAAAAATACAATAGTACCAGCTATTTTAGTCACGACTCCACTTTAAATTGTATTCGACCACCAAATTTAGTAAATGATCACCAAATCTTGACGATCAAATTAATGTATTATTTTTGCCTAAATAAATCACTGTGATTGCCATAAAATCAGAAAACGAAACATAAAATGACACGTCAGTCATCGTTTGTCCACCCATAGGTTAGGTTAGAACTGTGGCGAAGCGCCAATTAAAACGCTGGTATAATTTTGGTGATCATTTACTATTTTGGGGTTACTCATGATTTACTTGGAGTCATTTTACTTAAATAGGATAGGAAAGTGTTAAAACTTTGGTTATAATTTTACATTAAAATGCGAGTTTCATTTTGGTTATCATTTACTATTTTTGTCTGCTATTTGTTACTATATCTGGTGGTAAGTTAAACATAAGCCCTTAAAAATATTGGCCACGTGATTCAGGTTTCGCATATACAAAAAGTAACATAGAAGATATTATAGAAAAGAATAGGTACATCCACTACCTATGCAGTTACGTGAACAATTGTAGCGGTCATCCCAATGAGTAAAAGCTATGGTGTCATCCACTCGGTTATTGTACATAATTAAATAGTATAGATTGGAACGACAGACAACGCCGACCTTGATTGTATCGGAATGTATGGTATAAATTATTCGAAGGAGATGGGTCAATTGATATAATTAAAGATAATTTCTTGATTATTAGTTTCAAGGGTACAAAAGTTGTAAAATCATCTAGTACCTACAATGTTTTTGTTGTACTTATATTGTATCAATCGAATAAGAATGTTATGGGTTATGCTTAGTTATCCAAGATGAAAAGACACAAATAAAATGGATGGATGTAAATAGTACACTCTAGACTACCTATACTATTTCTCTCTCCTTCCCCTTAGTATTCCATCCAAAGGTTGTCTGTAGAAGATCGCTCTTAGCGATAAGACCGCCCATTGTGTCACCCTTTGTAAAATCTTTATATTTATGTGTCTGTAATCTATATGGTGTACTATCAGCTGTAGAAGTCCATTCCCACCTTAAAGACTACAGTCGCCTGCGCTAAACCGGCCACGCACACTACCGCATTATTTTTTTATCGCAGTCTCCGTCTTTCTTTAAAGTAATGCAAAATTTCGTTACTTCATTTGAAGTTAAGTTAGCGGCCGCACTTAACAATGGTGCTATCATAAGCGAGCGATTGTGGGTTCGATCCTTAATAAAGGCAAATCTTTTTGTTGTTTCATATAATTTAAAATTATGATAATTGATTTGTATTTTAAAGTAAAAATGTTTGCAAATAATATTTAAACGAATAGGAAAATTTATTGAATATTTATCGCAAAAAAGGTTTTTATTATATGTTTTAGTTTACTATAGAGGTAATATAATAAAAAAATATATAAAAACTAGCTGACCCGGCGAACTTCGTTCCGCCTTAAAGGCAATATCACATGACTACTTTTTAAATTAGGATAATTTTAAATGAATGAATTTATTCAATGATTCTTTATTTGGGAGCACAATCCTGGCGATTCTCCGGAAATCTTTAATGTGCTATAATACTGGCAAACAACATCCATTGGCCCAATGCGAACGCCATTGCGCTATATTATATGCGTATTGAAACGCTGCCCGATTCAAATCAGTATTTGATGAATTTCTTCTTGTGTTTCGTAAATTATCTAGCGCTTGATCTCTGAGGTTTGCTCGACGATTTCGCATTGCCAACCGAGCCATTTCACGGGCTGCCTCCCTTTGCTCTGGTGAGTGAGAAGCACGAAGTCGAGCCATACTAAGGCTGCGCCTTCAAGTGCAATTTCTTGCTCTTCTTCAGTTTTTTTTTTGTTGTGGATGGGAAATCATCAAGTGACCTCTCCCGCTCTGGGCGGAGCGGAAGGGCGTGTCAGACTTTTATTGAGTAAAACCCACCCGTGTTCCTTCACTTGCCTGTGCAACGGCCAGTGCCATGGTTTCTTTTTTAATCAACCCGTAACCCTGTGGACCAGTCCTCGTGGACACCGTCAAGGTGTGCTGACATCTCTTTGAGGCACGTGTGAAACATAATGGGCCGTCAACCCGGGCCTGGTTCTTACAAGGAGGCGAGCTGCCTATCCCTCGCCGCCCGCAAGCCCGCGCCTACGGCGATTGGGAGTCCGATGTTGCCTCCCGACCAGGGCGCTTCCTGCGGCAGTTTGAGCCGTGAGTGTAGTGGGATTTCCGCTGCCTCACCCGCTCCGCCTCCTCCTTTGCCAGCATCACTGCTTCACAGAAGGAGGTGAAAGCTTGCCATGCACTCTTGCTCCGGACTATGGCCCGGACCAAGGTCGGACGCGAGAGATCGCCGCCGATCGCCGCCACGAGAACACGGCTGTGCTATATCCAAGCCGGGCAGACCTCCAGCTTATGCTCCACCGTGTCCTCAGGGCGATGCACACAGTGGTCACCCTGGCGTTTCCTCCCGCCTTATACGGAATAGGAACCGCCCGAAACAGCCGTGTCCGGTGAGGATCTACGTCAGTCGGAAGGTGAGGACGCCGTGGCGCCTCTCTAGCTACTCCTCAAAGAGAGGACTTACCGCCGCTATTGCGGCGTGCTCAGTGCTGGATTGCGACAATCACACTTTCCATGTCGCCATGAGACCCCGCCGGAGCTCTGTCCGCTGTACTGCGATTTTTCGCGGCAACAGAGTTATGCCTCCTCTCATCACTCCCACATGTGGGCGAGGAATAGTGTTTCTCCACAATTTAATGGATGTTATTATACATATAAACGTTTCTTTTTAATTACTCTATCTATTAAAAGAAACCTCATCAAAATCTGTTTCGCAGTTTTAAAGATTTAATCATACAAAGGAACATAGGGAAAGAGAAAGTAACTTTGTTTTATAGTATGTAGTGAAGTGGTAAATGGCACAGCAATACAATATTAGAAATTTTGAAGTTGAAGTTTGCTTTGGGGCTTTTATTAAAAAAATGAAACCGGCAGAGAGCATTTATATTCCTTGCTTTAAATAAATGCATCAACATTCAACCGGTAAGACTTTTTTTTTATATGCTGAGTAGTGTAGGAGTGTGTTTGTACCATTTTTAACAAATGAACCGCTAACTTATATTTTGACTGAGTTGTTTTGTTATTCCATGTCAGTTGCGTTTTGTTAAACCATGTCTTATGTCACGTCACACGGGAACGACAGGAACCGCGGGAACGGGATAAAAAGTATCCTATGTGATATGTCCTTCTCCCAGTTCTTATCTACCTCCCTACCAATTTTGAGCCATACTGGTTAAGCGGTTCTTGAGTTATAAATATAGTAACTAACACGACTTTCATTTATATACATAGACTTCATTCAAATCGGACCAGCCTAGGAGGAATTCAGTGACGTACACACGTACAGCAGATTTAGGATGGAAAGAAGAAACCCATGGAAAGCATTGTCATCTACATTTGTAAGAAAGATATCATACCTCTCTCTACCCCTAGAGCTCTTGTTTCTGTCTCTTTAAGTAAAATAAAAAATATTAAATAATTATTTATTTCTATTTATTTTTTTCTCTTTTAGTTCATAAGTACAAATTTAGTTAAATAAAAAAAATATCTTTTTTATTTTTTCGCCTTTTAGTTCTTATGTACAATTATATTTTTAAGAAACTAAAAAAATTAAAAAAAAACTATAAGCTTGTCTAAAAACAAAAAAAAAACTTGTGATTGACCGGGTTTGAACCGAGGAACACCAGCCATCGCGAGTAAACCATACCAATATCAACTACGCTACAGCCGCTATGTCAAGCCGCGCGAAATTAGCGCCCATATTATGCGTGAAATATTGCGAAAGAGAAAACTCGAAATTATGCGCTTCCCCAGACATAAGACTGAGCTAGATCGATTTTTCGTCCCCGAAAACCACCACATATTAATTTTCAGCGAAATCGTTAGGGCCGTTTCCGAGATCACATGCTTCTTCAAGCGATTAGCGCCATCTGCCGGGTTGATTTGTGAATCTAAACGATCCAGGTCGCCACTCAAACGCATATAGAAAAATTCATTAAAATCGGTCAAGCCGTTTAGGAGGAGTTCAATGACATACACACGTACAGCAGAATTATATATATAAAGATAAAACAATAAGCATATTATAATGCAAGCCATACTAATCCATACTAATATTATAAATGCGAAAGTAACTCTGTCTGTCTGTCTGTCTGTCTGTCTGTTACGCTTTCCCGCCTAAACCCCTCAACCGATTTTGATGAAATTTGGCACAGACAATCTATAGACCCTGAGAAAAAACATAGGCTACCTTTTATCCCGGAAAAATTTGATGTTCCCGAGGGAAATCTAAAAAGCGCGATATAACCGAACTCCACGCGGGCGCAGCCGCGGGCGGAAAGCTAGTAAACTATAAAGTTATATATTATTCGGTATAGATATACTTATACTAACAAATGAAACAAACGTTGAAACGGCAGCATTGTAATCCATACTAATATTATAAATGCGAAAGTAACTCTGTCTGTCTGTCTGTCTGTCTGTTACGCTTTCCCGCTTAAACCTCTCAACCGATTTTGATGAAATTTGGCACATACATTCTTTAGACCCTGAGAAAGAACATAGGCTACCTTTTATCCCGGAAAAATTTGATGTTCCCGAGGGAAATCTAAAAAACGCGATATAACCGAATTTTATATAAAAGTAATCCTTGACAAACTTATGATATTGTTATGGTAAAAAATACAAAAAACATTTTTGGTTGTTAGATATGAAAATTATAATATTATACATATACACACATCAAAAGTGTCTAGGGATCAAGCATTTTTATGCGGATTTCTTGAGATTGAGATGTGGCTTTGTAATAAATTTATGATTTTATAAATTTATATGGATCCTTTTTGGTGCATTTCATAATTTGAATCAGGAACTGTGAATCAAATTCGAGTAAAAGATGAAAATCAGCTGTCAATATTTTCCCTATAAAAACATACAACGCATTGAAGACATTATTAGTGCTACTGTTTCCCTACTACTGATTAAAACCAACGTTATTATGGAGCGGCGACGTCATTTAAGCAGGGAAGAAATGCTCAGAGCCGTGGGAATGATAGAAGCTGGTTCCCGGCAACGTACTGTGGCTTTAGCTCTGAATACAAGTCAGAGTGTTATCAGTCGACTTTGGACACGTTACCGAAGCACTGGTACCGTGGCTGAGCGCCATGGAGGACGGTATCGCTGCACCACACGGAGACAAGACCGATACATTCAAATCTTAACTCGAAGAGCTCCAACAATAACCGCCATGATGTTAGCCGTGAGGCTTCATCACTCTTCAGGGAACTTAATTAGCGACCAAACAGTCAGAAACCGCTTGCATGAAGTGAACCTTCATTCCCGAAGACCGCTACGGGTACCACCTATAGCAATGCACAATCGTAGGATTCGATATCAATGGGCTCTTGAACACAGAAATTGGGCAGAAGAACAATGGCGTTTCGTGTGCTTTTCTGATGAGTCTCGTTTTGGTATGAGACCGGATACAAGACGTATACGACACTGGAGAACCCCTGGACGCCAACAGCGATTAAAATCCTGCCAGGAAGTCCATCCTTATAGTGGTGGAACCATCATGGTATGGGCGGGTATTTGGATCGGCGGAAGAACTGAGTTGATTTGGATCAGAGGCAACCTCAACGCTCAAATTTATGCTGAAACGATTGTATCAGACGTCATCGTTCCTCTACAAGTGCAAATCGGTCCCTTATTTCAGTTAATGCATGATAATGCACGACCGCACACCGCAAGAGTTGTAAGACAGACTCTCGCCGCAGCTAACATCAATGTCCTGCCCTGGCCTGCTCAGTCGCCAGACTTGAACCCGATTGAGCATGCATGGGATATGCTACAGAGAAGAGCTCTGCCGAATATGGAGGGTATCCAGTCGCAAGAAGACCTTTTTTTGTTGTTGCAACGAACATGGGCGGCCATTCCACAGCGTGATTTGGATGAACTCATTTTGAGTATGCCAAACCGATGTTCTTGTGTTGTTAGTGTTCGCGGTAGAAACACGGATTATTAATTGTTTAAGTTACCCAATAAAATTTTAGAGAAAACTGTTATTTCAGTCTTTTTTTCGAACTTTTGTGTTAGTGGTTCAAATGTCAAATATCCCTTTATTAGGAAAATGGCAAATTTCTTTATTAATGCAAAGGTGACTTGGTTTATCGTTACTGTGACAAACGAAAACACTTTATTTGATGAATCCTTAAAGAAAATTTTAATTAATATCAATCAGGAGAAAAGTTATTGCAAAAATATATGTTGATCCCTAGACACTTTTGATGTGTGTATTATGATTGAAGAGGTTATAGCTTAATTATTCATTTTCTTAAAGAAAAGAGGATTGAAGCTTAACCTGAATATTATTGCAATCATAAAGTAATCTATACTTAGAACACGTATATAAATGTAATAGTGCTTATTACATTTATAATTTTTTTGCGTGTATAGCATGGTACTAATGCTGCCATCCTGTAGTGACTTTTTTCGGAGTTTGATGGCATGAGATTATAATCTTCAAGCGCTTTCTTAGTTCAAAAGTAAACGAACTTATTTCTTATCGAATTCCGAAATTATTGTTTTTATAATTTACCTAAAGTAATTTGTATTGAAATTGCAAAAGGGCAACATCTGTTAGCCATTAAGCCAACCGAACATATTACTGTCACTTAGCTAAATTACTTTAGAGATGGTTTAGAGTCCGTTATTAAGATATATAATGGTATATATTTAAAACACTCTGTAGGACACTTCAGCACTGTGATTGTTATAAATAGTTTTTTGTTTAGCTCGATAAGACTCCACCAGTCGTGCCAGTTTATTTTTAAACCACAAATGCAACCTCCCTTCTTCGCAAGATTTAAAAGTTTATTCAACGGTAAATATTGTCGTTTCGTTTCACTTGTCTCGACAACTACCTTCGTCCTCCAACCTCTTGACCTTGACCTCCAACGGCTTACAGTATTTCTCTAAAACAATAACAATTTTATTACAGACTTTCGCAACGACGCAACAAGCGATTAGTTTGCACCTTAACACAAATAATAATACAACAACTTACACAAAAGCCGGTTTCATATGATATTTGAGATATATTGCTGCATATGTCTGCATATTGATTAAAAAAGTAAAACTAATAACACAAACTGGTAACTATATGTTCACCAACTAACAACAGCTAAGTAATATTATTTGACTTAGGGCTGATTTTTCAATCCTCAGATAAATGGTTCAATAACTATCTAAAGAATAAAGTTATTTGGATGTTTATCAGATGAATAAATGCTCACCGGTTTTTCAACTGTTATTTATTCCATTGATAACTATCTGACACTGCAACTTCAAAGAAGCGAGACAAATATATTGCCTAGACAAGCATTAGAGCAAGACAGACGTTTTTTTACAATTTCTGTCAATAGCGTCACCGTCACACGTGACACACGTCTATTATTTTTAGGTTATGATGTTTAGTTTATGTGGTTTTTAATTTAATTTAAGTAAATTTAAGTGGATTATAATGGAATCTAAAAAAATGCACAGACTGTTTTAAAAGTCTCAATCTTCGATGAAATTGTTTGCATTTAAATATTCATTTATTATGGTCTCTTCTTCGATAGCCAGGTCATCAATACTATCGAAAATATCCATTATAATAAGATTATAATAGTACTTCGTTCAAATACAAGAAACAGCCTCAAATTAACTCTAAGTTTTCTAAAAACGAACGTCAAATTTCAAACTATCAATCGAATAGTGCTCTAACTGGCGAATGAAGCGGCAGATAGATTTATTCCTCGGGTAAACGAGTTATTCGTCAGATAAGTCTTATCCGAGTATTGAAAAACTTAACATCTTGCTATCTGTCGAATAAACCTTATCTACTTGTTTATCTAGCGATTGAAAAACCGGCCCTTATTGTAGATAATAATAGTTATTGTAGGTAGCGGAATATTTTTTGTGAAGGAGTGATTCAGATTCTTTCAAGTCTGCGTCATCTTTTTATAATGACTCTAATATAGAAAAAATCTTAAAAGAAAGTATCATCTTTAAGTTGCGGATCGGTATTTTTAGATATTTTTGCTGTCAGCATTCATAACTCACCAATAAACATTTAAAAAATATTTTGTAAGTTATCAGATTTGAACTCGAACCACCTTGAACGCCTATCAAGGCGAAAACCGTTAGGCCATTGAAACACTTACTGTGAATGTTGAAATTAGTAAGTAGTACCTAACAATCATAAGCGGGCAGCAAAGTGTATGAGTGTGTATCAAACTTTATTATAGAAGAAGGTCGTAACTACAACTAGTAATGCTTGGCCATAGTTTTGTGAGATTGCAACTCGACTTTTGGTCTTGACTGTACATAATAAAGAGTATTCTATTCTTTTCTATTCTATGAAAACGATTTCTGTGACAAAAAGACCAAAAACAAACTGATTAGTTTATATGTATATATTTTATTGTATTCGCAGAATTATTTTATATCAGTACCTAGTGAGAACAAATCCAAGGGAAAAGCTAGTCCGTTTATTGGGTCAGGGTTGCGCGTTGGTTAAAAAAGAAACCGTGGTCCTGGCCGTCGCACAGGCAAGTGAAGAAACACAGGTGGGTTTGTCAGTAAAAGTCTGACAGACCCTTCTGCTTCACCCAGAGCAGAGTCATTTGATGACTTCCCACTCCAACAAAAAAAAGTGGAAAATCAAGTAACTAGAACAACGCATCCCAGGAATCATCGTCTAAAGATAGAAAGAAACTTCCATGTCGACTAATAACTTATATTATCTGTCTGTACTTATATTTTATCATTTTGTAGGTATCATCATCATCATCATCATCAACCTTTTATCGTCCCACTGCTGGGCACAGGTCTCCTCTCATACAGAGAAGGATTGAGCGTAATCACCACGCTGGCTCAATTCAGGTTGGCGATTGCAGACTTAAAGTCTAGGTTTCGTCGAGATGTTTTCCTTCACCTTCAGTCATTGGTGTCCAAGATATACTTAGTAAGTACATATAACTTTACAAAAATTACATTGGTACTTGCCTGGAATCGAACCCGCGCACTCATACTTGAGAGGATGGTGTTTTAACCACTAGGCCACCACGACGTTTTGTAGGTATAATGGAACTAATTTGACAACACATACACCGTAATTTAGAGACCGAATTACTTTTACAAATCATTTATAGATGTCGCCTTTTTCGTAACTCTACTATACAACGTTACTTTTTGTTTTTGCAAAACCCGAAACACGTGTCCAGTATTTTTAAGTAAAGAATCTATGTGCAAAATTTCAAAAAGATATCATGAAAAACCACTAAGTTATGAGCTCGTTATCT
Source organism: Sesamia nonagrioides (assembly GCA_017933935.1). Taxonomy (NCBI): domain Eukaryota; kingdom Metazoa; phylum Arthropoda; class Insecta; order Lepidoptera; family Noctuidae; genus Sesamia; species Sesamia nonagrioides. The sequence goes on from JADWQK010002191.1 coordinate 562,612, forward strand.
TACTGGGTTGTCCAAACAAAAATATGGTCAATGCACCGCTCCCCCGCCCGCGTCTGAAGCGGCACGGCGAGAGGAGGGGGGGGGGGGGGCTGTCTCACTGTGCTCCTAGTACTATGATCTACCGTCAACTGTGTGCGATCGGTAACCGCACTGCAACAATTTCTTAATGTATTTGGGAAAAAATATAACATGGTCTAAAAATGATTGGAATAGATTCGGTTGCTTATTCTGAACAAACTATATTCAGGTTACGTAGAAAGTAAAAATAACGTTGTATAATGTAGATAATCGTAAGAAACTGTGACCAAATAGAGTATAGATAGACACATCTTCATTGTTACACATTACGATATACGTACCTAGGCTTGGCCGAGGACAGGTCACATAGCTCACTGTCTTGGAGTTGAACGGTTTGAGATACCTACAAAGATATGGATGCAGTATTTTCACTTCAAACAAATAAGCCACATAGTATTATCGATTACGCCTTGCAGTAGTTTTTTTTTTTTTACTTTTATTATTCTAATACTTACATCACCATCATCATCATTTCAGCCGAAAGTTTCATACTTATTAATTAAACAAAAAACAAAAACCGTTTACAGAATTTCGTAATTATAAATTGGAAGATCTATACGAGGTTCAGCAATTCGTCTGCCAAGATCTAGTCCATGCCTTTTATTATTTGGAGCTGACGAACTGTTCATTGTAACCAGTTACGAGATGGAAGAACAAGATGTGACCTTCCTCAATTGAAAATGGAGGAGCCTCCACCTAGACGGGTGTTTTTTTTTTGTCTAGTGTTTACTACCTAGCGACCTAGGTAGAAAAACTTGCATATTGCGGTGCATTCTTTTGCATATTCGACAAACCTTCTGATTCTCACCTTCCTATAGGTAACCGCCTATTCAGGTTCAACGGTTAATGAGTCATGCACTGTACTTGGTCCTAGGACCTCATTGCAGCCCGCGGCGTGAATTAACTACAACCATGTTAGGCGAGGTACAGACAGCACGGAATAACAACACTGGTCACGCAAACTACCATCTGCACTCCGCTTAATTAAAGAGACCTCACCTGTTTACTGCATTTAGAAAAAGTTCTTCTAGTTCTTATTTAATTAAGCCATATAACCAGGTACTTACTTAAAAGCTTTGTTATGTAGAAAGGAATTTAATATCACGGAATGTAAAACTCTGCTTTTCTAGGGTATTTTTCAGAAACTAAGCTATATCTACAAGGTGGATAGGTACATGATATCAAAATAAACGAAAAAGATTTAATCCCAGTCTTTTTCATCTGAACTCAAGAATTGAATTATTTGCTGATGTGGTTTCTACCGAATAAACAATAGATGATGAAACTCTTCAGTTTGATCTGATAATGGTAAAGTTTATGACGATCATGCGAACTACGTATGACTCCGACGTCACACACAATTCTGCATCGCGCTATCAGAATTTACCGCGCTACTAGTAGTATCCCACAAGGCACATCACCCGTCTGGTCGGAGGATCCTCCCTTTTGTATGAAGAAAGGCTGATTCTAATATTTATCTATGAGCTTATTCTTTAGTTGAACATTGATTGTTTTATTTTCGTGGGCAATTGGTCAAATAAAAATCAACGCCGTTTTTTAATAACTTTCGGCACCTAATGGAGAAAGTGACACTCCAAATCATCCAGAATGTGTCACGGTGGAGGAAGACCATCACTTTGTGGTACAATGCAGGCCCGAGCTGCTAGAGAGACTGACAACTGAATACTTTTAAAATTAATCTGATACAATATGTTAGTTTCATTCAAAGCCATGCTGGCCTAGTGGTTAAAACACCAGCCTCTCAAATATGAGTGCGCGGGTTCGATTCCAGGTCAGCCAAGTACCAATGTAACTTTTCTAAAGTTATATGTACTTTCTAAGTACATTTTGTACACCAATAACTGATTACAAGGTGAAGGAAAACATCTTGAGGAAACCTGAACTTTAAGTCTGTAATCGCCAACCCGCATTGAGCAAGCGTGGTGATTACGATCAATCCTTCTATGTATGAGAGGAGACCTGTGCCCAGCAGGGGAACAATAAAAAAGGTTGATGATGATGATTCAAAGCAGTTTATCCGAGCCACTCTCTAACGCAGATATCGCTTATAAATACTGAGTAAGGTTTTAGAGGCTCAATTGCTCAAAAAAGTGTAACTTCAATTGCATTAGGTTACGATGGGGCAGGCATGGTCTTATTATTTTTATTTAATACTTTATACTTTGGCTTCGCACGATTTGTGCATTTAGCCAATGTCACGTAATGAATTTTTATTCAGGTCGTCTAAGAGGGTGCTTGGGGTTTCACTGCGTGATCAAATCAGGAATAAGGAGATCCGCAGAAGAACGAGAGTAACTGACATAGCCCGAAGAATTGCAACACTAAAGTTGCAGTGGGCCGGGCACATTGCCCGTAGAATCGATGTTCGCCCGTCTCGGAGCCAACGGGTTCTCGAGTGGCGACCACGCACCGGAAGACGCAGCGTGGGTAGGCCCCCGACAAGGTGAACCGATGACTGGTGAAGGTCGCAAGAAATCGCTGGATGCGGGAGACGCAGGACCGGTTGTCGGTAATAAATAAAATAAATTCTTGGGGGACGCCTATGTTCAGCACTGGACGTCTTTTGGCTGAAATGAATGAATTAATGTTTGAAGTAAAATTTTTTAACTACCAGCAACTAGGTTGTGAGATATATAAGGCGGTGTCATAGTTTAATGAACATTTTGTGTTGAATTCGGTAAAGTCGCGCTTTTTAGATTTCCCTCAGGAATAACAAATTTTTCCGGGATAAAAAGTTCCCTATGTTTAATCCGGACTTCCAACTTTACGTCTGCAAAATTTCAAAGCTATCGGTTCAGTAGTTACGGCACGAAAGCGAAACAAACAAACTCACTTTCCGATTTATAGTATTAGTAAGGATTATTTTTTCAATTAGATGTTTCGGATTATTTATATTATTTTTCGGGATTCAATTAGGCTTTTCTTCCCGACGTTATTTTTGGTGTGAAGTCAACGATGAAGTACTTAGGACTTGTCCTCGACAGCCGGTGGGAACGGGCTGAATGATTATTTTCCACGACAATAGGACTTATCCCCAATCAGCTCAAAGACACAGCCCTCAATCTTAACGCTAAATTTCGACGAATATATACTAATATATGAAGCTGAAGAGTTAGTTAGTTTGTTTGTTTGAACTCGGTAATCTCAGGAACTTTCGATCTTATTTGAAAAATTCTTTTTGCATTGGATAGACCATTAATCCAGGAAAGTTTTAGGCTATATAACATTAACACTGTGACCAATCTAACGCAAAAAGATTTTTTAAAAAAGGACCGGTAGTTCCTGAGATTAGCGCGTTCAAACAAACAAACTTTTCAGCTTTATATATTAGTATAGATACTCTTTTTTTACTCCGTCCCGTGTCGGATCCACTTCTTGCCTGTCGGCCGCCATTGAGGTTATGTTTCGGCGGCCTAGGCTCACCTGCGCTCCCTTAGTCCAGCTGCCTTCATCGAGATATACCTTCATCACCTCTTTCTCATAACTACCACGTCTACTCTGCACTACTTTTTTCACTCCTCATCTCTCCACACTTTTCTTGTAAATTATTTTTTCATCATCATCATTTCAGCCGAAAGACGTCCACTGTTAGGCCTTCCCCAAGGTTCTCCACGACGACCGGTCCTGCGCCTCCCGCATCCAGCGGTTTCCTGCGACCTTCATCAGGTCGTCGGTCCACCTTGTCGGGGGCCTACCCACGCTACGTCTTCCGGTACGTTGTCGCCACTCGAGAACACGTCGGCCCCATCGGGCATCGGTTCTACGGGCAACGTGTCCAGCACACTGCCACTTTGGTGTAAATTATTTTTTAAACATAACACAAAATTGTTTTTTTTATATCTTTTTTTAGTTTTTTGCTGTTACACGATAAGTTCCAATAGAAAGACAAAAGTTGATCTGATTTTTGATATTTAGTCATACAACAAAAAGTAGTAGGTTCAATTCAAGTTCGGCCCTGCTGTAAGAGCTGTTGGTAAGCCCCCTGTCATCATCGTATAGGTCGACAATTTTTTATTTTCAAAGAATAGGGATGTTCCCTGGGTAAAAAAAAAAAATATTCTATTTAGTCCATTCAGATTATAGAAAAATATTGGATACGTATATTTTGTTTTATCAAATTAATAAAAATTGACAAATATAAAAGGCACCAAAGACCAGGAGTGGTGGCTGGTGACGTCACTGGTCGCTAAAAAGTGTAACGTGTAGTGACGTTTCACGAGTTTTCAACGCGCTGTGTCGTCTCCATTTTTTGTTTATATGAAAAAAGAAGAAATACGTGACTAGTATTTTTTGGAAATCTAACTGACGGACTAATTAGTTTTTTTTAGTCAAATACCCTATTAGGTAGGTAGGTACATTCCAAATTATCATACTCCTTTAACTCCTTGCTCCTTCCGGGATATACAAGCTTGATCAAAACAAATTACGTCATTACATGTATAAGTGAGCAGTACATAATGTACAAATTACTCCCAAAACATGATTACGTCACGAGCGCCATCTACATTTAAAGTTTACCGCTTTCAGCAATTTGTGTCGTACACTTCCGTGAATTACATAAAGGGAACAAAATTATGTATCCATTTGTGTGACATGAACTGAGGAAGTGAATTTGGTTTGATAACGATGTGATTTGTTATTAAAGCTCACATGTAAACTTATAACAATAAATTGCAATAATTCAAATCAACTGTTGTAATAGGGTATTTGACTAAAAAAACTAATTAGTCCGTCAGTCAGATTTCCAAAAAATACTAGACACGTACATTTTGTTTTATCAAATCAATAATTGACAAATATAAAAGGCATCTAAGATGAGGAGGTGTGGTGTGTGGGAGTAGTGGCTGGTGACGTCACTGGCCGCTAAAAAGTGTAGCGTGCAGTGACGTCACACGAGTTTTCAACGCGCTGTGTCGTCTTCATTTTTTGTTTATTTGAAAAAAAAAATACGTGTCTAGTATTTTTTGGAAATCTGACTGACGGACTAATTAGTTTTTTCTTAGTCAAATACCCTGTTATACCAGTGTTTAGTTCTGCCTACGACTTCTTCCTGGCAATAACCACCATCATCATCATCATAATCCCAGTCGCATCTGAGGCTTTTTCAGCTTTAGAGTCTAGGGACCACTTTGCCAGTCTAACTGCTGATTTTCAGCTAAACTTCCATATTTTCCGTAAAGCGACTGCCGTTTGACCTCCATAATCCGAAGCCGATATCGATGCATTGCAGTTAGACCAATTGTTGGACTTTTGAGGGCTCCAACAACCTGTAACGACTGCCATTAGTTGGTCGTATGGCAAACGGGACCAACGGCTCACCGTGCTTTCCGAGGCACGACCAGACCAGTGCAAATATTCTCATATTCATGCATACAAATATTTGCACTGCGCGGGGATCGAAACCGCGTCTTCTTGCTCAGGGGCCGCGTTCGCTACCGATACGCCACGGAGGCTGCCATCCCTCGTGATAACTACCTGTGGTATAAAATATACCCATGACACTCGGTGATAGTACTTATTTTTAATATTTTCTTATTTATTAGAATTTTGAAATCGATTCAGTACTTCTACAGATTTTGTCTTACATTCGAACTTATAATCATCATCTCTTAATAAGAAGTATTGGTGTAAATCTATACTAATATATAACGCTGAAGGGTTTGTTTGAAGGCGCTAATCTCAGGAACCACTGGACCGATTTGAAATATTCTTTTTGCGTTTGATAGCCCATTAACCCACGAAGGTTTTAGGCTATATAACATCACGCTGCGACTAATTGGAGGCGAGCATAATAACCAACTACACACGAACGAAATCGCGGACGGCCGCTAGTTAAGTAATAATTAGACTTTCTAGTTTCATCGTTTAGAGTTGTACGAGTCAGCCATCGTACATGACACGCGCATATTAGATACATACAAAGATCAGCACTGTTCCGTCGCCTTGCACAAATTATAGCGTAAGGCGACAGTACACGATCAGCCTTCAAAGACTGTACTCATTTACACATTCATACTTATATTAGTTACGAGTTAGTTAAGTAATCAATAAATCATCATATTTGGCTATCCGTGACTATTATTGAAGTTTATAACCAAGGTGTGTGCGAATCATTCAGTAACGCATACATCTTTATGGTCCTTCGAGCCGGATAGCCAAATATGATGATTTATTGATTACTTAACTAACTCGTATCTAATATAGGTATGAATGTGTAAATACAACAAAACTGGCTGTGTGAATAAAACAGATCCAGTTGACAGATCCCTAGCAAATGGTTGGAGTAGTTACCTATACAAACCACTACGTCCAATGCGGGGAGGACACGGCGCAGCACACGCTCTCCAAGTGTGTAGCTTGGGAGGAGCAGCGCCGTGTTCACACAAATGAAGTAGGAGGCGACCTGACGCTGGAGGAAGCTGCGGAACGGGAGAAGGAGATCTCAACTCCCTTCCCGGGCCGCAGAAGACGCACCGGGCGCCGAAGAAGGGCGGATAACACCCTCTTCCGCCCCCCATGAATGGGTCCAGGGGCGAAGGAAGTCCCCGCCAGCTATTCGATGGACCCCGAGGCGGAGGCGCGCGCGATTGTCGGCGCGCGCCTCTGAGGCGATACACGGGGTAGTTTGACACCCCACTACCCCGTGCAGGAGACGAGGCCCGGACAGACCGGGCCAGCACGAGAGTGTGGGGCCGTGGTAGAATTTAGACTCCCGCGGCCCCACGCGCGTTCGTGATAGAAGAGACACCGGGGTGGTTTTAGTCAGTAAGAGTCTGACAGACCCCGTCGCCCACCCCAGGGCGGCGGACATCCATTGAGGATTTCCACCCCGGAAAAAATAAAGTTACCTATTGAAGCTAGAAAGCTGCGGCCATTACAGTGAAAAGTTACATACAAACAAGGTCGATTTAATAGCTTCTATAAATCCATAAGCTTGTATCACATTAAATATTTAAATAAGAATCAGTTATATAGAAAAGCGAGAAAAGAATTGAGTTATCAATAGATTTAGTAGCATAATTTCGTTTCTTCGCTCTGTGTGGGCAGCGGAAATGCGAGTTTTTGAATGAAAAATGACAGTCGTACCTCAGGTCGGTTAATTGTTCGTCGTCTAATGTCGCAACGTGCATGGGACGTGACATCTGTCTCAATGATTAGTGGCTATTTGTTTAGGAAATCTTTCTATACCTCACACGAGGCAATATCTCCAAATGAAATATCTTTATCTAAGATTTTGAATAAAGATATTAGTTTAACAGAGTCAGGCAGGGAGACTGAATTGACATGTCGTAATGATAGCTTGGTTAAGTTATATTTTTGGCTGTCGTTTTTCGATAAAGTAAAATCCCTGGATGTGACCACCTAAATGGAACCCAGATTAAGAAATTATCAAGTTGGAGAAAAGGTAACATAAATATATCAACATTGTCAAAGTTCTGGAAATGAGTGCTCATGACGTCACAAAGGGTCAATTTTAAATAATATGGATGATTACACCCAATTTTAATCTTACTTGTAACGTTGTCTACCTACCCACGTCTGGCCTGCGTGGTGCATTATGACCCACTCCCTCACATATAGAAGATACCTGTGATATTCTGTATTCAATTATTTTATGCATGTTTATTCAATGTCTTGTTAAGATTTGGATTAAAGAGTATCACGGTTATTCTTCAACCGAAGAGTTTTTATATTTAAATAAATATTTTTGCTTGTCATATCGAAATTCGAATTCTGTTTAAAAAATGAGTGGCCAGTAACATAATTAGAAAAGAAGGTTTTAACTGCGGAGTTAACGTAACAGTATTCAACTTTTTACGTCGTAAATATATGTATTACTAGTAGCCTCTTACAGGTATATATGTACTTTGTCACTTCATTTGGTCCTGAAAACCGATGCGTCACCAGTTCGGTTGGTATTCCTGCAAGGGAGGTCATTTATTGAACTGGAAATAAATGCATCAGACGTGTTATGGTGAATGTGCACAATTCAAGTGTTTGCAACAATACCTAACATGCTTGAGTTACCTACACTAGCAGGGTAGGTAATGCGAAAGGCAGTATTAGCAGAAAACCTTAGCGTTAGCATTTTGACACTTCAACAACATACTTGCGTTATTTACGTTGTTGAGCAGTATTTTTGGAACAAAGAATAACAACTACTGACAAAATGATTCAGCACCCTAATTGCGTAACACACTGTTACTATCAATTGGAATCATTTTGAAGCATATTGCTAATCCATTGCTCCATGTGTTCGAAAATGAGTATGCTCAACAACTTAAATAACGCAATGAATATTGTTCAACTGTCAAAATGAAACCCATTGCTAATGATAGCGTGTTACGCAATTACCCTGCTGAGTGTGATTGAAAGTCTGTTATGTAATTAGGGTGCAATTTGATTACATAGCGGTAACAATATAAACAAGAAGAAGATACTTACAGACCATTGAAGTTGTAAATAGTTTGACACTTGTGATGTAGGTTAAAAATCGAACCATTAGGTCAGTGTAAACCCTACCCTTAATAAACAAAACATGTTTCCATTTCTGCCAAAGTGAAATAAAACCAACTCCATCAGTGTACAAGTAGTTCGTTCCGTGGTAATGTATTGGAAATACATACTATTAATGGCCCTTTCGCTGAACATCGTTTGGCGTGTCGGACGTCGGCGTCCAAATGTGATTCAAATATCGAACTTAATGTTAGGAATAATATTCCGAAGTGCTTTTTAAAGGGCTTGGTACCTACTCAAATTATGTTTTAAGCATGGTGAAATATACGTACTGATTATGCTCTATTAAGTACCTTTATGGTTTTATGGTGTCCAATTATTTTAGTAAATGCATAGTCACCAAAGTGATAGCTTTCCTACTGATGGATACACACACCCTGATGAGAGGGAGTGGACCGTACAACATATATTTGTAATTTTGTTTCCAGATGAAATAATTTACACAAAACAATTGGCCTGTTTGGGATCGAACTTACCACCTACAACTTTGTGTTCGCTGTAATTCGTGGCCGCTGATACTGGTCTCAGTAAATGATATATTCTTTTTTTTTTAATTTCCTTATAAACTAGTGCTTGACCGTAATCCCGCCTGATGGTAAGTATTGATGCAATCGTTGATGGTAAAGTGCCATAGTTTATTAAGACCTTATACACTCAAAAGAAAAATGAGTGAATAGGAAGGAAGATGGCAGTTGAGCGATGTGACGCAATGTTAATTCCAACAACACGATCAACGATGCTGCGCCAGAGGGAGATTGATCTGGAGACCCTCCACGACCCAACTTTAGATACAAGACACAACAACATTTGTCGCATTGCACCCGGCGCACGTCGCAACACAACTGCTCAGACACGGGTCTGAGCAGTTGTGTTGCGATGTGTGCCGGGTTCGTCGCCGTACGGAGGACGGCCTCCGTACGGCTTCACCAGATATGATGCCGGAACACGACTAATTTCTATCATAATAAATTCAAATACATTTTGTAGTTGGTAATGCATAATAGTAAGGTATCGAGCACCTTGCAATATTTAGATTGTCCAATGATATATCACGCCTGTAATGAAAAAAACGCACGAAATGTAATGAAATTATTAAGGCTCATTTTACGACAAAATTATAAGAGACGTATGATATTTTAAACCTTAAAATACTTAGAATATACCTACTATTGCACCTTGCATTTATAGCCAACCTCTCGAGTTCTGCTGAATGTGCTTATGTTAGGTGTAGGTTTACCGCAGCAGTGCAAGTGGGGTTAAATCATCCCGCTATTGGAATGGTCGGTTGGTGTAATAGTAGTGTATACCATTAATTATTGCTGGAACAATACAGTTTCTCTTAACATCTATAAGGGCACAAAATACCTGAACCTCATTATAAAACGACACACAGGCCACAGCTGTTCTCAAGACTAACAAAAAATAAATATCTAAGCTTTTTCTTTTTCATAAACTAGTGCGAATCTCGCACCCCATTACCTGAACTGATTCATTTCAATTCCCAAGCCAGTCATAAAAATGAAATAGCTTTTCAAATAGCGGATTTGGTATCACATTCTGTGATCCGGACTCGTAATATACTGGACGCGGATATTTATTGAATCCGTGGATATTGAGCCCTTATTTACATAATATATTATGTACAAATAAATAGGAACTACGCGAAATGACAGGCGGAATGGCCGTTATTAATGTTTGAATTTGGAACTTTATACTAGAACTGTCTTTAATAACTTTTTTAACACCCTTGCTCGTAAAGCTGATGTAATTCCACCGGTTTTAAATATGTAAAGCAGGCCATAACAAACGCGTGTTTTATCAAAGCAAATAGTTAAGTTATAGTCCATAACAGCATTATTTTCCATAACAGCATTATTTTCCATAACAGCATTATTTTCCATTTCAAGTAATTATGGAACTGATCGCCGCCGCACGGCTCGCGCTGCGCGCTGTTCCATATTTGAAATGGCAAATAATAATACTAATGGAGGGAAAGCAACAGTGTGCATTCACAGATTGAGTTTATTTAAAATGAACAAAATATAAAATACTTCTTTTTCTGTTTCCTCGCAAGTGTGTTAAAAAACGTCGTACGATATACGTGCGTATTGGTTATAACATGCTCGGCTCAATTACACCCTCGCCTTCGGCTCGGGCTGAAATTCCGCCTCGCAAGTTATAACCATCATTACGCACTAATATCGTAATGTACTATTTTAACACCCTTGCTCGTAAAGCTGATGTAATCCCACCGGTTTTAAATATGTAAAGCAGGCCATAACAAACGCGTGTGTTATCAAAACAAATAGTTAAGTTATAGTCCATACAAATTCCATAACAGCATTATTTGTCATTTCAAATAATTATGGAACTGATCGCCGCCGCGTGGCTCTAGCCAGTGAGCAGCGCGCTGTTCCATATTTGAAATGGCAAATAATAATACTAATGGCGGGAAAGCAACAGTGTGCATTCACAGATTGAGTTTATTTAAAATAACTGATGTCCTATTTGAAATAAACAAACTTGTATTTGTTTGTATTTAAATGAGTATTTGTAAAAAAAAAAACAGTTTATTCGGTAATTTAAAAACTTGACTGCATGCTCTAGCATCTTTGCCAACATTTTCACGCAGCTACGGCAGAAAATAAACCTCGCGCCATTTTTCTCAAATTTTCTTTTCTTTGTACTTGTATTCTGAATATCTTTTTTTCTGTTTCCTCGCAAGTGTGTTAAAAAATGTCGTACGATATACGTGCGTATTGGTTATAACATGCTCGTCTCAATTACACCCTCGCCTTCGGCTCGGGCTGAAATTCCGCCTCGCAAGTTATAACCATCATTACGCACTAATATCGTAATGTACTATAAATTGAGACTATAGTTTTCTATATTCCGGAATGAATCCATTTCTTTTTTTTTTTAATAAGCTAGAGTTGGACGCACAGGCTTTATTTCCACGTTTTGTATACATTTAGATAAGATTTCGAAGTCAAATTGGTAATAAAACAAATGGTTATGTAATTTGTTTGTCTAGCTAGCAATCCACAACGTCTATTTTAATTAATATCACCATCTTCCTGATCTTGTACCAGTTAATTGCGGTGGGCGCAGCACGTTTTCTAATTCCATTCTTCCCTGTCAAGTGTCACGATATCAATCACTCCTTTCTCTTTCATATAATTTAAGGTGCGATACCTTTTGGGTAGATGTAGTAATACCCTAGTAATAACCTACTTTATACAACAATATTTTTTGTTTATGCAAAAGCCGAAACACGTGTAGTATTTTTAAGTAAAGAATGTCTGTACGAAATTTCTAAAAGATATCATGAAAAAAACACAAAGTTATGAGCTTGTTATCCTACTTGGCTGTCCCAACAAAAATATAGTCCACGCTCGGCTCGGCCGGGCGAGCGCGGTTGTTTGACCTCTAGCATCAGCTGTTGCGCGAGCGCGGAGTATTATCTACCGTGCGCTCAACCACACTGCAACAATTTCTAAATGTATTTGTGAAAAATATAACATGGTGTAAAAATTATTTGAATAGATTCAGTTGCTTATTCTGAACAAACTGTATTCAGGTTTCGCATACACAAAAAATAACGTTGTGTGTATAACTTTCCCACAAAATCATGAAGCAAATTATTAACTAAACTTAGTTAAAAATTTGCTTCATTATTTTCACAGTAGTTACACATATCTTCTGTATAATTCGTGAGAGTTATAGGAGTACAGGAATTATACGGGATGTTTGGTGCACACGATGTACCAAATATCCTTTATATTGGGACACTACACCTAACTTTGCACGGTGAAATGGCTACATAATCGCATTGCTTAGCTCATGCATCCATTCCTCTATGATCATTTATCAATATAGTGTAGTAATGTACTATGAGTTCATCATTACTGAAGAGTAGTTTGATGACTGGCCGAAAATAGGCGTTCAGGATGCGCGCGAAATTCGCGTTGCTGAATTACGCCCGGATTTAGCCATTCATAGGGTTTTCCTTTTATAGCGCCATTGGAGCTCATTAATATTCATCGAAATATGCAAATAAATTACAAACTAATGAACATAAAAATACTCAGATAGGATTTTAATTATAAATTATGGTTAGCAAAATAGTTTTTACACATTGTCAAGTCATTATAGCAAGAATGAGCCATATTAACATAAATCAAATAATATTTGTAGTAATATTATGGAAATCTATACTAACGGTTGATATAGTAACATAAAGAAATTAACTAGTCGTATCGGCCAGTTTAATAGCGCTACAAGCAATTCCGCAGCAGATCTCTCATACTTTTGCATTTTACTTCTGTTTTTTTTTTTTTTTAAACTTGTTGAATAATAATTTACGTAGGTGTAACAAGAGGAATTTGAATAGCGACCAGTTTAGCGATCCTCCTCAATTTATAGTGTCTGGTGTGACAGGTCCTGGTCGCCTGGCGCCGCCACCAGACAGCCGTCTAAATGGCCTTCCATTTAGACACAAAAACTATAACGATGTTTTACAAAATTGAATCGGAGCGCGATTTACAAAAACGTCCGCGTGGAGACATTTGCCTCGGGGTGAATGGATGGGGATAACGACGTGGTGACCACTTTTTGGCTACAAACAGGTTTCGGCTGACCGCTCAAAAGACATTATCTATCGCGGAATCTCGGATATCGATATAAAATCACATACGTTTTGCATTGCAATATGTTGGGATGGTAGTAAGTGAATCACGTGTAAATGACTCGTCCGATTTTATATAAATGTTTTTATTTTGGGTCCGTCCGCAAAGTTATGCGGCCCGACACCAGAACCTGCCATTTAAATCGACTAAATAAAAATACCTTTTCCAAAATCCCTTCTCTGATCTCATGATTCTACAATGTGCTAATAATATTAGTGTCCTACATTAGTAGGTATATGTTTTCAACTCTTCAGGCAGTTTTAGATGTTAATAAACGATAAAAAAGATTTTCTTGACTTGGTTCCGTGTAGCAATAATATTAATCTTATCACAAATTAGGGATTTAGACAACAAATTTATTAGTTTACATCAATAAAGTTCTCAGTTATTTGCATAATATGGCTCGTTATGATTTCCTAATGCCCAATAGAGTTGGTTAAGAAGGATGTGTCGGCTTAAAGTCGTTCGTGGGAGTAAGAAACAAGATGACCGGCTCAGATGGGTACTTGTTCTTGGGATTTGTTCTTCCGATGAGAAATCATCGACGGTCATTAATAAAGAGATAGTAAAGTAATACCTGTTTTCAGATTACCGACGAAATATTAAATACTTAATTTATTGTAGACAATGAAAACAAAAGAACGAAAATAAATTTATTTGGGTTGACGTTAAGAAAAATAGGAATTTAAAATATGAGATCAAATTGAATTAACTAGCAAGTAATTCAATTTGATCTCATGGGTAAGTTACCCACATTTTGGTATCGATATCGAACATAAAAAATATTAAAAAAACATTCGAACTTTGTAATAAAACTTAGAATAATGTTGACCCAATTTAATAGAACTAAACGACAGTATGTAAAGTAATCGTTTAAAAAAAGCTTTTCAATATCAAATTGTGATATAAGTAATAGTATTGAAGATAAATAAAGTAACTGAATTAATTTAGCAAACATTCAATCTCATAAATAAACTCCAAACGTTACAGAAAATCTAGTTAAGTTTGAAGCGATTAACCAAGACACAATTACCGGAGCTACACCATTTGATTTCCAGTTCCAAAAAGATTTATTTGTAACAAGCTGCCTTCTAGTTTAACGTAACTTACCCCAAACACGTAAATAGTTTTGATCTGAATTCGAGCAAACAGTTTGTTTTAACATAGCAATATAATGCTACTAGATTTCTGTGGTATGATAATTGAAATTGTAAGCTGATTTTAGGCTTAAGCAAGTAAATTATGCAGAGACAAGCGATTCGTCGTGTTCCGGTATGATGTCTGGTGAAGCCGTACGGAGGACGGGTCTGAGTAGTTGTGTTATGATGTGTGCCGGGTACGATGCGCCAAACATTGTTGTGTCGGGAGTTTGGTCGTGGAGGCTCTCCAGATCAATTTCCCTCTGGTGCAGCATCGGTGGTCGTGACCTCGCTCAACTGCCATCTTCTTTCATTCACTCAGTTTTTTTGAGTGAATAGGCTCTTAATAAACTCGCGCTTTACCATCAACGATTGTGTCACTGCTTACCATCAGGTGGGATTGCGGTCAAGCACTAGCTTATAATTATTAAAAAAAAGACAAGCTTATGTATATTATTATTGCATCATCATCAACATCATCTCAACGTTAATCCCAGTCGCATCCGAAGCTGTTTTGGCTTTGGTGTCTGGGGTCCGCGTTACCAGTCTAACTGCTAATTTTTTGGCGAAACTTCGATATTTTCCGTGAAGCGACTGCCGTCTGACCTCCACAACCCGAAGGCGTTGCAGTTAGACCAATTGTTGGACTTTTGAGGGCTCCAATAACCCGTAACGACTACCATTAGATGTTCGTATGGCAACCGGGACCGGGGCTTAACGTGCTTTCCGAGGCACGACCAGACCATTGTAAATATTCATATTCCTGCATATAAATATTTGCGCTGTGCGGGGATCGAACCCGCGCCTCCTTGCGCAGCGGCCGCATTCGGTACCGCTACGCCACGGAGGCTGTCAAGTATATTTATTTATTGCATTTCATATTATAAAGAACATGTTACAAAGGGCTTGTATCTATGATAGCTAGGTATGTACAAATATATGGAAATGAAAAAAATGGAAATCATCATAACTCTGAATTCAATATATATAAAAAAAAATTAAAACAAATGGTGACAAAAATTTTAATAATAAATTTCATTCATAAATAAAAACAAGATAAAAAATTAATGAAAACAAATAGTGATAACGATAATAATCATAAAATCTACATTACCTATTGTAGAGTCTTCGACAGCACATCAAGTTACCACAATCTGTCAAATTTCTTTATTAGATTGTTCAACTTTATCGGTAAAGCATTAAGGCTCATGGTTGATTGGGAATTTCACTGTCTCGGGCTAGCTTGACCTACTGTCGTCTTACATACATACGGATACATGTCGAGTGAGATAATAATAAAACTCTCTAGTTTGTGTAGTTTGAACTGTACTTTAAATGTCTTCGACACGAATATAAAATATAAGCTTCAATAAAAATAGATGTAATAGCGAGTCCAACAGTGGCAGTGACTAGATGGCCGAGGCATAAATATTAAAATTACGAGCGACGCAATTCCGCTCTCGGAAGGCACGCCATTTGAGACTACATTAACACAATTTTTTAAACAAAATTGACATTTGTCGCATTATAGAACCCGCGTGCCACGCACACCAAGTAATTTAATCTATTATAGAATGGAGAATTTATAGCCACCTATGAATCGAAAGGTCAAGATGTAGTTTCGGAGTTTTATGACCTTTCTGCTTCTGTTTTGAATGTTTTATGCGGTTTAACTCTCGCTCGACGTTCATCATAAAAGTTACGTAGATGGCGCTAGTATCATTGTTTGTGGTCGTTGTAAGTTGGGCGACATTAAATTTTACGAGTGTGTCTCAGTTACAAAGGTTATGGCAGACGCAGTTACTCGCACTAGATATTACAGGTATCAATTTACTGTCGCTGTGTATTTGCCATGGCTGGACTTGGGACTAAGAGTTGGAAGTTTAGATTATATGGAACGAAATAAAAGCGACACTCTTTTTACATGTTTTTTATTAGCTTCACTTGTATGTTTGCTTGCTTATTTGTTTGTTTTTACGTTTACGTTAACATTGCGATGTTTTTTTTTTATAATTATATACTAGTACTTGACTGCAATCCCGCCTGATGGTAAGCAGTGATGCAATCGTTGATGGTAAAGCGCACTAGTTTATTAAGCCTATTCACTTAAAAAACTAAGGAATAGGAAGGATGACGGCAGTTGAGCGAGGTGATGCAATGTTAAACCCAAGACCAACACGACCAAACAATGCTGCGCTAGAGGGAGATTGATCTGGAGACTCTCCACGACCAAACTCCCGACACAACAACATTTGGCGAATCGTACTCGCCACATATCGCAACACAACTGCTCAGACCCGTCCTCCGTACGACTTCACCAGACATCATGCCGGAACACGACGAATCGCTTGGCGGCAAGACTTTGTCTGGTGGGTGGTAACTTCTGCCGGCAGCCGATGTTATGGCCTACCGAGACAGCATTACAAAACCTTACGTACTCAAGACTCAAGAATTACTGAAAACTAGGCTTGAGTTTTGAGTGACGTTCTGTAATACGGCCCTAAGAGTTGGAAGTATCGGTTATGTGGAACCACGGAATAGGTAAATAATATCTGTTCTGTGTGTGGAACGAAATAAAAGCGACACTCTTTTTACGTTTACGTTTACATAGCGATGTCGTGGTAAGTTTAAGACATTGTAACAAGCATTTATGGATTCCTGAAGCAATGGTGTACGAAGTTTCTATGAAAGAGCTATTTCAGTTTGGAAATAAGAATAAGTAACTCATTTAAATAACAGAGTTCCGTCATGTATCAGGACCAAAATCAAAAGTCATTTATTCAAATTAGGCTGAGAATCAGCACTTTTTGAACGTCAATATTACATGAGCCAGACCCCCAAAACGCCCACCCATCGACACTTCCTAGTGCTTTCGCTGGGAAGAAGAAGTGGCGAATGAAACTCCCCAGCAGCACAGCTGTCTGTTCATTAAAAAAAAAAACATGACTTTATACAATACTATGTATAGTGACGAACACAAGAAAATACAACAACAGTGAAATTAATTACCATATGCCAGCTACCACGCTAATAAAATAGTAGCAAAGCAATACAATATATATATATATACAGTATGTTAACTAACAGAGGGCGTTCCCGTTAACCCGAAATAGTATAGCATACATACATGCTAAAAAAAAATATTTCCATTCGAAAACAAAATGTTTTAAAATTTTTTCCAATAAGAAAATATCCAATAAAAATTTTAAATTGACATGTAAAAGAAACACACTGTACACGCGAACATGAAAGACGGCAACGTCGCAATTTATTTATACATGACGACTACTATTTTGATTTAAAACAGGAGGTTTCAAATTTATTTCCAATTAGAATTTTTTTTATTCGGATTTTTTTATGCTTATTTTTCTATGCTGATATTTTTATTTTAATCTATTAATGATATATTATATTAACGAGTTTAAGGGAACGCCCTCTGTTATTTAACATACTGTATACCAATAAGTATATATTTAAATGTAAATGTATATAACTAAAAACTTATTACTTAAATAAAAGCCCCAGGCATAAAGGGCGTGACAGCTTACATATTTATGTACTGTAAAAAAGTAAATTATATGACCTATCCCATTTTCTTCTTTTGAACAGTGTGAAGTGTAAAAGAAGTGGGTAGTATCAAAATAAAAACTTATGTGATACGGGCTGGTGACAGTAACCACTGACTGTCCATGACGACGCGCGTATTTTGCTTAAAGTAAAAAAAAAATCTTTCCCCTTAAAACACTGAGATTCTCCAGTGCTCGATCGGGGAACCAATAAATCTCAATCCAAAAAGAATTAAATTACAATTGAATGTAGATTCACAGCACACATCACAGCTCACACGTTGTACCGATAACATATCCTTACAACTCTAATATTTCATCTATCATGATTATTGACAGCTTGTTTTCCCCACAATAGGATCGGTACTTCCTCCTCTTTGTGAATCATGTGCCCCTAGTACATGAAAGGTCTTTGACCTAATATTGAAATTTTGTTTTTCGATTTTGGTATATTTTGTGTGGGCATTTTCTCTGTTAATGAGTATGAACAATGGACGGCATCAGATTGCATCTTAGTGGGCGTGTACCTTTCGTGGGTGTAGATATTATGTTCAACGCTTCATTAAATATAGGAAATACACTCATCATTGCTTCCCACTCGAACTTGGAGAGATTCAATGGCTATTAATTGAATTTGCGATTTTGAACAGTGTTGTTTTTTTATTATTATTATTATAACGTAGTGCTTTTAATGCAGTTCCGCCTGATGGTAAGCAGTGATGCAGTCGTTAATGGTAAAGCGCGCTAGTTTATAAGCACTTAAAAAAAATAGTGAATAGGAAGGAATTCGGCAGTTGAGCGAGGTGATGCAATGTTAAATCCAACAACACGGCCAACGATGCTGCGCCAGAGGGAGATTGGTCTGGAGATCCTCTGCGACCAAGCTCCACACAGAACAGCACTTGGTGCATCGTACCCGGCACACATCGCAACACAACTGCTCAGACCCATCCTCCGTACCACCAGATATCATGTCGGAACACGACGAATCGCTTGACTGCAAGACTTTGTCCGGTGGATGGTAACTCCTGCCGGTTATTAGGTACTGTTGTAAAGTTGCTCACTTTCAGCTATGGATATGAAGATGAAAAAAGTATTAATAAAAATTTTGTCGTGGTCAAAAAGGTCTTCCTTACCTTTATTTTTCATCTCTGAATTAGGGTTGTAACGGAGCTTCGCCTCCGCTTCCGTTACTGCGGAAGTTCCGCAAGAAATCGTATCTTCGCTTCCGCCTCCGCCTCCGCACAATTTTTAGCGGAGTTATAACGGAGGTTTATTTAAGTATATATGCAATAAATAACGCGCAAGCTGCGACGCTTGACAACCGTCCGGCCGCGTTTGAGCGCGAAATGGTCAAGAATCAACTAGTGCGAGGCGGGAATGCGGCAAGCACACTTTGTTTCTCCTTAATTTTCATTACAAGAAGGTAATATTTTTTTTTACCAAGTATATTACTATTAATGTATGTATTTAAAATAAAAATATTGTTTTAATTAACCATAAATTTAATTTTTTCTATATGTACTTTCACCTCCGCCTCCGCCTCCGTTAACCTCCGCCTCCGCGGAGGTGAGACTCGTCGCCTCCGCATCCGCCTCCGCCTCCGCTAACAAGCCTCCGTTACAACCCTACTCTGAATCACCGTTTGCTATAGGATAAATAGATAGATTAATAATAGACTGTTACAAGGCGCTAAAATCACCCATTATATGCAAGGTAATTCTACTCCCGACCGAGGTTGTAAAATAAATACCTAATAACCAAATTACAGTGGGTTTTTAACGCCGCGTCGTTTGGAAAGTAACTGTAGGTACCTTTAACTATTGATAGAATGAAAATAATCAAAAAAAATATTAGATAAATTAAGCTGACCAAATAGAATAAAATAGAATTTGCGATTCCAGATTTGTTTTTGAAGATTATGCATTATGCACAGAGAGCGTTGTCGAAATGTTCTTTTTTTATGAAACAGTACCTAAGTCGAGTATTTGTTCATGATTATGAATAAAGAATTTTTGCGTTTTTGAAGAATTTTAGGTTACAGATAAGATTAAAAAAAAAAAAAGAAAAACAAATTCGCTGGATGTAGTTAAACTCGTTTTCCTCGCTCTGGTCATCTATAATGAATCTTTTTGAGCAAGAGGACTAAAGTAGAATAAATATATTATTTTATTTCGTGCACATAAAAAAGTAAAAAAAACTAAAACCCAACTAAGTACGACAAAAAACGACGCTGAAAAATTATAAAACAAGATTTTCAGAATACTGAACTGAACAAAGTTGCTAATATAGTTGCAAGTAAATGGACACAGTAGACTCTACCAAGATGCCTTGTTGTAAATTGACAATAATGTCTTACAATACTATTCTGAAGTATGCAATATTCACTATGTAGAGATAAATTTTCATGTTTGGAAAACCGCAGTCACACGTTATCAAAGTGCTACGGTAGGTAGGTATATGTAACGTGTGACTACGCCTACCACCGCACACAAAACACACGTACAACACAATTAAATGATAAAAAATATATTAATACAAATGAAATAAAAAAATAGATTAACAGATACTGGAACAACTTGCCGGCGGCTGTGTTTCCGTCGGACCACAATTGAGTGTCTTCAAGGCTAGAGTGAATAGGCTCTTAATAAACTAGCGCGCTTTACCATCAACGATCGCATCACTGCTTCCCATCTAGCGGGATTGCGGTCAAGCACTCGTTTATAATATATATAAAAAAGATAAGTAAGAGAAAGAAAGTGACACTATAACATATTTTGAACCAAATTACGAAATAAATGCGGTAAGGTCAACCGGGGCAATTGTGTCTTTGGGGCAATTGCGTCTAATTGAAATTATTTTAAATCTATTTGAAAACCTACCTCTCCTGACATCTTTACGTTATAGTTTTTATTCAAAGTAAACAAAACAAGATGGCAGGAGAGGTAGGATTTCAAATAGATTTAAAATAATTTCGATTAGACGCAATTGCCCGAAAGACGCAATTGCCCCGGTTGACCTTATACGAAATCATTATTAAGCTTCTTGTTTTTTTTGCCAATAACACGTTATTCTCCAAAAGTTTTAAGACTGTCAATTTCACTAGCTTATCTTATTTGTGTCTCTAAGTCATAAATTTGCATTTAGCGCTGTAACTTCTGAAACTTTGTCACAAAAACGGTTGGAAGGCAAAGCCCTGACGTGCACTTTTCGAAGTTTGAGTTATGAGCCATCAAATGTAAGCATCGTAGACAACTAAGCTGGGATCTAAGAAGTGTATTACTAATTTTGAGAAATATTACTAACTAGCAGCCGCCAGCGACTTCGTTCGCGTGGAGTTAGTTATGCTCCGCTCCTATTGGTCTCAGCGTGATGTTATATAGCCAAAAGCCCTTCCGGATTAATGGGCTATCCAACGCAAAAAATATTTTTCAAATCGGACCTGAGATTAGCGCGTTCAAACAAACAAACAAACAAACTCTTCAGCTTTATATATTAGTATAGAATTTCAAGTTGCGTACCCAAAGGCCCCTAGTAGTAAGACTTAACTAGTGCTTGACCACAATCCCGCCTGATGGTATCAGTGATGCTATCGTTGATGATAAAGCGCGCTAGTTTATTAAGAGCCTGTTCACTCTAGCCTTGATGACAATTAGATTGTAGTCCGACGGAAACACCGTCGCTGGCAAATTGTTCCAGTTCCTCGATGTACGTGGTATAAAACAAAACAACAACTAAACATTAAAAACAGCACAAAATAAATATTTTAATGGGGCTCTCATATTATATACACACACACCTGATATTTTTGCTGTTTTTTCGATGTCGATATTGATAACGGCAACAGGTACTCATGAAATATTCACATAATATTTTGTTGTATATACAAAATGAATAATTCAATTAAAGCAAATATGTAACCAGGGCCTGTAGCCAATGTAACATCGCTTCGTAGCGAAGCGAAATCGAATACCGAACCAACCAATGGCGGGAACAATTGACCACGTGATTTATTGCGTCGCGTGGTCAATCGTTTTCGTTCGATTTCGCTTCGCTACGAAGCGATGTTACATTGGCTACAGGCCCTGGTCTGAAATCGCCAACCCGCATTGAGTAAGCGTGGTGATTACGCTCAATCCTTATCTGTGTGAGAGGAGACCTGTGCCCAGCAGTGGGACGATAAACAGGTTGATGATGATGATGATGATGAAATATATAAGGGAGTTCCCATACAACAGACGTGGTTGTTATAAATAATGTTACAGAAATGTGCGTGTGTCCAACTGGGACTTGACTAGTTTTTGCCATTATAAGATCGTTTTTAGCACAGAAGTTAACTATTCCTTGGTTTTTAGCGAGTGTCCCCTGTGTCCCGCGTAGGTAAAATACAAACTTTATAACTGTATATAATTTACAGACACAAATTTTGTTATTTTCTATCTACATTATAATTACCTATAGGTGCAGGTATATAATATAGAGTATTCTATTCTACTGATCATCATCATCATCATTCCAGCCGAAAGACGTCCACTGCTGGACATAGGCTTCCCCCAAAAATGATGGCCGGTCCTACGCCTCCCGCATCCAGCGGTGTCCCGCAACATTCACCAGGTCGTCGGTCCACCTTGTCGGGGCCTACTAACGCTGCGTCTTCCGGAGCGTCTATTCTACTACTTAATAGTTAACATGGTGATGGACAAAACACGTCTTCATCTTCATAATTTTGCACTTATAACGATGTTTTTATCTGCTTATACGCTACGCTCTAGATCTTTTTTACAACAGTTCCTTATTAGTGGTTATCTCGATCTTAGGTGGTATCATTAGTTAAAAGGGATCCTAACCTAAACTAACACTAATCTAACCAAACTTTTCTAACTTGAAGTAGAAACAAACCGTACCTACCTACATAAAAATGTGGCTTGTTTCAATAATGGAACAATGAAATAGCGTGTGTGAAACTAAACACATTAGGTACGTTTGTTTTTTTTAGCTTATTTGGGACTCTGGCAACTACAGTATAATTTGTGTTGATTACTGTTTTGTTTGTATTTCTGCAAGAATGTTTGTTGTAGGGGTTTTGGTGACGTCTGTATAATGCTCAGCTGTAGTCGACGATTTAGTCGTCTTTTGGCTGAATTGATGGTGATGTTTAATTTATACAATATGTAAAGAAAACCCTGTCCGACCCATAAGGATAATAAAGGTTAGGTAAACACTTGACCAAATATAATATAAAATTTTACATAATCATCATACTAACAATACTAATGAATTTTGAAATAATCCTTTTTTTCCCGGGAATTAATTCCAATTTCCCCGAAATATGATATTTTAAAAAAAAGTGACAACACCGGTATTATTATAAACGAATAGCGACGCGATCACGTCACAGGTGCCGCGTGCCCTGCCCCCCGCCGCCCGAGCAAGGGGTTGCTAACCGCACATGTATTAAGTTACCTCTTTTTGCGAAATAATATTTATTTTTTAGGAAGATTTTTTTTTAAGTTTAGCCTGTCTTTGCGGGCATTAGTAGAATCAGTTATCGATACCTAACAATACCTTCACGGATCGGACAGGGTTTTCTTTACATAATTATTGTATAAACACTAGCAGCCGCGACATCGTTCGCGTGGGGTGAAAAGGAAAAACATACAACATACATTTTAATTTTTTTGTTCGCTTCGCTCTTCTTGGGCGCAGCGTGATGTTATAGCCTAAAGCCTTCTTGGATTAATGGGTTATCCAAAGCAAAAAGATTTTTTTCATATTGCGTTGGTGCAGTAGTTCCTGGGATTAGCGCGTTCAAACAAACAAACTCTTCAGCTTTATATATTAGTACAGAGTATAGATTATGATTTTGTACGTAGATTATCATATTTTTACACAGACATTCGTTTTTTTTTAAATTTAGAACCTACTTAGTGAGCCAC
Organism: Sesamia nonagrioides; assembly: GCA_017933935.1. Classification (NCBI taxonomy): domain Eukaryota; kingdom Metazoa; phylum Arthropoda; class Insecta; order Lepidoptera; family Noctuidae; genus Sesamia; species Sesamia nonagrioides. The sequence continues at coordinate 586,557 of JADWQK010002191.1, forward strand.
GTTAACATTAAAGAAACGCTTTTATTCTTTTTCTCTCTTCTTTAACTCTTAGCCTATTATAAAATGCCAATAAGTACGTTATCGAATCATACCATGTTTATCGACATTATTGCATAAACAAGCTATAATTTTCGCACCGCTGGGCCACAGCCCACAGGTCTGTCGGTGAGAAAGAGTGGGTGGGAGAGTCTCGGTGAGTGCCACGCGGGCCTACCGCGAGAATGTGCGGATTGGTTTAGGACCTTATTTTTTCCGAAGGTGGAAAAATCCTCAAGGACTATCGTTCGCTAGGGCTAAAAAACTACCTAAGTGTTCGTCATCTGCCTTTCCAGGGAACCGTGTCCTCCCAATAGGGTATTTGACAAAAAAAAAAACTAATTAGTCCGTCAATCAGATTTTTTTATATTTTGTTTTATCAAATCAATAAAAATTGACAAATATAAAAGGCATCAAAGATCAGGAGTGGTAGCTGGTGCTGGTGCCGTCACTGGCCGCTAAAAAGTGTAGCGTGCAGTGACGTCACACGAGTTTTTAAAGTGCTGTGTCGTCTTCTTTTTTTGTTTATATGAAAAAAAGAAAAAATACGTGTCTAGTATTTTTTGGAAATCTGACTGACGGACTAATTAGTTTTTTTTTTGGTCAAATACCCTATTCTACGGTGGGGTGGGTTAGGACCTGCCAGAATTCTCAAGATGTTTTCCTTTCCATTATTTTCTGTGAAACTCCATTGTCATAGTTCACAACTATTTAGCATAATAACCTAATGGCAACAATTCAAATAAAAACAGTTAATTCGGTGTATCTCCGATCACGGATTACAGAGTTGTACACTGAATTTTCTGTTTCAAATCCATGTTTCATTTTACCCATTTTCATTTAAACAACATTAGCTACTATTTCTAACCAAATATAAAATAGATTTACGAGGTCGAGACGGGGAGTGTCTGTGTTGTTTGTGCACAGCGGGTAGGTATCAACACACTCATTGTGCGCTGCTTACGATGCCTTTTCTTCGACGAGCCATTAACAGTGACTTAGTATGGACGTTTGAGTGTTTCCTTCATAATCTTCGGGAAGTGCGGGTATGGCCGTTATGTGTTTAGCTAGAAATGGATTATTTTAAGACTTGAAATTATTATAAAACTTGTCTTTAAGTTAGTTGTCCGAATTTGTCTGTAAAGAGCATTGATAAAATATTAAACTAAGGTAGATATGTCACTAGCGCACTAAAAATGAAGCGTACAAAAGGAGGTAAGTCCTGTATCTCGCTTGAGTCACTCTCGATACACTCGTAAAAACAAACGACAAACACTAATAGCGCAAACGACAAACACTAGCCATCTTTTTCTTCTCTATGCTTTAGATTGCGCCCCATCTCACTCACACTGTAAAAATGTATGCCGAATAAAAATATGCATGTGTGCTGCTGCTGTGTTCGGCACATTTTTTTTGGTCAGTTTGTTAGAATATATCATATCTGTTTAATATTTTATCACTGGTAAAGAGTATGAAAAGGATCACCGAATAGTGAAATTATGGAAATAATATAAGTAGGTATTGTATAGTCAGAGATAGTTTCCATATTAAAACAAAACAATCAAGGAATATAACAACGGGAAAACATAAACACTAACGTTCTGTATTTAGGAATGGTTAGGGAATAGTTTTGCATGAATTAATTTATACAATATGTAAAGAAAACCCTGTCCGATCCGTGAAGCTATTGTTAGATATCGATAACTGATTCTACTAATGCATACAAAGCCGGGCTAAACTTAAAAAATATCCCCTTAAAAATAAGTATTATTTCTCAAAAAGAGGTAACTTAATACATGTGCGGTAGGCAACACTTTTGCGGGCGACGGGGGGCAAGGCACGCGGCACGTAGTCGCATCGCTTATAATAATACTGTCAAAACGGTATTGTCACTTTTTTAAAACTTACCAAATTTCGGGGAAGTGGAATTAATTCGCGGGAAAAAAAGATTACTTATTTCAAAATTCATTAGTATTGTTACTATGATGATTACATAAAATTTTATATTTTATTTGGTCATGTGTTTACCTTAGCATTATTATCCTTATCGGTCGGATAGGGTTTTCTTTACATATTCTATAGGTACAAACATTTTCTAAGTATACGGAAGGTTGAGCCATCAATAGTCACCATCTGCGGATGCGCGTAGCAGACTGAAGTATAAACATACACGCACACTCTCGCAAGCGCTTTGCGCCGCTTAAACGAAACAGCAGGAACAGGCATGCATTTTTGGCGCGTTAGAAAGAGAGGAGGATATTACGCCACAGGCGGTCTACTTTTACACTGCCTTTTTAATCAGGACTGAAAAAGTGCACATAGGCGATAAAGCAGCTATACAGCAAAAAAAAAAACTTGTTAATTGACTTTTGTTGTAGACCGTATTGTATCGATACATTTTGTTACATTATAGAAAGTGTGAAAAGTCGTGGTGGCCTAGTGGCATCTCAAGTATGAGTATGCGGGTTCGATTCCAGGTCAGGCAAGTACCTATGTAACTTTTCCAAAGTTATATGTACTTTGTCTGAAATCGTCAACCCACATTGAGCAAGTGTGAAGTGCAGTGGGAAGCGTAGACAGAATGTTTAACGAAATAAATGGGTGGCCTCTTGCCAACTTGTGGTAATATGTTTAACGCCTTGTCGCCATAGAGCTACATACTCAGTAAGCAGCATTGGCAGGCCTCTAAAGCCATAACGTCGCGAACGACAACACTTTTGAATTTGGACAGCACCCACGAAAGTCATAACATCGGTAACATCATTAAATCTCACCATACAACAAACCATGGAATTACACACATGCTTCTGACTTGCACAAACATATGCAAGTAAATAGCTGGCTGGTGTTAATCAATCAGAATGTGTGATGGCACTCGGCATGCAAGCTATAATACTTTGTGCTATAATATTTATGTAAAAGTTATAGGCAGCTGTGTTTCAGGCTTTAGCCAGGTTTGGTTTGGTCTCACATTCAACGTCAGCGATGGCGACGTGCCTTTTGTACGTAACAGAGATCGTAATGAGATAAGATGAATACTATATACAATGCAGTGGCGAGAGGAGGCGGGGTATAACTCCTTCTGCCACGAGAAATCGCGATACAGCGCACAGAGTTCCGTCTGGTCACATGGTGACATGGAGAGTGCGATTATCGCAACCGCGTGCTGGGCACACCACAATAGCGACGGTAAGTATCCTCTTTGAGGACTGGCTAGCTCACCGGACGCGGCTGCTTCAGTAGGTTCCTGCTCCGGTTATAGGGAGAGGAAATACGTGTCACCATTGTAGGCATCTCCCTGAGGACACGGTGGAGCTTACTGTGAAAGTCTGCCGCGCTTGGGCGGAGCACCGCTGTATCCTCGTGGTGGCCCTGGTCTAGGCCATGGTCCGGAGAGAGAGGAGGCGGAGCGCGTGAGGGAGCGGGAATCTCAACGCCTTCACTCCTCAAGACTGCCTGGTCGGGAGACAAAATCGAGCTCCCGGCCACTGTAGGCACGGGCTGGCGGGCGGCAAGCAGTGCGCTGCACATCGCCTGGTAAGAACCAGACCCGAGTCGACAGCGCGTGTGTTTCACGCTAGCCTCCAAGAGATGTCATCATATCGTGCCGCGGTCCACGAAGACTGATGCCAGGTCTGAGTGTTGGTTGAAAGAGAAACCGTGGCCCTGGGGCACCGGCCAGTGACGGAACACGGGTGGGCTTTAGTCAATAAAAGTCCGACACACCCTTCCGCTCCGTCCAGAGTGGGAGAGGTAATTTGATGATTTCCCATCCACACAAAAAATGGGAACACTATAGGCTGATTATGATTACGTTTGTCCAGCTCAACTCAAAGCATTTATTTCAAATAAACTAGTTATAAGCATTTTTGAATTGTCAAAGGGGCGATCAATCAGAAAGATGACGCTAGTTGCCTATTCAAAAGCCAAGATAGCTATGGACCAGAACGGGCCAGAAAATCCACGGAACCTCTTTTAAATCATGTACTATGTGTTTTATTATTATAGAAGCGTTAGTTCATATTACTGATACTTATCACCAGAAGCAGATTCTCGTTGTAATAGGCGGCTGGTACATAAGGTCTACATTCCGATCAATTAGAATGCGATCATAGGGTAGGACCAGCACGCAGTCGTTACAGGTGTTCAAAAGACTCGCGAAGGAACACTAAATCATCTGTAGTCTTCTTAAGTATGTTTAGTATATTTAGTATGTATCTCTGTCCATTCCAAGTTTGCCTCGTAGAGATTGCATTAGCGATAAGACCACCCATTGTATATTTTGTAGTGTTGAATGTATTGTTTACCTATGTAATGTATGTTTTTATGTATAATACAGTATATATAAATAAATACCATACTCACATATGGGAGTTACATAGAGTAGGGTTGCTTGTTTTTCCATACCTTGGTTAAGATCGAGAGGTTTCCCACATAGAATACTATAAATGTACGGGTATGCGTTGTAGGGAAATTTTCATTTTCCGAGATAAAAAGAACTACCCCAACTGAAGCTTTTCCATTCCTCTTTCATATACTAGTACATAATATTATTTTTTAAACTTTTTAAATTATGTAAATATGAAAATATGTTTAAATAAAGATATTTATTACCTATAATAATTATATTAAAGTCCGTGATAGTTAATAAAGATTTTTCCCCAACTTAAACTCATCTCACATTATACTAATTGTATTATTAAAGGAAAAGTTCTTTAAAACATGTTTTCATTATTTGATTAAGAAATTAGACGGAATTTGGTAACTATCTAGTATTAAACTTACTCTAAAGTGAAAAAAATAGGCCTTTAAGCTAGGTAGTCTTAGGAAACTAAGACTGCGATGTCCACAATTTGACGTTGAATGTCGTCACGTCAACGTTATTTATGAAAGTAAGCTGGTGTGTTTTTGACATCGCAATGTTCTTCTTCTTTTTTAACCGACTTCAAAAAGGAGGAGGTTACTCAATTCAACCGTATATATGCTTTTTTTTTTCTTTTTTTTTTTATGTTTGTTCGCGCGTAACTTCGTCGTTTATGAACCGATTTTGATAATTCTTTTTTTGTTTGAAAGAAGACATTCCCAAGGTGGTCCCATGATAAGGACATCAGGGTCTGATGATGGAAGACCAGAGAAATCAAGGGGAACTTTCAAAAATCGTAGGGGCGATTAGTGCATTTCTTAGTATTTTCATTAAGTATTTAAAGCACTACAATTTGATAAAGGTCTGGAGTAGATCTGATGATGGAACCGGAAGACAGTCGAAGGAACTCCTCAAAAATTCACAGCAGCTACCTGTGTTTGGGCTTGATTAATTTGTATTGATAAGAACTTTACACCTAGATGGGTTGTGACTGTCATAAGAGCTCTGATGATGAAGACAAAGGCCAGGTCCGGGAACTCCTCAACGGTTTGCAGTAGCTACTTTGTGTTTGGTTTTAATTCATTTATATTGATGAGAACTTTGCACCCATTGGGTTGAAATAATGGTCTGCAGTACCTAAATCTGATGATTAAGACCATAGGCAGTCGAGAGAATTCTTCAAAATTACGGGTAAAAATTAAAGTAAACAAAATTACGTCATTTCCCAACTATATTTGCGTCAGCTTCCAGTCTGACCGGATGTAACTGAATACATAGTACCTACTTTTCACAACTAAAAAGTGTAAAATAAAAACTTTTTTACAAAAAAACAACCGACTTCTAAAAACCACTTCTTCTTCTTCTTCCTCAGCCTATAGATGTCCACTGCTGGACAAAGGCCTCCCCCAAGGCTTTCCACGATGACCGGTCTTGTGCTGCCCGCATCCATCGGCTTCCCGCGACCTTCACCAGGTCATCGGTCCACCTTGTTGGGGGTCTCCCTACGCTGCGTCTTCCAGTACGTGGCCGCCACTCCAGAACCTTGCTGCCCCATCGGCCATCGGTTCTACGAGCAATGTGCCCTGCCCACTGCCACTTGAGTTTAGCGACTCGCAGAGCTATGTCGGTGACTTTGGTTCTTCTGCGGATCTCCTCATTTCTGATTCGATCACGCAGAGAAACTCCTAGCATAGCTCTTTCCATTGCCCTTTGTGTGACTCTGAGCCTTCGTATGAGGCCCATTGTGAGCGACCACGTTTCAGTTCCGTAAGTCATCACTGGCAACACACACTGGTCAAAGACTTTCGTCTTGAGACACTGTGGTATCTTGGACGACGAGAAGATGTAGCGTAGCTTCCCGAACGCTGCCCAACCGAGCTGGATTCGCCGAGACACCTCTTTCTCGAAGTTGGACCTACCTAGTTGGACTTTCTGTCCCAGGTATATATACTCGTCAACAACTTCGAGTGCAGAGCAACCAACTACAATTGGAGTGGGTGCGACATGAGAGTTCGACATGATCTTCGTCTTATCCATGTTCATTTTTAGACCCACTTGTTGGGAAGCTCTGCTGAGGTCATTGAGCATTTTGCCCAAGTCTTCCAGGGTCTCAGCCATGACCACGATATCATCTGCGAAACGGAGATTAGTGATGTACTCGCCGTTGATGTTGATGCCAAGTCCTTTCCAGTCCAGGAGCTTGAAGACATCTTCCAACGCAGCAGTGAACAATTTAGGAGATATGACATCTCCTTGTCTCACTCCACGCTGCAGTTGGATCGGTTTCGAGTCCTGATCCTGGAGACGGACTGACATGGTGGCGTTTTTGTACAAACACTTTATCACCTCAATGTATCGATGGTCAATTTGGCACCGCTGGAGAGACTGTAGCACCGCCCAAGTCTCAACCGAATCGAAGGCCTTCTCATAGTCCACAAACGCCAAGCATAGTGGTTTGTTATACTCCTCGGACTTCTGTATAACTTGCCGCAGCGTATGAATGTGGTCTATGGTGCTAAAGCCTTTTCGGAAGCCTGCTTGTTCGGGAGGCTGGAAGTCGTCAAACCTGCGAGCGAGACGATTCGTGATGACCCTAGAAAACAGCTTGTAGACATGGCTCAGGAGGGATATCGGTCTGTAGTTTTTCAGGAGGGTGACAATACCCTCCTGAAAAACTAAAAACCACTACAAAGTGAAAAATAACTAATTTCGGAAGTCGGTGTCAAAAACTAATACCTATACAAAAACCAAAGACACCGACTTCCGAAATTAGTTATTTTTCACTGTGTAGTGGTTTTTAGAAGTCGGTTGTTTTTTTGTAAAAAAGTTTTTTTTCAAGGTGAGATTCAACCTCAACTCTTGATCAATGGCCTCTGTGGAATAGATATAAGCCCCGCACGATGATATTGCGATGGAACCTTGTCACAATAACAGCGTTGTGACGTCATCTGTCACACAAAAGGACAGCTAGCAAAAGAATGTTATATACAAAATTAATATTAGGGTTAAGGGTTTATTTGTATTAAATAATTTTATTACACTCTTTATAAAGAGTGTATGTATAAATTAATATTAGGGTTAAGGGTTTATTTGTATTTTATAATTTTATTATACATACACTCTATATAAAGATTGTAATAAAATTGTAAAAAAAAACCTTAAACCTAATATTAATTTTGCATTTAACATTATTTCGTAGGTATACCTACTAGGGTTTGGGAATTCTCGACAATTTCAACGTCCCGGGACACGAGACAGGCTAAGATCAAAGTCCCGGGACTTCGAGATTTTTTTTAAATTATAAAATTTGAACTTTGATTTCTGGTGAAATGTATTAATAAAAAGGGATTTTTTTTTTAAATCAACATTAATTATCGGTTAAATCAACATTTATTAAACATAAAATATAATCACAATAGTTTTAACTTTAATATGTCAAATAATTGGTATGTTTATTCCTATAATCACAGATTAACTTTTAATTTAAAACAATTATTAAATATTATTATAATACAAGAAACTTAGTAACAATCATACTAACTTTAATATCATGTCATAATCATATTAATCATAATTTGGTAATTTTTATAATCACAGATTTGTTTCCTTATCTGTAAAACAGACTTTTGAATCAGTCTTTCAAATTATTAATCAGTTAAAAAAATAAAATTCTTACTTTGATTTTATAAAATAGGCTTTTAAAAAAATCAGAGCATTAACAGCTTTGTCCGACAATCTGCTTCTGATTTTTTAATAACGCCACCGGACAAGGAAAACACTCTCTCATTTTCAACAGAAGTCGGTTTAATTGAGTTTAAGGCTTTATAAAGTAGTTCTAAATTTTCTGTACGTTTTCCGGTTGCTTCGAACAACTGAAACTCCTTTTTCAATGTTGCTCTTGTTGTTGTTTTTTGAACCTCGGGTACATTTTCTTTGATTTTTTTATTGCTTGTTCCATTTGATTTACAAACGACTCATCCGGCTCGTTGTGTACTTGAGAGCTACTAGTACTAGGTTCAGCGCTTATTATTTCCATATCTGGTGTCGGGATATGAGGTATATTTTCAAAAAGCCTGCAATACAGTTCTTCCGCAAAGCCAATTAGGGCAGTTTTACTTAAATTTGAAGTAAAAAAGTCCGTGTTTTGAGACTGTGAGGTGTGATGACCAGTGTGTAAATATTTTAATAAACAGATAACTCGTTGTGGTCTTCTCTCTTCTAGACGAGCTTTTAAAGTTTCTAAGAACCGACTCGATAAATCATCATTTGTCGTTGTCGATTGAATTTTTTTCAGTAATACATCAATTATTGCTTCAGCTGTTAGTAACGTAGCGTTTTGTCTCCCTAAGGCTTCTACAGCTATCTTGACTGGCTGCAACAAATCAACAATCGACTGCAAAAGAAGAAGATTGTCTTCATTCCACTTGTCTAACATGTTTAAATCAATCAAAGCTTTCTTCACGCAATTTTTGAGCTTCAGAAACCGTTCTGCCATCACAATGATGGAATTCCACCTTGTTTTGACATCCAGTACTAAACTGAGTTCTTTCCCAAATTCAGCTTTCACATAATTCTGTAATTGGCTATTTTTCAGTGGACTCTTTCTAAATAATTTCACTAAGGACCTTGTTTCGTCGAGCACTCGTTTAATTTCATCAATGGGTTGTAATCGGAAGTTTGTGTCGTAGCTGGCATTGTCGTCCGCTTCGTCATCAGAAGAGTTTTTGTTCTCCATTATTTCATCGTCACTATCATCGGTATCTTCGGAGCTCGAAACTGCGGATGTAGCCTGTCTCTTTATAAAATGTATCTACAACTCCTAGATGGATTGCGTGGTTCAAGCATAGGATCATCTCGCTGGGGCTTTCCCTGCCAAACTTTTTCATTACATTTGGGCCATCGCTGGTGGTGGCTACAATATGTTTTTCAAAATCCAATTGAAATCTTTTTAATGTATCTTCAACCATTTTTTTGGTCTCTTCAGCACTGCATTTACCTGGTATATAGATTAATCCCAAATTGAAAACTTCTCCGTCCTCAACATACAAACACAAATTAAAGTACCTTCGGTTTCGGACGCTGGTCCACTCGTCTACTGAAAGGCTGAAACGTGTACCAGAAGCGACCAAGTTTTTAAATTTCTGAATCATTTCTGTTTTTTTTTCTTCATAATAATTTAATATAATTTTCATAATTTCAGTTTCGTTTTTAGGCATTTTATAACCTCGCTGGGTAATACTCTCACGAATAAATTTACTCTTTGTGATTGCTCTTATAGTAAGGCCATCCTCTGCCGCCAAACGAGAAATTATTTCAGACAAAGACTTTCTAGCAACGTATCGTGTAATTTCAGACTGATTTTCACGTTTAATTTTTTTTGATTCCGGTTCGCAAGATGTCCCAGGTTGTACAACTGATTTTGATTCATCCGGCGGCGGTTGATTCACAGAAATATTGTGGACTCTTTGGAGGTGTCTGTCAAGGCCCGTAGTATTCGACCCTTTACATGAAATTTGTTTTGGACATAACGAACACTGTGCTGTTGATTAATTTATCTTTTTAAAATGTTTCCATACTTTTGCTGTACGCTCCATATTAAAAGATCCATTTTTGTTTAAAGTATCTGTAAAAATAATAATAATCCAAAATTAATTTCATAAGTTTATACACTGAGTGAGTACTTATCACTTTATTATGTATTTTATAAAAAAAACCATAACAGACATAACTTAAACATTATTAATACATGATAACAGATATGAAGATTATTTGTCAAGTCACTATCATGAAACCTATATAAACGTCTTACCTACTTAATTTACCATTGAAGTAAACAAAATCAAGAACTTACATGAGATCGATGGCCGTCGTTGAATTTTTATAATCGCTACTGCAACAAAAGCACCACACCACACTCAATGAAATTTGCGACTGAGCTTGTGTCAGGCAGGATAAACAAAATGGCGGCGCGGCAAACTCAGTATGTAGACCAAGTAATTATTCATTACAGTAATAGATAGCGCTAGCTAGGCTCATGCAATGCTTTGAAAATAAAAATTAATACAATACATACGACTATCGTGTCTCGTCTCGAGTCTCGACCCAAAAGTCCCGGGACACGAGACAACGAAATTTACAAAAAGTCCCGGGACTTCGAGACACGAGACGTCCCGGGACCCAAACCCTAATACCTACTCACCCATATTCTGACAAACTTTCATTATTAAAAATTTCAAGGAAATAATTTTTGTAGACGTAAGAAAAATATACTTATTCGTATATCTTTCTTACATGTATACTATTTTTTTCTAACTACATTTCTGTTAATTTGCGAGCGGGAATTGAACCAGAGTCCACTGTGTAGTAGGCATGTTTTAATTACTACCTACATCTATCAGCTTATAAATAAACCCAGGATAATATGTAAAAAAATGTATATAGTCTTCCAAATCAGAACTGCTTTCTGTGTCTGTCGTTTCCGATTCACTATCGTCGCCGTATTTATGACAAATAACTCGTCAGTTATTCGATCTTTATTCCAATATTCCTCTTCAAGCCGTTTAACATGTTTGACTTCCTTTCGCCAGTCATCTGGAGTTATTGACTCCGACGCCTCCAACGTCAGAGCTTCAATGCGACTTTCCAACTGCTACACATTCTTTTCTGACACCCTCGTCTTTACCAGGTTCCAGATGTACTCAATGGGGTTGAGGTCGCAGTTGTAAGGTGGTAATCTAACGACTTCATGGCCATTGCCAGCTAATAAATTGTCAATTTTATAATTTTTCGGCGGTCTGTGCCGTTTAATTAATAAATACAGTTCAGGTTTTGTACTGTCGTTGGGAAAGTCGATGTTGTGAGCTTGTAGCCACTCAACAATCAACTGTTTTTTATTGTTCATACTTGGTGGCCTATTCTCATCCCTACTGTGATAAGGGGCGTTGTCCATCACAATTTTGGAGTTGCGTGGTATGTTGGGTACTAATTTTTCTGTAAGCCACTTGGTGAAATTCTCAGCATTCATTTGATCATAGTAATCCCCCGTTTTGGTATCTGCTTTAAACATTAAAAGGGCATTGTCAACAAAACCGCTTTAACTTCTTTATCCATCGGCGGCCGGGCCTGTCGTTCCATCTCACTCCATCGGTTGCTGTTTGCCAACATTTTTCTACCGTGTAGTGTGCGTGTATCCACGTTTTGTCGAGATAAATAACGGGTCTTTTGTCTTTTATTTTTCACCAAGCGAGTTTATACGTATTTTCTTTCATACGTCGTAAATATTTAGCCCTCCACGCTTGAATTTAGGGTCTTTAAATTGGGGCCAGTCTTTTTTGGTAGCATCGTTTAAATTGGTAGCCTAAATCACATTTAATTATTTTTTTTAATGTAGTTTCACTACCAGTATAATTAAGGTCTACTTTTGAAGCCGCCAAGATTTTGCGCATTGTGGGTATTTCTCTCCTCACCGTATACATTGAATCTATAATATTTCTTAAAGCTGTTAAGGAAAACCCGTCGAAATATTTCTTCTTTTGTCTTTTTCCTTTAGTAGGAGTTCTCATTTTGCTGCCACTGGCTGTTGCTGACTCATGCTCTCGTATCAATTTCGTCACAGTATTTTTTGCAACGCCTGTGGCTCATGCCACACACTCCGTGACTTTGATAGAATTTTGCAAAATATTTTTAATAACTATAAGCAGTTGCTTCGGTATTAAAATGTCCGAAGCACGGTTTATACTTTCAAGAACTAACTTACAGTCCTCTTTCTCTTTAACAAAATAATTGTCCACTTTAATTATAATTTCACGAGCACGACTATTAATTATTTTTTTTCTCATTTTAACGAGTAACAGCTAACAAAACTAAATAACAAAACTCAAGAACAACAATAAAACAGGATAACAAAAACAAAAAGCTAACAAAAATATTCGATGTGCGTAAGTGGGTAAGCGCGGACCGAACTTGCGAACGGTACCGACGGTGCGAGTTCGACTACGTCACCAAGATGGCCGCCAATCGCAATATCATCGTGCGGGGCTTATACCACATTTTTGCCAATAACACGTTTAACAAATTATAGAAATTTTTAGAAAATTTTGTTTCACAATAATGCCATTGCAAAGTTAATCCCCGCTGCTATCATCATGACGGCTGTCACAGCGGCTATTATGTACTTCTAATAAACTGTAGCTTTATTTCAATTAAGGCAATAATAACATAAAATGTATTATTTATTATTGAGCACTGATGTGTAAATCGTAAACAGTACTAACACGATAGGAACTTGCGACCTTTTAGAGTTTAACATAATAAAGCAGTAACACAACAACAAGTAGGTAGGTAGTCCCATAAATTCTGTGTAAAACTAAAAAATATAAAAACGGCTGTCTGCGTTCGCATAATGCTGCCCGTATGATCGACTCTTGCGCAGATATACTTCAAACCAGCCCTGGAATGCGGGAACACTGAAGTTATTGCCTCCAATTTATGTATTTTACGTTTTTATTGTATGTATAATTGTGTGCGTGGGTGTATATGATGTGACTAATTTTTGCGAGCCTGATGTTCAGGTTATATTTATTTCTTGATTTTTGCATAGAAAGCTGACGGCTGATTTTCCGTAAAACGGCTTTTTTATAATCTGTTCCAAATATTGGTGATTCTGGTCACATTAAGACCATGCCTTATTTTGGCGGGAAAGTCAAGGTGAGTGCCACGCTCATTTTTCATTGGACTTTTAAATTATTTATAGTGTTGTTTACTAAATAAAAGTGGGTGATTTATGTAGTAAAAAGTGCATTCAGTAAATAATTCATAAAGAATATTGAGATATCGCAGTATAGTGGTCTCACCATGACTTTACCCTCTAAATTGCCTTTTGAGTGACCTAGAGCTTTCTATAAGGCCCATTGTTAGCGACTTCCTGCAAACAGTTAGCTGCAAACTACCAATACAACTACAAACTTGAAAATTAACTTGAGAATCAATATTATAAATTAAAGTCGCTTTTCGTGTCTGTCTGTTTAACCGCTTTGTTCTTCAAAACTTACCAACTGCTTAGGCTTTTCCCAATTATGTTGGCATCAGGTTCCAATCTAACCGGATACAGATGAATACCATTATTTTAAATAGAACGTCTACCTATCTGACTTAGTGATAAAGCATTAACTTCCAAAATGTTATAAGAAATTCCTAATGGAAAATTATAAAGCACTAACTTCCAAAATGTTACAAGTAAATTCCTAATGGAAAATCATAAAGCACTAACTTCCAAAATATTATGAGAAATTCCTAATGGAAAATCATAAAGCAGTAACTTCCAAAATGTTTTAAGAAATTCCTAACGGAAAATCCAATAACACTTTTATTTACTTATTTATTTAAACTTTATGCACAAACATTGCACAATGGCGGACTTAATGCCTTAGGCATTTTCTACCAGTCTACCTTGAAGTGATGCAGAGACAAAACATGGTAGGTGCAAATAAATTAAATTTAAAAGAGAGAAAAATATATATAATAAATATATAAATACACACATACAAAATATAAACAGTAGCGAGAGAAAAAAAAAATATAGATAGAGAAAAAAAATTATATGTGGGATGACTCTGCCAATTTTTTCCGACCCAATGAACCCAGGTCACAGTCAGCAGACGATATTGCAACCACGAGACGAACTAAAGAAATCTCATGTCCAGTCAAGTCGTTAAGCGCTGCTCAGCATGAAGTCGCTATTTACCTATAAAACTACACATACAGTTACCGAACCTAATTATCTTCGAAGTTAACTTTAATAGCGAAAGCAACGTTAAGTGAAAAGTGCATAGACTTTAATTGTCTAATAAAAATTTCATGTTCCTGTCTTGTGCCAGCTCTGGGTAAGCTCCCTGGTCCATTTATCTTCGAACGGGATCATTACTGTCGCAATTTATTACATCCACTTTGCGATCTTAAAAAAACTTACATTTAACGATGTTGTTATTTGATACTGGGGCTTATGTGTTTATTTTGTGGAATATTATGTGCAAATGGAAGAAAATGCTGGTAGATTATATATTTTCCATGTTATTTTCCTCAAAAGCAAATATAAACAAATTTAAAAAAAGAATCTAAAGTAGGTTCTTTAGATTTAATTTTACGACGTTGAAATGCTGAAAATACGTCTATTTCAAAGACAGACGTCTATTTAATTTCCACGTTTTGTTAATTTAGATGAAATTTTAGACAACAGCTGTGCGGTCCTGTAAACATCTGTTGGAGGTTGGTTCCTGTAGAACCCTACTGGCCGTTCGATGTATTATAATCTGTCACATAGTGATGATATTTGTCATATTTATATATATAAATATGGGAACATCATTGGGTGGGGTTTGCCTTAATCCCCACGCTTGGCAGGCGGGTTGGGGATCTCAGTGATTTGATATTACACAGGAGAAGCGCTGCCGCCCGCTCCCCTGGTGAATTCTCTTAGTCGCCTCTTATGACACCCACGGGAGGATATGGGTGCAATGGAAAGAGCTATGCTCGGAGTTTCTCTGCGTGATCGAATCAGAAATGAGGAGATCCGCAGAAGAACCAAAGTCACCGACATAGCTCTGCAGCTATGCGGCATAGCTGCTGGACTAGCAGAGCCCTGCCCACTGCTCCTTGGCTGTGGGCAGGGCACATTGCTCCTAGAAGTGATGGCCGATGGGGCAGTAAGGTTCTGGAGTGGCGGCCACGTACTGGAAGACGCAGCGTAGGGAGGCCCTCAACAAAGTGGACCGTTGACCTGGTGAAGGTCGCGGGAAGCCAAAGGATGCGGGCAGCACAAGACCGGTCAGCGTGGAAAACCTTGGGGGAGGCCTTTGTCCAGCAGTGGACATCTATAGGCTGAAGAAGAAGAAGAAATATGAGAAAAGTTCGTAATAAAAGTCTGAGACGAGCAGACGTGTTTCAGTGATATAAAATAACCACTATAGATACCAGCATTAGGAACTGCGTGTGGACTCTGCATGAAGCATTTTCCATCACCATCTCACGTTAAAATTTAAGTGAAGTCAGTGTGGAGTGAGTTCTCATACCAACTAATGCCCCTAGCGTTAGTCAAAATCAAAATCAAAAGTCTTTTATTCAAATTAGGCTGAGAATCCAGTCTCCTGATATCGCTGCCAGGTCCTTTGGCCTTCGACCGACTAACATTTAGCTTCCTAGCCACGAAGCATTGGCTGCCACCACAGAAATCGTAATAGCAAGTAATTACGACGATATTAATTACGCGCGATAATTTTGGTAGCTTTTACCACTTTATCTACAATTCTGGATATGAGTCAATTTGAGCCAAACAGCAATAAATAAAGCTTTGACAGTCAAGGATTTGAAATTAATCGATAGAAATTGAATAAAAGTTCTGACAGTCGATGTTAACTTCTGGAACTTCGCGCCAAAAATGTAGGATAAAAAAGGTTTTTCTGTAAAAATGAGCATCAAATGAAAATTTGAATTCAGAACGTACTAAAACCGGTCAGTAACGTGTACAAACGATTGAACCCTTTTTTGTGCTGTATCTTTTTAAAGATGAATGATAATTAAAACCGCCCGTTCTTTTTTTTTTTGCAAATGGGTGTATTTTACATAACATACATAATCAGCCTGTAATGTCCCCACTCCTGGAACATTATAGGCTTATTATACCTTACTCTAACCTTTAACTCCTGGGACACAGGTCTCCTGTCGGTAAGAGGCAGTGGGTTGTAATCTACCACGCGAGCCCAGTGCGGGCTCGTAGGTATTACATGTCTTCAAAGTTATCTGTAGGACTTGCTGGTTTCCGGAATCACGATGTTTTCCTTCACTGTTTTGAGAAAAGTGCTGATGAAATAATTTAAACAAAATAAAGCGCCCAATTGGATTCGAACCTACGATCTACAACATGCAAAGAAAACCCATAAGGATAATAAAGGTTAGGTAAACACATGACCAAATACAATATAAAATTTTACGTAATCATCATAGTAAAAATACTAATGAATTTTGAAATAATCTTTTTTCCCGCGAATTAATTCCAACTTCCGCGAAATTTGGTAATTTTTAAAAAAGTTCCACGTGCCGCGTGCCCTGCCCCCCGTCTACCGCACATGTATTAAGTTACCTCTTTTTGTGAAATAATATTTATTTTTTATGGGGTTTTTTTTTAGTTTAGCGCGGGTTTGTAGTAGTACTAGTAGAATCAGTTATCGATACATAACAATACCTTCACTGATCGGACAGGGTTTTCTTTACATATTGTATATTACCTACATTAATTTGTACCCAGTCCCAAAATTTGTTCCGACCATAATTAGAAATCACGGCCCACGTTCATGAAACAGCGTTTTTGTTTCGTATCCCTTTTCTCAAACACACATACACACACACACACATATGCTCAAATAAACTCGATGTTTTTGTATAGACCGGTTCGCACGGAAGCATTAGGAATATTAATTAATCATGAAACTGTCTTCTGGCGTCCGGTCCGGACACGGGCACAATGCCGTCTTCTCGCCGGACGCCCCGGACGCCCGGACGTCTATTCACACCGAAATGTAGCGAGCATTAGCTTTGTACTTCCGTTGATAACATGAAACTCGATAGTTATATTAAGGTTTGAACGCTTTTGTGCCATCATTATCATGTCAACGTAGAAATATTACTGACACTTCGTGAAAAGTCAACTTAATATAAAATATTGAGGCTAGCTTTTGCCCGCGGCTTCGTCCGCTTATATTTAGCTCTAATTTCATTACACATTACACAGCAAGTACACACTTTGTGTTTACTTACAGAATGTAAACAAATTTAGAGATAATCATTAAATTAACTAATAACCACTAATAGCACTATGTTAGCAATATGATTCTAAAAATAATACTGTATACTTCCTTTGTGTCGTAGATTTTTACGTACTACCTACTTTTATTGTTAATTTATTCATCAACAACCTTTTTATCGTCCCACTGCTGGGCACAGGTCTCCTGCTCTCATACAGAGAAGGATTGAGGGTAATCACCACGCTTGCTCAATGCGGGTTGGCGATTTTAGACTTATAAAGTCCAGGTTTCCTCAAGATGTTTTCCTTCACCTTCAGTCATTGGTGTCCAAGATATACTTAGAAAGTACATATAACTTTTAGAATTTTTAATTAAATTATATTAGTTTAGTTAAATTTATAGTAAACACTTTTACGCCTGAAGTACAGGTTCTACCTAGTTCAGGTAAATTATACATCAGTACTATTTAGAATAAGCAAAATGTTATAAAAAAAATTGTAGAAAGCTGAGAAATAAACAATTTATTTATTTATTTTTATTTAGACTGTGTGCCAAAATTCATCCGTTCAGCCGTTTGCGTCATTCAGTTAGTATTGACATATACAAACTTACACATTTATACGTCAAAAAATTCGTCGCTTTGTATAGGAATAGTTTCCCAAAAACTTGACAGTGTTGCCACGCCAAGAAATATTTTATAAGCTGGATTTTCTTCTTCTTCTTCTTCTTCAGCCTATAGATGTCCACTGCTGGACAAAGGCCTCCCCCAAGGCTTTCCACGATGACCGGCTTGTGCTGCCCGCATCCATCGGCTTTCCGCGACCTTCATCAGGTCATCGGTCCACCTTGTTGGAGGCCTCCCTACGCTGCGTCTTCCAGTGCATGGCCGCCACTCCAGAACCTTACTGCCCCATCGGCCATCGGTTCTACGAGCAATGTGCCCTGCCGTGCTGCATGTGCACTGCCACTTAAGTTTAGCAACTCGAAGAGATTTGTCGGTGACTTTGGTTCTTCTGCGGATCTCCTCATTTCTGATTCGATCACGCAGAGAAACTGCATTGCAATGGATTTTCTGCTATAAGTTATTCCGTTACCTTACATGACAGGATGAGACTCTAGATTGTATTAGTGTATGAGTGATGTAGGAACAAATAGATCTTTATCAAGATTTTGTTAGCTTTATTTAGGCTATCACAATGAGGAATCTCCATAATGAATGGAGTTTAACAAACGGTAGTGACTTTATTAACACTGAAACCTAGTTCCTAGTATTTGCTTTCGGCATAAAACGCGGCCAAAATTAGCCGCCGTACTCGTTTTATCGATGAAGTCTCCAAAAGGCACAGTTTCAGTAAAAAAAACGGTCACGAAAGGTACGAAAGTTCCTTATAATATTTGAACACTTTTTTTTAAACGTGTTGCTTTTATTACACCTTAATTTTTTTCTTTTTAATACTTTTTGTTATTATGAAATAGAAATACATATTCCATTTAATACCCGACATAGCTTGTCGAGTCGCTAAAATAAGTGGCAATGGGCGGGGCACATTGCTCGTAGAACCGATGGCCGATGGGGCAGTAAGGTTGAGGTGGGTTGAGTGGCGGCCACGTACGGTAAGACGGCCCGGTATGGTAGGGAGGCCCCAACAAGGTGTACTAATGACCTGGAGCCCTAATCTGCTATTTTGTATTAATTTTCCATTAAAACATTATACCATTGAAATTTGTGCCTGTTGTTTACTAAAAATAAAAGCGCGTGATTTATATAGTAAAAAGTGCATTCAGTAAATAATTCATAAAGAACATTGAAATCTCGCAGCATAGTGGACACACCATGACTTTCCTTCAAACCTCCCTCATAGTGGGTTCACACGGCCGTCTTTTCAACTGTCATTGGTGATATCCGCCATTATTGTGAAATAAAATTTTCACAGAATTTCTATAATTTGTACACGTGTTATTGGCAAAATGGTGGTATCTATTCCACAGAGGACATTGATCAAGAGTTGAGGTTGAATCTCACCTTGAAAAAAGAAGAAGAATACTTATTTGACAGAATGTAACAGAAAGAATAATACGCACCACAATAATATGAACTAAGATTTAGTTTGGTTTCTGAAAAAGGGAAACGGGAATTTCAACTAGTGGAGATCATCCTGAGGACACAGTGAAGTACCTATACGGTGTCTGCCCGGCTTGGGCGGCGAGATAAGAGATACCAGCACATCGTGACGGGGTCCACGAAGAACGATGCCTGGGGACCGTTGCGGGTTGGTTAAAAGAGAAATCGTGGCCCTGGCGCACGGATAAGTGAAGGAACACGGGTGGGTTTTAGTCAGTAAAAGTCTGACACGCCCTTCCGCTCCGCACAGACAGGAAGAGGTCATTTGATGATTTCCCATCCACGCACAAAAAAGGGCCGAATTTTACTGTGCGCCTATTACAATCCATGAGATACAGCCCACTAATGGACGGACGGACTAACTAATCTATTAGAAATACTAATCTATACTAATATTATAAATCGGAAAGTGAGTTTGTTTGTTCGTTTGTTCCGCTTTCACGCTTTAACTACTGAACCGATTGCTTTGAAATTTTGCAGACGTAAAGTTAGAAGTCCGGATTAAATAATAGGGTACTTTTTATCCTGGAAAATTTTTATATTCCCGAGGGAAATCTAAAAAGCGCGATATAACCGAACACCACGCGGGTTGCGGCCACGCGGCTGCACCCGCTAGTAAACTAGTATTCGAGTATCCAGTACTAGTACTAGATAATCTAATACTAATTTAAATTATAAGGTGCCGCCGACACCCTTTGTGTGCACCCCTCGAAATCAGCGCATTCACAAATCACGCTCATCAGTAGCAAACAATCCAACACAGCTCAAAGCAGATCTCATTACACAAGCGCCACAAACAACAGCCTATGAGCACCGCTGCGCCGATAAATTTCACCGCCACGCTATCTCGCGAGCTTCCGCCCCCGACTGCCCCACTATCGGCCAGCCATCGCCAGTTCCAACTGTGTTCCAACTTAACCAACCGCTTGTTTACCACAATAATTAGTTTTACACTTCTGAATACTGATACAGCCTTTCTGGTTAAACTTGAAGTGGAAAGTCGACCAGAACTTGGTAGGGACATTCTAAAATGATAGCATCATAGTTACCCTATTTAATGTTCTTGTTAGTTTTGCCTGATGATTATGTTAGATTTGCGTTATAGGACTACCAAGTTCAACTAACACAATAGACAGCTGTGCTGCTGGGGAGTTGTTGCGTCAGTTCTCATAGCTTATAAAAAAACTGTCTTGGTAATATTGACATTCTAAAAGATAAATAGTAATAAATATATACGGACAAATTACCTACACAGATTGAACTAGCCCCAAAGTAAGCTCGAGACTTGTGTTATGGGATACTAACTCAACGATACTATATTTATAATAGATACATATACAACGTGTAACATAAAGGGTATGTACATACCAAGGGCATGGCATCTTTAGATGATATCAAACGATATCGGAAGGGTTTCAACTCAAAATAAAATACTCAAAAAATTGGTACCAAATGTTCGGTTTCGTGTGTTTCTTAAAATCAAATCATAACAAACGTGACAGCACACTACATACGTTAATAACTACTCGTTACCCGTCACGTTACTTGCCAAAATCCGATAAATGTCTTCAATATCTCTGTGCGACTAGTATGATAGTAGCCTATCACAGGCGGAGATTTCCTCATAACTTCCTAACATAAAGAGATAGGATTAAAAAACCCTTCCAATATCGTCTGATATCATGTAAAGATGCCATGCCTTTGTTAAGTATTTATCCTTTATGTTACACTTTGTATAGATAAACATCCAAGACCCAGGCCAATCAGGAAAAGATCGTTTTTCCATCATGACCTGGCCGGGGAACGAACCCGCCCCGGGTTCTCCACGTCGCAGGCAGGCGTGTTGACCGCTGCGCCACGGTTGGCTTTGATTGTACTATGTCATTTTGAACACAACATACTGAATTTTATCTATTGTATTATGTATTGTGATTGTATTACAGGTTTGCCCATAATATTGAAGCAAAAAGCAAGAAAATCTAACAGAATGTAAATAACCTAATTATCATAAGCCGTACAACATTGGTCAATAATGTTCCCACTGCTGGGACACAGGCCTGGTTTAGTCTGGTCTTAGCGAGTGGGCCGTAATCCACAACGCGGATCCAGTAACCTAATTATCAAAGTTAAATAAGAACGAAACACAAAAACGATCTCCAAAACCTAAATACATAAATATGATACTTATCTTAATCAAATAGATGCGCCCATATATACCGACTTATCGTGAATAACCCGATAAGAACAGATTGCAAACGAAAAGTTACTTTTATGCCGAAAGCCCATGTTGGCTTTATTAAGCTACCAAAATAAGGATAAATCAGCAAGAAATAAAACGAAAACAAGTCCCTTACGATGTGAAGCCGGCGCCGCATAATAACAAAAACTGTTATTTCTCTTATCTTGAATGAACGCATCTTGATTGCAACCTGTCTGATAAGCTATACATTAATTAGTACAAGCGTGGGGCAGGTGGGTACCACGGATAAATTTTGCCGCTAATAATCATAAATTGACTCATGTTTAAACATAAAACATTTTTTTTTTTATTATTTATTGTTTGTTCAGACTACATGTGGTCCATTGTGTTAGTAACAATTTCACTTAAACCTATGTTAGTACTTAATAACTAAAACTGATTTTGTACGGTCCGCTAATGCCCACACAAGCGGACTATCTGCCCGGGCCGCTATCGAGTGCAGAATGATGTTGGGACTGTCACGCAACCCGCGAAGTAACGAAGCAGATTTCTTTCGCCATACTGCGTCAAAGCTGTCAACGCGTTCGTCAGCGAACATCGTCGACGCACTACAGAAGCGCGGCAGTCGCAACAGCGTCCTGAACGCATTGTTGTATTGGATACGCAAAGCGTTGCAAGCCCTTTGGGTATATCTGAACCACAGGGCCCCCGAGTACAGTGATGTACAATAGGCCTTAAAAAGGGCTATTTTAACTGCCACTGCACATCGAGAGAACCTGCGGGCCAGCATGTTCGCCCGGACCGACAACGCTCTGCGTTCCCTCTCCAAATCTATATCATCGTTCAGGGTATCTGTTACCATATGGCCCAAGTATTTAAATTTATACACCCTGTTTATTGGGTGACCTTTAAGGAACAGAGGAGGGACCGTAGATGGACACCTGGCTCCAGACCCGAAGACAATATACTCTGTCTTTTTGGCGTTGTATATCAACCCATGAGACTCCGCGTACGATTCACACACAGCCAGTAACCTTCGGAGAGCACTGATCGAGGGAGCCAACAGCACCATGTCGTCTGCGTAGCTCAGATTATTAAAACAAACTCCATCCACATAGCAGCCGACACGCATGCTGCTGAGTCGCTCGACCAAGTCATTCACATAGAGACTGAAGAGTAAGGGCGAGGAGAGTCCCCCCTGTCTCACCCCACACTCCGGCCTGCATGGCTCCGAAAGTTCCCCCACCCATCTCACTCGAGTCTCTTGGTGTAGGTGCCAGTATTTAAGGAGAGATGCGAGCTCTGGCGGCAGTGTTGTATCTCCTAGCTTCTGCCAGAGTAAATCGTAAGAGACTAGGTCAAAAGCCCTGGATAGGTCCAGGAACACCGCGTAGACTGGAGTCTGTCTATCCGTGTAATACTTAACAGCGTGCTTCAAACTAAGCATGGCCGATTCCGTTAACAGCCCTGCCCGAAAACCGAACTGGGCGTCATGAATCTTGACATGCCAAACAATGCATCCGGTACCACTGTGCCTCTTACAAATAGTGTCAGTCCTTCATAATATTAAATTTTGTCGTCTTAACAATTAATTCTCGGCATAGGTACTTCTTCAATTTTGGTGCTAATTAATCATCTTCATGGGCTGGTCACATATGCCGCAGGACCGACAACCGATGGGGTAAACGAGTCCTCGAGTGGAGACCGCGTCTGGGCAAACGTAGCTTAGGACGCCCTTGGGCGAGATGGAGGGACGACATCAAAAATGTGGCTGGTAGGGGCTGGCGGAGAACTGCTCAGGATCGAGCTAGTTGGCATGCCATGAAGGAGGCCTACGTCCAGCAGTGGACGAGTAGAGGCTAATGATGATGATGATTTTCTCGGTGGTAGGCCATAACATCGGCTGCCGGCAGAAGTTACCACCCACCAGACAAAGTCTTGCCGCCAAGCGATTCGTCGTGTTCCGGTATGATGTCTGGTGAAGCCGTACGGAGGACGGGTCTGAGCAGTTGTGTTGCGATGTGTGCCGGGTACGATGCGTCAAATGTTGTTGCGCCGGGAGTTTGGTCGTGGAGGGTCTCCACATCAATCTCCCTCTGGCGCAGCATCTTTGGTCGTGTTATTGGGTCTAACATTGCACCACCTCGCACAACTGCCGTCTTCCTTCCAATAGAAAGGACCCTTAGTGAATACACTAAGGTTTATTAAGTGAATAGGCTTAATATTAAGTGAATAGGCTTAATACTAATAAAACTAGCGCGCTTTACCATCAACGATTGTATCACTGCTTACCATCAGGCGGGATTGCAGTCAAGCGCTAGTTTATTTAAAAAAAAAGATGATGATGAATCATCTTCATTCTCCGGCCCGTAGGCCAATTTATTTATTGTCGTCGAAATACATCTTTTTCCTTCATTCTTCTCTATGAGACGTTACTTCGATAGTCATCCCCTTTTTCGCCGTATCATAATTCACATGGTATACATGGTTTCTTTAGTTTTCCCCAACTTAGTAGAAAGTTTTGAGTATGAATGTCGATTGCTATAACTATCACCATCTCAAAACTGTCCTCGCGGCATTTTCCTCATTCCCCATATCACACGCCCCGCACCATCACAAATAACGTCCACACAAATTTTAAAGCGCCAACAGATATACACAGTTTTACATAAAAAAGTGATAAGTTTATTCGCTTATCTAATGGCACAAGAAACGTTATCACCTGCAGTCAGTCTGACTCCGATGCCAGTTCAAATGTCAACGTACTCATACCTGCATACCTATCTACATTACCAGTACCTATAGGTAGTAAGTAAGGGAGCAGCAACATTATTGCACAATTTACAACATCGCACCTACCTAGTGCTTACTTTTATTACATGCATAACCTACTTGCAAAAGCAGTAATAATACTAATGATCCTGCATTGCAGAAAGGCCAGCATACCTTGACTAATAGGTAATTTAGTCAAATATAATAGGAACACATCTAATTGCTCATATGTATATGTATTTCTGAAGGTATATAAATACTGGTTACATTAGCATACAGTGACGGGTATCCGTTTCAATCACAGAGAAACAGAGTTGATTAAACGTGAGTGTGATTGTGGACCAATTTCACAGTGAACGGGCTGATTGCAAATAAATCTGAATCGGAGCTCGGTAACAACGCGAGACACTTATTACGTTTGGGGCACATTCGCGGAAAAATCGACGCGAGATATACTGCACAATAGGGTTTTGTGGGAAACGGTGATGGATTTTCCAATTTTCCGTGAAAACAGCAGCTTTAAAAAAAAGTCGTAAACAACGTGTTCTGCTAATTCAAAATTGGGGTTATTATGTACCAAATTGGTGCAGATTAAGGATGAGGAGAATGTAAGACAGTGTGGGGTTATTATGTAAAGGTACATTTATATTGGTATGCTGCAGATTACGACCACTAGTAAGATAATTTTCTTCGTCTATGGACACAACTCTTATTATATGTATTAACAAAATACTAACAATTATGAACTATGAAAACAACACTTTATCAAATCTCATGTGTCAGGACAAATTGAAAGTCATTCATAGTGAAAACCTACTGTCGAGCAGTATTAGTTAGTTTTCCCTTTGAATTGCTTTTAATTATTATAAGACTAAATGAACGTGTTAACAATATAGAACCTGCTTTGTCATTAAGTTTATCAATAACTATATACACTAACTACCATTCATTTTCGGAGTCGAAGTAGGTGGAAACCACGAAGTCTGTGCCAAAATTAAATAAAAGAAATAATATATTATAGAAATAATTATTTCTTTACGTGTGTACATAATAAAAGTATTCTCTATTCCATTCAAGTATCTGTACCTTTAGCATCTGAAATGTTACGCCTGTCAATCCCGAAGCCCAACCAGAAATTAGACGAAGTTTATTTACGAAAAGCTACGTAAAATATCACCCAGAGAATTTTTCGACCATTTCGACCTTTTTTGCTAATTCGACAGACGTTAGCGGTCAAACGAGGTCAACTGAAATTATAAGGCAATATCGTATTATTTTAAATGCGTTGTAAGATTGCCATAAAAAATAAAAGGCTGCACAGCGCGGTTCCTTAGCCATGCGACACCGCCCGTTTTAAAATACGAGACGCACAAAAACTAACACATTTGTCTGTACCATTAAGATAAAATATAATTTCTTCATTAATTGAATACGTACTTATAATTAATATCCAAAATGGGCTTGATAAGATCGGCAATAAAATAAAAAATGCACATTAGTAGTTATTGAAAAAAATCAATTAAATAAATCTTTATTTCATCAACATTAGAAATGTTAATGAGTAGTCGATGCTCAGGCTGAATAGTTTGAAACCCGATCACTTGATATCTGATTTCTTTATCGCCATTTAGATCGTCAAAGAAAACATAAATGTTAGTTATGCAAAGCCATATGTTATTATAGGATCTTTTGAAATATATTTAGGACGTGTTTATATTTCTGGCGGGTAAGCTTAAGTGAAGCTTGGCTTCGACCACTCCATTCTAATGTTCTCTCACCATCAAAAATTACTTACAAAGACTCTTCAAGCGCGATTCGAGAAGCAAAAATACAGACAAGTGAGCAAATGTGAAAACCATGTAATCGTCGAAATTTCCAGGCGAATACAAAAAGGGCTCTGCTGTCCTTTAACATTTTAGGACCACGTGAACATGACGCAAAAACGACACCCTGAAACTATTTGCTTGTCTATTGTGGAGTGGAGGCATGAGGAACAGGGAGTAAAGTCCACTCATCCTCCATAGAAAAGGGAGGTGTCTCCGACCAGACGGGTTTTAAGTCTAGCGGACACTTGCCCAATGCTTGAAATTGGAAAGTTGTATGTATTCTAATTGCACGGTAAACTCTGATTGCAAGATGTAGAATTCGTGTGACGTCACTATGAGGCGTTGTTCCATGTGGCGTTTGTAGGTACCGCTACACTATCATTTTGTAGTTTTTAGGTCGTACAGGGGGAGGGGACGCCATTTTTTATTGATATGTACTTTTTAAGTATATCTTGGACACCAATGACTGATTACAAGGTGAAGGAAAACATTTTGAGGAAACCTGGTCTTTAAGGTCCGTAGGAACGTCACTCAAAACTCAAGCGCTACTTAAGACTCGTTTCAAGCCGTTTGATTGGTTGAAACTAGTTTTAAGTAATGTTTAAACAGAGATCAATGCTTGAGTTTCATTCTGGAATACGGACCTAAGTGTGAAATCGCCAACCTGCATTGAGTGGTGATTACGCTCAATTCATCTCTGTAGAGGAGACCTGTGCCCAGCAGCAGGATGATAAAAAAGGTTGATTATGATGATGATGATGAATCAGCTAACAGACACAAAAAAACAACAATATCAAAACGAGATTTTCGATGTCACCTCCTACAAATGAAAGAAATAGTTAAAAGAACTTCCAACAAAAGGTTACAATTCCTGAGAATTACTCTTATCATTATATTAGCTCTTTACACTGCGTTGATGACTATTTTATTAGGCGGGTACACATACCTACAATTACGCTTAATGTACCAATGTAATTTTAATTGAATCATGAAATAGAAGAGTCCCGGCTGTCGTAATTATTAAACAGATCTTAGGAACGTAACGCAAAGATTTGAGATGTAAATTTGTAATAAAAAAATGTTTACCTACTACAATAGGACAGAATGGGAATGGAATAAATAAATGGATGGTAAAGTATATACAATAGGAACCATATACAATATGTAAAGAAAACCCTGTCCGATCCGTGAAGGTATTGTTAGGTATCGTTAGCTGATTCTAATAATGCCTACAAAGCCGGGCTAAACTTAAAAAAAAATCCCCAAAAAAAATAAATGTTATTTCAAAAAAGCGAGGTAACGTAATGCATGTGCGGCAGGCAACCCGATAGGCATACATGCGCGGGTGAAGGGGGGCGGGGCATGCGGCACGTGGTCGCATCGCTATTCGCTCCGTCACAAATGGTGTTGTCAGTTTTTCAAAAATTACCAAATTTCGGGGAAATTGGAATTAATTCCAGGGAAAAAAAGATTATTTCAAAATTCATTATTATTGTTACTATGATGATTATGTAGAATTTTATATTATATTTGGTCAAGTGTTTACCTAACCTTTATTATCCTTATGGGTCGGATAGGGTTTTCTTTACATATTGTATACATACATTAATGGATGCTATTGGGAAGGGAAAGACCGTATCCTTATTAAGCAAAATGAGGGCTAGCATACTGAAAAACCTAGCCGAGAAACACGATGCATCATTACTTGGGTAAGCACGCTGTACGATTGCTCGGGCGGCAAGGACGATTATGTGTAATTTAATGTAGTTTAATCTAATGTATTTTTATTTAGTTTAATGTTGTTGTATTTGTATTTTATTGTAATGTAATTAATGAAATTTAATATAATTCAATTCAATATAACCCTAGTTGATAACTTATTGTTGTACTAACTATTGGACCATTGTTGTCAAATTAAATATAATAAATATGTGGAGGCATGAGGAACAGCGAGTAAAGTTCACTCATCCTTCATAGAAAGGGGAGGACCCTCCGACCAGACGGGTGTTATGTCTGGCGGGCAATTGCCCAACGGTTGATTTTGGGAAGTTGTATGTGTGCTAGTTGCACGGTAAACTCTGATTGCGAGATGTAGAATTCGTGTGACGTCAGTCTGACGCGTTGTTCCATGTGGCGTTTGTAGGTACCGCTACAAATAAATTTAAAAATTAATTAATTCTGCCTCATTTTCCTAATAGAAGTGCTATTGTTCAAGTTAGACCGGTATGAGTAGCGAAGCCTATTAAGTTATCAGTGATACACTAAATTAAACAGTGCATTAGGTTCGAAGGCTTTTTGGTACGGATGATGTTGAAAGTACTTAAATACCTTAAATCCTATTTGTATAAAATCAACTACTGGACAAAACTGCTTTTTTTATTCAAATCAAATCAAATCAAAAGTCATTTATTCAAACTAGGCTGAGAATCAGCAGTTTTTGAACGTCAATATTACATAAGACAGTCCCCCAAAACGCCCACCCATCGACACTTCCTAAGTGCTTTCGCTGGGAAGAAGAAGTGGCGGAAGAAACTCCCCAGCAGCACAGCTGTCTGTTCATTTAGAAAAAACACAATAGTTTATACAATACTATGTAGGTACAGTAGTACAAGAGAAAAAATAATAAAAATATACAAATATGCCAGCTACCACGCCAAAATACCAGAAAAGCAAAACAAAAAATAAAATATCACTGAAATGTAAAAAGTAAAAACTTATTACAAACCTAAATAAAAGCCCCTGGCATAAAGGGCGTGACAGCTCACATATTTGTGCATTGTAAAAGCAAATTATATGAACTCATATAATAAGTCAGTAATTCTGGAGAAGGAACACAAACATTGCCTTGAGTTAATCAGAGCGACCAGCTATTCTTATCATTCAAATATCATTCACAGAATAATATGTCTTTGAACAAAGCTTGGATTTTATTTTTGCTTTAAATGCATTGTAAGGCAAGTCTAGCAAAGCAGAGGGTATCTTGTTATAAAAAGTTATACCAAGCCCAACAAAAGAGTACCTTTTGAAGAACCTTTTGAAGTCGGTGAAAAGGGGCTCGCAGTTTGTCCTTATTTCGGGTGTTAACATTATGGATCTCACTGTTTTTGGTGTACATGTGAATATTTTGCTTATCATATAAGATGTTGGCTAAGACAAATTGCGAAGCAACCGTGAGAATGCCAATATCTTTAAAGAAATCTCTTAAAGAAACTCTTACACCGAGCTGGTAAATTGCTCGGACAGCAAGTTTTTGGAGAACAAATATATTTTGTATGTCAGCAGCTTTGCCCCACAGTAGAATACCGTAGGACATAACGCTGTGGAAATAACTGAAATAGACTAAACGAGCTGTATCAACGTCAGTGTATTGTCTTACTTTCCTGACAACATAGGCGGCCGAACTGAGCCTTCCTGCTAGGGCTGATATTCTTATTAAAATGCTCCCCCATACTAGGAATTACTCCTGTATCATGAGCACAATAGACAGAGAACAGTAAAACATCCTCATATAAACGAGCCGCTCTCGGTTTGAATGTATGCGTGCGCGCCGAGCGCAGTGTCGGTACGCGATTTCACGCACACGCTGGCATAATATAGGATGGTATAGGATGGCGGCAATACGGGCTGTGCCGCTTGACTGTGAGCACGCGCGTAAATTACATGACCGCTCGCGTTCGTCAATTCTCGCCGGCCACTTACCATAATATTAATTATTACGAGTATCATGACTTCAAAAGGGGGAAAAAATATTGTAGTGTTTTCGGGTGCCTCAATAATGATTTCGCAAATCCGGACTTATCATTCTTCATACTTCCTACTGAACCAGAAATGTAAGTACAACTTAAATCTTATTAGAAAATGTGATATATGTATTGTTTGTTTCACAGTTTATTTGCTTTATTAAGAGCGTACCCGAGTCGCATTTTTCCATATAATTGTATTCTCAGATTTACTTCCTGAATACTACGCTTAAAGTTATGTTTATTTTAAGAGGCCCAGTTTTACTATAAAACAGAGTATTGAGTACGAAATATCTTTTAAGTAAACGTATTTGTCGCGTATAGTGTAATAAGGGCAATTTCACAATAATCAATATTGCAAATGACTATTAATTTTTTTCTATTGTCTTATGTGTTGTTTGATCCAAATATGGCGTCTTAATCATAATATTAAGTTAATAAAATTATAGTAAAATGTGACCGACTGACGCTTAGGGTTGCGTAGAATTTTAGTTATAACATTATAACCTTTAATCCCTCCAACGCGCGCTTCGACAACAGCAACGCGAGGTGCTCTTAATAGCGCGCGGCGCCTTTGTTGCATTTGAGCTAGCTGATGCTATCCGATTATATAAACAAACATTACACAGTACCCATATAAACAATCATTATAATTGTACCTCAGAAACTAATGAGGCTAAAAAGGTTTTGCGGTTTTATTAAAGTAAGGTATCATTTGTTAAATAGTCGCCACCCATACATAATCTTAGCTTTACTAATGTCTACTTTTTCATAAGAACTACATATTTATTGTTTACGTTCTCATGTTTTATATCATTTAAGCATTAGTTATAAGCTTGTGAATATTATTGTGTTAGTGTTACATTTAAGTACTCATCACTTACAATCTTCTCTGATAAGAACCAGTTACATCGATTTCCCATATCACACATCACTTAAAATTTATCATTATTTACGAGCTTTAGAATATACATATTTTAGTGTTACACTTAAGTACCTAGTCTTAAAAATTTTGTCGGTATCAAATTTGTAACTTAATATAATAAATGTTATGTGAATAAAGGCTTTTTATTTTTACTAAATTTATAAATTGGTAAAATATTCAATCATAATATGCTTTTTATTCCATAAATTTAGATCAAAGTGACAACCCTAGGGTTCAACGCAAGAGTAGGCAAATAACTCTGCGGGCGGCCTTAGATAATCTACTGTTCTCTGTCTACTGTGTCATGAGTACGTCCACAAACATGCAAACACTCAGACATAAAGCAACCACTTGTAGAACGTGTAAATAATAGTTCCGTGCAGGAATCAAACCGGCAACATGCGTAGTAGTCAATCGTTTAACCACTGCGCTAACTAACCTGTCAAACTACTTTTACCAACGAATCAAGTTAAACTGACTACAAGTGTGTGAGCTTCCTGGTATAGATTGAACAAATTGGAACTTCATTCCAACAAACTTTAGAAGCCTCCGCTGTGCGGATGAAAATTTTATACAGATATATTTGACATTTCTTGGCTTTTTAAAATGCAATTTATTTATCAAGACTTGGCAACTTTCTAATGCGATTTTTTGTGACATGTTGAATGCAACGTTGAAATACGACAATTTGCTTACAGAGTATGATAAAATTATACTTAAAAAAATTATAAAAATAAAGGAGGAGTAAGTCACTTTTCAATAAATTCGAGTACATAATATACAACGTTATTATTTTTTTATGCAAAACCTGAAACACGTGTCCAGTATTTTTAAGTAAAGAATCTTGGTTGTCCCAACAAAAATATAATCAAAGCTCCGCACGGGCGGGCGAGCGCCGTGCGTTGACCTCTGGCGTCAGCTGTGGCGCGTGGCGCTATGATCTATCGTAACCACTCTGCATATATTTCTAAATGTATTTGGGAAAAAATATAACATGGTGTAAAAATGATTGGAATCGATTCAGTTGCTTATTCAGAACAAACTATATTCAGGTTTCACGTTAACAGAAAATAACGTATACTTTTGTTAATAACTGTGTAGGTACCTACATACCACAGCTACGCACGATAATGCGTTCGTAGCTACGCGCGTAGCACAGCGCCAGCATGTGTAGCAGAGCGCCTACGCGTATCAATGAGCTTTTGTTTACAAAGCTACGACATTTTGCGTGCAGTGCTCATAAGGACAGGACTGATAAGGTAAAGAATAAGTATTTACGCGATTATTCACGTAGTAGTTACTAGTTCCATGGTGTTAAAGGAAATTGTTGCTAAACCGCATATCTCACTTACACAAATCCTTACTATATAATATCCTTACTAATATTATAAATGGGAAATTAAGTTTGTTTGTTTGTCCCGCGTTCACGCCGTAACTACTGAACCGATTGCTTTGAAAATTTGTAGACGTAAATTTAGAAGTCCGGATTAAATAGGGTATTATTTATCCTGGAAGAAATTAATATTCCCGAGGGTAATCTTACAAGCGCAATATAACGGAATTCCACGCGGGCGAAGCCGCGAGCGGAAAGCTAGTATCTCCTAAACCAAACCTATGTACAGAAAAAGACTATAGGTTATACATATTAATGAAGCCACAGTTATGTATACAATGAGGACTGTTTGCTCCCATATAAAGCACTGTTTTAGTCAAATTATTAGAGATAAAAAAAAGATAATTCTTGGCGTCATCGCAAAGGTCCGGCGGTACTTCACACCGGGGCAGCTTCTGATGTTGTACAAAGCACAGGTCCGTTCGTGTGTGGAGTACTGCAGCCACATTTGGGCTGGTGCTGCGAAATGTCACCTGGCTACTTTGGATTCAGTGGAGAGGCGTGCGAAGAGGCTAATTGGTGACCCTGATTCGGCGGTCTCCCAAGCCTAGAGCACAGGCGTAGAGTAGCCAGCCTTTCGGTGTTCTATAGGATGCATTTTGGGGAGTGTGACTCTCCGTTCCACCATCAGACGACCCGTCGTACGGCGAGTTTCCACCCTTACGTTGTTAATACTACTACGATCCGGACGAAGCGTTTCGCCTCCTCCTTTATGACTGGAACAACTTGCCGGCGGCGGTGTTACCGTCGGACTACAATTTGAGTGTCTTCAAGGCTAGAGTGAATAGGCTCTTAATAAACTAGCGCGCTTTACCATCAACGATCGCATCACTGCTTACCATCAGGCGGGATTGCGGTCATGCACTGGTTTATAATATATAAAAAAAAAAAGAAAAGAGACAGTCTTAAGATGTATTAAACCAAAACGATGTTCTTGTTCCGGCTGAAGTAGTTTTAGGCCTAACTCTAAGTTGGGCAAAACGTAATTGGATTTTAAGGAAATTGCTAGGTTACCTAATTATAAACCCGGGCAGTAATTGTAGAAAATGAACGGAGAGCGGCCAGAAAACTAATTTTCATTACTAAGAACTCCTGTTCTTCGTAATAATTTATTAGGCACTAGCTAACTGCGAACCGCGGTTTCACCTGCATAAGTTTCAATACCGATTGAAAATCGATATAAACCCCTTTTTTTTCTTTTTTTTTTTGTTCATCCAGTGGAAATCTCTACCAGACCGTCCTCCGTCTGGGGGTCGACGGAGGGTGTGCCGCCCCCCTACCCCCAACCCCAACCCCTTTATTCATAAACATTACTTAAAGTTAACTAGTGATTAGCGATTGTTTCACCATACATTTTAGACTTTTGCACGGCACTTTAATTTAATCACCGTTTATGAATAAACCCCTTAAACACTATGGTGTTTATTCATTATGGATGATTAAATTTAAGTGAGCGTTAAAACGTCGAAAATGTACGGTTAAACAATCGCTAATCACTAAACTTCAACTTTTATGAATACAGGGGAAAAAGTAATTATAAGTGTTAATCCTAGGCCAAACTTAATTCAAATCCGTTCAGTAGATATTGCGTAAAAAGTAAAAAAAATACCACAAGTATACAGACATACTAACTGTCACAGTTATAATATTAGTAGGATAAGTACGTCAAGATATATGTTTAGCTAAAGGTTTTAAAGCAGATAAGCTATTGCGTCACATATGCTTGGTAATATAATTGTAGTTCGTTAGAGTAGACAGCCCGTGTGGTACCGGGCTTAGAATACCGACCATACCAACCCATATCCTCCCGTGGGTGTCGTAGAGGCAATTAAAGGAAGCAGATAGCAGCGCTTCTCCTATGGAATAAAAAATGACTGCGTTCCTCAACCTACCTGCCAAGCGTGAAGATTATGGTAAACTCCCCCAATGCAAGTGGAAAACCTTGGGGGAGGCCTTTGTCCAGCTGTGGACCTCTATAGGCTGAAAAAGAAGAAGAAGAGTACGGTAGGTCTCTTAGCGCTCATATACCCCAGCGTAATGTCACGCGTCAACAACAGAGATAAATGCAGCAACATCGACAAGCAGCCGTGTTTTAGTGCACAGCACTCGAATACTCAAATAAAGCACTCCGGCAGCCGCTGACATGAGCCTTCTTCTTCTTTTTTCAAGGTGAGATTCAACCTCAACTCTTGATCAATGACCTCTGTGGAATAGA
Organism: Sesamia nonagrioides; assembly: GCA_017933935.1. Lineage (NCBI taxonomy): Eukaryota > Metazoa > Arthropoda > Insecta > Lepidoptera > Noctuidae > Sesamia > Sesamia nonagrioides. The sequence continues at coordinate 620,943 of JADWQK010002191.1, forward strand.
TACCACAATTTTGCCAATAACACGTGTAGCAAATTATAGAAATTCTTTGAAATTTTTATTTCACATGACGACTATTTCACTTTAATGGCGGATATCGCCAATGACAGTTGAAAAAGACGGCCGCGTGATCTGTCTCTGAGGGAGGTTTGAGGCAAAGTCATGATGTAGTCACTATGCTGCGATATTTCAATGTTCTTTATGAATTATTTACTAAATGCAATTTTTACTACATAAATCACGCGCTTTTATTTGGTAAACGATACTATAAATAATTTTAAAAGTCCAATGAAAAATGCGCGTGACACTCATCTTAGCTTTCCCGTCAAACAACCCGCTGACATGTCGATTGTCGCCATCGACGTGTGTCAGCGGCTGCAGCTGTCATGAGAATGAGCAGTTATATAAAAACAAATGACAAAGAGTCAAAGGAACTACCAAAAAATCTAGTTACTATAATATGTTTGAGTACCTACTTAACGCTCCGTGTCTTTTGCTCCCATACAATTATAGATACTTCTCCCACGTACCGTGTACAATTGAGCAATAATATAATCAGTATTGTTTAAACAATGGATGCTTAAAATCCTGTGATTGATGCTCTCACTCACCCATGCCAAAGATCACTACACCAACTACACAGATAAACGTCGGCACTCACACATACACAATACAGTTTAGGAAGAATTCGACAGGGAAATAAGGGAACTCGAAGTACAATAAACTTCTCTAAGAAGTTACAGTGGATGGTTTTAAGAAGGTAATAGTCCAATTTCATGTCAAAGCAAATCTGTGTCCATTTTAAGGTTGTCTGGAAGATAAGGCCGGAAAGTGAATATTTTATGCAATAGTGTCAATCCGTCGCATTCGTTGGAATGACAGTTTAATTCACCTAAATTATGACGAGACTAGTGGTTTTAGAATTGAGCTGTTGTTGATTACATATTTATAATGAATATATCACTTCTCTCACTACGAAGCCATATTTAGATCCTCATCACCTTCCTGTTGTTCCGCCCTTCCTTATGACTGACTAATGACATTAATAACAGTGACAGTAGCTACCACGTTTGTGTAAATGAAATAGTGATTACATGTCTATTAAATAGACCCAATTAGTATAGCAGATCATCAAGGTAATACAATCTGTTAAAGTTATTTAATTGATTTTCAACTTTATCCCCAAGGGTTTAAGGTTAATTAAGAAATTTTGTCAGTTTCGAGTAGTTTGACCCATATACTAATGGACTTGCCGTACGTGTATAATATGCAGTAATTTGTAGGATTGAAAAGAGTGAGAGAGATAGCCTATGCTTTCTTTCTAGCAGTGTATCTTTCCTCGCAGAAGATTCAATTTAATCAATCATCAGATGATTGGTGATTTTGAGAGAGATAATATATAGACCAAAACTTTGTTTCTTTTTTTCTTTTGGAGTGCCACTATTCTCATCTCTAAGGCCCGGCCGGAACCCCCTGTCCTTTATTATATATCGATGATTTGACCTGCTGTCCGTCGTACTAGAAAACTACTCACCTTTATTGGCTACCAACGACCCATTGCAAGAAGCTCAAATGTAGACTAGAACTCAAATGTAGACAGCCGGGAGTCCGGTTACTGCCCACTGGGGTGTCAATAGGTAAGACTTGTATCCTATTAAAAGGCACTACAACATAACATTTGCAAAAAAACTACTATATCGTGTTATATTGTGCAGTTGTGAAAATGGAATAGAGCTATTCATCCTGTATACCTCCATCTTTGTCTGTCGCTGAAACAACGATGGTTTCAATACGCCTTAGTAACCCTGCTCCTGCCTAATGTTTCAAGGATGTTGGGATGTTATGTTAACACATAAAAGTTACGATACCACAAGTAAGTAACATTTAAATATGACCTCTGCGGTTCCTTAGCCATTTGCCCAGCTTACCAGGTATTTTCATATCAAAAAGACCTCAAATTTCACATCACAACTGCAAATGCGACCACAGTTTATTTATTAAATAAATTATTTTGCTTTGAAAAGCCTTTTTGGGACATCAAAGATGGGATTAACCTTTCTAGCGGGTGACGGTGATTTAATTGTGAGTAAAATCGAACGGAATATTTACTCCCCTCACATGGGTGTATTTTTGATACTTGAAACTATCAATAGGGGAAGAACTGCATATGTGGTGGTGACGATTGATCTAGCTTATTCTTTTTCAAAGTATTTGTAGATATCATAAATAGACTGTGGCGGCATCTAGACCGCCATATGCGAACTATTAACATCACAGAAAATCCTACATCGCGCTAGCAGAGTTTACCGCACAACCTTTAGTTAGTTGCGTGGTAAACTTTATTTACGCGATGTCCAGTGTATTCCAGGATATTGTGTCTTCTGGCTTCGGTTTAAACAACGTCACGCAATCAATCGTTGGGCAGTTTCCCACCAGATCCGACACCCGTCTAGCTGGAGGATCCTAAATTTTCTATGGAAGATAAATAATGTTTACACCCTGTTCCTGATACCTCTATGATCAAATAAGAAATAATTTGACTGTCTTGTAGCCACATATTATTGGATGTACAAATAAGTTTTAGTAAATGAAAATAAGTAATTTTTAAACTAATTAATTGTAAAAAAAAAATGAGTTGTACTGATCTCACGCGCCATTTTAGAACGTTCCAGACATGCTCAATGGGGCTAAGGTCAGGATTTCGAGCTGGCCAATCCAAACGACGAATGCCGACCTCTTGCGCATACGCTTCAACATCGCGAGATCGGTGGGCGCGAGCATTATCGTCCATAAAAGTAAGCCTTCACTGAGAGCGGCCAATGCGGGTTGTGCATGAGGAATTAGAACTTCCGTTATGTATCGATGCCTAGTCAGCGAGCCGTTTTCAATGAAGACTAACTCTGTATGATCCATTGAATTTATTCCTGCCCAAAACATGACAGAGCCCCCACCACAGGTGTGATTTCTTCGAAACATGCCTCTGCAAAGCGTTCTCCTTCTCTTCTTAGCACTCGCCGAGGTCGATCTTTACCGAACAGATATATCCTGGTTTCATCAGAAAACAAAACCCTATACCAATCTTTTTTGAGTCCGTGATTCACAATTTCTAGCGAACCTAAGCTTGTGAACCCGGTGCTCACGGAGTAATTTGGGGCCACAGGCCGTTCGGTGACTGCGTATATTGGCAACGAGAAGCCTCCTTCTGACCGTCCATTCGTAAGTCCAGTCTTAAGATCCACATACGAAGATTTGCAATTTCTGAATGCACGACACACAAGGATACCGTCATCCCGTGGTTGGGTACATGGTTTTCTTCCAGAACCAGGCCTGTTCTTGACGGAACCAGTCTCCTGATATCGCTGCCAGGTCCTTTGGACCGTAGACCGCCTAACATTTAGCCTCCTAGCCACGAAGGATTGGCAGCGACCCTTTTCAGGCAGTGCGATAATTTTGGTTGCTTTTACCACTTTATCTACCAGTTTTGATAAAGCAATAAATAAAGCTTTGACAGTCAATGATACGAAATTAATGGATAAAAATTTAATAAAAGTTATGAAAGTCGATGTTAACTTCTGGAACTTCGTGCCAAAAATGTAGGATAAAAAAGGGGTTTTCTGTAAAAATGAGCATCAAATGAAAATTTTAATTTAGAACATACTTTTTTAAATATCACGGCATTTTTTAAAACCGGCCAGTAACGTGTACAAACGATTGAGAACTTTTTGTATTGTATCTTTTTAAATATTAATGAAAATCAAAACCGCTTTCAGATTTGAGATTTCAGAAATTGAACAGTAACGTCCATTTACTGACAAAGGAAAACGTCTGTGGTACTACTTAGATGTTTCTTAGCCCCATGATAACGCCATGCCTCAAGTTGGTAAACCGGTCAAAGATGCATTAATGACACTTGGGTGGGAAGCGATACCACACCCAGCTTTCACCAGATATAGCGCCAACAGATTATCCCTTGTTCCGAAAAATGCAGTTTGAATTATCTCATGTACAATTCAAAACATATGAAGAAGTGTAAAAATGGGTCGATAACTTCCTTGCCTCACAAGTTGAAACTTTCTTTGCGGAAAGCATGCGTCAATTACCCCAAAAGGTGGCTGAAAATCATTCGTAGTAATAGAGATTATTTTGATTAATAAACGTGTTGTTGTTTACTGATAATATTATAACTAACATTAACTTAATTATATTTGCGTTCACGTTCTCCTTTAAATAATTTTAAAGAAAAATACGTTTATATTGCATCACATAATACATCTTGAGTTATCTATTTATCAATCTCAAACCCAGTGGGGGTGGAGCGTGTGAAATTGCGAGTGTTCCCTCGAGCTTAGCATGGCCTAGGCGGCAGCGACTTCATTACCCGGCATTACGGAGACATAATGCTGGATTAATAGTTCCCTCCTGAAGCTTCATAAAAAGGCAAAGATGATCTCGAGTATATTTTGGAGTATATATGGAGGTGTTTCCGTCGGACTACAATTTGAGTGTCTTCAAGGCTAGAGTGAATAGTCTCATAAACTAGTGCGCTTTACCATCAACGATTGCGTCACTGCTTACCATCAGGCGGGATTGCGGTCAAGCGCTAGTTTATAATTCATATAAAAAAAAAAGTATATACCTAGTCTGTTCTTAAACTTCAAAATAATCATAAAAAATTATTCATTTTTGAATATGGGTACAAAAGAAAAGGTCTCATAAAAACAGTAATCTTCATTAGCTACTTTCTATCACAAGGCATGCAAAATTAACAAATACACAGGTATTTACGAAACTAGAATTGAACTGTAAAACACATTTGTTCCGTGCGGGAATAGAACCCGCGACACGCAGCACAGCAGTCGATTGCTCAGCCACTGCACCAATCGTGCCGTCAGATTAAATTATAAAATACCGTAATAAATACTTTTAAATATTAACATACTTCCATTTTTAGTTATTTAAGTTTGACAATGGCCTCGATACAAATGTTCACAAATTAATCTAAAACTAGGTTCAGTGCATCTTTTTCATTATATTTAATTATAAAAGGACAGAGAATAAAATATTAATTTAGTCCTCTCAAATTAGTCCTCTGATCACAACAGCTTATACCACTTTCAAAGAACAGAATAGCTCCGTTGCCCATGGGGTAGACTGTGTCGCAAGACTACAAGTATGTCGCAGAGTGCGTGCATATCGACGACATGCCGCGACATGATAGATTACGATCGATCACATAAACACTAGTGACTAGATACACAGTCTCGAACAAAACTCTTATAAAAATGGCGACAAGTATTAAGCAGTCTAAAGTAGTCAAAATAAATACTATACATTAATTTAAAATCAGCCTTAAGTGCAGTGTATAAAGTTCTTATCACAAAGCAGTACAAAAAGCCATTATTTTTTACGACCGAGTCTGACATGAGAGAAATACCCAAGTGCTGCGTTGTGCGCTTGTTCAGTTCAACCATATTTTTGCGCTGATTGTGAATCTATTCTAGTGTATAAGTGATCGATGTAGATTACTTATTTTTTTATTCCTTCATATCGAGATTGAGTAACATAGTTTTTTTTTTTTTTGTTTTACCGACCTTTCACTTCTTGCATGGCAAGAACTTGTTCTTTTCCGCCTTATGGTTTTTTGCGGCATTGTTAGTAGCATAGTTACCTCCTTGAATTCTATGAGGATTGCCCAGTAGTGGGACGATAAAAAGGTTGATGATGATGATGATGATGATACATCGTAACGGAATATCAACTAATTATTAGGGTGTAGGTACGTAATTCAATATGTACCTAAAGTGTTACTATAACACTTTTACTAATCGTTTTTAACAAATGAATGGGTTGCTTCCCTTCTGGTGTGCTGCAATGGAAATTGAACCCTACTGTACTTGTGATATAAGGTCATAATATCTCTCGTCTGACCGGAAGATAAATAGCAGTGCCAATGTTCTACATATATTTGCATAAGGGCACCAAAGTAAAGCATTTATAACATATTTAATTTCTATTTATTTCGCCTTGGATGTTTCTGTTCTGTTTAAAGGATTGTGATTCAAATAAATAAAAATCATAAATAAATCAATAATTTTAAGATAATATTGAGTGGGCGGGGCACATAGCTCGTAGAGCCGACGGCCGATGGAGCAGAAAGGCTCTTGAATGGCGACCACGTACCGGCAAGCGCAGCGTGGAACGCCCACCCACTAGGTGGTCGGATGATCTGACCAAAATCGCATTGAAGCGCTGGACACAGGCCGCGTCCAACCGCTCTTTTTGGAAATCCTTGGGGGAGGCCTATGTCCAACAGTGGACTTCATATGGTTGAGATGATGATCATGATGATGATTGAATATAAAATTGAACTAATGCTAAAGGAAAAAGCGAAAATTTATATATAACAACAAACAACCAAAAAATCTCCAACAACCATAAAATGATCTCAACAAACAATTCAGAGATTGAGCGTAAGATCTTACCAAATCCGATAACCCGAAGTAATCAACAAGTTTTCGAGTACTCGGCGTCTACTAACGAGGATATCAGATTACATTTATAGCGAATACCAATCCCCCGCAAAGTATTTACATATTCATGAGTATTAGGCGCATATCCATTCGTGAGCAGATCATAATTATCGTAGCCAGACGCTCATCGCATGACAAACGACGCGACGCTCATTCGCTCACATTTTTACGTCACATTATAACGAGAAACATTTTTGACGTAAAGGGTCATCGATCAAACTCAAAGAGAACTTAGATTTCTTAGACACAGTCAATACTTTCCGTATTGATTGTGTCTAAGAAATCTAACTTCTCAAAGCAATTCGAAACTGTATTCTTCTTTAAAAATGAAATTACTGAAATTAGGTCTTTATACAATTTTCTTGTATAAACAACTTCGTAAAGAAAGGTCGCCTCTCTACTAAGTAATTGCCTTCAAATTAGATTCTAATCTTTCCAGGAACCAAACTCTGTTTTGGTTAGAATAAAGCAACTAATTTGGAAACCTAAACGCGTCCTCGTGTAAAAAGGACCTTGCTTATTAAACTTTCGTTTAACAAAAACAAACACCAAATTAATTGTTTTTGAATAATTAATCTCATTTTTCTTGTGGCGTAAAACCCTGCTTGCATAAAGCCGCGAACACATTTGTCACACTATAAAACTCTAGAGTCGAGTGGCGTGTTCAAAATCTGTTCTTAGCTTAAGGCGGAACCGGAAAAGTTCGTTTGTCGCCTCCGTCACGTTATTCAACGCTATTGAAATTTACATTAGCCTCTGGAGACGACAACTTTGGCTCGCTAGCAATTAAGACTCGCGCATAGATAACACTTTAACTACTTTTGAACATTAACATCTCATCTAAAGAACCAACAAAGTTTGCACGCGTTATGCCTTGCCACCATATTTATTTACGATGAACCATTGATATAATATTAAACTAAGGTAGATAAGTCACTAGCGCACTGAAAATGAAGCGTACAAAAGATTATAATTCTAATATCTTGCCTTAGTCACTCTCAATACACTCGTAAAACTAAAAACAAACGACAAACACTAACAGCGCAAATGACAAACACTAGCTATCTTTTTCTTCTCTATGCTTTAGATTGCGCCCCATCTTACTCACACTGTACCAACGTGTGAAATGTACGCAGAATAAAAAATTTGTATGTGTGTGCTGCTGCTCCGATCGGTACATTTATTTCGGTTAATTTGTTAGAGTATATCATATCTGTTTAATATTATATCAATGCGATGAACTTAACTTTTATTTATGCGAACGATTGGAACACGTTTTATTGATGGGTTGGTAGCTAGGACTTGATTCAATAATGGTCACTTCAAAAACTTGTGATGATTAACATCAAAGATAACAATAAAGAAAGAAAGAATAAAGACTGAAAGAATTTTTGATATCGCAATTCCACAGTGAGCAGCGGTAGCGTAGTGGTATCGGCCGCGACTAACAAGTAATAAGGTCATAAGTTCGAATCCCATCAAGCACTATACTTTCTGTAAATTATTTCACCACCACGAAGAAAAACATGGTGAGGAAACCGACATGTCCTAGACCCAAAATTTCGAAGATATGTGACATCTACTAACCCGCACTGGGCCCACGTGGTATATTACGGCCCACTCCCTCTCAACAAGAGGAGGCTTTTGTCCCAGAGTGCAGAGGTGGGAACATTATAAGCTGATTATGTATGTTATGTAAATCCACAGAGGCTTTTAAACCATTTACGTACCATTTTTTGTTATTCTATACTAAGCTAAAGCTGAAGAGTTTGTTTGTTTGAACACGCTAATCTCAGGAACTACTGGGCCGATTTGAAAAAAATTTTGCGTTGGATATCCCAATAATCCAGGAAGGCTTTAGGCTATTTAACATCACGCTGCGACCAATAGGAGCGGAGCATAGCTAACTCCACGCGAACGAAGTCGCCGGCGGCAGCTAGTCTTCAATAAAATTCCTCAAACTTACCTAGTAGGTACCCACCGCCGTGTAATAGGCACGTAAATGATTGATTACATGTAGCGTGTCACAGGAATATCTAATTATAAAGGGCCTCTCAGTAAGAGCGCACTTTATCATTAAAAAAAAACTTTTATACAAAAAAAAACAACCGACTTCCAAAAAAACACTACAAAGTGAAAAATAACTAATTTCGGAAGTCGGTGGTAAAAACGAAGATATGACCATGAAGGTCATGGTGTCTTTGGTCTTTGTCTCGTACAAAGACCAAAGACACCATGACCTTCATGTGTTCCTTTTTGCCACCGTCTTCCAAAATTTGTTATTTTTCACTTTGTAGTATTTGTTGGAAGTCGGTAGTTTTTTTTTTTTTGTAAAAAATTTTGCGTTTTACAATTTTTAGTTGCCAACAGTAAGTACTGGTCAGCTGCATCCGGTCAGACTGGACGCTGCTACCAACATAGTTGCAACAACAAACGACGCATTTTGTTTACTTGAATTTTTAATTTTTTACCCGTAATTTTTGTGTAAATACCAAACTACTGAACCGATTTTTATAAAATTCCTCTAAGACTGGAATGAGTGTATGAGCATTGCTAGAGATAACACGAATACGCGACGTAAATTGAGTCTCTTGATTTTGTTGATTGTCGCATCAGCATGGCGGTGGTTAAACTTCAATGCTATACATTTTTGAGGACTTCCCTCGACTCTCTATGATCTTTATTATCAGCCCCCTCATCGGCGAACACATTTATGTCAAATGATTGCGACTAGTTGGGATCGTTTGGACCGAACGGACCAATGAGCGGTCCGAACGATCCCAACTGATGCCAACTAGTCGCAATCATTTGACAAAAACGTGTTCGCCGATTAGGGAGCAGATCTAAAACTTTTCATCAATATATGTGAATTGAGTCCTGGCACAAGGTATTTACTGTAAACTGTTGAGGAGTGTCCCTGAACTGACCTTTGTTTTCATCATCAGCTCCCTAATGGCAATCACAACCCATCTAGAGTAAGATTGTTATCAATACAAATTAATCAAGCACGAACATAACAGAGCTGCCGTGAATCGTTTAGGAGTTCCCTCGACTGTCCCTCGGCTCCATCATCAGATCTACTGCAGACCTTTATTACAACCCACATGGAAGCAAAGTTCTCATTAATCCACCCGTCCAAACACAAGGTAGCTACTGTAAATCGTTGAGGTGTTCCCAGAACTGACTTTTGTCTTCATCATCAGCCCTTTAATGACAGTCACAACCCATCTAGGTGTAAAGTTCATATCAATACAAATTATTTAAGCACAAACACAACGTAGCTGCTGTGAATCGTTGAGGAATTCCCTCGCCTGTCTCCCGGCTCCAATCATCAGATCTACTACATACCCTTATTAAATTATAGTGTTTTAAAATACCTAATGAAAAAACTTACAAATGCACTAGCTGTCCCTACAATTTTTGAAAGTTCCCCAATTTTTGAGATTTCTCTGGTCTCCCACCATCAAACCCTAATGTCCTTATCATGGGACCACCTTGGAAAAGTCATCTTTCTAACAAAAAAAGAATTATCAAAATTAGTTCACAAACGATGAAGTTATCCGTGAACAACATAGAAAAAAAAAGCATATATACGGTCGAATTGAGTAACCTCCTTCTTTTTGAAGTCAGTTAATAAAAAACCGGCCAAATGCGAGTCGGACTCGCACACCGAGGGTTCCGCCGTACAAACGTAGCGGTTTACAATTTATGACGTACTAGCTTTCCGCCAGCGGCTTTGCCCGCGTGGAGTTCGGTTATATCGCGCTGTTTAAATTCCCCTCGGGAACATCAAATTTTTCCGGGATAAAAGGTAGCCTATGTTCTTTCTCAGGGTCTAAAGATTGTCTGTGCCAAACTTCATCAAAATCGGTTGAGAGGTTTAGGCGGGAAAGCGTAACAGACAGACAGAGTTATTTTCGCATTTATAATACTAGCATTGATTTAGAATTTTTCACAGTTTAGAGGCAATTAGATTTAAGAAGTGTTTGATATGAATTTCAACTTTAATATCTCTACGCGTTCATGTGAAAAAGGGTAGGTAGTAAGTTTATAATTATTAAAAAAATATTTTATGTCATGTAAGCAAAAATAATATTTTAATATTTTATGTAACTTCAAATTTATCATTTTCACAATTTTTCCTTTATCTGTCTGTACTATAATATAACGTTGCTTCGTGCTGAATTTCAAGATTCTGAGTTCACGGGAAATACCTTGAAGGCAAAGAGATTTAAGATATATAGAGAGGGCATGTGTCAAAATGGCATAGAAAAACTGTGATCCCATGGCTCAGTTCCGCCATCTAGTACAATATAGCAAAATTAGATCGACAATTGGAGACATCAAATAGTAAAAATGAAATAAGTTTATATAAAATATATTCAGCTATTGCCCGGTAGGTGGCCAGTGTGGTCTATGTTACCAGATCCGATTTAATACCCTAGTCTATACTAGGGTAAATAAATATTGAAAAGTAAATAAATTAAGTGAAACTTGTCTTGTACAAACAAAAACTGTTTTAGAATTTTATTCGCTACTATTCATTTACCGTGACACCGTCTATTGGCATTTTAGATGTTTTATGCTTACGAATTATTTTAACGCTCAGTTTATTGCGATTTTTGAGTGTAATAGACGTTTTAGGCCATAAAGCGCATTTTGTTTTGCAATTTTCGTTTGCATTTCGTTTTTAGCAAAATTATTCTTTTTACAGGTTTGTTTGCAAATATTTTTAAATGGCAATGCAAAAAACTGTGGTAGGGTTTGTATCATTTCGATATAAAGTTATCGATAATATTCGAAGAAGTTACTACGACGATGTTTTTTCGCATTATGATAGCTTGAAACAAAAAAATTAGGAAGCAGAATAATTATGGGTAATTTCAAGTTTACAAGTTTCTTATTTATATAATTCTTTTAATATAATAGGCGTTAACGTTTAAAATTGCCGATTAGTACTGAAAATGTAAATAATTGCTTATTTTTTAATTTTTAAATAATTCATTCATAATCAATATATAGGAAGGTCGTTTATGCCTTTGTGATAGAACTCTGAGGATCTAGACTGCACAAACTGTGTGAAAGCAGAACTGCCTCCTGGGAAGAAAACTTCTTGTCACGTAGATAATTGTCCAAATCACGACAAAAATGGTAGTCTGCTGGAGCAAGACCTTTACAAGATTCGTACGCCATTATCTTTAAAAACGGCAAAAAAATCACGGTTATTGTATGGGAGCCCGCCTTCAGGATTTATTTTATTTTAATTATTTATTTGTAATTTGAATATATAACCAAATATTCTGTGAACATTTTAAGCGTCTATCTGTTTCCGTTATTAATATGGAGCAAAAAACGGCAAAAATTCACGTTTGTTGTATGGGAGCCCCCTTAAATATTTTATTATTTTTATTCTTAGTACTTGTTGTTATAGCGGCAACAGAAATACTAACACAATCTCTGGAAATTACAACTGTCTCGCTATTACGGTTTATGAGATACAGCCTGGTGACAGACGGACAGACGAACAGAGAAGTCTCATGAATAGGGTTCGTTTTACCTTTTAGGTACGGAATCCTCAAAATCACAAAGTAGCTCGCAATCATTGTACTACATATACGTACCTACATATTTTATGAATATATTTCATTATAAATAAGTTATGTAATCTATGTACTTATCCACTTAACCGTAAATTTTATTCCAATTTTTACGGTTAAGTAAAAATGTACTGAAATTAATAACTTACTATTTCATTTCTAATACAAGGTACCGATTCCTTTTTTTTTTTAAATTTGATCGACAAGTCTTTCCAAAGTAGATAACTTCTCTTTTAAAATGCATTGAGCATAATTTCGACGAATGAGACGTAAGCCAATTTTCTTCTTTAAGGTCTATCTGGACAAATCGTATCCACTTTTTCCCTACGACATTATTTTTATTCGGAAACCAAAAATAACAAAAACCTAGATAAACGAATAGTAATTGTTCATTCAATTTTGTTTATTAATATGATTTGATTATGTTTAAATAGAGTTAATAATAAATAAACTTCAAATATAGTAATATTTTAAGTTTATTTAGCTATATTTTAAATGTCAATAAAATACAACAAAATGTATTCATCTTAATAAGTATGTATTATCGATAACTAAATCGATAAACAACATTACTACATCTCTACAAGAAAATAGTAAAACTACTCAACAATAGAGGGCGCTTATTACAATAATGGAAAATTTTCTAGAACTAAGATTTTTTTTAAATTTGAATTGCAGACGAAATATAAATAATTCATAGAAAAACATTCCGAAGTTAGGTCCAGTCGTTTTACTATAACGAGATGTACAGTAACACAAAGCGCAACATGGCATATTTCCTTAGAAAATGTTTATTCTTGGTGGACACAAATTCATTGAACTATATTACTAGCGTAACCTCAGTGCACAAATTACGTCCTGACGCGCAGACTAGACTGAGCGACTTTTAATCAAGTCGATAAAAGTATTGGCTTAGCATTTTGTTCGTGATATCCTGTCTATTGTAAATATAATTTTCTATAATTTTATTGTCTTTGCTTGTAGGTTTTGATTCCCTAGCGTGTGACGGAAATTCGTCTAAGATGTCGGTATAAACTGCTGTATTTTTCGATCGCTTTAACTTAGAAGTTTGATTGTTTCACTGCTTAAAGGGACAATAGACCTAGGTATTTGGTATAAATTTCAATTTGATAACTATATTCGTTCGTGAGAAATAAGGTAGTAAGTTCCATTTTATTAAAATATGTTTATTATATTATATAACTAAAAAAATGTGATTTTCGTAATTTTTCCTATATTTGCATTATATGACAATGCTTCATGCCAATTTTCAAGATTCTGAGTTTACGGGAAGTATCCTGTAGGTTTTGATTCCTTTGCGAGTGTCGAAAATTTGTTGAAAATATCGACATAATCGGCTGTATCTTTTGATTGGCTTGGCTTAGAAGTTTGATATTTTCACAGCTTAAAGGGACAATAGACCCGAGTATTTCATGTGAATTTCAGCTTGATACGTCCACGCGTTCTTGAGATAATGGGTGGTGACAGACAGACAGACAGACAGACAGACGGACAACAAAGTGATCCTATAAGGGTTCCGTTCTTTCCTTTTGAGGTACGGAACCCTAAAAATACCTGGTAAATGACCCCCACGGTTCCGAAGACATGTCATTACTCTTTTCATATTTTCCATGACTTTTGATCAGAGATCTGGCTGTATTTCACCGATGACGCGTTGGATTTCCGATTTGAGTTCACGAATTATTTCTGGTTTATTCGTATAAAACTGAGATTTAACAAAATCCCAAAAAAAAATCGTACGGTGTTGAATCGCACGATCTTGGTAGCCAGTTGACATTACAATTTTTTGAGATAATGTATTCTGGAAAGCGTTGTTGCAATAAGTCGATAGTTTAATGCGTGGTGTGGCATGTTGCGCCGTCCTGCCAAACCACATGTTGTCCAGATTCATGCCGTCCAGTTGTGACCACAAGAAGTGTGCGTATAAGTGGTTTCAGAGTAACTTCCCCATTTTTGTGATGACTTTTCACAATTATAACGCATTCTTCTTTCAATAAGCATTCCATTGTTTAATAATCGGTATAAACAGAGGTTTGGCTGTAAAATTTCAGAGTAGCCACTTGCATAAAAAAAAGCCAATTTTAATAAAAAAAACCTGCTTTTAAAAAGTATCAAACTAAAATGTTAAAAATAGTTTTAAAAAAAACGTGAGGCGCTTTGTGCCATAATTTTTGTATATTAAGCGCCTCACCCTTTTTTTAAATTATTTTTTTACTTTTTAGTTTGATATTTTTTAAAAGGATGTTTTATAGTTTTTAAACTATATTTATTTTCAACTTTTTAGGTCGATATTCTTTTAAAAAAGAAAAACGAACGAACGTATTGAAAACAGTGGGACATTTTACAGTAATGAGCCGCTCACTTGTAGTCCAAAGACGGACAAACAAACAAACAAACAAGCAAACATACAAGTGAAGCTAATAAAAAGCATGTAAAAAAGTGCACTCTTATTGAGACACCCCTTAGCATTAACATTAGCTTCATCAACAACCTTTTTATCGTCCCACTGCTGGGCACAGGTCTCCTCTCATACAGAGAAGGATTGAGCGTAATCACCACGCTTGCTCACTGCGAGCTGCGGGTTGGCATTTTCGGATTAAAGCCCAGGTTTCCTCAAGATGTTTTCCTTCACCTTCAGTCATTGGTGTCCAAGATATACTTAGAAAGTACATATAACTTTAGAAAAGTTACATTGGTACTTGCCTGACCTGGAATCGAACCCGCGCCCTCATACTTGAGAGGCTGATGATTTAACCGCTAGGCTACCACGACTGTATTAGCTTAACTATGTATTATTTGCATTTTATTGTATAAATAAAGTTGACCATAGAACCCCTTTCTTCTCCATCTTCTCAGCCTATAGAGGTCACTGCTGGCCAAAGGCCTCCCCCAAGAGTTTTTTTTAATGACCTCCAAAGCCTTCCACAATGGCCGGTCTTGTGCTGCTCGCATCCATCGGTTTCCCGTAAACCTTACCAGGTCATGGGTCTACCTTGTGGGGGCCCCCATACCCATTTTGTTAGTACATTCGAAACTTGTCAGAATCGGTGATTATGAGATCACTGAACGACCATTCTGACACTTGTAATAGCAGAACCCTGGTCAAAGACTTTAGTCTTTAGACAATGTGGTATCTTGGACGAAGACAATAATATAGAAGAACCGCTTGAGCCATGGCCAAACACTGGGAGACTTATGTTCAGTAGCAAACGTTTAAGAGATTAGGAAAACCTAAACCTATATACCCACATAACGCATATATTTGCGTCACACTTTTGTCGAGTACCTAAGTATCTGTTTTCCACCGGTTTTTAATTCAGGAAAAGGATTTAAAAAAGGTCTAGTTTAAAATTCGTTCTAGCTGTTATACATAGTCTTCAAGGCCAAGGCCAAAGGCGGAAAATAACACAATGAAATTGAAGTGAAATATATGTATTTCAGCCGTAGAAAAACTACATTTTCTGAGATAATCCGGAGCACGTCTCACACAGATCCGATATATTGATCAGCCGGTATATTACGTCATGTTTTTTCATTACTACACATAGCGAGAACTTTGTATTCGATATTTCTTCGAGAAGGAAATTCATGAACGTACGATATTCGCACTTGGGGGAAATTGATCACAATATCATGCAAAGAAGTTTGGAATACGAATTGGTATTGCGTATTGAAAGTAATTTGCGTAAATAGAGGCATTATTTTAGAATTGGAAAAGTATTGGCGTATTTTTCCTATGAATTCGCTACTGTTCAGCGGTGCTTGTTGTTGTGTTGTTTGGACATGGAGGAATACCTCGAAAATACGAAATGAAAGTTTGGTGATGCGTGGGAACATCGAGGCTTTACGCTTAGTGCAGGGTTAAAAAAAATCGGCTCTTTTTACATAGAGTTGGTTACTAAGTACGGAATCTTAAAACCGGACCGATGATAACTAAAGAAAGGGTATTTCAACTATACATAGAAAGTTACATAAAATGTTGTCATTTGAGTCCTACCACGAGTAGTGGGAAGGGGTTTTAACATGGAGAGATAATCAGGTAAGGTAACTCCAAGTTTCTACCGCTAAATAAATGTCCCAAAAAAAGGGACGTTGAAAACGTTCAGGATAATAAAATATGTAAACTGCTAGCGACGACTGGCAACCCCACCTCAAACTCACTATAAAAGGCGTTGCCTACCCGCTCATGTCTCTCTTTCGACAACGGACACTCGGACTGGTAACTTCGTGCAAACTCCTGACTGTCCTGACTTGTTTTTTTTAATAAATACCACCTCTGATAGCTAACATCAGAAGTGGGATAAAGAACTACATCGCTCACATTCTCGTTATAAATCAAGGAACAGAATAAGTCACTTACAGCCATTATTATTATTGTACTTATGTGTGGGTACCTGTGTGATTGCTGTGTGGATTGTCGTTAATTTGTTGTTTAGATCACAAAACGTAGACGTGATTGTAGTCGCAGTCATAACGGCAGTCGCGGTAATAACATACGTGGTGAATCGCGATTCGCTTCGCAATAGTCAGGGACGACGAAATAGTAAGTACAGTGAACGATCTCTAAATGAAAACTACACTATACCAGTGATGAAAAGACAAGACGAGGGCTTCACCCTGGCCAGTGCGTTCGTGCAACCGTTATAAAACTTTAGTGTCTAAATAAGTTACGATTGACATGTCGTGTGTAGTTAAGTCATGATAAATCGGTAACGGATAACCAGTAAATTTAAGTCATTATACCCTCAAAAGATTAATTATGCTCAAACGCTTCATGAGGTCGTAAGGATGTATTCATAAACGATGATTAAAGTTAAGTGACGTTTAAAAGTGAAAAATCTATTGTTAAACAGTCGCGAATCACTAGGCAAGTTTAAGTAACGTTTATGAATAAAGGGAATTAACATTACGCAGAGTATGAGTGTCGTGCAGTACTAGAGTTACATACGATAAAAGTAACCATATAATTATGTATAGATAATATTTGCATTGAATTCGTGATTTTTAATAATTTGCAGGGCTCTGAGTTGATAAATAATAAACACTACTCGGACATGAGAGGAAAGAGGCATTGTAGGGATAAGTGCCCCGGAAAGCGAGATGTTACTGACGATAAAAGTAACCATATAATTATGTATATTTGCATTGAGTTTGTGAAATTGATAAATAATAAACATTTACCGCAGTGTAACTATTGTAAAGACATGCTTCAGAAGCGGGTAAAATAATAACGTCGTAGTAAAAACGACGGAAACGGAAGTTAACAAGTATTGAATAAAACTAATAAAAAGCTAATAATAACGCTAGTAATTGTCAATAATTGTGTAGATATTTTGACCTAAAATAACGAAAGTAATTTATATTTACTTCTTTGAATAATGCTTGATTTAATAAATAAATATCCGATGGGCGGGAAGAGTAATACTCAGTACGATTTTTAAAGAGTTAGCGGTAATCGGAAGTTGCATCAATGATTCTAAATTTAATAAATTAATGGCCGAAAAGCCGGAAGCGTACTTCTAAGTATGATTTTAGAATAAACTAAGCTTATAAAATCCTCCCAAGTAATTAAAAATAATAATAATAATCTGGGAGATTGTATCAATCACGCACTGGAAGGCTAAAGTGATAGAGGAAAAACACTACCCAGGCATGAGAGGAATGCGCTGATACAGTCACTGCCTAAGACTAAAGGAGTAAAGACTGGAACAGGCATTTGTTGGGCTCAAGGCGGTGTAAGAAACATAAATCACACAGCTATAAAGGAAATGCGGTGCGTGATTGTGATAATCTGTTGCCTACGTTGTTCTTAGGCTACCTAAGTCTAAAGGTATCTTGAGAACTTCTGTAAATAGCGAGATAAAGATAAAATCAAAATCAAAGGTCATTTATTCAAACTAGGCTGAGAATCGGCACTTTTTGAACGTCAATTTAGGGTTTTTTATGTCAAATTATGGTTATCATGATAGGCCAAACCATGGATAAGTGAAGACCTTAACTGATTTAGTCTAATCGAAAACTTTGAAACAGGTTCGTCAGCAAGGATCCCAAAGCACTAGGAAGCCGAACCAGCTGGTACTTCGAGGGTGCCCGCCGCCACTCCAGACGAGGTTGGCGAGCGGCCGTTCGACGTGCTTCGGAGTGCTTCGGATAAGGATGCTGCTGGCTGCATGGAGAAGGCACAACTACGGATCAAGTGGGATCATCTTCTGGATCTGACGAGGACGTCAGAGTGTCAGGAGAGGCCGTGCTAGCGACGACTGGCAACCCCACCTCAAACTCACTATAAAAGGCGTTGCCTACCCGCTCATGTCTCTCTTTCGACAACGGACACTCGGACTGGTAACTTCGTGCAAACTCAGTAAGACCTATATTTTCTATATTAATATTAAGAGCTGCTGGCTATTGCTTGACATATTGTTGTGTGCTCAGTGATTCTTATTGTGTTCCCATCTTATTAAATAAGTTCTGGTTGTAAATGTAACTCAAATGTATAATACACGAACATTGGAACGTCCTGACTTGTTTTTTTTAATAAATACCACCTCTGATAGCTAACAAAACTAAGATAAGAAAAATAGCTTGCATATACGGTTAAATTACAAACTTACTTCAGAAATTATTTTGTATTATTTTTAAAAAACGATTTAACCTCTCAAGTTCAATATATGACAAAATATTTTCCTAGAAAGTCTTTGCAAAGTTTTACTTCTGTGATGTTTTTCATATTTTTAAAGTAATCGTTCAAAAGTTAGAGGGAGAGGCATTTTTTTTTTTTTCTTTGGAGCGATTATTTCCCAAAAACATTAACGATATCAAAAAATGATTTCAATAAACACCTACTCATTTTTAAATACCTATTCAACAATATATCATACGTTAAGGTTAAATGCAAAAAAAACTCTCCCCACTTTACGTGTATGGGGGTAACCTAAAATAACCAGTTTCGCTTTTTATTTTTGCACTTTGTCGGCGTGAATGATATGCATATTGGTACCAAATTCAACTCTCTAGTGCTAACGGTCACTACGATTATCCACGGACGAACAGACAGACAGACTTGGCTAAACTATAGAATTCACTTAATTGAGCACGAGTTACTTTTCAATGGTACTGATGGCTGTTCACAAAATGAATACAGCGCCTAGTGAATATATGAGTTTTTTTTTTATAAATAATTATAAACTAGTGCTTGACTGCATTCCCGCCTGATGGTAAGCAGTGATGCAATCGTTGATGGTAAAAACGCACGCGCACTAGTTTATTAAGCCTATTCACTAAAAAAACTTAGGAATAGGAAGGATGACGGCAGTTGAGCGAGGTGATGCAATGTTAAACCCAAGACCAACACGACCAAACGATGCTGCGCTAGAGGGAGATTGATCTGGAGACTCCACGACCAAACTCCCGACACAACAACATTTGGCGCATCGTACCCGTAGTACATCGTAGTTTTTGCGTTCCAGTTTTCTCATTAACCATTGCAGTTTCGGAAATATATAATGTTACTCGAAGTAATGTGGTTACGCACAGTCCTGCACGCCGTATTCTCGCATCTCACCCCTCAGTTCGATTTTGATTGCACATTTCGATTTAAGACCCGAAAATCAGCTGTACTGCGCCGCGTACTGTATAGTGAGGTGGAGGTTATATATGAAGAGTCAGTAGACACTTATATACCTCTTAAACCCACTACACTGTTGTCATGGGGGACTTTAACGCAGAACTGGGCATGCGAAAGGCGGACGAGATGAAAGTGGGGCAATTTAGAGTTGGAAATCGGAATCCCCGAGGTCAGATGCTAATGGACTTCAAGGAAAAGGAAGGAGTCTTTGTGATGAATTCTTTTTTCAAGAAACCATTGTCCCTCAAGTGGAGCTGGATTAGCACCGATGGTGAGACCAAAAACGAGATAGACTTCATAATATCAACGAGAAGGCAAATGTTCATCGATGTCTTCGTGCTCTATGCGGTTTAAACCGGGAGTGATCACCGTATTGTTAGAGGCATCTTGAACCTCAACATTAGGTTCGAACGCTCTCGACTTATGAAGTCTACGCTCCGTCCAGCATCAACCCAGCTCCAAAACTCTAAAAGCTTTCACATCGAACTGCAAAATCGCTTTGAATGCCTCGGTGAATGCGTAGATGTGGACCACTATAACAACAGGTTTGTGGAAACTGCATACGGAAGGGTCCAAGTTCTTCAAAACCCTCCCTTCAAAAGGACAGAAGAAGATCTCCTGTCCCACCTGTCGGCTAATGGAAGAAAGACGGGAGGTCGTCTTAAAATCCCCTGATGACGCTTCGCGTATCAGATGCCTTAACAGACAAATCTCAAAGTCTCTGACTCGCGATATACGCCAATTTAATACAAATTGTATTAAAGAGGCTATCAAGCGGAACAAAGGTTCCAAAGTGTTCGCAAGAGATTTGTCTGTTCGACAGAGCCTACTTGCGAAGCTGAAGAATGGGGATGGTAGGATCGTCACTTCCACCCCGAGCTTTTTGGGTGAGATTGAGAAATTCTACGGAGAGTTATACACATCAACACGCGCACCTGTTGTGAGCCTGGCCAATGATCCTAGAGCCAGACTAACCCGACACTACACCGACGATATCCCGGACGTCAGCCTGTTCGAGATTAGTATGGCCCTGAAACAGCTCAAGAACGATAAGGCGGCTGGAGATGATGGAATTACGGCTGAGCTTCTGAAAGCGGGTGGCAAACCGGTTCTTAAAGCGCTTCAGAAGCTATTGGCAATGCAAAAGGCGAAACGCCTTTGGCATGGCACATGAGCGTGGTGGAATTATTTTTCAAAAAAGGTGATAATACCTTACTGAAAAACTACAGACCGATATCCCTCCTGAGCCATGTCTATTAGCTGTTTTCTAGGGTCATCATGAATCGTCTCGCTCCGCAAAGGCTTTATATAGCAGGCTTCCAAAAAGGCTTTAGCATCATAGACCACATATATACGCTGCGGCAAGTTATACAGAAGTCCGAGGAGTATAACAAACCACTATGCTTAGCGTTTGTGGAATATGAGAAGGCCTTCGATTTGATCGAGACTTGGGCGGTGCTACAGTCTCTCCAGCGGTGCCAAATTGACTATCGACACATTGGGGTGAGTGTTTGTACAAAAAAGCCACCATGTCAGTCCGTCTCCAGCATCAGGACTAGAAACCGATCCAACTGCAGCCTAGAGTGAGACAAGGAGATGTCATACAGTCTCTCCAGCGGTGCCAAATTGACTATCGACACATTGGGGTGAGTGTTTGTACAAAAAAGCCACCATGTCAGTCCGTCTCCAGCATCAGGACTAGAAACCGATCCAACTGCAGCCTAGAGTGAGACAAGGAGATGTCATATCTCCCAGTTCACTGCTGCGTTGGAAGATATCTTCAAGCTCCTGGACTGGATAGGACTTGTCATCAACATCAACCGCGAGTACATAATTAATCTCCGTTTTGCAGATGATAGCGTGGTCATAGCGGAGACCCTGGACGACTTGGGCAAAATGCACAATGACCTCAGCAGAGCTTCCTAAGTGGTTCTAAAGATGAACATGGATAAGACGAAGATCATGTGGAACTCTCATATCGCACCCACTTCAATTCTAGTTGGTTTCTCTGCACTCGAAGTTGTTAACGAGTATACATAACTATATATACCTGGGACAAACAGTCCAACTTCGAGAAAGAGGTGTCTCGTCGAGTCCAGCTCGGCTGGGCAGCGATCGCGAAGCTACGCTACATCTTCGCGTCGTCCAAGATACCACATAGTCTCAAGACTAAAGTCTTTGATCAGTGTATGTTTCTAGTGATGACTTACGGAACTGAAACGTGGTCGCTCACAATGAGCCTCATACGAAGGCTAAGAGTTACACAAAGGCGATGGAAAGACCTATGCTCGGAGTTTCTCGGCGCGATCGAATCAGAGATGAGGAGATCCGCAGAAGAACCAAAGTCACCGACATAGCTCTTCAAGTCGCTAAAATTAAGTGGCACATTGCTCGTAGAACCGTTGGCCGACGAGGTAGTAAGTTTCTGACGTAGCGGCCACGTACCGAAAGATGCAGCGTAAATAGGCCCTCAACAAAGCGGACCGATGACCTGGTGAAACTCGCGGGAAGCCGACGGATGTGGGCAGCAGAAGACCGGTCATCGTGAAAAGCGTTGGGGGAGACCTTTGTTCAGCAGTGAACCTCTATAGGCTGAAGAAGAAGAAGTATAGCATATAATCTAATCTAAAAACAGCCCTTTTTTCTTCAAAAAAAACGGACGATGATTCTTACTGTTACAATACTATATAATACGGACTATAATATTCACAAATATTTACATTTACCGTGTTTAAATTATAATTAAAATAAAAACCCGAATAAAAACCCGGTGGGAGGGAATAAATGGGCTTTTATTGGGTTTTAACCCAGTGATAGGGTTTAAACCAGGTTCTTTGCCCATCTCTACGCAACACAACTACTCGGACCCGTCCTCCGTACGGATTCACCAGATATCATGCCGGAACACGACGATTCGCTTGGCGGCAAGACTTTGACTGGTAGGTGATAACTTCTGCCGGCAGCCGATGTTATGGCCTACCACCGAGAATATATCAGTCATTTAGCATTTTGAGCTCTCAAACCTTCTCTGTGTGAGAGGAGACCTGTGCCCAGCATTGGGACGATAAAAAGGTTGATGATGATGCTGATGACCTCTCAGTAAATTCATCTTCACCTTGTATTTGTTTGTTATGGCTAATGCTTTGCCTGTCTTTGACTTGTTCAGTAATTGCTATATTCATTTGAAATTAATTCCCTGCTAATTTCACTGGACTTTTTAGATCTACTTCTGAAGCCTACCTTTTTTACCCGATAACGTCGAAACAAAAAGGAGAGGCATGGTCCGTGGTAGTATGCCACCAGTCCTAACAAAACAATTCATTGGCAAACTGAAACTGGCATATGACCACTGCTATCCTCTGAACATCCATTTAATATGCAATGAACATAAAAATTGCTAGACCTAAAGTGACCTATCGAACAGTACAGGTTCTTCAATATTGACAACAAAGGGTAAGAAACCATGGCCTTGGTCTACAGGCAAATGAAGGAACACGGGTGGGTTTTAGTCCGTAAAAGTCTGACACGCCCTTCCGCTCCACCCAGAGCGGGAGAGGTCATTTGATGATTTCCCATCATCATCATCATCAACCTTTTTTTTTATCGTCCCACTGCTGGGTACAGGTCTCCTCTCATACAGAGAAGGATTGAGCGTAATCACCACGCTTGCTCAATGCGGGTTGGCGATTTCAGACTTATAAAAGTCCAGGTTTCCTCAAGATGTTTTCCTTCACCTTCAGTCATTGGTGTCCACTGTTACTTAAAAAGTACATATAACTTTAGAAAAGTTACATTGGTACTTGCCTGACCTGGAATCGAACCCGCGCACTCATACTTGAGAGGCTGGTGTTTCAACCACTAGGCCACCACGACTCCATCACGATTTCCCATACCAAACAAAAAAAAAGGTCGACATCGAAATTACTAGAATCACGTCTGCTGTGAAGTACCTGTAACTACCTGCTGGTTGTAAACAAGAACGTACTGGAAATTAGGCGCCATTATTACTACTTATAGACAGATCTGGAATGTTCGATTAGCCCGCGCATATGGTGACTCAGCGCTTGAGTCAGTCTGCATTTGACTATTGAAGCATAACAAGCGATAAGTAAGAAGCCGGTGGTAGGCCATAATATCGACTGCAGGCAGAAGTTACCACCCACCAGACAAAGTCTTGCCGCCAAGCAATTCGTGGTGTTCCGGCATGATGTCTAGTGAAGCCGTACGGAGGACGGGTCTGAGCAGCTGTGTTGCGATGTGTGCCAGGTTCGATGTGCCAAATGCTGTTGTGTCGGGATTTTGGCCGTGGAGGGTCTCCAGATCAATCTCCCTCTGGCGCAGCATCGTTGGTTGTGTTGGTCTTGGGTTTAATATTGCATCACCTCGCTCAACTGCCGTCATCCTTCCTAATCCTAAGTTTTTTAAGTGAATAGGCTTAATAAAATAGCGCGCTTTACCATCGACGATTGCATCACTGCTTTTCATCAGGCGGGATTGCGGTCAAGCACTGTTTTACAATTATTAAAAAAAGCAATAATCGAGAACATCTACAGCGACAACTGCAACGAGCACTTCAAGGACTACGTGAAGTAACTTCTGTGGTATTGTTGTGTGTGTGTACGGCATGGACTTGGTGGACATAAGGGAAGACTTCCGTTCGACATCAGTTACATTCTACATACTTGTCATTGCCTACTATCGACAGTACAATCATTGTCAACAAACTTTGTAATATTTTTTGGTCTGGATGGGAACTCATCAAATGAATCCCGCTTTGGGCGGAGCGGAAGGGCGTGTCAGAGTTTTATTACTAAAACCCACCCGTGTTTCTTCACTTGCCTGTGCCCCAGGGCCATGGTTTCAAGACCCAGGAGGCATCAGTCTTCGTGGACCCCGTCACGATGAGCTGATATCTCTTTGAAGCGCGCGTGTAACACAACGTGATGTCGACCAGGGCCTGCTCCTTACCAGGCGGCGAGCTACCCACAGCTCTTCGCCCGCAAGCCCGCTCCTACGGTGGCCGGGGGTTCGATGTTGTCTTCCAACCAGGGCGTCTCCTACTGTATCACTGCTTCGCAGAAGGAGGTGACGGCCCGCCATGCACTCTCGCTCCGGACCATGGCTTGGTCCAGGGCCGGACGCGAGAGAGCGCCGCCGAATGCCGCCACGAGGACACGGCGGTGCTCTACCCAAGCCGGACAGACCTCCAACATATGCTCCCCGTGTCCTCAGGGCGATCTCCACAGCGGTGATACCCTGGCGTTTCCTCCTGCCTTATACGGAACAGGAACCTCCTGAAACAACCGTGTCTGGTAAGGACCTGCGACAGGCGGAAGGTGAAGGCTTCGTGGCGCCTCTCTAGCCACTCCTCAAAGAGAGGACCTACCTACTACCGCTATTGTAGCGTGCTCAAACTTCGTAACCCTTCTAACAATATTATGCGTAGGTACATATGTTGTTTATGTTATGTGTGTCCCCTCCCCTCGGACCTCGAATACGAGCAGACGTGTTTTGGCACGACACAAAGTTTTAATTTAATTAATAATAAAGATTTTTAAAAATTTAATTCGACGTAAAA
Organism: Sesamia nonagrioides; assembly: GCA_017933935.1. Lineage (NCBI taxonomy): Eukaryota > Metazoa > Arthropoda > Insecta > Lepidoptera > Noctuidae > Sesamia > Sesamia nonagrioides. The sequence goes on from JADWQK010002191.1 coordinate 646,290, forward strand.
AAATAGGAGTGCATAATCGTGAGGAGTTGATCTACGCAACGCGGTGTCATCCTGTGGAAAGACAAGCTCCGCCCTGCTGCGCGAGACCTCGCTGCCGGGATACTGCCATCTCATTCGGACAACGTGCGTCCCGCTCACTAACGAAGCCAATAGAAGGTACAATACTCGCCAGTCTGGCTCCACCCCTTTGTTAACGTCATTGCTGATGTACACTGCTTGTTACTGTTTCCATGAGCCCCTGGTACCTGGCAGTGTTTGAGTGGTTCAACTTTTGACGAATTAGCTTGGCGCATTAATTGATCTTTATTATGCTGTTGATGAAAAGGGAACGAATTGGATTTTATTAGTCTCTTCGCAACTTGTTCAAAATCAAGCTAAATTTTGTTCTCTACCTCCCCTTAAACCTGTTCTCCTGGTAACTACGTGGTGAGCTATACAGAATCATGCCTATAAATCGTACACCTCCACCGGCATCAACCCCAATGTCAACTACGTCTTCGACTGAAACCTTAGCGCCTGTACTGGCGCAGGAAGCAATAATACACCAATGTAAGTCTGCGCCTGATCTTTCCTTAATAGCAAATACTACGGAACGTAAAAAGAGGAAGTTCGATGGTGAAGAAAACATCACGCCTGTGACTTTGTCTACGTTTAAAACGTTCTCTGGCAAGCAGGAACTTCGATTTGAGGAGTTAATGGAAAAGATCGGTAGCATTATTGTACAAAACTCAGAGTTGAAGCACAGTGTCGAGCTCATGTCGTGTAAGTACGATGAGTTCCTGGGACGTATTGCCACGTTAGAGGTGGAACGGGCAAATGATAAAAAAAAGATTCAACTATTAGAAGAAAAGTTGGAACAATTTGAGCGGAAATCTCGTTCGACGGGTATTGAAATCAGAAACATACCCAAGACCGATAAAGAGACAAAGGAAGATCTTTGCAGCCTAGTTGCCAATATGGGAACGTCACTGAAAGTGGATATCGAAAACTATAAGATAAAAGATATTTACCGACTTAAGTCAAAAGACAAGTCCCACCCAATCATTGTGGATTTTACCACGACTCTCACTAAAGAAAAAGTCATCAGTGGAGTTAAAAATTTCAATAAATTAAAGGCTAAGGAGGCGAAACTTAATACTTCTCACTTTAAACTAAATGGCCCTGTGATGCCGGTTTACGTTGGAGAATGCCTCACATACAAAGCACAAAAGCTTTTTTATCTTGCCAGGGGTTTCCAACGGAGCCATGGTTACCAGTTTTGCTGGACTGCAAATGGGATAGTGTACCTTCGAAAAAAGGTCAATGATCCGCAAATCAGAATAACTTCAGAATCTGACGTGGAAAAATTGATTTCTAACGAGTGACTAATCTTGGAAACTATCTTGTCATATTGTATTTCTGATATATTGTTTATGCATGCTTCAATTTTTTTATTAACTTTCTTTAATTATTGCCAATCTACACTAAACAAGAATCTTTACACACACTTAAACATTTTTTATGAGCTGAAGAGTATCACTTCACTAGCTTACTATTTTTATTTAACCTTTACTTCTGGTTGCCATTTGTTACTTTGTCCCATTTCCTATAGAGAATCATTTTTGGTGACTTAAATAGCTTAACAAACGACATAGATGATTGCTCTGTCTCAAAAGTATCAGTTTGTGATCTTGAAGACTGTCATGAGCTGATATCTTTTTCGCCTGACAAACGTCTGACCATACTTACGCAAAATATCCGTAGTGTTAATTGTAACCTCCCTGGACTTATATTGTTACTGGATAGGTTAAAAATGAATTGTGACATAATTGTTCTCACGGAATGTTGGTTATTAAAAACTAATGTTATTCCTAATCTATCAGGATTCCAATCGTACTCTACTTTAAAAAATTTAAAGCAAAATGATGGAGTAATTGTTTATTACAAAGAACATATTGATTTAGTGTTTGAGGAACCATTCTTTCAAGAAGGAAACTGCCTTATAACTCGATTTGGCAAGCAGTTGACGATCGTTTCTATATACCGCTCTCCCTCATACAAAAACGTTGATCCCTTTCTTGACTCATTACATGAGACTCTTTTAAAAGTAGAAGGATGCAAAAACTTGATGTTACTGGGTGACATTAATATTCCCATCAACAATTCTAAAATTGATTTAACTGGAGAGAAGTATTTGACTCTTACTGCGTCTCACGGGTTACTACCTGCCCACACAGAAATTACTCGCAGTGCGAGTGGAACATGTCTGGACCATATACTACTAAGAAGTACCTACTGCTCACATACTTTGATTCCTACTACTACTTTAACGGATCATTACCCTGTGATAGTATGTTTAGATCTTAATTTATCTCAAGCCCTTATAAACAGTACATATACTGTAACCAATGAGGAAGCCTTAACACAGGACATCCTAAAAATCGATCTAACTCCGATATTCCAGTCTAATGATCCTGAATTCTCTATCAACTACCTAACCAGCTCAATACAGGCCGCAACAAATAATAACACTGTTGTTGTCAAAATATCAAGGCGTAAAAGGATCATTAAACCTTGGGTAACTCCAGGGTTATTGAGGTGTATGAGAAATAGAGACAGACTACACTATGAATTGAAGTCCTCACCAGATAATGAAACTCTAAAGGTTACCTTTAAGCGATATCGGAATTTTTGCACTAACATTTTAAAGAAAGTCAAACATGAGTATGAGAAATCGGAGGTTGAAAAAACAAAAAACGATCCAAAAAAGCTTTGGAAAGTTCTTAAAGAGATCTCTAGCTTAAATAAAGTCCCTAGTCACCCGACCCATCTTCTGAAGGTTGGCTCCTCACCTGAAAAGTCCATGGACTATATAAATCAGTATTTTGTAAATATAGGCCGGACCTTAGCTGAAGAATGCTTGAACCTTCACAATACAGTTGATGCTGCATCCCCGCTGCTGACGGATTCCCTCAATACTAGTACTCAACTAAACTCGTTTGTGTTAGAGGAAGCGGATGAAGATGAGGTCTTTCGTCTGGTGATGAGTCTAAAGACAGAATGTTCGGTGGGCCGCGATAATGTGTCAAATAAACTTTTGAAGAAACACGTTCACTTCTTTGTCCCGCCGCTTACTTACATTTTTAATCAATGCCTTCAGACGGGTCAGTTCCCTTCCCAATTGAAAAGTTCTGAAGTCCGCCCGATTTTTAAAGGTGGTGATAAAAAGGACGTCTCTAATTATCGCCCTATCTCTATTTTACCCGCTATCTCAAAACTCCTGGAAAAGATAATTAATAATAGACTCACAAAATACCTGGAAAAAAATAAATTGCTTGCAAACAATCAGTTTGGGTTTAGAACAAATAGATCTACCGATGATGCTGTTTATTATTTAACTAAATATGTTAGTACTAACTTGGACCGAGGGCAAAAATGTTTAGCCATCTTTCTAGACCTAAAAAAAGCTTTCGATACTATTTCTATTCCCATCTTAATTACCAAGCTAGAAAAGCTTGGAGTGAGAGGAATTCAACTCCGGCTTTTCGAAAGCTATCTAACTGGGCGGACGCAGTGTGTTCGAATAGGGCGTCATGTTAGCGCTGATCTTCCAGTGTCTTTTGGCATTCCCCAGGGCAGTATTTTGGGGCCTACTCTCTTTCTTATTTACATAAACGATCTTACTAGCATCATCGTACCCAATGGCGACATCATATCTTACGCTGATGACACAGCTCTTCTTTTCTCTGCCAATACTTGGGATGAGGCCTTTAATGCTGCCCAGAATGGGTTTAATGTAGTAAACCAATGGCTCAGGCTTCATCTTTTGACCTTGAATACTGTTAAAACGAAATACCTAACTTTCAGTATACGACAATCAACACAAGCAGGGTGTAACTATAACATAGTCCCTCACCAATGTTCCCTAGACACACACTGTACCTGTAATCCAATCGAACGCGTTGTTACAATAAAATATTTAGGGATCCTCTTCGACCGTCATCTTAGTTTCAAAGACCACATACAATTACTCAGCGCTCGAGTCAGAAAACTTATTTATGTGTTTAAGAGGCTGCGTCATGTGGTTGATCCTATGGTATTGAAACAAATCTATTTTGCCTTGTGTCAGTCAGTTTTAACGTATTGCATTTCGTCATGGGGAGGAGCTCCCAAAACAATCATTAAACCTACTGAGATTGCTCAACGCGCAATACTAAAGATTTGCACTTACAAGCCTCGACTGTTTTCTACGACGTTGCTTTATAAATATTGTGAAGTGCTTACGGTTAGACAGCTCTATATACTGACAGTAATTCTAAAGCAACATCGAAACATGGCATATGACCCCAACTACAAACATAGGCGTAGGAAACAAATAGTTTGCACTCGTGAACATAAACCTGCAACTTCCTTTATCAGAAGATTCTTTGTATTTTTGGGTCCCTATGTCTATAATAAAATCAACTACATTCTAGACGTTTACCCTCTCACTAGGGATCGTTGTAAAGACAGAGTGAAGAAGTACTTGCTGACTTTAACATATGATGACACTGAAAAATTGTTAATTGTACCAGAGTAAATAGGCTCCTTTGGGCAACTTTTCAGATATTTTATTTTATTTTTTTATTGCTCTTCATTTTCATATTACTTAAACACACATAGCTGAGTACACTCAACTTTTCACACCAAACATGCACACACACTCACTCGTAACACTCACCACCGTGTACACATTCATGCACCCTTCTCCATACATAAACACCAACTCACTTACCTTTCCTTGTATTTGTTTTAACTAAGTTTGAGCTTCATTCGCTGTATTTTGTTTTTTGTAAAATTGTTCTAACAAAGATTCTTAGTTTTTAGCTTAGTTTACTTTATTTTGTTGTATTTTGCTTTTCCTTTTATCGACATAAAGCTGTTCGCGATAGCTTAATTTCTTATATTATCTTGCTGAGAGGTTTGGCGCTGCACGCCGAGATATAGGTTTTACCTAGTTCGGTTGCAGATGCTCCTATTATGTACCGTATGTTTTACCTTTAGAGTTACTATGTTTTATGTCGTTTTTTAGTTTGTATTTTTATTCGTGAATAAATTTATTATTATTATTATTATTAAACAGACAATAAATATGAAATGACAATCCATACTAATATTATAAATCCGAAAGTAACTCTGTCTGTCTGTCTGTCTGTCTGTTACGCTTTCCCGCTTAAACCTCTCAACCGATTTTGATGATATTTGGCACAGACAATCTTTAGACCCTGAGAAAGAACATAGGCTACCTTTTATCCCGGAAAAATTTGATGTTCCCGAGGGAAATCTAAAAAGCGCGATATAACCGAACTCCACGCGGGCGAAGCCGCGGGCGGAAAGCTAGTAATAATATAACATGAAGATGACGAAACACACACATCACACACACAACATACACACACACACATGACACATAAGATGACATGAAGATGATGTATGTGAATAATATGACATATGGACAGAATGTAACTACATAACAATTTCATTTGATAATAATTTTATTTCTCACTTGCACATGCTTTTTAGTCGGGTTTCAGTTTTTTTTCTTATAACCAGGTGAGGTGTTCCAAAGACTCAGAAGAGGGTCAGTATTCGGGGCATTATAACTTTAGTCTTGAGACATTATCATTACATTATACCCGCTCAGCTACCTACCACAACAAACAGTTGGGAGACTTATCACTCTGCCCTACGTAAGCGGCTTAGCACGAAATGCTAATCAGGCAGGATTGAAGCGGGCCATGCCCGGCCGGCTCAGGCTATGCTCTCAGTCCGGTAATTACTACTAGTCCGGTCTGTAGAGTTAATTAATCAGTGTACGGACAACTCTGGGTAATTAAAAGAGTGAATTACGATCGCGAATGTGCAGCGTTTGATTAACAGTGTTACGTAAGCTTGGAGCAGTTGAAAATGGCGTATAGTTATCTGGTTGTTCGATTATGACGCTTTTGGGTGTAATTCTAAAATCTACTTGAATTTTGATGAAATGATAGTTTAGCGGGAAGTTCGTCGTGTCATACATGACGCAGAATTGTAAAGTGGAAAGGCTTAGAGTTCGCAGGTCAAACGTCTAACGATCAAAAGTACCTATGTGTACTATGCTGTTAATAACGCATATTATGCCCAAGATTTAACTAGGACCAAATATGGTTACTATATGTAGGTGCTTATTGTGCAAATACACTATCCTGTTAGTTGCAGCCGTAAAGCACACCTTCCTGCTAATTTCTTAGATCGGATTTTACACTTGATTTTCCTTATTTTTATTTTACCTGAAGGCCAAATAATCCATACTAATATTATAAATGCGAAAGTAACTCTGTCTGTCTGTCTGTCTGTTACGCTTTCCCACTTAAACCTCTCAACCGATTTTGATGAAATTTGGCACAGACAATCTTTAGACCCTGAAAAAAAACATAGGCTACCTTTTATCCCGGAAAAATTTGATGTTCCCGAGGGAAATCTAAAAAGCGCGATATAACCGAACTCCACGCGGGCGAAGCCGGCGGAAAGCTAGTAATCCATACTAATATTATAAATGCGAAAGTATCTCTATCTGTCTGTCTGTCTGTCCGGCTTTCACGCCAAAACTACTGAACCGATTTTGATGAAATTTGGCACAGACAATCTTTAGACCCTGATACCTTTCTCAGGGTCTAAAGATTGTCTGTGCCAAATTTCATAAAAAAATTTCCGGGATAAAAGGTAGCCTATGTCCTTACATAGGCTACCTTTTATCCCGGAAAAATTTGATGTTCCCGAGGGAAATCTAAAAAGCGCGATATAACCGAACTCCACGCGGGCGAAGCCGCGGGCGGAAAGCTAGTAATTATTATAAATGCGAAAGTAACTCTGTCTGTCTGTCTGTTACGCTTTTCCGCTTAAACCTCTCAACCGATTTTAATTAAATTTGGCACAGACAATCTTTAGACCCTGAGAAAGGACATAGGCTACAAATCTAAAAAGCGCGATATAACCGAATTCCACCCGAGCGAAGTCGCGGGCGGAAAGCTAGTACTTATAATATAAAAAATCAAATATTTGTCCACAGTCTTATCTCGGCGACAAGGACAAAAACAATGCAACAAACTTAGAATGATAACACACAAGAGGCCAAATCTTCAATCCATCTTGGTGTTATTAATCAAAGGCGATAAACAGATGTCAAAAATTTACAGAATATGAAGTGGTTTTAACAGATTGAAACTGAGATTATACCATAGTTTAAAGGAACTGTTTGGCGGGGTTATTGCGTAACAAATAATCAGTAGCAATGGCTTTAATTTTGACAATTCAACGACATTTGTTAAGTATGTCATTTGCGTTGTTCAGCATATTTTTTTTTGCGAATATTAAAGCAATCGATTACCAATATCCTTCAAAATTATTAAGATTGAGATTAATAGCACCATCAAAGACCCACCAAAGACCACCATCCCATCGCATCAATCCATCACTCATCTTCATCATCGCTTTACCATCAAATATTGCATCACTGCTTACCATCAGGCAGGATTGCAGTCAAGCGCTAGTTTATAATTATTAAAAAAAACGCGATTAGGGTGCTGCTGCATCGTAATAACTTAGGTATACGCTGGCCTTTATTGTAGAAGGCATCATTAAGTGCCGCCATTTTGAATACCTACATTAATATGTAGGTATTCAAAATGGTCGCATTTGACTGGATTAATTTAGGTAATTGTTAATAAAAAATTACAAAAGCAAACATAATTAAAACCAAAGTAAAATTAAAAAAAACAACTGTAGCTACACAATTAAAACTCATTTTATAAACTGAATTAGAACCTTAACTGAGACTGAAAGTATTTGAATAATCTTGCCTATTTGTTTATCTTAATTTAGATTATTCGCTTACTTAGACCTCAATGAAAAGGTGACTAGCTTTAGTGATGCAACGGATCTCTTTTTCTGTTTCCGCAAGTGCGGAAGTTCTGCACGATTTTCAACATCCGTTTCTGCTTCTGTTTCCGCAACTTGCAACTAGTCTAGTGGTATGCGTCAATTCATCGTGTTCCGGCATGGTGTCTAGTGAAGCCGTACGGAGGACGGGTCTGAACAGTTGTGTTGCGATGGGTACGATGCGCCAAATGTTGTCGTGTCGGGAGTTTGGTCGTGGAGAGTCTCCAGATCAATCTCCCTCTAACGCAGCATCGTTTGGTCGTGTTGGTCTTGGGTTTAACATTACATCACCCCGCTCAAGTGCCGTCATCCTTCCTATTCCTTAGTTTTTTAAGTGAATAGGCTTAATAAACTAGTGCGCTTTACCATCAACGATTGCATCACTGCTTACCATCAGGCGGGATTGCAGTCAAGCACTAGTTTATAATTATTAAAAAAAAACAGTCAGCATAATACAATATCACAGATAACTGACAATATTATTTTATTGTGGAACTGAAGTATCATGTTATGGTGCCAGCTTATAGGTAGGTACGGATAGCATAACAAGTCTTTCTTGTGTTACTTTTTTTTGTTACTTTTCGGGTTTGAAAAGAGATGACTGCAATTTATTTTTTATGGTAGTCTTGATTGGTACTTGTATTTTTATAATCTAGAAATTAATATTCAAGACTGTTTAAAATCAGTCTCTCTGTCCAAACATAAATGCACTCGACATACAATAATGAAGACAAATTATTCTTAATTCGATCATAAGGCTAGTTCTCGTTTTCACGATTCCGTACCCAAAGTACAAAACGCGGCCCTATTGGCTATTAGATACTACTCTACTATGTGTCTGTCTATCACCAGACTGTATCTCATGAACCGTGTTAACTAGAAAATAGAATTTTGCTCAAATGAAAACTTTCTTGATTGACAGCCTCCGTGGCGTAGCGGTAGCGGACGCGGCCGCTGCGCAAGGTGGCGCGGGTTCGATCCCCGCACAGTGCAAATGTTTGTGAATATTTACACTGGTCTGGTCGTGCCTCGGAAAGCACGTTAAGCCGTTGGTCCCGGTTGCAATACAACCATCTAGTGGCAGTCGTTACGGGTTGTTGGAGCCCTCAAAAGTCCAACAATTGGTCTAACTGTAATGCTTCGATGTCACCTTCGGGTTGTGGAGGTCAGACGGCAGTCGCTTCACGGAATATGTCGAAGTTTAGCCATATCAGCAGTTGGACTGGTAAAGCGGACCCCAGACTCCAAAGCTGAAAAGGCTTCGGATGCGACTGGGGTTAACGCTGGGATGATGATGATGAAAACTTTCTGTTTTAACACCAAATAAGTACTAAAACCAGAAGTGTTTATTTTTTATTTTGTATCCTCCTTCGGTAGATACGGATGTGGTACAAAAACAATGCGCGAGTTCAACTCACACGAGTGTGAGTGAGTTTAGGTTGAAAAACGCACCTTCTGTCTTACATAATAGGATGCAAACATTTTAAAGTGTCGGGTCATTTCCAAATCACAAGCACTCAAAGTCGGAGGCAATGTTGTATTGTATATGTAAAGTAATATAAACGATGCAACTTTGGAAAACAGGCAAAATTGTAGCAGGAACCACAAACTCCCAATACAAAAATACCGTTGACTGTAGGGTTGTGCCAAAATACAGATTATTTTTTTAATAGGTATTTACCTACTATTTTCTAATATTTTATATTTTTAATAGGTATTTTATATTTACTATTTTCCAAAAATAAAGCAAACCGCTCCTTAATAGCGGTTTGCTTTATTTATAAAACTTTAAACTTTAATAATTAACTAAACTGTAACACAATAGACAGAGACTGTAATAATAATGGCGCGAAAAAAGCAAGTCGATACAGGACGCAGTTCCCGATCGGAGGTCAGTGAACCAATATTTTAAAGGATGTTCTATTCCGTTTGCAATTTAATGCGATTTAGGTTGTTTGAAATTTTCATTTTTTTATTTTTGTTGCTAGGTTTTTTTTTCTATGGTTTAGGATTATTCCTATGAACTAGCATGGTTCGGGTTTTCATTTATTGTCTTATTATCAGCACCACTCTGTATATCAAATTATGATGCTTACAGTCCAATTTAATAATAGATACTATATTGATTAAGTCTTCTTGTCTTTAAAAGCTGCTGCAATGCCTAAAATTTCACCTGAGTAATCAGCACTAGGCAACTAGGTACGAACTCTTTGTTTTCTTCTGCTTCTCTTTAATTAAAAGAATTACCATTTTTTCATGTGATAAACTGCAACAAAATTAAGAAATATTTACATACCATTGATATAATATTAAACTAAGGTAGATAAGTCACTAGCGCATTGAACTTGAAGCGTAAAAAAGATGGTAATTCCAATCTCTTGCCTTAGTCACTCTCGATACACTCGTTCCGTACGCGCGTGGCTAAGAATACTAGTAGGTACTAATGTGTCTAGTGACACATTACCACGACTGCAATCCCTAAAGTGTTAGGTTATGCTGTCGGCCGTGACTACTTTCTAAGTAGGGTGAGATGTCCAACAGTGAACCAGTGGTACACATTGAGCCACCCTTCTTACTTTGTACACGCTACGTTTTCGAACCGTGCTTGGACACGAATATACTCAGTTTTTACTGCCCCGCCTGCTGGTCAGTCGGGAACTAGCTAGCGTCAAAGACGTCCCCGTGGCGGATCGCAATACGATTTTCGGCGATAAAACGCAATAAAACGTAAGTATTACCTTTTCGTATTACTTCTGTTATGTGTATTTATATTATGTGACATTTATTATACCTAATATAGCGTTTATTTGGCTATCGTATACAACTGAAATTATTACAGTAACTCTTTTCATTTGTTTTTAAAATCACCTTAAACGTTGAATGGTGGATGTAGTACACAGTGCACCACAAACATAATTGGAACAGTGAGCCGGTTAATTTTATACTGTTTTTGTTTCAGAATAGGGCGAATCAAAGCAGCGCTTGGGAAAATTGGAGGTCACAGAAAAGAACACATGTTGCAAGCCATGTTTCTAGTTAAAAATGGACGTTTCGTATTTAAAATTAAAAAACATTGTCAAAAACATTTATTTGATTACTTACAAGGCGTTTTATTGCTTCACCTTTAGTGTTGTAGCATAAATAGTCATAACTTGCTGTAAAATAAATAGGAAGCTTCACTGTATACATATTGGTTCACTGTTGACCTGGCCCCGGTTCAGAGTGTCCCACGTGGTGGACTCAGTGAGCCATTTGCCATCTTTAAAAAAAACTTAAATATATTCTACCTTATTACGTTTGGTTCTAAAATTAAAATGCAAAATTATAGCCAGATACACACATCAAAAGTGTCTAGGGATCAAGCATTTTTATGCGGATTTCTTGAGATTGAGATGTGGCTTTGTAATAAATTTATGATTTTATAAATTTATATGGATCCTTTTTGGTGCATTTCATAATTTGAATCAGGAACTGTGAATCAAATTCGAGTAAAAGATGAAAATCAGCTGTCAATATTTTCCCTATAAAAACATACAACGCATTGAAGACATTATTAGTGCTACTGTTTCCCTACTACTGATTAAAACCAACGTTATTATGGAGCGGCGACGTCATTTAAGCAGGGAAGAAATGCTCAGAGCCGTGGGAATGATAGAAGCTGGTTCCCGGCAACGTACTGTGGCTTTAGCTCTGAATACAAGTCAGAGTGTTATCAGTCGACTTTGGACACGTTACCGAAGCACTGGTACCGTGGCTGAGCGCCATGGAGGACGGTATCGCTGCACCACACGGAGACAAGACCGATACATTCAAATCTTATCTCGAAGAGCTCCAACAATAACCGCCATGATGTTAGCCGTGAGGCTTCATCACTCTTCAAGGAACTTAATTAGCAACCAAACAGTCAGAAACCGCTTGCATGAAGTGAACCTTCATTCCCGAAGACCGCTACGGGTACCACCTATAGCAATGCACAATCGTAGGATTCGATATCAATGGGCTCTTGAACACAGAAATTGGGCAGAAGAACAATGGCGTTTCGTGTGCTTTTCTGATGAGTCTCGTTTTGGTATGAGACCGGATACAAGACGTATACGACACTGGAGAACCCCTGGACGCCAACAGCGATTAAAATCCTGCCAGGAAGTCCATCCTTATAGTGGTGGAACCATCATGGTATGGGCGGGTATTTGGATCGGCGGAAGAACTGAGTTGATTTGGATCAGAGGCAACCTCAACGCTCAAATTTATGCTGAAACGATTGTATCAGACGTCATCGTTCCTCTACAAGTGCAAATCGGTCCCTTATTTCAGTTAATGCATGATAATGCACGACCGCACACCGCAAGAGTTGTAAGACAGACTCTCGCCGCAGCTAACATCAATGTCCTGCCCTGGCCTGCTCAGTCGCCAGACTTGAACCCGATTGAGCATGCATGGGATATGCTACAGAGAAGAGCTCTGCCGAATATGGAGGGTATCCAGTCGCAAGAAGACCTTTTTTTGTTGTTGCAACGAACATGGGCGGCCATTCCACAGCGTGATTTGGATGAACTCATTTTGAGTATGCCAAACCGATGTTCTTGTGTTGTTAGTGTTCGCGGTAGAAACACGGATTATTAATTGTTTAAGTTACCCAATAAAATTTTAGAGAAAACTGTTATTTCAGTCTTTTTTTCGAACTTTTGTGTTAGTGGTTCAAATGTCAAATATCCCTTTATTAGGAAAATGGCAAATTTCTTTATTAATGCAAAGGTGACTTGGTTTATCGTTACTGTGACAAACGAAAACACTTTATTTGATGAATCCTTAAAGAAAATTTTAATTAATATCAATCAGGAGAAAAGTTATTGCAAAAATATATGTTGATCCCTAGACACTTTTGATGTGTGTATATAGGCAGTCCAATAGTAAAGAAAAATCTTCATTATCTTTAGAACCAGCTGAGCTATGAATCTGCAACTTTTTCATGGTTCACTGTTGGACACCTCACCCTACCTGCTCGTATTTATAAAATTAACAACACTGCGTACATTGTCGTCTTTCAGAGAGGTATGTATATTTTCACGACCTACATACCTAGCTATTGATTGCGCTCTCATATAAAGCCAAGTAAAGGACAGCCTCCGCAGCATAGCGGTAGCGAACGCCCTCTGCGCAAGGAGGCGCGGGTTCGATCCCCGCACAGTGCAAACATTTGTGTGCATGAATATGAATATTTGCACTGGTCTGGTCGTGCCTCGGAAAGCACGTTAAGCCGTTGGTCCCGGTTGCGATGCGAACATTTAATGGCAGTCGTTACGGGTTGTTAGAGCCTTCAAAAGTTCACAAATTAGTCTAATTGCTATACTTCAATATCGTCTTCGGGTTGTAGAGGTCAGACAGCAGCCGCTTCACGGAAAATATCGAAGTTTAGCCAAAATCAGCAGTTAGACTGGTAAAGCGGACCCCAGACTCCAAAACTGAAAAAACTTCGGTTGCGACTGGGATTAACGCTGAGATGATGGTGATGATAAAGCCAACTAAAGATCTTACGAATCTTAGGGTTTTGTGTTTCTTAAATATAAAATTAGCTTTTCACTTTTATAGTAGGTATGTACCTACAATATAAAGCAGATGGTTCAATTCTAATTGCATGTTCTGTTGGACAAGTTACAAGTTGAGTGGTCGTAATAATTCTTGCTCAAAACATTTTAAGAGGCGCTTCGCCACCCGCTATGACTTCTGCAATCAAACTTTTAGTTGCTCCATAATTTCCAACCGTTAAGTTAGTAACAACTTCCAAAACACTTTAAAAGGCTTCAACTTTTAATTAATAGAACTCATGCAATTCACGGAACCATTAAGAATAATGAATTAGCTTCTCTTTGAGGATATAAAAAAACTGAAGTTATTAATTACTTACCAGAAAAGTTTACGAATACATAAATATAAACTGAAATGTAGGGAACGGGATTGACAAGCACCAAAGGTTGCCTCTGTCGTAGTCGAGCGAGTAAACAGTGAACCGACTGTTGGGAAATTAGTAGGAAATTAAATTTCACGACTCCTGCCTCGCCGCGACACTTGGCAGCGCTCGACGAAAAAACATTGACACGGCGGCGATGGCCTAACGCTGCGCATTGCTACTTCTGGCATTCTTAACATATTATGACAAAATATTATTTTCAAATGTGATAATAAATGTTTACTGTTCTTAACGTTCGAAATTTAAAAAAAGAAAACTCGACGGTAACTTTTTCATTGGTTAATATTTTTTTGCACTAATAACACTAAGGTAATCCTACCTTCCCAGCAATCCTGGGACATTTGACAGTAAAATGTCCCAGAATTTCTGGGTAATTGTTTACAAGTGAAGAGGTTACCGTCGAATTTTCTTTTTAAAATATCGAACGCTGAGAACAGTAAACATTTTTTTATCACATTAAACAAAATAATGGATAAAAGTTAATATTTCCTAACTCATCGGATCACTTCATGTACAATGATAAGGACTGCCTACGACTACACAAATACATAAGTAACATGATATTTGTCGAGATGGCTACAAACGTTCAGACTCTGCTGATTGCAGCGCATATAACAAGCTGTCGTCAGCACACTACTTATCTAAATTAAATCTCTTCTTGGTCCTGACGGGAAACTGTTTCCTTGCCGCACTTTACTTCACAACTCCGCAAATATTCCTGAGACTCCTTTATGTCATAATAGGAAATGTTTTTGTGAGCAATTTTGTGGGTTGCTAATTGAGAACTTGGGAAGGAAGTCGTTAATTCAATGAAATGTTCTTTCAACATGTAGGCAGTCCAAATTATACTTACCTCCCGGTTATAAGCATACGAATGTAGGTATAAGACATTCACATCACGGCAATAGGCACCGTTAAAATATAACGATGTAGGTATAGTCCTTATATAGAAGTCTTACGATAGAAAATTATCACGGGACGGCAATTAGTTAAACATTATTAAGTATTATTAGATATTCCGCACCCCTTCCTACAACCCTCTTTTTTTTTTTGTTTGGGATGAGAAATCATAAAATGACCTCTCTCATTCTGAGCCGAGCGGAAGGGCATGTCAGACTTTTACTGACTAAAACCCACCAGTGTTTCTTCACTTGCCTGTAGGCCGTAGCCACGGTTTCTTTTTTAAACAACCCGAAACCCTGACACAGGAGGCATCGGTCTTCGTGGACCCCATCACGATGTGCTGTCATCTCTTTGAGGCGCGCGTGAAACAACGCGCTGTCGACTCGGGCTTGATCCATACCAGGCGGCAAGCTGCCCAATACTCACCGCTTGCAAGCCCGTGCCTACGGTGGCCGGGAGCTTGATGTTGTCTCCCGACCATGGCGTCTCCTGCGGCGGCTAGAGACTTGAGGGCGCTGGAATTCCCGCTCCCTCATGCGCTTTGCCTCCTCCTTTGCTAGCTCACTGCTTCGCAGGAGGTGACGGCCTGCCATGCACTCTCACGTCACAAGCCGGGCAGACCTCCACCGTATGCTCCACCGTGTCCTCTGGGCGATCAGTGATAAAGTGGTGATACTCTGGCGTTTCCTCCCGCCTTATACGGAACATGAACCTCCCGAAAAAGCCGTATCCGGTGAGGACCTGCGTCAGGCGGAAGGTGAGGGCGCCGCGGCGCCCCCGATGGCGCGCCGTGGCGCCTCTCTACCCACTCCTCAAAGAGGGGACTTAACGCTTTTTATTGTGGCGGCATGTCATTGTCAACCCGGCGCCGATGTCCTACACTACAACCCTCCTGCCTCAGATAACTTTCTCCTTTTATGATGTTGCATTTAATGAATGTGCCTGTAAGGCACATTCATTAACTTAACTTAATGTTTAGGTACCAAATAAATAATCAAATATTCCCGTATCGAGTACATTTCTATGGCTAGACTTCTATCGTAAGAAGGACTCTAGGTACCAGTCGATGCGATAATTAATGAAAAGTTAAGAACCAAAGCACAGGTCCGTTCGTGTGTGGAGTACTGCAGCCACATTTGGGCTGGTGCTGCTAAGTGTCACCTGGCCACTTTGGATTCAGTGCAGAGGCGGGCGAAGAGGCTGATTGGTGACCCTGATTTAACTCGAGACGATCTCCAAAGCCTAGAGCACAGGCGTAGAGTAGCCAGCCTTACGGTTTTCTATAGGATGCATTTTGGGGAGTGTGCGAGGGAATTGCATGATTTAATTCCCCATCTCCGTTCCACCATTGGACGACCCGTCGTACGGCGAGTTTCCACCCTTACGTTGTTAACACATAATTTTTTATTGTTAGTAATTTGTTTTTCTACATTCGATCCAGCCGTCCCTTGCTGTCCTCTCTAGCGACACTCTAAGCCGAGGTTCGTACCCCACAGGGGGTGCCCTTAGTGCGTAGTCGCCCAATTTTAATTTAGTTTTAAGTGCCCCTGGCTGGAGGCTTTAATTTTAATTAAGGCATCCACAGGAAAGTCCGGTTAAGTAGTTACGGCTTCTAATGGCCACCTACGAGATGCCATATCAAAAAAAAAATGTAAGTAATTTGAGTGTCTTCAAGCTTAGAGTGAATAGGCTTTTAATAAACTAGTGCGCTTTACCATCAACGATTGCGTCACTGCTTACCATCAGGCGGGATTGCGGTCAAGCGCTAGTTTATAATTTAATAATAAAAAAAACCACTACAAAATCTTAGGAACAAAACCTAAAGCGTAATGTTAAGTTTGTTTTGGTATAAAATTGGTTGGTGGTTATGTAACATTATTGAGCACTAGCTGCTAGATAATAAAAACTAGAATACTAGCTGCGGCCAGCGCCCAGCGGTTTCGTTAAACGATCCTGTGGGAATATCGGGATAACAAGTAACCTATTATTTCTGAAAAAAATCCGTTGAGTAGTTTTCGCATGAAAGAGTACATCCTGTAATGTTATGTACATATTCAGATATACTTACACTTATTATTTATACTCATATTCATACTTATATATGTATCATTCATTTCCACGGTCCATAATATGCATTCCATTATTATGAGGCTCTGTTTTGTTCATATTCCACTACACCAGGACTCATTTTTCTGTTCACAGACACAGTCCTCAATTTTAAGCCTAAGTTTCGGCGACTTAGTGACCCCTTAGCGTAGGAAGCCGTACCTATGCAGGACTGTATCACTTTTTCCTATCAAACACTGCACTTTTTAATTTAATACCATTTATATTTACATTGTTACAGAACATTTTCATTATTTTGACATTTTTTGACAACATTGTTGATGATGTATCTATGACAACCTTCTCATCAAAATTCTTGTTGGTCTGCTATTTTTATTTCATAATTGTTATTCGAACTCTTTTATGGTAAAATTATTTACCGTTCCTCGTCCATATTTTCGAATATTTTAAATTTCGACCTCCAACCGTTCTGCGAGGTTTCTTTAGGAATCATCGCAGAGCAGTGGTCAGTCGAGCTCTGGCTTCCAAACAAGCCTCTTAAAAGTTAGGTCTCCAGTAAACGCTGCCTCGAGAGCCCTTCTAGGGTGTTTCCTGCTGTGCCAGTCTCTATATAACTGGTGCGCCTGGAGCTGCCTGGCCCTTTGCCGCCGGAGCCCTCGACTGCTGCCGGCCTTGTGACGCCGGGGCAGTCCCTCTTCTGTAGCTGCCGCCGGTCTACCAGGGCCGTTCTTCTGTAGCTGCCGCCGGTCTACCAGGGCCGTTCTTCTGTAGCTGACGCCGGTCCACCAGGCCGCCGCTCCTCCGTAGCTGCCGCCGGTCCACCAGGGCCGCTCCTCTGCAGCTGCCGCCGGTCCACCAGGGCCGCTCCTCTGCAGCTGCCGCCGGTCCACCAGGGCCGCTCGTCCGCTGCCGCCGGTCCACCAGGGCCGCTGACGCCGGTCCACCAGGGCCGCTCGTCCGTTGCTGTCGCCGGTCCACCAGGGCCGCTCGTCCGTTGCTGTCGCCGGTCCACCAGGGCCGCTCGTCCGTTGCTGTCGCCGGTCCACCAGGGCCGCTCGTCCGTTGCTGTCGCCGGTCCACCAGGGCCGCTCGTCTGTTGCTGTCGCCGGTCCGCCAGGGCCGCTCGTCTGTTGCTGTCGCCGGTCCGCCAGGGCCGCTCGTCTGTTGCTGTCGCCGGTCCGCCAACTGCCGCCGGTCCACCAGGGGCCGCCCTTCACCATCACCCATCAATCATTCATCTACATTATTCATTTTTATACTTCCATCTTGTCTTTTCTGTATACTTAATAAATACTGTCTCCCTCTAAAGTCTTTTCTTGTCGTTACACGACAGTTTGGCGCCCAACTAAAATTTCCTGCACCCCCTTAATTTCCTAAATTCAAAAGAAACACTTCGTCTAGTGTCGTACATTCTCAGCTCTTTGGTTAAATATTTTGGCTATTCTATCCCTTTCATTTTCTCTTAACACACACATAACTCATTCACTCATATATACTTACAACACCTAACTTAATTTTCTTTTTTTTCCCTAACAGGAAAACAAGGTATACTTTTACATACTTAACTATCTTTTTCTAACTTACACTTAAATATGTCTCGTCCAATCAAATTTGAACTCTTAAATAAAAACGAGCTTGAATATGAGGTTACAATTAGACTGGAGGAACCAGCAAAAACTCTTATGTTATTAAAGAAGCAGATACTTCTGCTAGCTCCCACTACACCATCGGAAGATATTTTAACTTCGAAACTTTCGATTCTTTGAAAAACGATTCTTATTAATGTCAATTACTTTATCTACTAATTATTTATGTAAATATTACTTCATTCTTTTGTTTACAGCTGCACATTCTATATTATATATTAACATCACTCACTACACAAACATTACATTTGCTCGACCCTACTCTTCAGTCTCACTCTTCTACCCTACGGAGCGGATTGCAACTCATTAAATAAGCCTATGCAGGAGCGGTTGGTTACTCCTAAAATAAGCCTAAACCAAATTCTCTCTTTCGCTCTTCTAGGAGCTTAAATTTCTACTTACATTATCTAATGTTTCCTTTTTTTCCTTCCAGTCTGGAGCGGCTGACAACTCCAAAAATAAGCCTTGTCGTCATTCTAAAACACACTTCTATGAGTGGCAGTCATCAACTGTGAACTCCACCCATACCTGTATGAAGAGGATTGCTTGAAAGAGATAGGTGGTATGAATGGGTGAATGGAGATGGATGAGTGTGTGAAGTGTTGTTTTACAGTCCCTACTTGAAATCTTATTAGAAAATTTTCTACAGTTGAAAATTTTTCCAGGGTCGGGGGGAAAATGTAATGTTATGTACATATTCAGATATACTTACACTTATTATTTATACTCATATTCATACTTATATATGTATCATTCATTTCCACGGTCCATAATATGCATTCCATTATTATGAGGCTCTGTTTTGATCATATTCCACTACACCAGGACTCATTTTTCTGTTCACAGACACAGTCCTCAATTTTAAGCCTAAGTTTCGGCGACTTAGTGACCCCTTAGCGTAGGAAGCCGTACCTATGCAGGACTGTATCACTTTTTCCTATCAAACACTGCACTTTTTAATTTAATACCATTTATATTTACATTGTTACAGAACATTTTCATTATTTTGACATTTTTTTGACAACATTGTTGATGATGTATCTATGACAACCTTCTCATCAAAATTCTTGTTGGTCTGCTATTTTTATTTCATAATTGTTATTCGAATTCTTTTATGGTAAAATTATTTACCGTTCCTCGTCCATATTTTCGAATATTTTAAATTTCGACCTCCAACCGTTCTGCGAGGTTTATTTAGGAATCATCGCAGAGCAGTGGTCAGTCGAGCTCTGGCTTCCAAACAAGCCTCTTAAAAGTTAGGTCTCCAGTAAACGCTGCCTCGAGAGCCCTTCTAGGGTGTTTCCTGCTGTGCCAGTCTCTATATAACTGGTGCGCCTGGAGCTGCCTGGCCCTTTGCCGCCGGAGCCCTCGACTGCTGCCGGCCGTGACGCCGGGGCAGTCCCTCTTCTGTAGCTGCCCGCCGGTCTACCAGGGCCGTTCTTCTGTAGCTGCCGCCGGTCTACCAGGGCCGTTCTTCTGTAGCTGACGCCGGTCCACCAGGGCCGCTCCTCCGTAGCTGCCGCCGGTCCACCAGGGCCGCTCCTCTGCAGCTGCCGCCGGTCCACCAGGGCCGCTCCTCTGCAGCTGCCGCCGGTCCACCAGGGCCGCTCCTGCCGCCGGTCCACCAGGGCCGCTCTCCGTTGCTGTCGCCGGTCCACCAGGGCCGCTCGTCCGTTGCTGTCGCCGGTCCACCAGGGCCGCTCGTCCGTTGCTGTCGCCGGTCCACCAGGGCCGCTCGTCCGTTGCTGTCGCCGGTCCACCAGGGCCGCTCGTCCGTTGCTGTCGCCGGTCCACCAGGGCCGCTCGTCCGTTGCTGTCGCCGGTCCACCAGGGCCGCTCGTCTGTTGCTGTCGCCGGTCCGCCAGGGCCGCTCGTCTGTTGCTGTCGCCGGTCCGCCAGGGCCGCTTCTCCGTAACTGCCGCCGGTCCACCAGGGGCCGCCCTTCACCATCACCCATCAATCATTCATCTACATTATTCATTTTTATACTTCCATCTTGTCTTTTCTGTATACTTAATAAATACTGTCTCCCTCTAAAGTCTTTTCTTGTCGTTACACGACAATCCATCTACACATACCTACATACATCCTCATAAACATTCGCATTTATAAATTAGTTGAGATAGGATTAGTAGGATAGGATTGTAGGATAACAGGGCCTGTAGCCAATGTAACATCGCTTCATAGCGAAGCGAAATCGAACACCAAACCAACCAATGGCGGGAACGATTGACCACGCGACGCGACAAATCACGTGGTCAATCGTTCCCGCCATTAGTTGGTTTGGTATTCGATTTCGTTTCGCTACGCAGCGATGTTACATTGGCTAGGGCCGTAGGAGAGCTAATCAGTTGTGACTACTTAGTCTACTTAGATACTTAAACCACGAAAACTCGTTACGAAAACAGACGAAATCCTACGATATAAAACAAATTTACATTAGGAATACCATTGATATTAAGCATATGTACTTACATAAGTACCTTACGTATCTGGTTCAGGGTACAGTGCAGCGCTTGCAGTCGCGTTTGCGGAGCGCATGACGATATCCATGAACCTCATCGCGGCTCAATTTACAGTGATTGATAAGGGTATCAATCACACATTTATAATGAATCGGCAATCTCATACTATACATATGGATACTAGGTACATGAGAAACTACTGACTCAAATAGTTAGCTTTAGGGGTATTTGGGGATCTCCATCCCCCCAATACCCCAAAAGCTAACTACTTATTTGTTGGGATGTGACCTTGTGCTTGTCGTGGTGGCCTAGTGGTTAAAGCACCAGCCTCTCAAGTATGAGTGCGCGGGTTCGATTCCAGGTCAGGCAAGTACCAATACAACTTTTCTAAAGTTATATGTACTTTCTAAGTATATCTTGGACACCAATGACTGAAGGTGAAGGAAAACATCTTGAGAAAACCTGGACTTTAAAGTCTGAAATCGCCAACCCGCATTGAGCAAGCGTGGTGATTACGCTCAATCCTTCTCTGTATGAGAGGAGACCTGTGCCCAGCAGTGGGCCGATAAAAAGGTTGATGATGATGATGATGATGACCTTGTGCTGCCTTTGTTGCGTAGGTAAGAGACATACAGTTCTATTGACGCTTTGCATTAATAAGCTTGTATCGTTCATTAGGCGACCTTTTGCATATATTACTCGCAAAATTGCCAACATCTTGATATTGATGTGGGCATCCTTCCTGTACTGACAGACAGCCTCCGTGGCGTAGCGGTAGCGGACGCGGCCGCTGCGCAAGGTGGCGCGGGTTCGATCCCCGCACAGTGCAAGTATTTGTATGTATGAATATGAATATTTGCACTGGTCTGGTCGTGCCTCGGAAAACACGTTAAGCCGTTGGTCCCGGTTGCCATACGAACATCTAGTGGCAGTCGTTACGGGTTGTTGGAGCCCTCAAAAGTCCAACAATTGGTCTAACTGCAATATTTCGGTGTCGCCTTTGGGTTGTGGAGGTCAGACGGCAGTCGCTTCACGGAAAATGTCGAAGTTAGCCATATCAGCAGTTGGACTGGTAAAGCGGACCCCAGACTCCAAAGCTGAAAAGGCTTCGGATGCGTCTGGGATTAACGCTGGGATGTTTTTTTTTTTTTAATAATTATAAACTAGTGCTTGACTGCAATCCCGCCTGATGGTAAGCAGTGATGCAATCGTTGATGGTAAAGCGCACTAGCTTATTAAGCCTATTCACTCAAAAAAACTGAGTGAATAGGAAGGAAGACGGCAGTTGAGCGAGGGGATGCAATGTTTAACCCAACAACACGACCAACGATGCTGCGCCAGAGGATGATCTGGAGACCCTCCACGACCAAACTCCAGACACAACAACATTAGGCACATCGTACCCGGTCACATCGCAACCCGGCAACCCCGGCAGGACTTTGTCTGGTGGGTGGTAACTTATGCCGGCGGCTGATGTTGTTGCCTACCACCGGGAAAATTATCCTTCGGGATGGGGATGATGATCCTTCCTGTAGTGACCAACTGCCAAATAAGGGTTCATTGTTGAGCTGCGTACCTCAACTTACCTTGACAGTCTGCAGTAAGGAAATAACTGCACAGTGCACCCCACACTATAGGTACAGTTGAAAGTTATGTTGTGATTGTGACTAAATCCACCAGTGCAGGTTCGAAATTACCTTTTATTCTTTAATTTTCAACTGTAACGTGTTTTCCAACCAAGGGCCATTCCCAGATCGGTACCTACTTGATTAAATGCTGAGGATTCATTCATCGCATCAAGCTACTCCAATCTGTCAAACTTTTGCAGATTGTCTTGTTCACAAACTAATTTTAAGCTAAGTGCATTTTTTTTTCAATTTCATTAAGAAAAGGATAGAAGATAACATTTTAATTTTTTTTTGTAGTGTGGCACAAGTTATGACTTTGTGCCAATTTCAAGTAAAATAAAAATCTTTAAAAGTTCTTCTTTCTTTCTCTTATGGCTTTGCACGGTTTGTGCATTTAGCCAATGTCACGTAATGAATTATTCATTTCGAAAAAGACGGCCGCGCGAACCGAACACGGAGGAAGTTTTGGTACAAAGCCATGATGTGGCCACTATGCTACAATATTTCACTGTTCTTTATGAATTATTCACTTAATGCACTTCTTACTACATAAATCACGCGTTTTTATTTAGTAAACATGTAACATGAAAAATGAGCGTGGCACTCATCTTAGCTTCCCGCCAAAACCTCTCCATTTTAATTTTACCCTATCAAATTAAGATATTCCATAGGTAGACAGTTTAGACCCGATTGTAAACATGGCGATAAAAAATAAATAAATTTACTAATTTGTCAGGTCTAAACTAACATATCCTTTTTTTAATCCATACTTAATATTATAAATGCGAAAGTAACTCTGTCTGTCTGTCTGTTACGCTTTCCCGCTTAAACCTCTCAACCGATTTTGATGAAATTTGGCACAGACAATCTTTAGACCCTGAGAAAGAATATAGGCTACTTTTTATCCCGGAAAAATTTGATTTTCCCGAGGGAAATCTAAAAAGCGCGATATAACCGAACTCCACGCGGGCGGAGCCGCGGGCGGAAAGCTAGTGAAATATAAAGAAAAAGATGCATTCAACTTAATTCATTAGGGTTAAAGGTTGATTGGAAAAATTTGGCAGCTTCAGTTAGCTGGATCTGCTGGTGCCTGTACCAATAATTTACCAAAAAAAATTATGGATATGTACAGACGACAGCACATCAAGCTACTACAATCTGTCAGATTTCTTTATTAGATTTTCAACTTTATCGCTAAATCGTTAAAGCTCAACTTTTATTGGGAAAATCTGACAGTTTCGGGTAGCTTGATCTACTGTCGTCCGTACATGTTTATATCACAATATACCTACCTATGTATTTGTTTTAATTTACAAAGTGAAAATAAAGTCCACTAACTATGACAACAAATTTATTGGCAATATAAATAATATTTAATAGTTAATAATTAAAATATAAGTAATCATTTCTTATAGCACAAGATATTTACACTGTTCGTGCTCTGCAATGCTTGTTATGACAAATATTACATAAACTTGTAACATCAACTTCACAATTTAAGAACAATAAAATTCATTTAATACTTAAAACTGCTAAAAACATAAACTATGTACCATACATTTATTGGACGCTATTACATCATCTTTGTTACAAATACTTGTTACATAGTATGGCGCAAAAATATGTAAGTATAGCCAATCGCATCATCAGTGTGAGGTATTCAAATTCCATAATAATAAGGAATGGAAGACTGAATAATGTACTATAAAAAATTATACTAAAAAAATCAGGTCTATTATGTGCCCTCATTACCTACAAGTAATTCTCAGGCTACATTTACTTAATATACCACAACATTTTAACAATGAAATCATCAGATCAGGTGTTGAAAATGTTTGTGACGAGTCCAGCAGCAATTGTGGTGCCCGCGACCCGCAGCATCACACGGCCCAGCTCCTTGACATCCTTGTACCGCTCCACGCAGATCGGACGACACACCTCAATCTCGACCACAGCCACACAGTTGTTGCCCAAGCAACGAGGCTTCTTCTTCACTAGCTCACCTGTACTCTTGTTCAATAAGGACTTCAACTTTACTATGTTTGCAGACTCAACTAGTGACTGATGATGAATGAGTACTGGAAACCCTTTTGTGATAGGAACCTTTATATTAAAAACTACTATCCTGGCTTCAAACCTTGTAGTGACTGGTACTTGTTGTATGGGGTCACTCAACACAAACCCAATAGAAACATTTTGCATGTCTACTCCTGTTAATGTGACACTGACTTGGTCTCCAGCAAATGCAACATTTGTTGTCATTTCATTAATGCTTATATTTCTAACTTCGGCCAATTCTTTTGTGGGGCATACTAGGACTTTATCACCTTTATTGATGTAGCCATTCTCAATACGTCCAGCTACACAGAATCCCGAGCCAGTACCTTTATACACATCATTTACAGATAAACGGAAAGGTTTTGTCACAGGCCTCTCAGGCACTTTGAATTTATCAATAACATCTAGCAGGCACGGTCCATTGTACCATTTAAGTAATTCAGCTTCAACTGGAGGCTTCACCAGGTTCTCTCCAGTCAACCCTGAGCAAGGCACATAAGTAACATCAGATTCCTTAAATCCCGCTTGTTTCAGGAAAGCTTTTAGTTTTTTGGTGATCTCATTGAATCGCTCTTGAGACCAATTAGTTGTGTCTAACTTGTTTACAGCTACTGCAAGTTGACTTACTCCAAGTGAGCGCACTAGCAGAGCATGTTCTCTGGTTTGCCCTCCAAAGTCAAAGCCAGACTCAAATTCGCCTCTTGTGGCATCCACTACAAGTAAGGCCACGTCTGCTTGACCAGCACCAGTTATCATATTAGGGATAAAATCAGCATGACCAGGCGCATCTAATATTGTTACTCTTTTTGTCTTTGATTCGAACTGTGCTCTTCCCACATCCATTGTGATACCTCTGACCCTCTCCTCTCCAGTTTCGTCCAACACCCATGCATACATGAAGCTCTGTTTGCCAATTTTCTTGCTCTCTTGTTCATATTTGTGCAGAGTTCGCTGACTAACTTCTCCAAGCTCACAGAGCAATCGACCCATTAGGGTAGACTTGCCGGCATCAACATGACCTATAACAACTATATACAAGTGGTCCTTTTCTGATCCTCTCTCATTTGCATACTGTGTGTTGACATCCAGTTTGTTTTCTTTCACTTTAGGTGTTACTTTAATTTCATCAGCTTGATCAGTCTTTAATATTCTCTCAGGGCAAGGTGATTGCTCCCTTGGGGTCTGTGGACAACTGCTAGAGCTACCATCTTGTCCAACTTTAAACCCCTTCACTATCCCAACAGTGTTTGGTTCTACATTAGTAGCAATAACTTTTGGAGTTTTATCTGTAGTTGTTATAATTGGAGCTTTTAAAGAATCTACAATGTTTACAGGCTTTACAGGTTCTGTTTTAGGAACCTCAGGGTCTCTACTTTTCCTATTGAGTATGTCATCAAGAGATTTACTGAAATCAAAATTGTGCTTTATAACAGTTTGTATTAGAATGTTATCTGAAACAGTGTCACCTATAACATTTCTAAGTTCGTCTAAGCACGACATGAGCTTAACTTCATCCTCTTCATCAAGTTTTAGACTTCGCAAGTCGATAGACTCGCGTCGCTCATGTCTAGGTTGACTCGTGTCGGTTGTATTTTCTTCTTCGGGCTCCTCTTGTATGTCATTGTGACTCTGCAAGAGATCTATCTGCTGGCTACGATTTCGGTCGTAAATCCACTGTGATGCGTCGCTCGGCGACAGGCAGCTATCTTCTTCCACAGAATACCCGTAAACATCGTCGTCATCGTAGTCTTCGGAATAACTCCTATTTCTAACATCGCGGTGACGAGCCATCTTGAAGACTCGTATCAATTATCTGGATTTTACTCAAAAGCAAACATATTGAGGGATAGTTCACGAAAATTCACACGTTTTCACAAATCCTCAAACACTTTTGTCAATTTTTAGTTTTACAGGATGACATGACATCAAAATGACATGACAGACAGCATGAATCAAGTATGAGTATAACACATACATGAGAGCAATACGTTCTTGTAGAAATTGGCAATTATAAAAAAAAATCTCATCACGATTTAATTGAAAAATACTATTTATTTGTATATATAAATCGACTGAAACTAAATTATTAATTCTCATAACGCAATAAATAAAAAAACATACAATACATTACATCTCTTTTAAAATATGCGTATGGAAACAATTATTGTTGTGTATTAATAAGAAATTCGTTTAGAAATAAATTCTTTGGAGATGTATTGGTCAATAAAAGAAATCAACAAAATTAATAATTAAAGATTTTTAACCTAAAAGAAGATTTGAAAGGAAAGCTTTGAAAAAGCTTATGCTAAAAGCTTTTTGCAAATGTAGGCTAACAAAAAAAGCTTTTTGATTAAATTTCCAATTTCCGAACTATTATCACAAAACCTATCATAATGTGGACAATCGTCATGTCATCTGTCAGTTGTCATGTCATCTGTCATAGAACAATTTCATTTCATTGGCTTTGTCGTGATCGTGAATGAGAATTGAGAATAATATTACGCCTACTTTTCCCTTTCCCTTTTAAAGTTTTTTTTATAATCTTTCTACGTATGAATATATTTTGGATTGATTATTTATTTAACATAAATTGTAATTGTGTTGTGTTTAAATCGTAGCAATTAATTACCAAAACATTAAAGTTTTAGACCCTTGACCTAGTAAAACTTAGTCATTATGAAGAAGAAGGTGCGTATTTAAATAGATAAATTTGATCCTAATCTATTAATTTGTTATTCAAAACCAAATACGTCGTCATTTTATTATAAAAAAAAAACATGATTTCTATTTCATAAGATTAAAACAGTTTTTAACGACTGTAATCGTTACAATTTCAGGTATTATTAATGGGGAAGAGTGGCTCAGGTAAAACGAGTATGAGGTCCATTATATTTGCCAACTACATAGCCAGGGACACAAGACGACTGGGTGCTACAAGTAAGTTGTTGCAATTTTGTACCCTTTGATTAGTTTAAAATTCATAAAAAAATTAAGACTTTTGAGCAGAGAGTCATTTCTGTTCATATTATGAAAGATCTCTGCTCAAAAGACTAATTTTTGTATGAAATTATTGTCAAACGTAGGAAAATATATCTCTTTGATGCATTGGTTATGATATCTGTTGACTCATACCTCATACATATGTACACTTCATTATGTAGTCTCCCTTTACTGCCCATGTATGCTGCCAGTACATAGCAGCAGCACATATAATGTACTGATTTCACACACTAAAATATGTGATTAAGGAAAATCATTAAGTAGGTAGAACAAATGTTGTGGATATTTAAGTTTCATAGAAAATTATGTTCATTCTATTATATTCAATCACATGTATTTCTAACACATACTTACAGATGACAATAATACATATTTATAAATAATAATATATATAATAACACAAAAAGTTTGTTTATTAATTAAGGGTGTGTGTAGTACTAGCCCCGCACGATGATATTGCGATGGAACCTTGTCACAATAACAGCGTTGTGACGTCATCTGTCACACAAAAGGACAGCTAGCAAAAGAATGTTAAATGCAAAATTAATATTAGGGTTAAGGGTTTATTTGTATTTTATAATTTTATTACACTCTTTATAAAGAGTGTATGTATAATAAAATTAATATTAATTTTGCATTTAACATTCTTTCGTAGGTATACCTACTCACCCATATTCTGACAAATAAACTTTCATTATTAAGAATTTCAAGGAAATAATTTTTGTAGACGTAAGAAAAATATACTTATTCGTATATCTTTCTTACATGTATACTATTTTTTTCTTACTACATTTCTGTTAATTTGCGAGCGGGAATTGAACCAGAGTCCACTGTGTAGTAGTCATGTTTTAATTACTACCTACATCTATCAGCTTATAAATAAAACCAGGATAATATTTAAAAAAATGTATATAGTCTTCCGAATCATAACTGCTTTCTGTGTCTGTCGTTTCCGATTCACTATCGTCGCCGTATTTATGACAAATAACTCGTCAGTTATTCGATCTTTATTCCAATATTTATTCCTCTTCAAGCCGTTTAACATGATTGACTTCCTTTCGCCAGTCATCTGGAGTTATTGACGCCAACGACTCCAACGTCAGAGCTTCAATGCGACTTTCCAACTGCTCCACATTCTTTTCTGACACCTTTATCTTTACCAGGTTCCAGATGTACTCAATGGGGTTGAGGTCGCAGTTGTAAGGTGGTAATCTAACGACTTCATGGCCATTGCCAGCTAATAAATTGTCAATTTTATAATTTTTCGGCGGTCTGTGCCGTTTAATTAATAAATACAGTTCAGGTTTTGTAGTGTCGTTGGGAAAGTCTCAACAATCAACTGTTTTTTATTGTTCATACTTGGTGGCCTATTCTCATCCCTACTGTGATAAGGGGCGTTGTCCATCACAATTTTAGAGTTGCGTGGTATGTTGGGTACTATTTTTTCTGTAAGCCACTTGGTGAAATTCTCAGCATTCATTTGATCATAGTAATCCCCCGTTTTGGTGTCTGCTTTAAACATTAAAAGGGCATTGTCAACAAAACCGCTTTAACTTCCCGCGTGAACTATTATCCATCGGCGGCCGGCACTGTCGTTCCGTCTCACTCCATCGGTTGTTGTTTGCCAACATTTTTCTACCGTGTAGTGTGCATGTATCCACGTTTCGTCGAGATAAATAACGGGTCTTTTGTTATTACAAAGCGAGTCATTTTCTTTCATACGTCGTAAATATTTAGCCCTCCACGCTTGAAAATGGGGTCTTTGAATTAGGGCCAGTCTTTTTTGGTAGCATCGTTTAAATTAGTAGCCTAAATCACATTTAATTATTTTTCTTAATGTAGTTTCACTACCAGTATAATTAAGGTCTACTTTTGAAGCCGCCAAGATTTTGCGCATTGTGGGTATTTCTCTCCTCACCGTACACATTGAATCTATAATATTTCTTAAAGCTGTTATGGAAAACCCGTCGAAATATTTCTTCTTTTGTCTTTTTCCTTTAGTAGGAGTTCTCATTTTGCCACTGGCTGTTGCTGACTCATGCTCTCGTCTCAATTTCGTCACAGTATTTTTTGCAACGCCTGTGGCACATGCCACACACTCCGTGACTTTGATAGAATTTTGCAAAATATTTTTAATAACTGTAAGCAGTTGCTTCGGTATTAAAATGTCCGAAGCACTTCTTAAAGCACGGTTTATACTTTCAAGAACTAACTTACAATCCTCTTTCTCTTTAACAAAATAATTGTCCACTTTAATTATAATTTCACGAGTACGACTATTAATTAATTTCTTACTCATTTTAACGAGTAACAGTTAACAAAACTAAACAACAAAACTCAAGAACAACAATAAAACAGGATAACAAAAACAAAAAGCTAACAAAAATATTCGATGTGCGTAAGTGGGTAAGCGCGGACTGAATTTGCGAACGGTACCGACGGTGCGAGTTCGACTACGTCATCAAGATGGCCGCCAATCGCAATATCATCGTGCGGGGCTTATACAGACAACAGCAGGTCAAGCTACTACAATCTGTCAGTTTTCTTGATTATTTGATTTTCAACTTTATCTTTAAAGCATTAAGGCTCAAGGTTGATTGGCAATACTTGACAGTTTGGGGTAGCTTGACCTGCTGTGGTCCATACATGATACCAATATAATTTTTATCAGAATATGAACTGTTTTATTGAAACACTTTTGCTTTTATAAGATAACACACAACAGTTATATTGAATGCTTATTTCCAGTTGATGTAGAGCACTCACATGTCCGCTTCCTCGGTAACTTGGTGCTCAACCTATGGGACTGCGGGGGACAGGAGGCATTCATGGAGAACTACTTTGCATCACAGAGAGACAACATCTTCAGGAATGTGGAAGTACTGATCTATGTGTTTGATGTTGAAAGCAGGGAGATGGAAAAAGACATGCATTACTATCAGTCTTGTTTGGAAGCTATATTACAGGTATTATTATTTATAATATAAAATTATTAAACCTTTAATAACTATTAAAAATGCATGTATTGTTATGATAACTTAAGCTATCTGAGGCATTACTGACTGGACAGATCAACTCAACTGTGTAGTTCTTTCTTCAAAAGATTATTTTGGATACCAATCCACTTAATCTGTGTGAGATGTTTCAGCTTTTCTTCTTAGAATATAGTCTGATAAGAAACTTCAACCTCATCTACTACTATCAGTAAAAGCATCTGTATAAGCCTACTTACTGAAATAAAAACTTTTATTTACTAAGATAAATTTCTTAAAAACTCTGCGTGATTGAATCAGAAATGAGGAGATCCGCAGAAGAACCAAAGTCACCAACCAACATAGCTTTTCGAGTCGCTAAACTTAAGCGGCAGTCGGCAGGGCACATTGCTTGTAGAACCGATGGCTGATGGGGCAGTAAGGTTCTGGAGTGGCAACCACGTACCGGAAGACGCCGTTGTGTCGTGACGTGTCGGGAGGACCCCAACAAGGTGGACCGATGACCTGGTGAAAGTCACGGGAAGCCGACGGATGCGGGCAGCACAAGACCGGTCATTGTGGAAAGCCTTGAGGGTGGCCTTTGTTTAGCAGTGGACCTCTATAGGCTGAAGAAGAAGAAGATAAATTTAAAAAAAAAAACTATACTTGTATAGTTTAATTCTGCTTTTAAAAAAATGAGAATCCTATAATTAATTCTAAATCCACTCAAATTTTTTTATACTTTACAGAATTCCCCAGAAGCAAGGATATTCTGCTTAGTGCACAAAATGGACCTGGTGCCAGAGGAGCAGCGCGAAGAGATCTTTAAGGAAAGAGAGGAGGACCTGAAGAGGTTGTCCAAGCCACTGGAGTGCACTTGCTTCAGAACCAGTATATGGGATGAAACTTTGTACAAGTGAGTATTCTAATACTACAAGTATTTTTTTGAAGAGTGTTTTGTCTATTATACACATAAGTTGAGAAATACAATTATTTGTTCTGTATAGAACATTATTTATTGTTAATGCGAAACCTGAATACAGTTTGTTCAGAATAAGCAACTGAATCGATTCCAATCAGTTTTACACCATATTATATATTTTCCCAAATACGTACAAGGGGGAATTACATAATTTAATTCGCCCATCTCCGTTCCACCATCGGAAGACCCGTCGTACGGCGAGTTTCCACCCTTACGTTGTTAACACTACTACGGTCCGGACGAAGCGTTTCGCCTCCTTCTTTATACCGCGAACATCAAGGGACTGGAACAACTTGCCGGCGGCGGTGTTTCTGTCGGACTACATTTTGAGTGTCTTCAAGGCTAGAGTGAATAGGCTCGTAATAAATTAGCGCGCTTTACCATCAACGATCGCATCACTGATTGCGGTCATGCACTGGTTTATAACATATATGTATGTATAAAAAAAAAATACATTTAGAGTGAGACCGCAGAGTGGTTACCGAGCGATTACGATAGATCACAGCTGACGCCAGAGGTCAAAACGTTTTTTTTTTTTTTTTTTTTTTTTTTAAGTTTGTGGAAGAGGCTTTTTAGCAGTTATAATTCTTTGTTCTTTATTTTTTTCCTTATTATGTGTTTATTATTTCCTATTTTAGTGTATTATTATTGGAATGTGCGTTCTGTTTGTGCGGAATAAACAATTTTTCTTTCTTCTTTTCTTTCTTTACTTAAAAATACTGGACACGTGTTTCGCATAAACAAAAAATAATTTTGTATAAGATATTGGAATCACCTTTTACACTAATCACACGATATACTATTAAAAAAGGACAGATTATGTGAGTGGTGTTTCCTGTCTGACTATACATAATCAATCAAACATAATCTTAGTCAGATCGTGCATGTAAAAACCATGCAGATTGATTTCTGAAATGATCTTGAGGACCAGCCAGAGACAGATTTGAACATACTAGCTCGGTCCTACTCGACTGGAAACTTGAGGAACGCAACTGTGTCTACTTGTATATATCCAAATCAAAATCAGTATTTTCGGGCTAGTTGGTACTAAATCCAATGCAGTGCAATGCAGTTATTGCATTGGATATGTGGTACAATTCTTCTCTTGGACAAAATCGCAACTGAAATCACTATTTACGTATTCCTCAAGTCTCGTACTACCTATAACTACGATTATTATTAGGAAGACATATGCACGTGTATACACCTGTTTCTGTCAGTCTAAATCATAAACAACTTGGAATTCACATCGAAAGTCCTATTAAAAATAAAACAAAAAGGCAATTTAAACATTTTTTTTTATAAATTATAAACTAGTACTTGACCGCAATCCCGCCTGATGGTAAGCAGTGATGCAATCGTTGATGGTAATCTCTAGCCTTAAAGACACTCAAATTGTAGTCCGACAGAAACACCGCCGCTGGCAAATTGTTCCAGTCCCTCGATGTACGCGGTATAAAAGACGAGGCGAAACGCTTCGTCATGATCTTAGTGGTGTCAACAACGTAACTGTGGAAACTAGCCGTACGACGGGTTGTCCTATGATGGAACAGAGATGGGGGAATTAAATCCTGCAATTCCCTCGATAGAAATAGATATAGCCATTCTGATAAGAAAATCTGACAAATAAGGAAACTGAAATATAAATCACTAGCAGCCGCCAGCGACTTCGTTCGCGTGGAATTAATTATGCTCCGCTCCTATTGGTCGCAGCGTGATGTTATATACAGTATGTTAAATAACAGAGGGCGTTCCCTTAAACTCGTTAATATATATCATTAATAGATTAAAATAAAAATATCAGCATAGAAAAATAAGCATAAAAAAATCCGAATAAAAAAAAATTCTAATTGGAAATAAATTTGAAACCTCCTGTTTTAAATCAAAATAGTAGTCGTCATGTATAAATAAATTGCGACGTTGCCGTCTTTCATGTTCGCGTGTACAGTGTGTTTCTTTTACATGTCAATTTAAAATTTTTATTGAATATTTTGTTATTGGAAAAAATTTTAAAACATTTTGTTTTCGAATGGAAATATTTTTTTTAGCATGTATGTATGCTATACTATTTCGGGTTAACGGGAACGCCCTCTGTTAGTTAACATACTGTATATTAGTATAGATTATTCCATCATATTAAACTGCAGTAGGTACAATCTCCCTTAGCAACACAGTTCTTAGAAGAACCTTGTAATAATATTACGCGGTATAAACGACGTCGTAACTCCTTATCGCCAATCGGCGTGTCAGCATGGTGTGATTGTAGCATGTCTGTATACATTTACATGATTGCATTATAATGCAATAGGGTAACGTCGTGAAACATGGCATAGGTCGGGAGCAAAACAGGTGACTTTCTACCTTTAGGCCATTAGGGTAGGTTGGGGTAACACAAATAAGTAAATACCCACGTGATGATTAGATTTTTTTTTTATTATGTACTAGTGCTATACTGTCATCCCGTCTCATGATAAGCAGTGATGTAATCGTTGATGGTAAAGCGCACTAGTTTATTAAGAGCCTATTCACAAAAAAAAAACTGAGTGAATAGGAAGGAAGACGGCAGTTGAGTGATGCAATGTTAAACCCAAAAACACGACCAACGATCCTGCGCCAGAGGGAGATGGATCTGGAGTCCCTCCACGACCAAATTCCCGACTCAACAAAATTTGGCGCATCGCACCCAGCACACATCGCAAGCGCAACACAACTGCTCAGACCCGACCACCGTACGGCTTCACCAAACATCATGCCGCACACGACGAATCATTTGGCAGCAAGACTGTCTGTCGGGTGGTAACTTCTGCCGGCAGCGGATGTTATGGCGTCCCACCGAAAAAATCTTTACTAATATTACAAATGGGAAAGTCAGTTTGTTTGTTCCGCTTTCACGCCGTAACTATTCAACCGATTGCTTAGAAATTTTGTAGATGTAAAGTTAAAAGTCTGGATTAAATAATAGGGTACTTTTAATCCCGGAAAAATTTGACATTCCAGAGGGAATTCTAAAAAGCGCGATATAAATGAACTCCACGCGGGCGAAGCCGCGGACGGAAAGCCAGTTATGTAATATGTTCGAAAATTTTCATAGGCTCGATCTTGATCTAATCGTCGCCATATCTATTTTTAACATCAGTTGAAATTCAGACTTATGATGTTTTATGATGTTTTATTTATCGAGTTTTCCTATAAAAATACAGAATGCCACGAATCTTTAGTTCATTGTCTCAAAGTACATTGTGTTGTGTTAAATAAACAAACACCGAATATTTTAATGTAGTGTAATTTTTTTTTTGTGCCAATGTCAAGTAAAATAAAAATCTTCAAAAGTTCTTCTTTCTTTCTCTTATGGCTTCGCACGGTTTGTGCATTTAGCCAATGTCACGTAATGAATTATTCATGTCGAAAAAGACGGCCGCGCGGACCGAACACGGAGGAAGATTTGGTTCAAAGCCATGATGTGGCCACTATGCTACAATATTTCACTGTTCTTTATGAATTATTCACTGAATGCACTTTTTACTACATAAATCACGCGTTTTTATTTAGTAAACGACACTATAAATAATTTAAAAGTCCGATGAAAAATGAGCGTGGCACTCATCTTAGCTTCCCGCCAAAACCCCGTAGTGTTATTAGACATTGAGTATAACTCACTTAGGTATGTTCTTCAGTGCAACTTTTTCAAGGAAGGAAAAAATTAACAAGTTACCTTTACTAATTTACGATTGAACTGGTTCCAGGGCTTGGTCGAGCATAGTGTACAAGTTAATACCTAACGTGAAGGCGCTAGAGTCGTCACTGAAACAGTTTGCAGAAATCGTGGACGCAGATGAGGTATAGTATTCTTTCATAGTACGTTACGGCGAGTTAAAATTGGCAGTGAAATTACATAAAAGAAAACGTAATTCAGAACAATGAAAATATGTAAGTCCTGATTATCTAGATTCGGCCTGAAATTAGCATATAGCAGGCTAATTTGGCTATAGCTTGCTCAACCCGACCACAAACCTCCTTTAAAAGAAAATGATCAACACAATAACAATTCCATAAAATCAAAATTGTTTATTTCTAATTATCCATCCGTTGGTGCCTTTGAATAATCAATGTCGATCAGTCCAAGAAAAGTGAAGCTAAATAGGCTATTTGACAGTAATCAATTTCTTGTGGTTTTTTGCTTTAATTGCATAAAATGAGGGTTCTTTATGTCATTTACATGAGTTTTAATAAAAAAAACTAATAATTAATATATCCAAAACACAAAAATATGTTTGGCTTTTTGTTTCTCGCGCCACACATTGTGAAACGATCCGGATTGGCTAATGTCGCGATGACGTCATACGCGCATCAACGCTTGTTTTCGGCAAACTTATAAACTGTTTTTTCAGGGGTTTTATCGATTTGTTTGCACAACCCGGTACAGCACACCACTTGTAAACCATTTTATTAGATAATGACAACAAATAATAAATAAAAACAAATACCACTGAGACCCGAAAACTGTTTGTGACGTCACTTACAAAGCGCGACGTCATATTGCTGCGTAAATCGTTTTCGCGGCTTATTTGAATTTTGAATTTTTATTTGCATATTTCTTACGAAATACGTATTTAAAATTTAAAAAAATACTTTCGGTGAACTTCTTAACCCCAACCAAGTAATTCAAGATCAAAATTATAAATCTGTCAAATAGCCTATTGCACGTTCCAAAGCGTAGATCTCTATGGAGAAGCAAAAAACTCCATGGACACTCTTTCAAAATCATAATATGGGTTACATTTCTTCGTTACATATTTCTGTTGCTTCTTCATAACACAACAAATCCTCTCTCTTTAAACATATCATTAATTTTATTTGCTCTTGATACCCATAACGTACGTATTTATTGTATAATCTATGTAAATAGTACACTGTAGTATAGACTATCTACATTATGTCTCTCTCCTTGCCCTTAGTATTCCATCCAAAGATTGTCTGTAAAAGATCGCTCTTAGCGATAAGACCGCCCATTGTGTCACCCTTTGTAAAATGTTTATATTTATGTTCTGTAATCTATGTGGTGTACATAATAAAGAGCCATCATCATCATCTCAGCGTTAATCCCAGTCGCATCTGAAGCTTTTTCAGCTTTGGAGTCTGGGGTCCGCTTTACCAGTCTAACTGCTGATTTTGGCTAAACTTCGATATTTTCCGTGAAGCGACTGCCGTCTAACCTCCACAATCCGAAGGCGATATCGAAGCATTGCAATTAGATCAATTGTTGGACTTTTGAGGGCTCCAACAACCCGTAACGACTGCCGCTAGATGTTCATATGGCAGCCGGCCCCTTAATCGGTGAACACATTTTGTGTCAAATATTTGGACTAGTTGGGATCAGTTGGAATCGTGTGGACCGCCCATTGGTCCGTTCGGTCCAAACGATCCCAACTAGTCTCAATCATTTGGCAAAAATGTGTTCGCCGATTAGGGGGCGGGACCAACGACTTAAGGTGCTTTCCAAGGCACGACCAGACCAGTGCAAATATTCATATTCATGCATACAAATATTTGCACTGCGGGGGGTCGAACCCAAGCCTCCTTGCTCAGCGGCCGGCTTCGCTACCGCTGCGCCACGGAGGCTTTCAAATACATAATAAAGAAAATTCCATTCTATTCTATTCTTCTTACTCATAGGTGCTTCTATTCGAGCGTGCGACGTTCCTGGTAGTCTCGCACTGCCAGCAGCGGCCGCATCGCGACGCGCACCGCTTCGAGAAGGTCTCCAACATCGTCAAGCAGTTCAAGCTCTCCTGCTCCAAACTCGCCGCGCAGTTCCAGAGCATGGAGGTATTTTATTATTTGTGTTACAGTTTTTTACAGCTAAACACTTACACGATTGACAGTAACAAAAGTCCCTGTAGTGTATTGACTAAACTGTTGGTTGTCTCATGCGCCGCGTCACGAGTCAGTCGAGTTCCGACAGCCGAGCGAAGCGGTTGTGTGGTCTGATTGTATGCGTGTTGTGGTGTTGGTGAGCCGTAAAATACTTCAATAGGCAGGACAATACAGTCCCCTTTATTCATAAACGTTGCTTAAAGTTAACTAGTGATTAGCGACTGTGTAACCATACATTTTTGATGCTTGCACGTGAATTAACTTTAATCATCATTTTGAATAAACCCCTTAAACACTATGGTGTTTATTTATAAACGTTAAAGTTAAGTGATGTTAACACGTCAAAAATGTATCATTAAACACTCCCTAATCACTGGTTAAGTTTAAGCAACGTTTATGAATAGAGTGGAATAAGGTTAATTACTCACACAGATTAAAGAGACCAATGTACTACTCTGTCAAGAAAGTACTGGGAAAGGGGCAATTAAACACAAAATTGTTATTATGCATCCAAATTTATTTTATCACCTTCAAAGTATTCAGAAACGATACACTTACGCAAATGAATAATCCAATCATCAAAACATTTTTTAAACGTTGTTTCCGAAATTAAGTTCAGTTCTCGCCGCGAATTCTTGATGTCCTCTACAGATTGAAAACGGGTGCCACGAAGTGGTACTTTGAGTTTAGGAAAAAGAAAGATGTCGTCTGGAGCCATATCTGGTGAATATGGTGATTGCTCGATGGTATTTGTTGAGTGTTTAGTCAAAAATTCGCTGAGTGATGGCCTTGTACGAAGGCGCATTATCGTGGTGCAAAATCAAAGAATTTTCTTCCTACAAATCTGACCTTTTTCGACGAATTTGCTCTCTTAAATGCCGCATAACGCTCAAATAATATTCTTTATTTACCGTTTGACCTTCCGGTAAGAATTCCGAGTGCACAAAACCGCGAAGTCAAAGAAAACAGTCAACATGACTTTGACTTTTGATCGACTTTAGCGTGGTTATTTCGGTTTTTGTTCAGTTGGAAGGCGCCACTCCGAAGCTTGTAGACTTGTTTGCATGTCAAACTCGTAAACCAACGTCTCAACGCCAGTGACAATGCGTTTCATGAATGTTGGGTCGGAATTGACTCGTTTTAGCATGTCCTCAGCGACTCTCATGCGATTGAGTTTTTGGAGTAAATTCAGGTCTTTTGGGACTAGCCGAGCGGCACAAAGCTTCATACCAAAATGATTAGTTAAAATGGTATGGATCGAGTCGTGAGATACAGAAAGTTCAGCGGCTATCTCAGCCAAACTTGAATGGGGATTTTCAGTCACTATTTCCCTCACTTTCGCGATGTTAACTTCAGTTGCAGAGGTTGATGGCCTGCCAGAGCGAGGCAAATCTTCCATCACATCTCGACCGCTTTTGAATACTTTGCACTACTCATAAGCACGTGTTTTTGATAAAGTCGGCTTGCACGTCAGCCACCTGGAGTGGTGGCCAACCCGCCGCGGGTGTGACCGCCGGAGCGGTCCCCGCGTCTGGTTTTGGTCCGCGCCGGTAAACCGGCACCCCCCATATCTGCGGGCCGTTCCCCTATCCGCCACCTGGGGACGCGTCCGATGGCAGGCCAGAAACTGCACAAGGAGGCATACTCAACACCTGACCTGCGGGCAAGTCAGATTTTTAGTGTCGAATCGGCAAATAAAATAAATGCTAATCGCTCGCAAACTCAGCTCGCAATTTCCTACCGAAGATTATCTTAATCTTTGTGCGCTAGAGTCGCACGCGGTTTATTTTACCAGTGTCTACTGCGTGAAGTTAGAGATAGGTCCTCATTTATCCTTTGTTTAGTAATTAGGGGAAATCATACATGTTCTCAGAGATTTCCAGCCCAATAAGTACGCCCATGGAAGTGACCTTTTAATTATATTAGAAATCAAAGTATAATAACTATTCTTTCCTTTTTTCTAGGTTCGCAACAGCGTATTCGCAGCATTCATAGACGGCTTCACGAGCAACACATACGTCATGGTAGAAATGTCAGACCCCAAGATACCGTCTGAGGCGACCCTCATTAACATCAGGAACGCGCGCAAACACTTCGAGAAGCTAGAGAAAGTGTCCTCAAGTGCCCCCAGCCAGTACCAATGAAACTGTGCAATTGTGTGCAACTGTGCAGAACTGTGTAGATAATTTTATTACATACAAGTTGGAGTGCGAAGCACTGGGGTCTTGCCAAAGCAAGTCAGTGATAGTCCGTTTGTTATGCCGTGTGGACGTGTTTAGATAATTTGTTATCATTATCACCAGAGTCTGTTAAAGCACTAGTGAACATAAAGTGGGTATGGTATGTTAAATTGCTCGATTTCTTCAGTCTACACATTTAATGTGAAGCTCAGCATACAGAGTGGTGCTGACAATACGAAAATAAATGAAAACACGAACAATGCTGATTCCTAGGAATAATTCTAAACCATAGAATAAAACCTAGCACCAAAAATAAAAAAAAAATGAAAATTTCAAACAAACTAAATCGCATAAAATTTCAAACAGAATAGAACATCCTTTAAAAATATAGGTTCACTGACCTCCGATCGGCGACAGCGCGGTCCTGTATCGACTTGATTTTTTCGCGCCATTATTATTAAAGTTTGGTGCCGCAGGATGCGGCGGTCATTAACCTGTAAGCGCTTCTTTATTAACATGTATATCATGTAGAAAAATGGAAAATAATTTCCTGTGACTAAACTAATGGACATATTTATATGGTTTTTTATGGGTAGACTGAGAATGTGTTGAGGTGCACGATGTTTAATTTATTGTCGTATTGTCAGCACCACTCTGTATATTCTTCATCTGTTGATGTACGTTATATGTCTATGTGTACTATTAAACTGTGCTGCTGTATCTGTAAAAGTATTGACCGAAAATAGTAGAGTAATTTTGTAGGTGCCTTTTCGGATTGTTGGTATAGGAATGTGGACGATTATTATTTAACATTATATCATGGTAGAATATTTTACAATAGCTGCAGCAAAGGAATATCAAGCGAAAGCCCATTCTATTTTATTCATTTAATCATAATTATTTCATGTGCAGATACATAGGATGGTGTAGATACACCATACTCACTGCTGTGCAGTAAAAAGATTAACAATATTCTGAATAAATGGGTATTTTATTCCAGTTTAGATACCAAAGTTTCAAAAGTAAAAATCATGAACTCATTATTCCCAAAAAACTTTAATTAATTAAGAGATAATTATTGCAAATAATTTAAAACATAATAACTTTGAATTAAAAATATCAGCTATATTTCTAGTGTCGTTAATAGCTTGCGCGGACGAGGGATTTTTGTCCGCGGACTTTTTTGTCCGCTAAAATAGATCGCTTACAACTGTATCGTGTAACGCAAACGAGGGTTTAAAAGTACCGCGTACAAAAAGTCCCCCGAATAACCGTGGACCTGCAGAGAGCGGACCGGACAAAAGTACGTGAGAGTCCCCGAATAAAATAGAACTCGTGTGACTTGGTGAAGCAACGCACATGGCAGACTTTAGTCCGCGTTGTGTGCTCTCGCTTCTGTACATTTCTGGGCAACAAATGACCTCAGACCGTGTGCGTTGAGTTCGCGGTAAATCCGCGATGGATTTTTCATTCGCGGAGAGTACTTTTTTCTCCGCCGCGGAGTAAACTCCGTCGTCTGCGCAGGCCCTAAATCCTCCAATTTCGCCATTCATTAACGGTAGATTCTAGAGGTAAAGATAATCAATTTCATTTCTTGTCGGCAAGATAATTACGTAACACTGCGTTGTATCAGTAGCAATGAGTTTCATTTTGACAGCTCAAAAATATTCATTGCGTTATTTACGTTGTTGAGCAGACACATTTTCGAACAAATGAAGCAATTGATTGGCTTCGAAATGATTCCAACTAATAGTAATAGCATGTTACGCAATTAGAGTGCACTGTAGCTACCTTGAGTTTTCATTACGAGACTCGATCGTCGATATCGAGTGCTTTTGGCGCTCTCATTGGTTGAGAGTTCTTACGACCTTGAAGCGGGCCAATCGATGAGTCAAACGCGCTCGATGTCGACGATCGAGTCTCGTAATGTAAACTCATAGTAGCCACACTGTGTGGCTCATCAATTGGCCCGCTTCAAGGTTGTAAGAACTCTCAACTAATGAGAGCGCCAAACCCGCTCGATATCGACGATCGAGTCTCGTAATGAAAACTCATGGTATCCACACTGGTCTCAAATCAAGGGATCTTATAATTGAGTTGTTTGAGTCAACCATTGAATAACATTATATTTGTTAACTATAAAAACTATAACTGAACAAATAACGCAATATTGCGCCGGCGCAATTTGCCCATAGCACAAATCTTTATGAAAGTACAGTCTACAGGCCACAACGTAGCGCGATTTCTTTCTCTCTAGAATTACAGGAGCGTACATATGTATATGTAATAACAATAAAAGCTCTATAACATCAGCTGCTGGCTGAAGTTACCACTCATCAGCCGAAGTCTTGCCGCCAAGCGATTCGTCGTGTTCCGCCGTACGCCGTACGGAGGACGGCTCTGAGCAGTTGTGTTGCGATGTGTGCCGGGTATGATGCGCCAATTGTTGTTGTGTCGGGAGGTTGGTCGTGTTATTGGGTTTAACATTGCATCACCTCGCTCAACTGCCGTCTTCCTACCTATTCACTCAGTCTTTTTTTAGCGAATAGGCTCTTAATAAACTACCGCGGTAACGAATGTGAAAGACGAAACAAAAAACACGCAAAGCGCTTTTTTACCATAGAAGGGCACAGTGACATTTAAAAATATACTTAATTCATTGATGAATAAGGTTGCTTTCATTCTGTTTGTTTACTTATTCAAAAAATAAGATTACGACGAATTAAGACCCCCTCCTTTTTTGAAGTCGTTTAAAAACACCTGTCATTTAAACCATTATACTCATACTTTAGGGAAACTTGTAATAAGATCTATATTACCGTTTTTTAATAAGTCCATTTGACGGCGTTTACAAAGGATATTGGGTTTGGCGTATTGGAATTCTTTTATTATTATGTACCTATGTAATTAGCTTTTTTTCCGCGGTTAGTGAAAACGCCAATGAAGTAACTGCGAATAAGGAGCTTATACTGTATTTTAAAACCCCACCATAGCTGCGTCGTTTTGATGACTCGGTTCAAAACGACCAAACTACGTGACTTTTATTGCTTCACGGTGATTGAATGGTCTTTATAGTCGCATTATAACAAATGCACCGAGACAATACTTAGCTAATTCATTTGTTGCCTTTAATAAAGGGTGTATCTGACATCGACGCACAAACGAGTACCATGGATCCAGTAC
Source organism: Sesamia nonagrioides (assembly GCA_017933935.1). Classification (NCBI taxonomy): domain Eukaryota; kingdom Metazoa; phylum Arthropoda; class Insecta; order Lepidoptera; family Noctuidae; genus Sesamia; species Sesamia nonagrioides. The sequence continues at coordinate 689,151 of JADWQK010002191.1, forward strand.
ATGATTCTGAACCCCCCAGTGGTGAAATTTTTCGTCGGCTTTTTCATGATTTAAAAAAAATATATGTAGTTTTTTTTTTCACTTCAGACACAGAAGACAGTTCACAATTGCTATACTTTTATAACCCAATAAGATTTTAAAGTAAAAATTAAATAATTCGCTATTTACATAAAAAAGCGCAATGAAAACAAAACCCGAAAAACTATCTTATCAGCTGATTTAATAGAGTTCACATCAGGGATTAACGTCATACCTACAAACCCGCGCGGCGGCACGCTTGCAACGTTCAAAAGCCAAGCCGACACTTTTTTTTAAACAGTGTGTATTCTGTAACCGTTCATTAACGACATAAATGACTATCATATTTTTATTAGTGGCATGCGTTCTAGTCTTTTCGCGTTTGTTTGCGTTACGATGTCAGATACACCCTGTATATTTATGCCATAAATCGTGGTTTTCTTGCACGTCATTTTATTTGACATACTTTGTTTTTACATCTATTTGTTTTTTATAATTTGACCTTCAATTTAGATTATTTTAAGTTAAAACAATGGCCCCAATACCCTTTTTCAAAAACTAAATTTAATCTAAGTTTATCTATAATTAGGTATCTTTTTCTTTCCAGTTCATTAAGAAAAGGACAGAAGATAAAATGTTAGTTTCATCATCATCATCATCAACAACCTTTTTATCGTCCCACTCAAAATCAAAATCGTTTATTTCAAATTAACCATCACTTGGTACTTTTGAATAGTCAAAGTCGGTCAGGTCAAGAAAAGTGAAGCTAAATTGCACGTTCCAAAGCGTAGATCTCTATGGAGAAGAACGTGCAAGAAACTCCATGGACACTCTTTTAAAATCATAATATATGGGTTACATTTCTTCGTTACATATTTATTTTGCTTCTATCATGTGAGCACAATGTAAAATTAATTGCTGGGCACAGGTCTCCTCTCCTACAGAGAAGGAATGAGCGTAATCACCACGCTTGCTCAATGCGGGTTGGCGATTTCAGACTTACAGTCCAGGTTTCCTCAATATGTTTTCCTTCACCTTCAGTCATTGGTATTTAGGATATACCTACTTAAAAAGTACAATATAACTTTAATAAAGTTACATTGGTACTTGCCTGACCTGGAATCGAACCCGCGCACGCATACTTGAGAGGCTGGTGTTTTAACCACTAGGCCACCACGACTTCTAATGTTAGTTTAGACCTGTCAAGTTAGTCCTCTCCTGGCGTAAATTGAGGTATTTTAGTCGCCATGTTTATAGTGGCGTCTAAACTGTCTATGGAGTATCTTAATTTGACAGGATTAAATTAAAATGTTATCTTCTATCCTTTTCTTAAAGAAAAAGATTTACTTAATTTAAAATAAGTTTAGCATTTGAACAATAGAATCGACGCCAATGTGTAATAATTATAGCTAGTTAACTTCTTAGTAGTTTATTGCAAAACCTTAAGGCACTCGCACATGGGCCACTCTTATCGACTAATTATGGGTAGCAAATCCTCAATAAAAAAACACTAGCGATTGCCCACGACTTCGTCTGCGATCCAGAATAAAAAGTAGTCCATGTCCTACCCGAGTCAAGGTCTATCTGTGTGCCAAATTTTATCCAAATTCATTAAGCCGAATTAGCGTAAAAGTATGAGAAGACGAGAGTTACTTTCGAGTTTATAATATTGAAAGTATGGATCGAAGTGGTCTATGCAAGAGATGTCTTGGTTCGCAAGCTAAGATTATGGAAATGTTTTTGTTTGTGATCGTGATTTACATGATTTTAACAATTTCTTGAATTATGGAAGTCATATTAATATTACCCATCAATTCCTATACGGAGTGGTGCTGATAATACGACAATAAATGAAAACGCGGACAATGCTGGTTCATAGGAATAAATCTAAACCATAAAAAAAAACGTAGCATCAAAACAAAAATGAAAATTTCAAACAAACTAAATCGCTTAAAATTGTAAACGGAATCCTTTAAAATATTGGTTCACTGACCTCCGATTGGCGACAGCGCGATCCTGTATCGACTTGCTTTTTTCGCGCCATTTTCATTAATATTTAGTACCGCTGGATGCGGTGGTCATCAACCTGTAAGCGCTTCCTTATCAAGATGTACTGTACATCATGTAGAAAATGTGAAAAATGATAATATTTTCCTGTGACTAAACTAATGGATATATTTATATAATTTTTTATGGGTAGATTGAGAATGTGTTGAGGTACACAATGTTTAATTTATTGTCGTATTGTCATCACCACTTTGTATAACTAATATGGCTGCATTACGGTAGTCGATATGACGATACTTCAACTCAACAAACGAACTCTTCCATAAGCTGTGATACTACTAAGATTGTAGTATACTATTCGTTTTTCGAACTTAATGCTCTCATCTCAGCTAAAACACGAACTTGATTAGTTGGTTAATTTGACTTTTTGTTTCGCTTAAATTGAAAATGCTCTGTTTATACTAGATCTATATCAGCGCGAAATACAGGTTTTATTATAAGTGGATCGGGCTCCCGAGTGACCAAAATAGTAACGCAAAGCAAAATATTTCTGACGATATTGTAAAATAAACTTTAAAATCAGTTCGATAAAGTGCAAAGTTGAACGTGCAAGGGCAATGACATTAACTGCTTTTGTGACTTTGTCGAGCATAGTCAGGCGTTCTCTTTTAACTTTAAGATACTGAGAATAAAGTTTACAATTAAATGTCAAAATCTTTGCTCTGCACTCCATTTTGGTTAGCAGTGGGTGTCTAATTGTCGTAATTTCTTCAGAGCAAGCTCAATCAATTCACAATGTGTTTATAAATTATGTACCTAATATGTTATAAACTTCTAAGTAAATTGGCTGCTTCATCATTTCTGTTAAGAGTAGGTTATGTAACTGTGATTGTGTTAGGATTACAATTTCAGTACCTGATGTCGATAATACGATCTCATGCATGTTTTAAAATCCATTTATAGACTTTCAAATCTCTGGCTTTCATTTTCAACGCTTATAATTACGTATACATACTCTCAAATAGGTGTGTGTTAATAGAATAGAAATATCTGCTATCTTATACTGAAATTGTATTCTAAAGAAATATTTTTATCTGTTATAGTATGTTAAGAATGTTCGCATGAACAGTATTTTTGTTCATTTAAATTCTATGATAGTATTTAGTATTTATTGCAGTACAGTCAGCATGCAAGACTATGTTCTATGTATCCGTTATATACTATATATGTTGCACAATTGTATAGTCGGCAACAACTGTTGCTGATGTTTAAACCACAAGCCTATTAAAAGATTTTTATATTTACTTTCTGTGTTTCGTTTTTTTTTAATTTTAAAAACTAACACATACGGCCAAACCCAAAACAAAGTCTTATTCTTCAGCCTATAGAGGTCCACTACTGGACAAAAAAGGTCTCCCACAAGGCTTTCGATACATTGGGGGGGGGTTTGCCATAATCCCCACGCTTGGCAGGCGGGTTAAGAATCATAGTAATTTGATATTCCACAGCGGAGAAGCGCTGCTGCCCGCTTCCCTGGCGAGAGTTCCCTTAGTCGCCTCTTACCTACGACACCCACGGGAAGATATGGGTTGGTACTATTCTGAGCCCGGTATCACACGGAAAACAACTACCTAAAGGCAATTATTACATTTGTTCCGTGTCGGATCTTACCCGCGAGGCCGCGGCACGTTTAAACTCCCTGGTGTCTGCTATACAATCACAACAACCAATTTATTTTACTTTATTACGTACCAATCAACCACCAGTATCAGTAGCTTTATCATATTATCATCATCAACATTAACCTTTTTATCGTCCCACTGTTGGGCACAGGTCTCCTCTCATACTGAGAAGGATTGAGCGTAATCACCACGCTTTCTCAATGCGACTTAAAGTCCAGGTTTTCTCAAGATGTTTGATGTGTGATTCATCATTGGTGTCCAAGATACAGTATGTTAACTAACAGAGGGCGTTCCCGTTAACCCGAAATAGTATAGCATACACACATGCTAAAAAAAATATTTCCATTCGAAAACAAAATGTTTTAAAATTTTTTCAATATGAAAATATTCAATAAAAATTTTAAATTGACATGTAAAAGAAACATACTGTACACGCGAACATGAAAGACGGCAACGTCGCAATTTATTTATGAATGACGAGCCGCGTATGCGGCGGGTATCTAAGATCTAATTGATTGATGTGTGTTGGGCAATGCAACGTTAGGTAGATACTATTCCGCGCTACTATTTTGATTTAAAACAGGAGGTTTCAAATTTATTTTCAATTATAATTTCTTTTTATTCGGATTATATTATGCTTATTTTTCTATGCTGATATTTTTATTTTAATCTATTAATGATATATATTAAAGAGTTTAAGGGAACGCCCTCTGTTATTTAACATACTGTATACTTAGAAAAGTTACATTGGTACCTACTTGCCTGGCCTGGAATCGAACCCGCACACTCAATACCTACTTGAGAGGCTGATGTTTTAAGTTTTAACCACTAGGCCACCACGAGCTTTATAATAAAGCTGAAAAGTGTGAAAGCGCTAATCTCCGGATCCAGTGGAATAATTATTTGCATTTTATTACCCAATTATTGAGGAAGACTAACTAACGGCTGTCCTAACGGTTTGGCTACCTAACGTTACGATAGAAACTTTAGTAGCCGAGTAAAAACGAAAAACGTTAGAAAGTACGCTGAGCGAAAAAAGAAGTCAGAGCGCTTGCAGGATGCGATAGGGTAGATAGATCGGATACCAAAATGTTACGCGGGCCAACCCCGGAAGCTACAGCACAGAAGTTAGTCCAAACTAATATTATGAAGAATGTGAGATAAAATCCGAAATAGTTTGTTCAAACTAGGCAGAAATAAGACAGTTCCGGCATGATGTCTGGTGAAGCCGTACGGAGACGGGTCTGAGCAGTTGTGTTGCGATGTGTGCCGGGTACGATGCGCCAACAAATGTTGAGTGAAACCCGGATTGCTACTGATAGTATGTTACGTAATACTAATTATCCTGCAGGCTTCGTTTCGCTTTTAACAAACAATTGTCTCCCGTCTTTTATTACTCGTTGCATTAGAGTCAAGAGTGGGCGTAAACATAATATTGATTCAACCTTTTTGTGTCATCATTACGACAATGTGTAGGTATGGCCGTCGAGTGTTGATGGACGCCCGCGTATATAAGGTCAAGTGTCTGAAATTGCCGACTGGCGACTGACCACGGAATAGAGAATCGACTGACAATATTTGGCCGTGACCGCGTCGTGTTTTGTTGTCAAAAAATGCACTTGAGACGCAAGTTATCATTTCTTTTAAAATAAGTACGTTGTCTAAGTATGTCAAATATTTATGAAATAAAAAGTTATTTGGATCTATTTATAGACACGACGATAGCTGCAAAACCTATGGCGAGGCTATCAACGCGGAACATTTGTTTTGACTTTCACATTAAAAATATATTAGGTACCTATTTGATTCGTTCTTCTTCAGCTTATAGATGTCCACTGCTGGACAAAGGCCTCCCTAAGGCTTTCCACGCTGACCGGTCTTGTGCTGCCCGCATCCATCGGTTTCCCGCGACCTTCACCAGGTCATCGGTCCACCTTGTTGGGGGCCTCCCTACGCTGCGTCTTCCAGTACGTGGCCGCCACTCCAGAACCTTACTGCCCCATCGGCCATCGGTTCTACCAGCAATGTGCTCTGCCCATTGCCACTTAAGTTTAGCGACTCGCAGGGCTATGTCGGTGACTTTGGTTCTTCTGCGGATCTCCTCATTTCTGATCCGATCACGCAGAGAAACTCCTAGCATAGCTCTTTCCATTGCCCTTTGTGTGACTCTGAGCCTTCGTATGATTTGATTCGTTGCATTTACGCAACTTACCGTTCATTATTATCACAAAATTAAGTAGTTACTACTTTACTAGTTATCTTACATTTATGTTTCATTTCATGATGTTTCATTGATATTGTTACGACACTCTGGACTTTGGCATGACACAATAACCGCGGCTTGAATTCTTTCATTGTGTATGATAAATAAACACTCCACATGAGTTTTGATTGCTGTATTGCATAACTACCCAGGCTATGTCTACAACCTACATTATTAAACAATTAAATATTTTAATAAAGTAGATGTGGTAATTTATTATTTAATAACACTTCATTCAGGCTGGAAACAATGAACGGTCGAACGGGCGTACAGTTAGCAAAAAAAATGCTAATGTAATGTGGGTTTGTGGATAGATAGAACTACTTACCACTCTAGAACAATATTTGTGCTTTGTATTCTGTTCTGGGATTAATAATAATCAAAGTTGATGATATCCAAAAGCAATAAAAAACTCGTGTCGGCTGCAAACTTGATTGCTCTCAGCTTCAAGGTCTCGGTTGAACAATAAAGAATAAGTATAACAAACACGGAAAAATTATAGCTATCTGACCTTCACCGCTATCCCATAATAAACATGGTTATTTCAAAAACATTGTTTGATAAACAACGAACGTTCGTTCGTTCTTTAGCCTCTGTGCTTTCGAAAGAGTGGAAATACTTGTACATTTTGTAAAAAACAGCCGAATATTTTAGCCAAAACTACTCGAGAATTATATTAATCTATATCTATTCGATAGAGATTGATATCAATAACATATTTTTGAATCGTATCTAGGAAGTAGATAACTTCCTAGATACGATTCAAAAATATGTTTGAAGGATGATGAAAGAAAATCAAATTTCTATCATCCTACCAACGCTTTAGCTGGATTACATAAAAATTAACATCGACGTATGTTGTAAATTAGGAATGACGTAGGTAAAATTTACAAGAAGTGGCAGCACCGAGTGTAATAGCACACGTCTCGCTGGCTTGCGCACGTTATCTGCACACGCGTGACGTACGTTATGTGAACGCAATTTGGGTATTCGACGATACAGACCACAGTGAGACTCCAGCCTTACAGCAGTTACATTCAAAGTACGTGATAGAAAGTGTATTAATTCTAAGTAACGGTAAGCTACTGTTTGTATTCCTCCACCGTGTGATTCCCCGGTGGCAATAGTCAAGTGACATCATCGCAGTGAATTTCGGTGTTCCTTGTTGAGCTCATTCAGTCGACAGACTCGACACGTGTAGGTGTCGTAGTGATATTACTGTTTTAATTTCGGTGTCCTTGATTTGTAACAAGGTTAGTTATCTTTGATGTAATACTAGAGAATATCAAATAGTTGGTACTAACGTTATACTGTGATTTGTGAGCAATCTTTTTTTTATTATCGTATTTTTTTTATAAAATCGGTTTGGAAACTTATGGTTAGTGTATGTGTGGTCATAACATGAGTTAATTTGTTGTTTGTTTAAATTATTTATACAAATATCTATGTGTGAAAACCGGCACCACTATGTGTATCATATACATCTGTATATTACTATCCGACCGTAACGTTCCCGTAATACCTACCTACCAATCGTGTAATAAATATTTCTTTATTACACGAGGGGGGCAAGCCTCCCTTAGGTCCTATATTGTGTAATAGTTGATCAACTGAAAGAGGTGATGGGAAAATGATAAGATAGGTTTCCATGTTAATAGCCGCTGTGGCAAATCAGTAAGTAAACTATTAGGTTTTAGTTACAGACGACAGCACATCAAGCTAAGCTACAATCTGTCAGATGTCCTTATTAGATTTTCAACTTTATCTCTAGAGTATTGAGGCTCAAGATTGATTGGGAAAATTTGACAGTTTGGGATAGCTTGACCTGCTGTCGTCCGTACATGCTGATACAGGAAAATTCTATGTTTTGAGAACATCGACAAATATAGACGACCGTGAAACTGGTGACCTTGAGCATCTTGTCTATCAATTTCGTCCGCAGGGGTAGTTACATAACACACCATGAGTTTACGTTTTCTTGTGTAGGTTAAAATACCTAGATGTTTCAGTAGGTTCATTGCATATTTGCAGATTAGATATGAGTAGACAGAATTTTGCGTTTCCTTGACGCAGACTTATCGCTAAATGATTTACACCTTGCCCATGTCTGATAAGGCTCACGTACTCACTCATCATACTTTTCCAACTGCTTGTCGTGAGTTTTATACTAAGTAGGTAAGAGTGAAAGTCATCAAAGTGAAACTACACGACCTAAGGTTTTACAAAAGGCAACTCAAGTGAGGGACCCAATACGTTCTGGATGGTCTAGTACTAATAACACAGCCGAAAAAAGAAGTAATAAAAGGATACCATCAAGATTTCCTCACGTTTCCACGCGGTTTCCTCGCGTCAATTTCCCGTGAGGAAACCGCGGCAGCAGAGACCCCGTTGCAAGCATTTATAGCAAGGGAGCAAAATCTGCAATGTCAAACCCGGCAATAGGTAGTAAGAGTTGAAGAGGCGTTTTCCAAATTTGCCATAGGTACCCGAAGAAAGCAGCTATTAATTACCTATAAACTCCGTGTATAGGAAATAACACATTTATTTGTCGGATATGGTAGATCCAAAGATGGTTTTATTGCTGTATCTACAAGGCCACATCCGAACGACGTGTCATACCGTGTATTTACCATGAGTTTACATTACGAGACTCGATCGTCGATATCGACCGCATTTGTCTCATCGATTGGCCCGCTTTCAGGTTGTAAGAATTCTCAACCACTGAAAGCGCCAAACCTGCAACTAACATACATAGGTACGTACGACAGCAGATCAAGCTACCCGGAACTATCAAAAATTCTTAATCAACGTTGAGCCATAATGCTTAAGCGATAAAGTTGAAAATGTACTAAAGAAATTTAACAGATTGTAGCCGCTTGATGTGCTGTCGCCTGTTCAATTTCCCAACATCATCCGTTGACCAAGTGCCCGCCAGACACAACACCCGTCTGGTCGGAGGACTCTCCCTTTTCTATGGAGGATATAGTTATCTTCACAGTCTGTTGTTCAAACCTCTAAAGTTGTTACATCATATAAGTACATGTATAAGTTCGAGACAGGAATACTTTATACAATTCGAACCTAAAGTTATACGTGGGTATAAATCCTAACTCTTCTATACTATTGTAGTATAGTTGTATCCCAATAAACAATAGAAAACACTTACATAACACTTTTAATACAATCATAAATAAAATTCATAAAAAAAATCATAACCAAATTCAAAAAAAAATGCAGTGGATATGGTAATTGAACAAATATTATCCCTGGATTTATGTCATTGTTTAGTTGTCTTTTCGACAGGTCGTTTTTAAAAACATACGATCAGTGACTGACATCATAAAACGAGAATGAAACCTATTATTATTTCCTCATTTCAGCCGCAGACATGTCGCAGGAAAAACCAGTGTTCGACTACCATGACGAGAGCCAGAGCGAGAAGCTGATGCGCAAAACAAAGGAATCTCCCTTTATGATCTTAGGTATGTGGACAATGCTATTAAGGTACGGACGACAGCAGGTCAAGCTACCCCAAACTTTAGGGATAAAGTTGAAAATCTAATAAAGAAATCTGACAAATTGTAGTAGCTTGACGTGCTGTCGTCTGTACCTATAGGTCATCAGGCGTAACAGGATGTAATTCGACCATGTACTTGTATAATAGAAGTCAAATCCTAAAGGGTCAGATTACTGTTCTTTACTTAAAAAGATTTTGAAAACAAAATTGTTAAGTAATAGAGTTTTTTTGCAGATTGTACCTAGTAGGCAATAGCGAAAAGAAGGACAATTATTGGATTTTTACGCAGGTTCACTGTCTGGTCTCAAAAGTGTTTAACATTTGTTTGTCGCTGAGATAAGATTGCGACATCTTGAAAGTTTTTAGTTACGAGAATATACCTTGACTTAGAATGACTGGCAACGTCGCAATTTAGTGTCATGTTTCGTGGTTTTCAATTTTTTTAAATATTTAATTTAAGCTATATTCTAAAAATGTGTTCTACTAACTATTTAGAATTAGATGAAGTCTGTAAAAGGCATTGCGTTTATAGTTCTACTATACTCTGTTTTTTAATCTCGTAGACTAAATTGACACATGCAAATGTCAAATTTACTTTATTAATTTTGTATTATTACGTTTTTAATAAGTACCTACACATTATTTCAGGATAACTTATTGTAAAAAAAACGATACTTGATTTTATGAACGCTAAGTTTCGGCACTATATATGAATTGCAATAAATTGCCAACACTCGTAATGTCAGTTTAGTCTACGAGATTAAAAAACAGAGTATAGCTGACCCGGCAAAAGTTGTTTTGCTATGTATATTTTTTTTAGGAAACATTTTTTTAGTTCTATAAAAATAATTAGGGCGGATTACCCTTAACATTTAGGGGGATAAAAAATAGATGTTGTCCGATTCTCAAACCTACCCAATATGCACACAAAATTTCATGAGAATCGGGAAAGCCGTTTCGGAGGAGTTTAACCACAAACACCGCGACACGAGAATTTTATATATTAGATTTATAAGGAAATAAAGCATTGGAAACTTGCAAGTAGGGTTCTCAGATCGAAAAATCGAAATTTCGGAGCAAATTCCGGACATCGGATGAAATTTCCGGATTTCTTCGCAATAAATCGTGCATGTGTAAAGCGAAACAAATGTTTGAAGCTTTATGCGGGCGTGCCAATCTTGATTCATAAATGCTAGGAGTAATTGTGTTCTGTGTCATAAATTCATAAGGTACGCAGACAAAGCACGTCACAACACAAGCGTGGCGTGACTATTATTGTCATTGTGAATGATTAACACGAGCAGATAATTGCGAGGTAGGGGAAGAGCCTGTCCTCTGCTCCGCAGCACTAAATATAATAAAAATAAAAACTAAGGTTTTTATTTCCTGGCGGCTTAGGATTCCCCCCGCATTCCGGACAAAGCACTATATTACCGAACATGTCCGGAAAATTCCGGACGTATGGCAACCCTACTTGCAAGGCGTTATTTTCATAGTAAAAATAACTGTAAAAATTACGGTTACTTACTTTTTATCCGCTATTCCCCTAATTCTAAAAAGTTAGTAGAACGCATTTTTAAAATAAAGCTCCAGTTTAAATAAAAAATTAAAACCACGAAATATGACACTAAAATGCGACGTTGCCAGTCATGCGTGAACGCAGGTTAAGTTTTGCAATTCACTACACTCATAGGGAGTCGGATGGTGGGTAGATACCTAGGGGCCGTTCAAATATTACGTAAGCAGATTTAGTACAATTATTTACCCCCCATCCCCCAAGTCAGCAAAAGCAAGCAAAGCTCCTACCCCCTCCCCCTATACTTACGTAAACATTTTTCAATTATAAATCTATTTTTTTTTATACATAATTATAATGTTATATTTATTGCTAGCGCGCGGTAATTCCCCATAATCGGTTTTAAAGCGAGTGCTTAAAAGTATGCATTACTTCCGGTAATCCTCGAAAATGAGTTTCGTTTTCAGGCATAGATAATATGAGGGTTGCCATTCGTGTAAAAAAGTAAATAACTGCCGATGACGTAATCATCGTCTAGACTCCCCTACCCCCCATGTCATCCAAAATAAGCAAAACAAAGACCCCTCTGCCCCCCAATAGTGTTTATGTAATACTTGAACTACCCCCTATCTACCCACCATCCTACTTCCTATGACCTAAATAGGTACCTAATTATCTAATGTCGTTAAGAGCTATTGACCGTGTAGCATATTCTAGACAGACTTGAAAAGATTATGTGATATGGCCATGGATGCCTAGCTTAGGTGGTTTCCTGAACTTGTTGTTAAAAATCAATCATTGCAATTTAAACCTTATATCAATGATATAAAAAAATCTCTGACGTGCACTCGTACTTTGTAACGACTTTACTTATTATGGTGCAAAAGTGGTTGTTCTACTACAAGTTTCTTGTTAAACGCAAACAAAAAAAAAATAAAGTATAAATACTCAGAAGGAAATAAGCGCCTCACTTTTTTAAATATTATTTTTAAAGTTTTAGTTTGACATTTTTTAGAAGCATGTTTTTTTAGTTTTTTAATCTATATTTTGTCAATTGTAATTTGCACGCCTGCTTGCAGGCAGAATACAAATAACTCTTGGGCTTAAAGATCTTCCCTTGTCGAACAATGTATTTTCTGGCAAATAAATAGGTATTTTGATTTGATTTGATTAGCATCACTTAAGAAGGACGAACGCAAGGTTAACAAGGAAATCTCTTGAAAGGTGTCCCTCTTGTAAATCAATTTCACGATACAGTATTGATGGGGCTTCTGGACAGATTGACAGTGATAATATTAGAAGGATAGACGAGGCCACTAGCCCGTAGACATATATTATCTATACTCTATACTAATATATAAAGCTGAAGAGTTTGTTTGTTTGAACGCGCTAATCTCAGGAACTGCTGGTCTGATTTGAAAAATACTTTTTACGTTGGATAGCCCATTAATTCTGGAAGGCTTTAGGCTATACAACATCACGCTGCGACCAATAGGAGCGGAGCATAACTAACTCCACGCGAACGAAGTCGCTGGCGGCTGCTAGTTATAAGTAATCATTAAACAACCCGACTGTGACGTGACTATAAAAGTTCTTTTCAAGCTGTCTGACGCATTCGGTAATTATTTTAGTTCAATCTCAGATTTAAGACTGCTTAAATATTAATTTATTTTAAATTTTTAGCTACAGTAAAGTTTAAAAAAAATCAATTTTATCACTAACTAGCGGCCGCCAGCGACCTCATTCGCGTGAAGTTAGTTATGCTCCGCTCCTATTGGTCGCAGCGTGATGTTATATAGCCTAAAGCCTTCCTGGATTAATGGGCAATCCAAAGCAAAAAAAAAAAAAAAATTAAAAAGGACTTGGCGTTCCTGAGCCCGTTCAAACAAACAAACAAACTCTTCAGCTTTATATATTAAGTAGTATAGATGTGCCAAGGTTCAAGGTTGATTGGAAAAATGTAACAATTTCGGGTAGCTTGTTTGCTGCTAGCGTCTCGTCTATACCATTGGATGGTTGGATAATTGATAGTTTTACTTTAGCCAGTGGCGTAGCTGAAACCAATCAAGTTAATGAAATTGAAACGGCAGAGGGAGTAATATGAAAACATTCTGGCATTCATTTGTTCGTTAAATTAGATCTATAGTGATCAATTTATCTAATAGAGTAACTTATGATCTTTGTAATCAAATGGCGACGAAACCCTTGTTCACAAACTAAGCTTTTAAGCTTAGTGCTTAATTTAATCCTTTTAGCTACCGCTAGCCGAACTAAATTGGCTTGATTTTATTTTTATAATATCAATGGGGCTTCTTTTTTTCTGTTATGGCGTTCAAGGCCATAACAGAAAAAAGATAATCACAAGAAATAATCCTTTTCTTTTTTGTTTTGGGTGGGAAATCATGAAATGACCTCTCTCGCTCTACGCGGGGCGGATGGGCGTGTCAGACTTTTACTGACTAAAACCGACCCGTGTTCCTTCACTTGTCTGTGCGCCAGGGCCGCCAGGAGGCATCAGTCCTCGTGGACCCGTCACGATGTGCTGACATCTATTGGCGGCGCGCGTGATACACAACGCACCGTCGACACAAAAAATAATCCTTGGTTGTTCATGATCGTTTCCTTGTCACTTACCATGGTACTGTTTATTTCATAGCTATCGCCGGCTGCGCGGGTGCGGTTGGCTATGGAGGCTGGGCGTACAAGAACCGCGGCGCGATGAGCACCAGCGTCTTCCTCATGCAGTTCCGAGTGATCGCACAAGGCACCGCCGTCGGCGCCCTCTGCGCGGGCATGATCTACACGCTATACAACAACCACTTCAACAAACCTAAAGAAAATCTCGCCATTTTACCGAAATCTAACGAGCATTAAGTGCGAGTAATTAGTTTTAGAGTAATTAAGTCTTTAGATGGCCTAATCTTGTAACTCGTGCCACTATGGCTATTTTAAGTGAAGCTGCTTAACTGTTATCCATTAATCAAGATATTATAGATACTGAAAGTCGAAAGACTTCGATCGATGTTTGATGTTCCAACGCTTCCTGTTTGCCGAAGTTACAGGCGATTTTACTCCGGATCAGGGATGTTACGAATACTGGCATCCACATCCTTAAATGCGAAGTTTCCGCCTTTTGGACAGCTGCAATAATGAATGCGGATGTCAAATAAGTTGCGACAAGAAAGTGTGAATAGCGCTCGCCGTTCGCACGTGGCACCGGTGGCACTGGCCAATGGAAGCGAAGAAATTGGTGACAAGATCCGGCGCGTTTGTTTTGGTGCAACATTTTCTTGTAAATAAATTATTACGTTTTTGTTGGCGATGTGGATTACTTAACGTATAGATATTTTGAGTATTTTTGTGATACAGTGATCATTGTGTGTAAATAAGTGTTTATGAGAAGTTTATATCGGTTAAACTAATAAAAAAAACTACTTTAGTCGTAGCTCAGCTAATAAAAATCACTTAGTAAATTCCAATATGATACACCGGTATCACATTAATAGTAGATAAACTTTATCGTTCTATAACAAAATTCCTTATTTTTCCAGTGTGTTTTCCATTATTGATAGATTATCTAATTAGTTAATTAACAATGTCATAACCACGACACCAAATAAAGAGGACCATGGTAAAGCTGATTGTCAAATATGCAATAAAAGCTACTTTCGCAATGGCTGATTTCATATATGGACTTTATTTATAGGTAAGTATAATATCCACATACATCCGTAGATGTGAGCCTTTAAAAATTTGCATCCCCGGATATGAAGAAATCGGCATCCGCAACATCCCTGCTCATTATCATCTACAAACATGATTAGTTTGGGGTCTATGTACAGTGTAATTACCAATAAATGTATCTGAATACCACACTATTTGATCATAATTAGGGTTGTAACGGAGCTTCGCCTCCGCTTCCGTCCGGAAGTTCCAAAAAAAATCGCATCTTAGCTTCCGCCTCCGCCTCCGCACAATGTTTGCGGAGCTGCGACGCTCGACAACCGTCCGGCCGCGTAATGGTCAAGAATCAACTAGCGTGCGAGGCGGGAATGCGGCAAACACAATTTGTTTCTCCTTAATTTTCATTACAAGGTAATATTTTTTTACCAAGTATACTACTATTAATGTACATATTTAAAATAAAAATTTTGTTTTAATTAACCATAAATTTCAATTTTTTCTATATGTACTTTCACCTCCACCTCCGTTAACCTCCGCATCCGCGGAGGTGAGACTCGTCGCCTCCGCATCCGCCTCCACTAACAAGCCTCCGTTACAACCCTAATCATAATTATCCCTACTTGCGATGTGTTTTGCTCGCCGAAAAAAATTATTAGGTACATAATAGGTTTTAGGGATGGTCCCCGATCTTCATTGACGGACTTAGTGAGTTGGTCCCCAGATGAGGGTACAACAAACACAGTGTTTTCTATTCACGCTAGGGTAGTCTATTGAACACTTCATGTATTAAAGATAAATAAAAGTTTTCCAAGTAAAACAAATTAAAGATGACAATGATAGAAGCTGTAATAAATACATTGAATGTTTCGACGTATTTATAAATGTAGATCGTTTGAAATTAAGTCTGCTTACCCGCTTGTAGAGGCGACATATACTAGATACCTAGATAAAGAATATCTTTTCTAACTAGCTACCGTATCTGCTATATATCAATTTCGTTACTATCGCGGGCATACCGTAGATTACGGCGTCGAAGGTCAGCAAATAAGTTGTTATAAAAGAGATATTACTGGGCATATAAGCTCTGGATCGATAATATATAAAGTTCATAAATACCATGAGTACCCAAGGCTTGATGATGAGATTATGTATTTTTTAACACCCTTGCTCGTAAAGCTGATGTAATTCCACCGGTTTTAAATATGTAAAGCAGGCCATAACAAACGCGTGTTTTATCAAAGCAAATAGTTAAGTTATAGTCCATAACAGCATTATTTTCCATAACAGCATTATTTTCCATAACAGCATTATTTTCCATTTCAAGTAATTATGGAACTGATCGCCGCCGCACGGCTCGCGCTGCGCGCTGTTCCATATTTGAAATGGCAAATAATAATACTAATGGAGGGAAAGCAACAGTGTGCATTCACAGATTGAGTTTATTTAAAATGAACAAAATATAAAATACTTCTTTTTCTGTTTCCTCGCAAGTGTGTTAAAAAACGTCGTACGATATACGTGCGTATTGGTTATAACATGCTCGGCTCAATTACACCCTCACCTTCGGCTCGGGCTGAAATTCCGCCTCGCATGTTATAACCATCATTACGCACTAATATCGTAATGTACTATAACATTGTTTTTAAACTGCTAATCTGTATCTACGTAGAAATGCTTTTATGTACCTATGTAATATATAATTGTAAGTCGATGTGAATGGATGTGTTAATTTATGCGTTTAAAGTTAATAAACGAATACTATTTAAAATTTGTTGTATTGGAATTATTGTTTTACTTATCTTGCGCCAATAAGTTACCTTCCAGATCTATATACTAAATAATAAAGTTAGAGTTTATCAATCCTAATCTCTGAAACTTCCCTCCTGAACCTATCATACATTTGATAGGCCAATTCTTGAAGAGGCTATTTAAAATCACGCTATGCCCTTAGTATCAGAGCAAAAAAAAACTGAAAGATCACTTCATTCTACTGTGGGACATAAGAAACTTTACGCAAAGTAAAAACTGATCATAAAAAATAAAACAAATATTTCATGAGTAAATTGTTTTATTTTCAACAAATGACAAGACATTATAATTAAATGCTATAATTAACGAAAAAGTTAATCAATAAAAATTGTAACACGCAATATAGTAAGTAAACTTAAAGCGCAAAGCAAAAACAATAGTTAATGTATGTAGGCACGATAATCATTCAAAGTATTATAATGAGGCTGCGCAAAGTACAGACCTAATACATATCAATGTCCAACTATTACATAATAGGTTTGTAAAACTGTTATCTGCTGAAATACTGAGTGTTTCACATAATTTAAAGAGTGCACAGGTTAAGGTTATTGTACTAACCTAAAACTACATGACTATGATGTATCACATGTAGTCATTGATAAAATATTAAACAGATACGATATATTCTAACAAACTGACCAAAAAAAATGTGCCGAACACAGCAGCAGCACACATGCATATTTCTATTCGCATACATTGGTACAGTGTGAGTGAGATGGGGCGCAATCTAAAGCATAGAGAAGAAAAAGATGGTTAGTGTTTGTCGTTTGCGCTGTTAGTGTTTGTCGTTTGTTTTTACGAGTGTATCGAGAGTGACTAAAGCAAGATACAGGACTTACTTCCTTTTGTACGCTTCATTTTTAGTGCGCTAGTGACATATCTACCTTAGTTTAATATTTTATCAATGCATGTAGTATTAAGTATCACATGTTGTATAGTAATACGAAATAGATAATCAAGCATGAAATCAGGAAATTAAACTGAATTCCAACTATTTATCTGATAAGATTTCTGACATCAATGGGCTTTTTAAGGCCAGCTTAGCCACCCATTTGGCCACCTAATCAAATAAGTACACGGAGACTCATTTTAAATTACACAAATCGTAATACTGACATTTTTATCCCAATATATGCATTAAGGTCAAGACAAAAGCCACAAAACAGTAGTGAATATGGTTGGGTACACATAAAACAACACAATAAATTACTGAAACAAGTTCCACATTATAACTTGTTGACTTTTCTCCGCTTGTTGTTACAGTCTGTCATCATTCCCAATATTTTCACTACGCAAGTAGCACATAAATAATGCCAATCTTCATTTTCTCACAATTCTGCGCTTCACTGGACTCTAGTGACTGATAGGGAATCTCCTTATAGGCAGCAAAGAGCCAAACAGAACATGCTGGATCACTGGAAACTTTGCTAAAACCTCCTTTTTGTACATTTTAGTGAGACCTTGATTGATTTTGGACCATGAGCCAACAGCACTTATACTCCACAACTGATTTGAATGCTCTGCAAAGGGACCTTTCTTCACCTCCTTAATATGCTTAATACATGATATAAACATGTATTCATTGTGATATTTTTCAATAATGTCATCTTCTAAGAACTTGGCTGGTGGATATATTCTCGGCTGGTCAATAAGCTGCGAGCTACCCCAAATGAAAGGTATGAATTGGTAGTCGTCCAAACTCCATACACCATGACTGCCAGCTGGTTCCATTCTGTATATCTTCTGCAACCGTCTTACTATAGTTAAATACTTATTAAACATCAAAAAAACTACTGCCACATTATCTTCAGCTATTAAATGACCTATTTTATACAAACAACAGAGAAACATGACAAATGCCATTTCATGACCCGTCCCATAGTCAATTCTTGTGGCATTACCAAAACTCTCTTCCAAATAAACTTTAACTTCAGGTATAGCCAAGTGTATCCTGGGATGCAAACAATCTTGCATATATAATGTACTGTTCATTTTAAGTTTGGAGAGCCAGCTCCTAAAAGCCACATTACCAAATCGTTGAGGTTGCTCAATAGGTGGAAATTCATCTATGAGCTGATCAATTATCTCAAGCATATTTAGTAGTTTCTGTACATTTGCTGAAATTTTGCAGTCTACGGTCAGTGGCTTACCCTTTATAGCTTCATTCAGTGTAGCTATGAAACCAGTGTATTCCATATAAGCTTCAGATTTCTCCCATATAGCCATATCTGTGAGAGTTTTAACAGCTTTTTCTGGTTCCAGAAACCGATGGTTCAGAGGTAATTCTGGAGGAACATGTTCATTCTTCCCTGCTACGTCACCAATAGTTTCGGTATTCATCTAAAATAAATTATACCAAAAAAGTGAAATAAAAATATTTTACACTATTTTTATTTTGCTGAAATATTTCACCATATTGTATTGTGTTTATTTATTTATAGCTTTTACTCCACTATTATTGTCGAATCACTTATACTCTACTGGCCGCTGTCCGCGTATCGGATTGATGCATAACTAAATCATTTTGATAAAGAAAAAACAAGCAGTTTGTAAAACCTGCTACCAATAACATTGTGAATGTCGTGTGTACGTTGAGTCGTTGACCCACAGCACAAACTAACCCACAATAATTTAGTATTACCTACCTCTGTGAAATAAGTCCGCTGCGGACATGATAAGCTTCGCTAATGAAGGTCACAAATGTCAATCTTAGTTGAAACACATGCAACCTTGCTTCTCTATTTTGTATTATTTTATGAACAGTGAAAAGCTAATGTGGCCGTGTCAATACTACAATAATGGAAAAAATACTAAGAGGTATTATGAGATATCGTGTTTTGGATCGTGCAAGCATGGTTAAACAATTTCAAGAAGTAAAAAACAATCCGACGGTAAGTTTAATTTGTACTGACCTTTTTATTCTGAAATGCTAAATTGTCAAATATAAATTAAACAAATATGACTTTCCACTAATTTAAATCAATTAGTAACTATAGATTGGCGTTTTAAATAATTTTTTTTATGCTAAATTCAACAAAATTATTCACCAAAATCACTCTTATTTTGACATTTCATTCCACTTCTACTGACAGCCCTGACAGATAAATGTGCGCTTCGCAGCAGTTTGTCGTCAATCAATACCAACCTTACAAAACAACCGTCGCGTTCAAAATGAAACAAAATTTGTAAACCTAAAGCATAATTATTTTCGCAATCTCTGTTTTAATCATTTGTATACTTACCTGAATTAATATTTGCATCTCAATGCCCACTGATTTACTAGTTGCATAAACTGCTGATACCGTTGAGGGCTACGACTATTCTGTAAATAACTACAAGGTGTGATAAGAAGTCTGATTTTTAAGCCCTTTACAGTGATTGCCTTGATGAATTAGATCTATTGTGTATTAATTTTGCATTCTGTTTTCCCCCTCAGCCTAAAGCAGTATTCTACACATGCATGGACAGTAGAATGATTCCGACAAGATTCACAGAGACTAGTGTTGGCGATATGTTTGTTGGTTTGTAAATAACATTACCAGAGTTGGAGTCTAGTTTGAGTTCCGTAATAAACAATTATGAAACTTACTTTTCAGTGCGAAACGCTGGAAATGTAATACCTCACTCACAGTATTTTGTCGACGAGATGACCAGCTGTGAACCAGCCGCTTTAGAGCTTGGTTGTATATTGAACAATATACGACACATTATTGTGTGTGGGCACAGCGACTGTAAGGCGATGAATCTCCTGTACACGCTAAAAAGTAAAGAGGAATCTAGTAAAGTTAGTATCTCCATTAACCTTTATATAATCTAGCGGTCGCCAGCGACTTCGTTCGCGTGGAGTTAGTTATGCCTCACTCCTATAGGTCGCAGTGTGATGTTATATAGCCTAAAGCCTTCCTGGATTAATGGGCTATCCAACGCAAAAAGAATTTTTCTAATCGGACCAGTAGTTCTCGAGATTAGCGCGCACAAACAAACAAACATACAAACTCTTCAGATTTATACATATACATGGTGTATCTGACATCGTAACGCAAACTTCGAGGATAGGCTACACGGGCTACACCGCATGCCACTAATAAAATTATGATAGTCATTTATGTCGTTAATGAACAGTTACAGAATTCACAGTGGTTAAAAAAATGTGTCGGCTCGGCATTTGAACGTTGCAAGCGTGCCGCCGTGCGGGTTTGTAGGTATGACGTTGATCCCTGATGTAAACTCTATCAAATCAGCTGATAAGACAGTTTTTCGAGTTTTGTTTTCCTTGCGCTTTTTTGTGTAATTAGCGAATTAATTATTTTTTACTTTAAAATCTTATTGGGTTATAAAAGTATAGCAATTATGAACGGTCTAAAGTGAAAAAAACTTCATAGATTTTTTTTTTTTAATCATGAAAAAGCCGACGAAAAATTCCACCACTGGGGAGTTCAGAATCATGTACTGGATCCATGGTACTCGTTTGTGCGTCGATGTCAGATACACCCTTTATTAGTATAGATTAGTATAGATAAGGGTGACTGTGTGGATGACAATACGCACGCATTCCTGCGTGCTTTATCCACACCTCTGCTCTCTACCGGGGTAGGCAAAGAGCAGAGAGAACACAAACACGATTGTTATGTGATGATGATGACTCATCATCATTTGCTCAGCCTTTTACCAACTATGTTGAAATCGGCTCTATCTGGATGCAGCCGAATATCAGTATTTCACAGAACTGCCTGTCTGGACTTCACAACACAATTACGTAATAGCTGATTTGCAATTTTATTAAGAAACTAGCTACGCGCCGCAATTTCACCCGCGTATGTTACGATATTTTTTTTATATGCTCCACTCCTATTGGTCGCAGCGCGATGTTATAT
Source organism: Sesamia nonagrioides (assembly GCA_017933935.1). Classification (NCBI taxonomy): domain Eukaryota; kingdom Metazoa; phylum Arthropoda; class Insecta; order Lepidoptera; family Noctuidae; genus Sesamia; species Sesamia nonagrioides. The sequence goes on from JADWQK010002191.1 coordinate 710,521, forward strand.
AAAATCTTCCTGGATTAATGGGCTATCCAACGCAAAAATAATTTTTCAATTCGACCAGTAGTTCCCGAGATTAGCGCGTTGAAATAAACTCTTCAGATTTATACAATATGTTAAGAAAACCCTGTCCGACCCGTAAGGATAGTAAAGGTTAGGTAAACACTTGACCAAATATAATATAAAATTTTACATAATCATCATAGTAACAATATTAATGAATTGTGAAATAATCCTTTTTTCCCGGGAATTAATTCCAATTTCCCCGAAATTTGGTAATTTTTAAAAAAGTGACAAGACCGGTATTATTATAAGCGAATAGCGACGCGACCACGTCACAGGTGCCGCGTGCCCTGCCCCCCGCCGCCGCCCGCGGAAAGGGTTGCATACAGCACATGTATTAAGTTACCTCTTTTTGCGAAATAATATTTATTTTTTTAGGGGGATTTTTCTTTTTAAGTTTAGGGTGTCTTTGTGAGCATTAGTAGAATCAGTTATCGATACCTAACAATACCTTCACGGATCGGACAGGGTTTTCTTTACATATTGTATAATAGTAAGACCCCGATATTAGAAGCAAAGCTGTACATCATTGTTTCAGAAACATTAAATATTGCAGTTTCTGATAATAATTATAAACAATGGTAAGGGTTTTTTCAATAATACATTATTCTTTTAGGAACAAAGGAGACTGTCACCTCTTAAATCGTGGATGTGTACGCATGCCCACACGAGTTTGGACAAATTCCTCGCAATGAAAGGTGATTTTACAAAGCCTATGCTTTTCACGGCTGAAACACCGCAGCGAAAATTCGTTGCTTATATAGACCCAGATAACAGATTTTGTATAGAAGACAAACTATCACAGGTAAGCATGCATCACACATTGTTGTTCCTTGCAAATAAACTTTGAATTGGTCCTCGCTGACTGGTAGGGTTTTGCTGACTGAAATCGACATTTTATTTTCATCATCAACTGTTGGATGATGCGTCGTCGTTAGGTTTAGGCTTCAGGCCTCCGATGTTAAAAGAAACAGAGGAAAACTGACTAGAACTCCCTTCCCCTCATCTTAGCACTACAGGATAGCGCAATAACTTAATAGAACCCCAAGAGCTAATGGTTATTTTACTATTTTTCAGGTGAACACTCTGCAACAATTACAAAACGTGGCATCCTATGGAATGCTAAAGAAGCGACTGGAGAAGCACGACCTTCACATTCACGCGCTGTGGTTCGACATCTACACGGGGGATATTTACTACTTCAGCAGGCGGGCCAAGCGGTTCATTATCATCGACGAGTCATCTTACGAATCAATACTAGCTGAAGTCAGAAGATTTTACTCCTAGTACTCATAAAATGCTCATGTTCAGCATTCTCGGTCTCGCAACGTATTTTGTTTGCATTGTTTCCGGTCTCATGGTCACTTAGCCGGAATTACAACCGACGTAAATAAGAAACCCCGCGTTTACACCGATAAATGTGTATGGTTCTGATTTTTTTTTTAAATAAATAACCGTGACTTGTCCAAAATATGTGTATACAAACGAAAATACAATATTATGTAATACAGGTTCCACGTTTTATATCTTGTTGTAAACGCGGGGTTATGGACCGACGTGTTATATTTTTACGACTTTCTTATTTATTTAGGCAGCTAAAAAACACTTTATTGTAAAGCTATAAAGTGGCAGGGTTAGGAGAAACATGAAAAATTGGACGCTATGCGCCTGGGGTTATTGGATGTTCCTATTACTTAATTAATACATACCTACTTCAAAAAAAAAGTTCCGCGCCATTCCGTGTTGTCAAATACGGTCTCATTTGTTTTAAAAAGATTGGAAATACTAGACTAACATTACACCTACTCATCATAGTATAAATCCGAATTAGGTACATGTCACAATTTATAATACTTATGTAATTTAAAAAAATATTTCGAAATAGATATGTAGGTACAGTTAGCAATGGTTGGCAACCAAAGAGATTTATGATGAATAGAGGGGGCATGTGTCATAATGGCGTAGAAAAACTGTGATCCCATGTTTCAGTTCCGCCATCTAGTACAATATAGCTAAATTAGATCGACATTTGGAGACAAAATATATTCAGCTATTGCCCGGTAGGTGGCCAGTGTGGTCTATGTTGCCAGATCCGATTTAATACCCTAGTATAATTCAAATCGGGTAAATAAATATTGAAAAGTAAACAAATTATGTGAAACTTGTCTTGTACAAACATCAAAAACTGTTTTAGTATTTTGTTCGCTACTATTCATTTTCCGTGACACCGTCTATTGGTATTTTAGATATGTTTTGCTTACGAATTATTATAATACTCATTTTATTGCAATTTTTGAGTCTATTAAACCTTTTAGGCCATAAAGCGCATTTTGTTTTGCAATTTTTGTTTGCTTTTTGTTTTTAACAAAATTATTCTTTTTACACGTTTGTTTGCAAATGTTTTTAAATGGCAATACTAAAAACTTTAATAGGGTTTGTATCATTTCGATATAAAGTTATCGATAATATTTAAAGAAGTTTTCGAATTTTGATAGTTTGAAACAAAAAAATTAGGAAGCAGAAAGTTTATAGGTAATTTCATATTTTTTGTTTACAGTTTTTTATTTATATAATTCTTTTAATATAATAGGCGCTAAAGTTTAAAGTTGCCGATTTGTACTAAAAATCTGAATTGTTTATTTTTTAATTTTCAACTAATTTATTTTATCAAAATAGTTACCATTATTATGTATACATTGCTGCCTTCTAATATGAAGGTCATTTATGCCTTTGCGATAGAACTTTGAGGTTCTAGACTGCACAAACTGAACTGCCTCCTGGGAAGAAAATTTCTTGCCACGTAGATAATTGTCCAAATCAGGACAAAAATAGTAGTCCAAAAATAACAAAAACCTAGGTAAACGAATAGTACTTCTTCATTAAATTTTGTTCATCAATATGACATGATTATGTTCAAATAGAGTTAAAAACAAATAAACTTGAAATATAGAAATATTTAAGTTTATTTAGCTTTATTTTAAATGTCAATAAAATATAGCAATAAGTTTTCAACTTAATAAATATTATCGATAACTACATCGATAAACAACATTACTACATCTCTACAAGTAAATAGTAAAACTATTCAACAATAGAGGGCGCTTATTACAATAATAGAAAACTTTCTAGATCTATCTACGAAATTTTTAAAATTTTAATTACAGAGAAAATATAAACAATTCATACGAAAATAATCCGAAGTTAGGTCCAGTCGTTTTACCATAACGAGATGTACAGTAACGCAAAGCGCAACCGGGCATATTTCCCTAGGAAATGTTTATTCTTAGTGGACACAAATTACGTCTTGATGCGCAGGGGTACCACACTAGACTAAGTGACATTTAACCAGTTTGCCAGAAGTATTGGATTACGATTTTGCTCTTGATGTCCTGTCTATTGTAAATATAATTTTAATGTCTTTGTTGGCAACAAAAGTTGAGAACCTCTCTTGTCGATGTGCACACAAATGGAAACATGTGTGATTTAAAATAATAAAATGGTAGACTAAGCGACTTTTGTTGGTGAGAGCATCTGTAGCTAACGTTTATATTATTAATATTTTTATTACTTAATACAACGACATATCAAGTTATGCATTTTCAGTAAAGCCGAGTGTTCGAAAGGCATATAGCTGCAAACGACAGCACATCAAGCTACTACAATCTGTCAGATTTTCTTATAAGATTTTCAACATTATCTTTAAAGCATTAAGCCTTAAAGTTGATTGGGAATATTTGACAGTTTGGGGTAGCTTGACCTGCTGTCGTCCGTACATAATTTTAAACAATGCGAGGTCAGCTAAAACAGGAAATGTAGCTTGATGTGCACTTGTTACCTATCTGCTAGTTTTAAGCTTGTTTTAAATCTTAAATTAAAATAAGGTTTTGCTAAGTGATTATTTATATTATTGTTTTGTTAACATCTTGCCTTTGATTTTGGGACCAAAATATAGTATTTATAATCTATTTCACATCTATGTATTTTATAAGTACCCTTCCTTTTAGTGTAGTTAGATTCAAGACACTGATTACTGAAGAATTTGAATAAAATAATAATAATATAACATTCCTTCATGCCTGCCAAAATTACCATTACGTGATCACCTGTGACCCCGTGACTATTTTAAAATAGATCACATGCCATAATATCTGCTCAACGTATTTCTATTAAGGCTAAATTAATGAAAATATAAAGCAAGTCCCTACAGGAGAAACTATAATAGTTCTATGCAGGCTGCAGCGTTGACGTATCGAACATTTTGATTCATATTAAGATTAAGTTACTTTTTCCCCCGAAACACTCGCTTTGACGAGGGTAAAAGACTACAGCTGTAATCGGCTGAAAATTAATGACAAACGTAATTACCACACCTACCTTAACCAGTTGGTTGATTTAGAAATGTCAATGTCAAGTGACGTATCGTAGTTTGACAGTCGTGACCTTCACCAGCTTTGACGGTTACGTAGTTGGAAATTCACTCTGACCTACGTCACTTTATTGATGTTTCATCCTTTTCCATTGACCAAAATCAGTAGAGACAAAAAAATATTTCAGGTGAATAGCATCGAGCAAGATCATTACGTCAGGGTTTTTCAAGATCTACCTTGAGTAGCAGTAGCAATAAGCAGTGGCTGTCACGCTGTGTGTAAGTGACCATGTGAAATTGTGATGCAATATACGTGTAAAATAATTTAAGTTATATAATTTTATAAGTGGAATTATTAACATATAAGTCTTATTGAACATCAAGATCTCAGCTGTGACCTTTGGAGTAACTACTGTTTATTAATTAATTAGGGACTAATCTTGATAAGCTAGAGCCAAAAAATTACTTATATCCTTTTGATGATCAGGATGCTTTATCATAAACAGTCTTAGAGAAATAACCATGCAAAATGTTTTTATTCTTGTTCCTTTATATCGTTTAAATGATATATATTTAATGTTTCAGGTCCACAATGTCTAACCCACGACAAATATTTGACTACAAAGATGAATCTCAAGCAGATAGGCTGGCACGGAAATCTAAAGACTCACCATTTATGATCATAGGTAAGACTGGTGGTTCATTAGTAAAAAAAGTTCATTAATCCAACCATTATATTCATTTAAACTTTACTAGCTTTCCGCGTGGAGTTCGGTTATATTGTGTTTCCAAGAGAACTCTTCAAAAGTTTGGAATCAAAACTATCTTATGTTATTTCTCAAGGTCAACTCTATCTTTGTACCAAATTTCAATAAAATCTGTTCAGTGTTTTAGACGTGAAAGCGTAACAGACAGACAGAGTTACTTTCGCATATAAAATATTAGTAGGGATTGTACACCAGATAATACATTTAACGCAACAAAACACAATGGACCACTTTACTATTTTCTGTAATCTCATCCAGGCACATAGACCAAATGATTCTGTCTAAAATTATGCAGATGATAATTATATTGAATGAGTGCATTTATATCTAACATCAGCATCTCTACTTAAGCACCCGGGATATAAAAGATATAATCATTGAGAAATAAAGTTGAATCTGTATCATCTCCAGTTTTAAAACTAATACAATTTTGACTATTTCTTTCAGGTATCATAGGTTTGTTGGGTGTGTGTGGTTTTGGAGCATACAAATACAAGACAAGGGGGAAAATGAGCACCAGTGTGTTCCTAATGCAGTTAAGAGTGGCAGCCCAAGGCACTGTAGTGTCAGCACTAACAATAGGTCTAGCATACACACTGGTGAAGGAGCACATACTAAAGGATGATAAGAAGAAAGAAGATTAATTTGAAAATATTATTTTAGCAAAATTATTAAGGGAAACTCTGCCAAAAATTTAAATATTGTACTATATGATCAGAAATCTCAGAATATAATCTCAAAATTTTCTCATATTAATACTTTGCAAGTTTCCCTAGCTAGTATAATTTAGGAGCTCATTGTGTTCTGTGATCTTAGCAGGTATTAATTTACATGTAATATTATTTTATTTATTGGTTAAGTTATTACATAGCGAATAGCTATCGTTGGTCTAAATTTGTATTCTGTTGGATCTCTGACAAAAAAGATCTTTTTCCGCTGCCAGCAATCCCAATAATTTTTTAGAATCATTATGTAAGTCACAAGTAATGAATTGTTGTTCTATAAATTTTATTTAACTACAGTAATTACAATCAATGTTTTCATAATTATACTTAAATATACTAAAGGTATCTTTAAAAGATCTGGTTATTAATCTCTTGATATTATATGAATATAATTATACCTATGTAAAGAAAGATCTTAAGAAATTGTGTGTATAGTTTAAAAAACTATTATTGTGAAAGCAATAAATAAATATGGTATATTACCTAGCCTGTTGTACCTATTTTTTGACTGAAAATGAATAAAAATTGGTATTTGAATCATTGATTTATTTAAAATATACATAAAGTCCAAACAACATCATTGCAATAATACATAAATATTTTCAACATTAATTCACATAAATAAATATACAATTAACAAGTAACAAATTTACCTTCAATCACTTTTACTACAGTCTGAACTTTTTTTCAATCGCAGACTGAAGCTAGGAATGGTCAAGTCATCCTTATCAGATGTGGAATGATTTTTATTGGAATTTGAGGTCATTTTAACCGATGATAAGTCATCGGCGTTACTGAACAAGCCATTAGATAAGTTAGAACTGGAGCTGGAGCGGTAGGTCATGGACTTGAATAGCTGTACGGGGGTGGAAGTCCGCGCTCTATTAGCGCCGCTGCGCGCACTGTCTACGGAGCGCTCCTCGCGATTTTGCTGTGACAATTCTTTCATTTCGTCAGGTATTTTCGTCTCAAACAAAGAAACAAATTCTTGAGTATCATTAGGATTTGATTTATTTGTGAAAGTAATTTTCTTTGCTAATTCATTTCTCAAAAAATCTTTAACAGTCATCGAGTTAGAGAATGTAGTTTGTTGTTCAGCATTTTTTGAATTTTCTATAGTATTTTTATTCTGTGTGCCTTTAAATACGTTTCCTACAGATGAAACAGAATCTGTAATTAGGGCTGGTATTTCTTGATGGGAACTTTTCGGTTTCAATTGAGATAAGCTAGAACTCGAGGTGTTTGATGAAGACGATAAAGCTAAGCGCTCTTTTGTTTTTTTCAAAGTAGAGGACGCCCAGCCCATGCCAAGTTTTTTAAAAGCATTTTCTAAGTCTGGGTTTGAAGAAAAACTTAAAGTATCGGACGTTTCGCCGATATTTTCTTTATTTAGGCGAACGACATTCGATCTCCTTCCTCTGCGCGCTTTTGTCAATGCTAACATGGATAACGTAGATTCTGAAGAAATAGTAGTAGAGTTAATATTGGAAGCGGTGTCAAATTTAAAAGGTTCAGCAATAATATTTCGTTTCAATAATTCTGCTATTACATCTGGTAAACTGCCATCTGAATGTAAAGAACTTATATCATCATTAATAGCATCTTCTCTCTGTACATCGTCCAGATTAGAACCTTCATCTGGTGGATCCATGTTGTATTGTTTTGCATATTCTTGAATACTAATAAAAGGCTCTAACATTATTTCATTAAATTGTTTTAAGTCTATCATTTGAAATTTAGAATCGTCTGACGACTCAGTTGACGAAAATTTATACATTTTTGATAAATGTGACTTAGTTTGAAGCAGGTCAGGGTTCACACTGGGTTGTTTTCCAACTTCACTTTTCCTGTTTTCATTTGCAGTTTTGTCCTCAGAGGAGGATCTGTTAGAATTGTTAGAAGTCTCTTTTGCATCGTTGCGCGCTGACTGACTTTTGTGTTTTGTACTCATAGGGGAGTCTACTTCTATGACTGTTGATAGTTCATGTGGAATGATGTATTCCTGACCATGTTTTAAACTAAGTCGAGATAATGCCGGTGGTGGTTTTGGTCTACTACTTTTAACTAACAGATCCCCCGTAGTTGTAGATATATGTAGAGGCGAATCCAATTTTTCAACAGATTTTGTTCGTGGTAAATTCGTGTCAGATGGTTTAAAAACTGGTTTGGGAATATCTGCCAGGACATTAATAGGCTCTGACAGTAATTCATTTTCGACAGTATCCTTTTGTGGAATAGATACAGGTGAATTAGTTTCCAAACTTTGTGGATCATTGTTAGGATCAAAAGTAGTAGAGCTTACTACTGGTTTATCGGATTGCGAGTCAGTCGATTCAGCAGAAGAAATTTGACTATAAGCCAATGATTTGTTTTTTCGCACTTCCTCTAACACTTTAGCAAGGTTTGACAATCTTTTAGTACATTTTTCAGTCAGGTCCGCTATTTTTTCCATGTTTTGCAATTTATCTTCTGCCAATTTCATAAAATTGGTATCAGTATTAATATCCATGTTTTGGGTGGTCTGCGTAGACATACTTACAGGAACGTCTGTTGTGTTGAAATGTCCAGTTGACTCGGAGTCAACCGTTGAATCAGTCGCAGTAGCTTGATGGCGCTTCGGGTCTGGCTTATTTCTCGTTTTTTTAGGAGTATTAGTTTTGGTCCGTGTTTTCTGTCTTTCAATCCCTCTAGAATTTTTCGCCGTAGATTCAGAATCATTGAATCTGGAGTAAGACTCCATAAAAGCCTGCCTCGGTGATGGTGAGCTTGTGCTGCGTGTTTTTTTCACTGTACGACTCCCAGAGAATTTATTTTTTCCTTCCGTCGATGATTGCAGTAGAGGAGGTTTTTTGGACTTTTCGTGTCCTGTTTTAATTTGCTTTAAAAAAATTTTGGAAATATTTAAGGACTTGACTTTGTGTACAGGCTTTTTGCGGGATATTCGAGATGAAGAATATTTCAGATTTTTCTTGTTATTTGCATCTGAAGAAATACATGAATTTCGTGGGTAATTTATATTTTTTGTTAGTTGCTCCTCAATGATTTGCTGTTTTAACAGGTTTTTTATTTGTTCTAAGGAAATCGTATTCAATAGTGAGGATTTTCTCTCATCAACATTTAATGGAACATTAACTATTGAGCTGCCTGGTGTGCCCACCGAGCTGCATTCTTGACCTGCTACTTCAACTGCTTTAAGCCCTTCTCTATTCAGAGCTAACAATTTATTCACATAGTCTCTAATAATTGGATTTAATCTAGATTGGTCCGGTTTTTTTCTATTTCTTGAAGTTAAATCTATACCGACGAGGTTGTTGAAGTTTCGCGACGAGCGAAAACTTTCCACTGGTCTCTTGTTTCTATGAGAATGTCCTTTCACATGATCAACATTTCTACGATTATGTCTGCATTTTGATTTATCAATTGTTCCACATTTGCTGGGTATAATTCTTTCTCTAACATGAGCTTTTTGCCGTTCAGGAGTATTATTTGCCGAATTTGTTTGTGTCTCAGTTTCTATATTTTCATATTTTTTCTTACGACAGTTCGCTGATACATTTTCTTTGTTTCCCGTCTTTTTAGCGAGCATATATTTTCGGCACATACATTCAGTCAATTCCTTGCAGTAGTCTTTTCCAATTATTTCCATAGTCTGTATTGGATCATATGTTTCATCTTCAGTTGTTAAACAACCATGTCTCAAGTATTTAGGCAAAATCATTTCTGGTGGACTCATATAAGCAGTTGAAGTCGAGGAACTCATGTGAAACAAGACAGGTCTGTGAATCGGAGAGCTTAGGGTAGTTTGTGTGTATGTAGTTGTCGATGGTCTAGGGAGTTGTTCTACTTTTGGTCCTTCAGTTAAACATGTATGTATACCTTTTTCACATACATCTTTTTTATTCCCTGAAGCAGGTTGTGATAAATATACATCATCACTTTCAGTATTAGTTTCCATGTCATGTTTTTCGTTATTCTCAGGTATGTTTGGTTGTTCAGAAAAGGCAATTTCAGTTTTGAGATTGGGTTGAGGTGGAGTCTTAGTGGACTGTTTATCAACATCGCTTCTGTAGCCCTGAACATTGAGCATTTCCCCGTCAGAAGTTCCCTGCCCATCGTTCAAGTTGGTCTCACGGCCGGCAGATCGATTATTTTCATTACTATTATTGTTATTTCCTGTTCCAGATTGTTTCACCTGGTTGAGCATGGTGTTGTCATTCGGTACATTTTCTTTTTGCGATTTATCTTTCTTTCGTAATTGTATGACCACTTCGTAAGCGTTATTATTAAGGAGTCCAGAAGAATCTATGAAGAATTTCCCTGCGTCCTGTCCAGCTTCGTCTACTAATTTAATGTACCCACCTTCAGATGTACTTCCTTTTTCGTTGGTGGCTGTTATAAATGAGGATGATGATGGTGCAATAGAAGGTTGAGGAGCCGGTGGAGGTTCTCTCGCCTTTTCTTTGGATGTGCCGGGCAACTGAGTCTCGTTTGTTGTCCTAGAAATAATAGTTTCATTTTATCTGTTATGTTTTCTACTCTAAGAATTTTGAGCCCGAAAGAATATTTTATACTTACGGTACAGGGGCAGGACAATCTCCGCTTTCCCAATGTAGGAGAGGGCCTAAAAATTAAATGAAAATATGATATAATTTTAGATGTATAAAAATCGCACACTACATTGAAGTACGACTGGCCAACTAGTAATACAAACCTCTATTACACTGTTGGCTTTTACATGAATTCTTACAGTGACCAGAACGAATATGTACGTCGTCTTCGGAACGAGCAGTCGCCACCTTGTCACGCTCGTCGTAGTACATCGAGGCTATGTTATCCCTGTGAAATCCATTAATAAACTTAAAACCAAACACTCCCAATTATGTTTTCTCTAACACTGAAAGATGTTTTATAGCTACTGAAAGACTTTCAGAATATCTTATGGACCATATTTAGACCTGGATACCATGGTGACATCGCCAGGAAACGCTACCAAGGATATACAGCTAAATAGTGGGTGTGCTATCTGTAGGCGCCCGCTTGGTTACGTAGCCGACCATACGTTTTTTTTTTGGAGGTGTTGCTCTCAAAGTTAACTTTCTTGAGAGTATTTAGAGGCAAATGTTTTTGTGTTGTTTTATTACACTATGTATACACACACACTACACAAATATGACCACACACACTAATATGACCAAACAATACAATATTTGTTATCAATACATTTCAACTATTGTAAAATTTTTAAGAGAGAGAGAAAATTACCACCAAGGTTTACGAGGTGTGGTAGAGCGCCACATCTCAACATTAGTAGTGCAACAACTCATCTTGTAGCCTGCCCTGCCGAAGGATACAAAACGGTCATAGGAGGAAAGGGAGGGATATAAAATCATTAGTTAATAAAATTTCATAAAAAAAAACTCACCCCTGTTCTTCCACCATCTTGTAGATACCTGAAGAAGAACGATTATTTTTTAAATATATATCAATATAATAATATAAATATACCTATATCATTTCAATGTATATGTTTATAGGCTTGCAATGTATTTTTTATATGTTTGTAGGCTTCATTAGCCTTTGCAGACAATTATTTTCATTAAAAAAAAAGTGATGTACTTAATGCTGAATAATTGCTAGTTCTTCAGTAAGTTATTACTGAAGTAAAAGTTATTATTTCTCGGTGGTAGGCATAACATCGGCTGCCAGCAGAAGTTACCACCCACCAGACAAAGTTTTGCCGCCAAGCGATTCGTCGTGTTCCGGCGGCATGATGTCTGGTGAAGCCGAAGCCGTACGGAGGACGGGTCTGAGCAGTTGTGGTGCGATGTGTGGCGGGTACGATGCGCCAAATGTTGTTGTGTCGGGAGTTTGTTCGCGGAGAGTCTCCAGATCAATCTCCCTCTAGCGCAGCATCATTTGGTCGTGTTGGTCTTGGGTTTAACGTTGCATCACCTCGCTCAACTGCCGTCATCCTTCCTATTCCGAAGTTTTTTAAGTGAATAGGCTTAATAAACTAGTGCGCTTTACCATCAACGATTGCATCACAGCTAGAGATGGGCATTTACCCGGTAAAAACCCGAACTATGGGTAAATACCCATTTATACCTATTTTTACCCACCCAATTTTAATTTTTACCGGGTAAAAATTATAATCAGTTTAATTTAGGGTATATCCGTAGTTACATCGTTATTATTATCGCAGATCATATTTTGATCAAGTTACAACCTGACACTGACCAGTAAATTGCAAAAAATTCGACAAAATCTGAATTACACGGGCTGCCACTACGGAACAGGCTATTTGACAGATTTATAATTTTTATCTCGAATTACTTGGTTGCGGTTAAGAAGTTCACCGAAAGTATTTTTTTTAATTTTAAATACGTATTTCGTAAGAAATATGCAAATAAAAATTCAAAATTCAAATAAGCCGCGAAAACGATTTATTCAGCAATATGGCGTCGAGCTTTGTAATTGACGTCACAAGCGGTTTTCGGTTCTCAGTGGTGTTTGTTTTTATTTATTATTTGTTGTTGTTATCTAATAAAATGGTTTACAAGTGGTGTGCTGTACCGGGTTGTACAAATAAATCGATAAAACCCCCAAAAAAAAGTTTATGAGTTTGCCGAAAACAAGCGTTGATGCGCATATGACGTCATCGCGATATTAGCCAATCCGGATCATTTCACAATGTGTGGCGCGAGAAAAAAGTTAAACATATTTTTGTGTTTTGTATGTATTAATTGTTATTATTTTCAAACTCAAACTCATTTATTGCATTTTTTATTAAAACTCGTGTAAATGACAAAGAACACTCATTTTATGCAATTAAAGCAAAAAATCCCATAAAAATGAATACTGTCAAATAGCCTACTACCATTTTTTTGTTCTGGATGAGAAATCGTCAAATGACCTCTCCTGCTCTAGGCCTGTGCCTGTGTGTGCCTGTGCGCCAGGGCCACGGTTTCTTTTTAGGCCTCTGCCTCGAATCTTGCGGGCAGCGGGGCGGCGGCGGCGGCGAGTGAGCGGCAGGATCATAGGCGTTAAATCAAACGGACCGGTTCTCGAAAACAGCGGCGCGGCACAACGGGGCGGTGGCGGGCAGCGAGCGGTGTACTTCTCGCGCTCGAATCTTGCGGGCAGCGGGCGGGCAGCGAGCGGTGTAATTTAAGTCAAGCGGTGATCGAGCGTTAGGAATAAATTTGAATCAAAAAGTTGTTGCCGCCATTGTTCAAACATTTCTTTCGCGAATAAAAACAAATATCTCGTCGACACAATCGTGAACACAATACTACGCGGCTATAGTGACGCGCGATCTGCCCGCTAGTTTCGAGAACGGGTCTTCGATGCTCGCCCGGCTCCCGCGCCGCTGCCGGCACCGCCCCGCTGCCCGCAAGATTCGAGTCAGCGGCCTTAAACAACCCGAAATCCTTTTTTTTTTTGTTTCCGGGGTGGAACATCCTCATGCGATGTCCGCCGCCCTGGGGCGGGCGACCGGTCTGTCGGACTCTTAATGATTGAAAACCACCCCAGTGTTTCATCTCACACCTACACCAGGAGGTTGCGAGAACGAAAACTGCTTCCGCATCCTCCATTGATGCTGGCCCGCCACTGTGGGTCCTGTCCGGTGGGACAGGTCAGCCGCCTAATTCACACGCCGCTCCAACTGTCCGGGTCAGCCAGCGCGATGCGGACAGGGGACAGTGACAGTGAGGATATCGCCTCAGCATACATGAGCAACCAGGGCGGTGGATCATGGATGCTGAGGCCTTTATGGGGACTGCATATGCTCTTTCTACATAGAAAGATCATTATGTAGAGGCGTGTTCTTCAATATGTATCGCTCCATGGTGAACCTTAGTGTTAATATAAAATCCATGGTTCCGTACCCTGGACGAAACCCATATTGACACTCCCGAGACAGCATACTCCTGCCGAATCTGAGAGTCTATAATCCTCTCAAAATTCTTCAGGGTGTGTACCGAGCCCTTGCCTTTGAAGACTGGAGTAATAATACTCAGTCCCCATTAGCTTGAAATTTTGCCGATCAGGAACACGCGGTTCAGAAGGTTAGTTAACATGCCCGCATCACGAAGACCCATCGCCTTCCAGGCCTCAATGGGGACTCCGTCAGTTCCGACAGCTTTCCGATTTGCCATGCGACGAAGAGTCGTTTGGACTTCCTCGGGCGTTATCGGGGGCACTAATTCAAGATTTGGAATGAATTTCGGTGTCTGCACCTCTTGGTGCTGCTTATTCAGCAGCTCGTGGAAGTACAAGCGCCATCTCTCCTTCACCGTGAGGTCTTTGCATAGCAGGTTGCCAGTAGGGTCTTTTACACAACGGCACTTGGATATATCCTATGCCGCTTTGACCCTGGAACGTGCCAATTTGGAAAAGATCTTTTGCCCCTCAGATGATTCCTACTTCTCGTAAAGCGCTTGCAAGTGGTCTGGCTCTGGCTCTGGCTACAACTCTTTTAGTGGCACGTTTGACAACCTTATATGCGTCGCGATCTGGATGCCACGTTTTAAAGAGGGCTTTCTTCACCCTAGTCTTCCTCTGGACTGTGTCGTCCCACCACCAGGTCTCCTTTTCACGTTTGCGGCCGCCCTTAGAGACTCCGAGCACCACCCGCGCCGCCCCAATAATAGCTGCCTGGATTCTGCCCCAATGGTCTTGGACATATTCTTCATCGGTCCAGCGCACTTGTCCATAATAACAGATGCGAACTCCTAGGACTTACTTCATCAAGCAGCCGCCACCAAATCTGGTGCCGGCAGTGCTCTACATGTCTACGATGGGCCGTTACGCAGAGATCTATGACAAGGAGGCGGTATTGTCCAGTGAGACTCTCACCGGCTATGACTTTGCAGTTGGCTGCTTTGCCGATGTGGTGTCTCCTAGTCGGTAGAAAGTCTATTCGGGTAGCGCTTCGCCCGCTGCGAAAGGTGACAATGTGCTCCTGCTTCTTTTTGAAGTAGGTGTTCACGATTGCAAGGTTAGCGGCTGCACACGTTTGGAGAATGTTGTTTCCTTCTGCGGTGCGGCCGCCGTACCCAAAGCTGCCGTGAACACGCTCAAGCCCGACACTCTTCTCACCCACATGACTGTTCAAATCACCACCCAAAATCACTCGCTGGGATAACGGTATCCCGTGAAACTGTCCTTCGAGCTGGATCCAGAACAACATACTTTCGGCGTCACCACACCAGGAAAAGCATAACGGATTTTCCTGGTTTTGGCTCGCTTCTTCAGCCGTAACCGCCTCTGACACGTTAGACCTAGCCCACAGGTCACAGGAGTCGGGCGTAGCTCCTGCGCGCCGTTTGCGGCGGCGCCCTAACTGTGTCACGTGCATTTCTTCCTTTCCTATTCATAATAGTTTGGCTTGTTTTGCTTTTACGAGTGCGACTGTTGTCAGACCACTCAGCTCCGAAGGGAAAACTGGCGTCAACACCCCATCCGTAAGTCAGCGGGTGCACCGTCAGGCAGGTGGGGTTGACTTGGGTCCCAAAGATGGTGGTAGGACCCCAAAGCACTCCAGTACCTGATCGTAGTATTGATGACAAAGCCAATTAAATAACATCTCATTTTATACCCGGTATTTATTATTTTTACCCGGTAAAAATGGGTATTTTTTCATTTTTACCTATTCTACCCTTTTTTACCAATTTTTACCTACCCATTTTTTACCCACCCGCCCATTTTTAATCACAGCTTACCATCAGGCGGGATTGCAGTCAAGCACTAGATTAAATTATTAAAAAAAAAGTAGCTAAGTAAATAGTGATATGGGGCCATCCATAAAGTACGTCACACGAATTTCATGATTTTTTGAGCCCCCCCTCCGTCCTTGTCACAGGTGTTCACATTTCTGAGACCCCCCCCCCCCAATGTGACGTCACATGTTTTGCAATTTCACATCGAAAAATTATTAAATTAAAACAGCAGTTCCGAATTTAGTTTTATTTCCATTTAAATAAAGTACTTTTTTATGAAATCAACATTATATCAATTATTTGAAACAATAACATTAATATTTCAAATAACGCGATTATTACCTCTAGCTATATTCGATTTTGAAATGTGATGTCACGAAACATAGTACCCCACCCACCCCTTGTCACACCATGTCACACTTTGTCGACACCCCCCTCCCCCTTTATGTGTGACGTACTTTATGGATGACCCCTATGGTATCATTATAAATATTTTAATTAACAAAGATACCTTCATTGAGTTGTTCAAATGACACTGCATTTTCAGCACTCTTGTTAGTTGGTGTATGATCAGTTTGCTGTTGTTGAACTTTTCCAATACATGTCAAAGATTTAGCAATTTCATTCAAAAGTTTAGTTTGTCTTTTTGTCTTCTTTTCTGTTTTTGAATCTAGTACTTTGTATATTATAATCCTCTCGGCATCCGACAGATTTTGATTTATCTCTTTAGCATTTCTATGTTTCCTCTTTTTTTCGACTCTCATATTTACTAATGAACTTGTGTCCGAGGTAATTGAAGAGTTATCAGAAGATTCTGTGGTATTCTTATCAATTACCACAGTTTCAATCGTTCTTTTAGCTGGTTTGTCGTGAGAAGTGTCTTTAGTTGGCGGCGTATGTTTATGACGTGATCTGTACTCATGGTAACTATCAACTTGGCTAAACTTGACACTATTGCCAGACTTCCCCTCTTTCACTGTATTAGGTATTGCATGAATGGCGAGGCTGCCGTCAGTTTCGGGCACAGGCATCCAAGAGTATTGGAAGTCTCTGCTGTCAAAATTGTCATCTATATCTCTAACCTGCCTAATAGGTGATCTGGATTGGCTGCGACTTTTCTGAAAATAAAAGCATGTTTATACTGTAGTTAAATTGAGTAAGCTGCCGATTTTTTTAAAATATTTTTCGAGTCAAATGGAATATTTACCGAACCATTACATTTGTTACATTCCTTTTCTATTTTGTTGAATTCTTGTTGCAACTTTTGCTGACGATTCTCATACTGCATTTGCTGCAGACGTTCGTCCCTAAACGCATTTTTCTGAAATAATAAAGCAAGTAACTGATATATTATAAAGTATTAGGTATAACATTTTCAAAAATTATAATTGTGCCTGCGACTTTGTCCGCATAGACGTCTGATCATAATATTGTATCTCTTTAGTTTAAAAAATGAAAGTATTCCTTACTTCTAACTTTCAGTTCTAAAATCTGCCAGTGTAAAAAAGTTAGTGAAGCCATTATGAAGTTTAGCCAGAATAACACGGGATTTTTTTAAGTAAAATGTTATTTACCAACATTCAGCTCTTCTATTGGATGGGGAAAAAGCATTGAATACGCGCGAGGGTGACCGACCCGACACGGTGATCGCTGCAGCTAGATAACTGCAGCTGTATTGTATACTATGTACAATGGTATAGTTTTTTTTTTTTTGTTTTTGATATGGCATCTCTTAGTTGACCTTGAGAGGTCGTGACTACTTAACCGGACTATCCTGTGGCTGCCTTAAATGAATTTAAAGCCTCCAGCCAGGGCAACTAAAACTAAGCGACTACACGCTAAGGGCACCCCCTGTGGGTACGAACCTCGGCTTAGGGCGTCGCTAGAGAGAACAGCAAGGGACGGCTGGATCGAATTTTATTTTAATTCGGTTTGATGACCGCGGCGTTTCCTAGTACTAGCTCTGAGAAGAAACGTCCGAAACAAACTCAGAGGTCATAGTTGGGAATTTATATTTACTGGCTCAGTTGCGGCGCGGGCTGGCCTTCATCGGACAAGGGACGGGGGAGGGGACTACTACGTTGAACGCGTCGCGATGTACCTCGGCGGCGAGGTCGGTAGGTCGGTCTTTTTTTGTGTATTGTGCTGGTGGCCCTATTGGCCTCTTGGAGGAGGGTTATGGGGTCATCGGGGTCTGTGAGGGCATGCCGTGGACGGCGAAGCTTAGAGATGGTGGAGGGGGTATAGTTAGCAGCCGCTGCTATCAGGGGATTGCGGTGCTTGGTGGCAGTGTCAAAGAAGCGTTTGGAAAGACGATTCATTAACTGCTGGATGGTGGGGATTTTGAGATCAAGGTGGAGGATCTCATTACGGATGAACTAAGGGGCATTTGTGACTTTACGGAGGAAACGGTTTTGGACTACTAGCATCCTATGGATATGACGCGGCTTGGCATGCGCGAAGACTGGACAAGCTTATGTCATAAACGGGCGTATGCATGCTGTGTACAAGCGCAATTTGCACTTGAGTGACAGTTTGCTACGCGAGTTGAGGACGGGGTGAAGTCGAACCAGAGCGAAGGCGGCGCGTGAGCGGACCGTCTCAATGTGCTCTGAGAAGTTGAGGTTGCGGTCGAGAATCACACCTAGGTATTTGGCTTGCTTCTCCCAAGGGATCGGCTTGCCAGCCATGGTGATGGGTCGTGGAGGGGTGACATTGAGTCGCGGTCTCGTGTAGAGTACTGCTTGGCTTTTTTGAGGGTTGACTTCGATCCTCCATTTCTTAAACCAGTCAGCGAGATTGTTGACCGCGATTTGAAGATGGAGGCGAATCCAGTCTGGACTGCGTCCCGAGTAGTAGATGGCTGTGTCGCCTGCGAACAGAGCGAGATGAGCCATACTGCTTTTCGGGATATCGCTAGTGAAAAGCGTGAAAATGAGTGAGGCTAGTACAGAGCCCTGGAGAACACCTGCACGGATGGGGCGGGGGGCGATTTTATAGCGAAAGGTGCGGTTTGACAAAAAGTCCCGTAAGATGAGGACGAGTCGATCAGGCACACCGAGTTGGTACAGCTTATAGATTAAGCCGTTGTGCCAAACTTTGTCAAACGCCTTCGCTATGTCGAAGAAAACTACGCCTGTATACATACCATGCAGGAACCCTGCGTGTACATGTTCAGTAATACGTAGGATCTGTTGCGGACAGGAGTGTTGGGTACGGAACCCGAATTGCTCATTTGGGATAAGGCCCTTGTTCTCGGCGTAGGCTCTGAGACGCTTATATATAAGCCTCTCATAAATCTTACCGAGAACTTTCGAGTAAGCTGATGGGACGGTAGCTAGAGGGTGCGGCTTTAGGCTTACCGGGCTTGGGAAACTGTGGCTTCTTTCCACGTTTGTGGGAAAATGTTATTCCCCATTGCACCATTGAGGATGGTGGTCAAGAGGATGATTAGATGGGCTGGGAAGAGGCGGACCACTCTGTTGGTGATGCCGTCAGAGCCGGGCGCTTTCCTGGGTTGAAGACCTTTAATGATGTCCTGCACTTTATCTGGAGTGATAGGAGGCAGGGGATCGTCAGGGTCGTCAACGGGCGGGAGGGAGGTTCTACGTTCGACTTCAGCGTCAACCTCAAGGAGATGAGCTTGGTCTACTGGTAGGAGGCTAGGGGAGCACTGGGCTTCTAGGCAGGAGGCAAGGCATTCAGCCTTGTCATCGTCGTCGAAGACGATGGTATTATCAGGGCGAACCAGGGGAGGCATGGTGGCTACTTCTTTGGATTTTAATTTCCTCTGAAGTTCCCAGAAGGCTAGGTGAGTCGGCTCAACTCGTCCAGCATCCTATCCCAGCCAGCTTCACGCCACTCCGATATGCGTCTTTTTACAGTTCTCTGTAAATAGCGCAGCGGTCAGCAGTTCACGCAAGTCAGCAGGGAGTTTCCAGCGACAGTCTTCTGTCACTGTGACCTCCCTTGCACAGTCGTTCAGGACTGTACGTGATCCGTGAACGAGTCGATCGCGGCTGTCGTGTCAGCGGTAGAGTCGAGGCGTTCAGGTATGGAGTCCAAGTGGGGGGATGTGGTGGATTTCAGCCGATCGCTTACTTTCCTCCAGTCCGTTACCACTTTCATCTGGAGTGCTTGACCTGGGTCTGCGAGGCCAGTACAGGGAGCCAGTCGGATGATGGCTGGGCGATGGTCAGACGATAGCTCTGGTAGTGCTTCTATAGTCTAACCGTAGGTTGACGTTCTTTAGAAGCGCTACGTCGAGGACGTCTGGGGTGTGGCCAGGGTCATAAGGAAAGTGAGTGGGGGTCATAGGGCCCACGACATCGAAGTTCAATTGAGTGGAGAGGTCAAACAGGAGTCTGCCTCTGGAATTAATCCTGGTGCTATTCCAGGCTGTGTGTTTGACATTGAGGTTACCCGCTATTATAACGGAGTCACTCATACCAAGAAGTAGGGCGATGTCGTCTGCTAGGAGTTGATGATTCTCTGCAGAGGAGCTGGGTGGGAGGTAGGCCGATACTATAGTACTAGATATACTATAGTAGTAGTCAGGCCACCAACCTATTGGTGGCCTGACATGCCGAGACGGCACATTGAAACTTCGAGTCGTGAGAGGGGTGGGGGATCCATTGGGATGCAATAAAGAGCCCTTTTGAAATAAATGAGTGTACCGCCTTTGTGACACCGCAGCCTGTCGTTGCGAACTACGCGGTAGTTTTCAATTAGGGGCGTGCAGTGACTGGGCTTGAGGAAGGTCTCTTGAGCGAGGAAGATGTCAATCTGGTGCTCACGGAGGAAGGTTGAGATCTCAGTCTCCTGATCTCTAATGCCGTCGGCATTGAAGTGAGCCAGTTTGAGGGATCGGGACTTGGTCCGCTGTTTGCCCGTATTATCCATTAATTGGATGCGATGGAGGAGAGGGCTTGCGTAATCTCCGGATACGCATTATAGATGCTGTATACAGCTTGGAGATTACTAGCGGACCTGGCTGCTAGGAGTTCGCTCGCCATTTGCTTGGCGCGGGGGGACATGAAAATAAGGAAGGTCCCCGAGATGACATTAAAGGCATCCATTGGACCGTTAACTAACATTGGAGTCGAGGGAGGAGGTGCGGCGGTTGTTGCCGCAGCCTTAGGTATAGGGGCTGGGGGGGGGGGGGGCTGGGGGGGGGCCTTTTGGGCCGTGGCAGGACGGATGCGAGGATCCTTGTCCTTCCAGGCGGGAGTGGTTGGGGGGGGGTCTGGGGAGCGGTCGCCACGAGGGCCGGAAAAGCCCTCTGGTGGTAGATCAGGTTCCAGGGGCTGGGCCTTTGAGGGCTCACACGCTCTTTGATCTGACTCCTGGGAGATTCACGCTGTTGGCGTGCGTTAGCCCGATTGGCTAATTTAGGAGAAGAGGACTTAGGGGCCTTGGGGCCAGGGACACGATAGTTGGCCGTGTGGCCGGTCGTGCCGCAAAGGACGCACCTTGGTGGCTCAGTGCAGAGCGCACGGCCCTTTGGCCGTGGGCACCCTGCTGTGCCATGGTCGCCCAGGCACTTAACGCAGCTGGGCTTGGCGTGACAATGAGCCTGCGAGTGCCCATAGAGCTGGCACCTGTGGCATTGGCCAACAGTGCCGTTCTTATGGGGCTTCTCGATGATGATCCCGGTGAGGGAGCAGATGCTCTTCACCAGGAAGATGGGGTGGTGGGTGGATCATTCCACTGGGTGACAGATCACCAGGATCATGTCATAAGCCACGTTACCGCGTGCTTTGTGCATTCGGTGGACTTCTTTCACAGGGATTTCCTGTGAAAGGAGGTCCGCCTTTATGTCGTCGGACGGGAATGGTATAGAGCGTCACCGGTATAACATTTTTGTCCTTTTTTTTTTGTAAATTTATTTTTCTGTATAATATGTTTTTTTATAAATATGTATAAACTATAGTGCTTGACCGCAATCACGCCTGATGGTAAGCAGTGATGCAATCGTTGATGGTAAAGCGCGCTAGTTTATTATGAGCTTATTCACTCTAGCCCAGTCAGAGGTAAACAACGCCGCTGGCAAATTGTTCCAGTCGCCAGATGTACGCGGTATAAAAGATGAGGCTAAATGCTTCGTCCAGATGATAGTGGTGTCAATAACGTAAGGATGAGGTAAGTGTGATTTCAGTTTTCACCTCTATTGGTGAGTCCCAGACTGCCTTTTTTATTTTTTTGTTATTCATCAGTACCTACTGCTCATATGCGTTTACTAAAAAGCTGTAATTTTGACTTTACAAACAAACACTTTAATTTTATTTACTTGTTTAGACGAATGAGTGTGAAAATACAGTTCTAATATTATTTTTAATTGTATGGGAACTGAGTGCTGCAGAAAACAAACTTAAAGAAAAACCTTGTTACACTTACAATAATTTTGCCACCTGCTTGCTTATCCTTAGGCAAGGCATTCAAGAAATTCATAGTGTCCTTATATTCTTTCTCGACATTTTGCTTAGTCACTGCAACCTTGCTCCTCATATCTTGGACTTTCCTTTGTCCCTTTTCTATGATACCAAGTGCTGACTCCTCTTTCATAGCCTGGGAGTATGCATCTTCTTCAGACTGCAAGTCTCTGACTACCAGCTTGTCACCAAAAGGCAAGTCTCTGGAGTCTCTTGTAGAGTGGTTGTACATTAAAACAGAGTTCTTCCTTTGAACAGGAAACTCCGGAATGTGCTTAGCTTTATTATTGGAGGCAGGTGCCTTACCTGGAACTGTAAGTAGCATATTATTATTATTTCAAATAGTAAACTAGTGATTGACCGCAATCCCGCTAGATGGTAGGCAGTGATACAAATGTTGATGGTAAAGCGCGCTAGTTTATTAAGAGCCAATTCACTAAAAAAAAACTTAGTGAATAGGTGAGAAGACGGCAGTTGAGCGAGTTGATGCAAAGTTAAACCTAACAACACGACCAACGATGCTGCCCCAGAGGGTGACCCCGCACCAAACTCCTGACACAACATCTGGCGCATCATATCTGGCACACATCTGCTCAGACTCGTCTTCCGTACCGTACGACTTCACCAGATATCATGCCGGTACACGACGAATCGCTTAACGGCAAGACTTTGTCTGGTGGGTGGCAACTTCCGCCGGCAGCCGATGTTATGGTCTACCATGGAGATATTATATTGATATTATTGATGATCATTGTTTCTGATTCTTCAGTATACAGAGTGGTGCTGATTATAATACGACAATAAATGAAAACACGGACAATGCTGGTTCATGGGAATAATCTTAAACCAAAGAAAAAACCCTAGCATCAAAAAAAAAAAAAAAAAATCCAAGGAAACTAAATTGCATAAAATTGGAAACGGAATACAACATGCATTCAGTGCGGTCATGTATCGAATTGCTTTTTTCACGCCATTATTATTAAAGTTTAGTACCGCTGAATGCGGCAGTCATCAACCTGTAAGCACTTCCTTATCAAGATGTACATCATGTAGAAAATGTGAAAAATGAATAATAATTTCCTGTGACTAAACTAATGGATATATTTATATGATTTTTCATGGGTACACTGAAAATGTGTTGAGGTACACGATGTTTAATTTATTGTCGTATTGGCATCACCACTTTCTACAAGCATGATGTACATCTTTACACTTAATATCTTGGTTTATACATAATGAAACATTTACAATGGGCAATGCATACAAAATAAATAATAAATGTTATGGAAAAGCAAAATTTGAACATTAGATGTGATGGACCCAACTCTGATAGATTACAAAGCAACTATTGTTTATTATTTGCATCACAATAATGCTTACAAATTGTTGGGCCAACTTTACTCCTTCTAAATGGACTTCTTCCTCTGACAACAGGGCTTGGTAATATATTAGCTTGCCGCACCGGTCTTATAGAACTAAAGATCTGATTAATTTGAGAATTATTTACAGTTTTAAACTGTTTACATTGTATAGGACTGCCATAGTTAACTTTGTGAGAACAACTCTGGCAGATCCTCTCTGCTCGCCAGGCGGGCACAGGAATGATTTGTTGGTCATGCACTTGACAAACATTACAAGGAATACCTTCAGGCTTGGCCATTCTGGTGCGTTCTATAGTCTGTTTCAAGCTTTGCATATCTTCTGACATCTTCTTATTTGTCAATGTTGGTTCAGCTTCTCGTAGGCGGAGCTTTCTGTTCTGCAGGTATTCTGAAACTATCGTCAAGGAAGGTCTTCCTGGTTCTCTATCCTTCATTTCAAGTGTATGTTTGCCTCGTAAACTAGATGGCATATCATTGCTGAGGGCAAACAAGTCAATTCTATGGCTCTTGTCCGCTTTACTACCTATAAAACCATCAGAATTCTGAGGTGTGTCTTTGTCAGTAGGAAGTGAGAGTGCAGGCACAGTGGGTTCCCACTCAGGTATAGTCTCCATTTCCCACTGTGTGGCCATGTCACATGTCTTTATAGCATCTGCATCATTATTACTTGTTCCAGCTTCTTTGTTACTCTCCTTTGAGTTTGCAAACCCTGAAGAACCTCCTGCCTTCTGGGAAGAATCATCAGAAACTTTTAGGCTTGAAGATTTGCCCAAAAGCTTATTAGCTACCACTGATGTCTTTTCCCGACTTATTTCATTAGCAACCTCCCTGTCGAAAATGTTAACATGTAAAAACAGTTTCAATTAAATTTTAATAAAAAGCATTGTTTAATATTCCTTATAAATAAATTGTAATATACTTAATATAGATATTTATTTTGTTATGCAAACTTGTTTTTAAACTTTTTGATGTTGCACTATTTTCCTAACTATGAAGAGCTCACCCAACAAAAGAAGTAATATACCCAATTTTAGCCCAAAATATAGAGACCATGATTATTTCACACATACACACAGTAATATATTTATTCTTTAATAGATAGCTCAATACTTATATCCTCACCTGGCATGCACTTTTCTGTCCAGCAATTTTTTCTGTTGATCTAATTTCTCCTGCTTTCTCTTTCTCAATTCAGCTGTAGCCTCCTTTCCCCGCAACTGAGACAAGTCTGTTTTTGCTACATCATCTATTAACAAAAACTTATTTTACCCAACTTACCGATCAATTTAAGGGTAACAAAATCAAATGATTTAGCAGAATAAATAAGACGAGCCAGCCCTCAAATGGAAACTTGCTTCATGAGTTATATTTTATACAAAAGGTAATTTAAAAAAATAAAAGATATATGATATACTCTGTAGCATAACCTAAAGCCTCACTATGGCTTTATTCCTTCTGTAGTTTTTGAGATATATTAATTTGATTAATACATGTATGGTTTCTTTTTCACATATCTCAAGGTCAAAATAAAAGCTTATCATAAAATTTAAAAGAATCGTGAATACTCATCAGGTCAATATAAAAACATAAGTTTAGAACCAAGTAGCCATTTGGGTGCTGACTAGTCATATTTGAAATGAAATGAAATGAAATCGTTTATTAAGCAAGTAGGATCACTGATCACTTTTACACGTCATGTTTATTTTTTATTTATCGTGCTAAACCCTATTGTAGCTACATTTAAAAAGAGGGGGTATCTTCACGGTGTTTCCTTCAACATGTAGATATTACTACACGCACCCCTTACTGAGGTAAGGACAGAAGGATGATAGTATAGACAGAGATATCGAGAGAGTAGAAGTATAAATCACAAGCACATCTTTGTAACTAACATAGCTCACCTTGTTTTGTTAATTCGGATGCACTATGATGACTGGCGCCAACGTTTTCTAACCCTTTCGCATAGAGCACCTCCAGTCGCTTGACCAGTTTCTCTTGACATTCAAAATATTCCTTTTGTTTCTTAGCGTCGAGATCAACCACTTGTCGTAACTTTTCAACCTTGGCGCGTTGTCTTATTTTCTTTGCGATGTCTTTAGACTGCTCGCGGACCTAAAAATGGTCTCGCATGGTAAACTTTATTTGCACTTGACTAAATTTTTATATATAAATATTTTTCAAAACCACAATCATATCATAATTCAAACCTGTTGAAGTCTCAGCTTTCGTCGTCGCAGAAATTCATTTGTTTTTATAGTTTCGGTCTCTGAAGTCATCTTGACATTTCAATAAACGTAATAAGTTTCTATTTACATAACTAACAAAAATACTTATTAAAAAGTTTGACTTAACTATTTTACCCAAATTAACAAAATAATTAATTATTTTAAAAACATGCAATAAATTTAAAACTCAAACAAACGTCATTCAACGTATTTGATGACAGCAGCAGCAGCGAGTAGTGAAGCGCAGTAACATTAAGTCAATTCGAATATTGAAGTCGAGATTCAATCGACTATATTAGTTCGATTGCAACATGGATCATACAAAAAAAAACACTCACACAAGTCACACATTATTTTTATGAATGAAAACAACAAGATTGTTTTATCTAACTATTATTTTCGAGTGAATTAAAATAAATTAGTTAGCGAAACTGCAGATATGATGATACATGATAAAAAAATAAATAACAATTTGATGCCTTTTTATGGGGTTATCGATCGCTCGATGATATTAACATAAGATAAATGAACTAATAAAAAAAAAAAAAAATATGCAGAGAAATCTTCTATTTTAAACTAAATTTAAATTTTATACTAATAAATATAGCATATCGTGTGAAACGATTCCTTAACAAATAAAAATATTCCAAAATCTGACTACGCTTATTTGACGGAGCCGGAGCGCAACTTGTGGATTCTTTTTTTGTCATTGGTTTTATGAGTTGAGAATACTAGTAATGCTTATTGCAAGATAGTATATAATATAATGTTACGGGCTAGGGGTACTAAAATGCCGGTCAAGGGTTGCGGAGTTTATTGGCAACGTAGGTACAGTCGACCATAGGCAATGACAAATAGAACGTAGCTGATGTCGCACCGAAGTCTTCTCTTACGTCCACGAAGTCCGTGTCGTAAATACACAATAACATTACAGATGTTACTTACTTCAAGTAGTAGTGAAAGTTCTCGTATCGCTTGTCGCAGTAGGTATTCTCAAAGATCGCTTCTTAGCTGTCGCTTGTTGTCGTATCGCTAGTCGAATGCAGACTGACTGCTTACTTTTTTTTTAATATGGCATCTCGTAGTTGACCTTGAGAGGTCGGAACTACTTAACCGGACTATCCTGTGGCTGCCTTAAGTGAATTTAAAGCCTCCAGCCAGGGCTACTAAAAGCTAAGCGACTACACGCTAAGGGCATCCCCTGTGGGGTACGAACCTCGGCTTAGGGTGTCGCTAGAAGAATAGCAAGGGACGGCTGGATCGAATTCTAATTATTCTCCTCTCTTCGGGAATTTATATTTACTGGCTCAGCTGCGGCTCGGGCTGGCCTTCATCGAACAAGGGACGGGGACGGGGACGGGGACGGGGGGGGGGAGATTACTACGTTGAACGCGTCGTGGAGATGGGCATTTACCCGGTAAAAACCCGAACAATAGGTAAATACCCATTTATACCTATTTTTACACACCCAATTTTAATTTTTACCGGGTAAAAATTATAATCAGTTTAATTTAGGGTATATCCGTAGTTACATCGTTATTATTATCGCAGATCATATTTTGATCAAGTTACAACCTGACACTGACCAGTAAATTGCAAAAAATTCGACAAAATCTGAATTACACGGGCTGCCACTACGGAACAGGCTATTTGACAGATTTATAATTTTTATCTCGAATTACTTGGTTGCGGTTAAGAAGTTCACCGACAATATTTTTTTTAATTTTAAATACGTATTTCGTAAGAAATATGCAAATAAAAATTCAAAATTCAAATAAGCCGCGAAAACGATTTATTCAGCAATATGGCGTCGAGCTTTGTAATTGACGTCACAAGCGGTTTTCGGTTCACAGTGGTGTTTGTTTTTATTTATTATTTGTTGTTGTTATCTAATAAAATGGTTTACAAGTGATGTGCTGTACCGGGTTGTACAAATAAATCGATAAAAACCCACAAAAAATAGTTTATAAGTTTGCCGAAAACAAGCGTTGATGCACGTATGACGTCATCGCGACATTAACCAATCCGGATCGTTTCACAATGTGTGGCGCGAGAAACAAAAAGCTAAACATATTTTTGTGTTTTGTATGTATTAATTGTAATTATTTTCAAACTCAAACTCATTTATTGCTTTTTTATTAAAACTCATGCAAATGACATAAAGAACCCTCATTTTATGCAATTAAAGCCAAAAATCCCAAAAAAGTGAATAATGTCAAATAGCCTACTACCATTTTTTTGCGATGCCTTGGGCATCTTTTGTGATTTGTCCAAGGCATTCGATTGCGTTCTTCACGATACGTTAATCAGGAAACTCCGCCACTACGGGATCCGGAACTCTGCACTGGATCTTATTACATCTTACTTGAGTGGTAGGATTCAAAGCGTTGACGTTAATGGAAAAAGATCTTCCGGATCTTTAGTAACAATGGGAGTCCCACAGGGGTCAATTCTTGGTCCTTTTTTGTTTCTTATTTACATCAATGACCTGCCGTACCTAATAAAGGATAACCACGATATAGTGTTGTTTGCAGATGACACTTCACTTTTATTTAAACTGAAACGTCAGCAGCAGGTTACTGATGATGTAAATAGCGCGATCTCCAAAGTAGTCCATTGGTTTAATGTTAATAATTTACTCTTAAACGAGAAAAAAACCAAATGCATTAAGTTTACTCTACCTCACGTGAGGCAGGTGGAAACTAAAGTGTTGATAAAGGGCGAAGAATTGAAATCTGACGACAGCACAGTGTTCTTGGGTATAACTCTGGATGCTAAGCTTCAATGGGGTTCACATATAGAAAAATTGTCGAAAAGACGGCCCGTTTAGTGTACTTTGGCTATTTCCACAGCGTAATGTCGTACGGCATTCTGTTGTGGGGAAATGCCGCCGATATTCAAACAATATTTGTTTTGCAGAAACGAGCTGTTCGTGCAATTTATAAATTAAGTCCGAGACACTCTCTCAGAGAAAAATTTAAAGAGATTAATGTACTGACCGTGCCGTCTCAATATATTTATGAAAATCTTTTGTATGCTCATAAAAATATAAAATTGTTTAAAAAATACAGTGATGTCCACGATATAAATACTAGGAACAGGCACAAATTTATTGTACCTACAACAAGGCTCAAGAAAATAGGTGGCTCTTTCAGATGCCAATGTATACATTTTTACAATGAACTTCCAGAGGTGGTTCAAGATCTGAGCCTGAATAAATTCAAATCCTTCATTAAACGTAAGTTGTGTCAGAAAGCATTTTATAGTGTGAAGGATTATATTGAGGACAAAAAGGCTTGGGCTTGAGCTGCGTCCGTTTTCTATACAATGATTGTTCTTTGATTTTTCCTCTTGTAGTTTTAATATGTAATTGTTTATGTTATTTATTCAAAGCCTGTATTACACACTATGTAGCCAAGCATATTGTACGTTACGGAATTGTATCGCTGACAGAGGTGTTCGGCACTTGTACAGCTACACAGGAGCTAAACTTTCCACAGATCCGGGAACACTGTTGGAGCTGCTGAACCTTGGACAAGACTATCTTAGCATTGTGTAGATTCAATTTCTTAGTATTGTATAATTGCATGGCAAACGTGTGAGCACAATGTACGAATGTGCTGTAAGGCATTTATTTGTTGGGTTAGTCTCTTTTATTGACTTAATTGTGCTCTGGCTGTTGAGAGTATGTCATGCTCACTCAAATGTTTCGCTGATGGTGGCGTGTGTGTTGGGTCATTGGGTTCCCTTCGATATGGTTGAGCTGAATGATGCTGATCCATACGTCATGTTCGTGAACGGACGCCGTCAGGGGGAACTGGTCATCTCTTAGCTGCCACGGCGTATTTTAATTTTTGAATTGATTTTTGTGTGTTTTCCATAATGGACGCTCTCAGCGTACAATATATTTCTTCATCGTTATCACGCGGTTGATTTCAACATGAATGATGTAACCAAATATTTGTAACAATAGCTTAAAAATTTAAAAGAGTGTCCATGGAGTTTCTTGCCCGTTCTTCTCCATAGGTACCTACTCTTTGGAATGGGCGACTAGCTTCATCTTATTGACTGACCGACTTCTGACAATTCAAAAGTGCCTGTAACTGGTTTATTTGAAATAAATGATTTGATTTGATTTGATTTGAAGGAGGCGGTATTGTCCAGTGAGACTCTCACCGGCTTTGACTTTGCAGTTGGCTGCTTTGCCGATGTCAGGGGCGTGCACAGAGATTTTGTGGAGGGTATGCACTACCCAAATATCTGTGCTTATACAAGTGCCACTAGATGTTCGTATGGCAACCGCGACCAACGGCTTAACGTGCTTTCCGAGGCACGACCAGACCAGTGCAAATATTCATATTCATGCATACAAATATTTGCATTGCGCGAGGATCGAACCCGCGCCTCCTTGCGCAGCGGCCGCGTTCGCTACCGCTACGCCATGGAGGCTGTCAAAATACAATGAAATGTTATTATTAACGCAACTGTAATTATGTAATAATTTATTTCTCAAAAAACTGAAAAAAATATTTTACTATCTATAAATTACATCAACATGCCTATCTTTTTTAAATACTTAACTCTATAAAAATTAAATATGTGATCATTTTAAAATCGCTAAAAGTTCTTTTTCAATAGAAATATAGACAAATCTGGGAGTCTACTTTCAGGGGCGTGCACAGAGATTTTGTGGAGGGTATGCACTACCCAAATATCTGTGCTTATACAAGTGCCACTAGATGTTCGTATGGCAACCGCGACCAACGGCTTAACGTGCTTTCCGAGGCACGACCAGACCAGTGCAAATATTCATATTTATGCATACAAATATTTGCACTGCGCGAGGATCGAACCCGCGCCTCCTTGCGCAGCGGCCGCGTTCGCTACCGCTACGCCATGGAGGCTGTCAAAATACAATGAAATGTTATTATTAACGCAACTGTAATTATGTAATAATTTATTTCTCAAAAAACTGAAAAAAATATTTTACTACTAGCCCCGCACGATGATATTGCGATTGGCGGCCATCTTGGTGACGTAGTCTAACTCGCACCGTCGGTACCGTTCGCAAGTTCAGTCCGCGCTTACCCACTTACGCACATCGAATATTTTTGTTAGCTTTTTGTTTTTGTTATCCTGTTTTATTGTTGTTCTTCAGTTTTGTTGTTTAGTTTTGTTAGCTGTTACTCGTTAAAATGAGTAAGAAATTAATTAATAGTCGTGCTCGTGAAATTATAATTAAAGTGGACAATTATTTTGTTATGGAGAAAGAGGACTGTAAGTTAGTTCTTGAAAGTATAAACCATGCTTTAAAAAGTGCTTCGGACATTTTAATACCGAAGCAACTGCTTATAGTTATTAAAAATATTTTGCAAAATTCTATCAAAGTCACGGAGTGTGTGGCATGTGCCACAGGCGTTGCAAAAAATACTGTGACGAAATTGATACGAGAGCATGAGTCAGCAACAGCCAGTGGCAGCAAAATGAGAACTCCTACTAAAGGAAAAAGACAAAAGAAGAAATATTTCGACGGGTTTTCCTTAACAGCTTTAAGAAATATTATAGATTCAATGTATACGGTGAGGAGAGAAATACCCACAATGCGCAAAATCTTGGCGGCTTCAAAAGTAGACCTTAATTATACTGGTAGTGAAACTACATTAAGAAAAATAATTAAATGTGATTTGGGCTACCAATTTAAACGATGCTACCAAAAAAGACTGGCCCCAATTTAAAGACCCCAAATTCAAGCGTGGAGGGCTAAATATTAACGACGTATGAAAGAAAATTACTCGCTTGGTGAAAAATAAAAGACAAAAGACCCGTTATTTATCTCGACGAAACGTGGATACACGCACACTACACGGTAGAAAAATGTTGGCAAACAGCAACCGATGGAGTGAGATGGAACGACAGCCCCGGTCGCCGATGGATAAAGAAGTTAAAGCGGTTTTGTTGACTATGCCCTTTTAATGTTTAAAGCAGATACCAAAACGGGGGATTACTATGATCAAATGAATGCTGAGAATTTCACCAAGTGGCTTACAGAAAAATTAGTACCCAACATACCACGCAACTCCAAAATTGTGATGGACAACGCCCCTTATCACAGTAGGGATGAGAATAGGCCACCAAGTATGAACAATAAAAAACAGTTGATTGTTGAGTGGCTACAAGATCACAACATCGACTTTCCCAACGACAGTACAAAACCTGAACTGTATTTATTAATTAAACGGCACAGACCGCCGAAAAATTATAAAATTGACAATTTATTAGCTGGCAATGGTCATGAAGTCGTTAGATTACCACCTTACAACTGCGGCCTCAACCCCATTGAGTACATCTGGAACCTGGTAAAGACGAGGGTGTCAGAAAAGAATGTGTAGCAGTTGGAAAGTCGCATTGAAGTTCTGACGTTGGAGGCGTCGCAGTCAATAACTCCAGATGACTGACGAAAGGAAGTCAATCATGTTAAACGGCTTGAAGAGGAATATTGGAATAAAGATCGAATAACTGACGAGTTATTTGTCATAAATACGGCGACGACAGTGAATCGGAAACGACAGACACAGAAAGCAGTTCTGATTCGGAAGACTATATACATTTTTTTACATATTATCCTGGTTTTATTTATAAGCTGATAGATGTAGGTAGTAATTAAAACATGACTACTACACAGTGGACTCTGGTTCAATTCCCGCTCGCAAATTAACAGAAATGTAGTTAGAAAAAAATAGTATACATGTAAGAAAGATATACGAATAAGTATATTTTTCTTACGTCTACAAAAATTATTTCCTTGAAATTTTTAATAATGAAAGTTTGTTTGTCAGAATATGGGTGAGTAGGTAACCCTTAACCCTAATATTAATTTATACATACACTCTTTATAAAGAGTGTAATAAAATTATATAATACAAATAAACCCTTAACCCTAATATTAATTTTGCATTAAACATTCTTTTGCTAGCTGTCCTTTTGTGTGACAGATGACGTCACAACGCTGTTATTGTGACAAGGTTCCATCGCAATATCATCGTGCGGGGCTTATATCTAAGGTGGGGTGGGGTAAGACTATCACTGGGGCAAGAATAACACTCAAAAATATCTCGAAATGTTTAGCGTAATTCCCAATGCCATGATGTTGGTGCAACAGTAAAGTCGTAAAAGCTCTCAGCTCAGCTTATAGATGTCGCTGACACTCGATAGTAGTACCACCAAAACAAAAGTAAATCTGTCAGTAGCGTCAAACTTTTCGGAAGGCGGTTGAGTGTCTACATGTGCTTACATTTTGCCATGAAAAAGTGATTAAATTGAAGTGTTCTGAATGTAAGTACCATAATATTAATACTCTCTTCTAACAGACTATATTAATTTACCGCAAAACAGACGATTTACTTGAATTTTCTAGAAAACAAAAACTTAACCTTTATACATCCAAGTGGGGCAAGACAAACAGTTTTTTTGGGGGAAGACTAACGTATGCTAGTCTTCCCCCAAATCAGATGTAATAAACCTTTTCAGTTGATGTTTTTTTTATTGTGGTAGGTATCTAGATTAAAATAATTTTAAGGTTAAATAAAATGAAAGTGACGACGGAAGCCAATTGAAATGAAAAATAAAATTGCTCCGATTCAATTCTTGTTTTTCATTGGCTGAAAATAAGGATGTTAACAACATACAGCGACTCCAAGTGGTACTTGCCCGGTTTTTCAATTCAATGCAATCGATTATCCCTTTACGATATAAACGCAACTTACCTACTTTAATTAACATATTTTCATTACAGAATAATGCAAAATGGTACGAAATTATGTAAGAAAAACTGACCGAGCGGCTTCCTATAGCAGAGAACAATTAGTAGAAGCAGTGGAAAAAGTTAATAACGGCGAGTTGTCTGCTTATAGAGCTTCTCTGGCATACAAAATTGAATTGAGTTAGTGCCATACTTAATGATAAGAAGAAAAAAGTTTTTTTTTTTAATAATTTTGAGAAAATTAATAAAGAATGCATAGTTTTTCCTTAATTCTGTTTATTTATTTTATAAATGTCCTAAAACGAAACTGACTATTAAGTCCTTGGATACAGTCTTGCAGTATTTTTTATTATAAAAATTTGGGGCAAGACTAACATACTTACTAAATTAACAACCAAAGGTTTTGTACATCTGATTGCGATAGTACGTTAGTCTTGCCCCAAATTGTTATAATCAAAAAATACTGCAAATATAAACTGTATTCCAAGGTAATAAAATTGAAATTTATTTGAAT
This sequence comes from Sesamia nonagrioides, assembly GCA_017933935.1. Classification (NCBI taxonomy): domain Eukaryota; kingdom Metazoa; phylum Arthropoda; class Insecta; order Lepidoptera; family Noctuidae; genus Sesamia; species Sesamia nonagrioides. The sequence continues at coordinate 744,469 of JADWQK010002191.1, forward strand.
ATATTTGAAGGAATGTAATTTTGTTTCGGAAAGTGCATAAAGTCCATATTATTTTAATAAATTGGCAATTGTTAGTCTTACCCCAGACCTGGGGGAAGACTAACAGTTTTACCTACCTACACTTTTTGTTTAAAATACATGTTCAGAACACATCAATTGGAATTTATTCATCATTTTATAAAAGCATAAGATTTTTTCGTATGTGCGTCATTGCCAACTCAAAGATACGGTTAACAGTTTAGTCATAAAATCCAATTTATGCTGTCTAACAGAAAACTATGTTTGACTTACCCCACCTCACCTTATAAATTACATCAACATGCCTATCTTTTTTAAATAACTCTATAAAAATTAAATATGTGATCATTTTAAAATCGCTAAAAGTTCTTTTTCAATAGAAATATAGACAAATCTGGGAGTCTACTTTAAACCTATGTATTTCATAAATATACGCGATGCGCTACTCATTGGAATCATAACTATTAAATGTTGCTAATTTGTAAACTTCAGGAAAATTATTACATTAAAAAGTATAATAGTATTGAAATTCATAGCAAGTAGGTTGAAAAACTTAAGGTCTTTTAAGTTTTTATAACAACGAATTGTCAATACCGCGTTTTAAAATAATATAGGTACCTACACGGGAAACAAAATAATAACGTTAACGTTGAAAAATTCACCGTTTTTAATTTATCTAAATATACATCAACAGTACAGATCTTTCTTAAAACAATCAATATATTTATGTTACCAAATACACCAATAACCAAACAACATAAGCTGATAAAATAAAAAGGTATTTTCACAAACAACAATTGTGCTAGTTTTGTCAACTTCTTCATTCGGCCGCGTAAAATGAAGCACTGCTTATCTGGGCTTATAAACCATAGAATAAAGAGGGGAAGTAGGTTATCTGCGACCCAATCCGCGATTTAATTGCCTACTGTCTTAGGGTTGACGACTGTCCGCGCTTCGTCGGTTACGGTTGTCGCCCAAACCGCTAACAAATATTTGTCTATAAATATTTGTTAGCGGTTTGGGCGACAACTAAGAGCTTATGTTTAAATTATTTGCTTAGTATTTAGTTTACATATACTAGTCAGTTTTTTTTTTGTAATTTTTATTTTTAGTTTTGTACACATAAAGAACCATATTTATTTTTAATTAATACAAATATAAATAATACAAACATAACATCTATTGAATCACACATTTAATACAAAATTACAAATTAGCTACAGAAAAATACCTACTTTCGTCGGTTTCGACTATTACGAAACGCGTTGATAATAAACTTTAATGTGTAATATATCCGTATCCTTGTAAATAACTTTTAGAAATATAATTTGAAAAATATAAGTCTTTTATTTGTTCATAAATAGACATACCAACTTTGCAGTTTATGTGATCATTTTTAAAAGCTAATGTGCCGAAAAGCCGTGACGCGCGAACCTCGTTCCGTGCTAGCCGCGACTAGCGCAGTCATAGGCACTCTAATATTCTGTTTAGGTGTGCGTGCGGCGACGCATAGATACTATGGCGCACACATACAAGCCGCGCGCGGTCCGTTTGTATGAAGATAACGTACTTCTCTCTCTTTATTCTATGTATAAACCGAATGAAATTACAAGACAACACACGAAAAGTTTACACATACAATCAAATAATTTTATTCACACACGCGAATCAGAGACACGTCAGGGAAGCACATTTCGGTTCTGCTTACGGCCGCCACGCGAATGTGGCGCGTTCGTCGCGACAAACAGAGTTGCGCGGGCCGCATTGTAATATGTGTTAGTAGTTTACACTAGCCCCAATAGATGGCAGTGTTATCAATAACTGATTAAAGAAGTCTTTAAGTTTGTAGTATATAAATTATTTTATTGTACTATATTATAAATTATTATATATTTTTTTTAAATTATTAGGGTATGCAGTGCTTATCTGCCTCTATGGAGCGCACGCGCCTGCCTGTACACAGCCTGCATTTGCCCCATCATGACATACGCCTGCGTAGTCTTCGCACACGCCAAGCTCAGTCATATCCATAGGATGCAGACATTCCAACACCGCTTTTTTCGTAGAGCAACAAACGCCCCTTGGTTCGTCCGAAATGAGATCCTCCACCTAGATCTCAAAATCCCCACTATCCATCAAATCATGAAACGCCTTTCCATGCGTTTCTTCGACACAGCCGCTAAACATCCTCCCTCTGGTTGTGGCGGCAGCAAAATACAGTCCCTCCAATATCAGTAAGCTTCGCCGACCCAGGCACGTTCTCACCGACCCTGAAGACCCCATAAACCTCCTCCAAGGCACAAAGTACAAAACACTGAAGGCCAGCCCGCGCCGTAGCTGAGCCAGTAAATATAAATTCCCGAATATGACCTCTGAGTTTGGTTCGGCCGTTTCTCCTCACAGCTAGTACTAGGAAACGCCGGGGCATCAAACCAAAATAAAAATAAAATTTCGATCCAGCCGTCCCTTGCTATTCTCTCTAGCGACACGCTAAGCCGAGGTTCGTATCACAGGGGGTGCCCTTAGCGTGTATAGTCGCTTAGTTTTTAGTCGCCCTGGTTGAAGACTTTAAATTCATTTAAGGCAGCCACAGGACAGTCCGGTATGTAGTCACGACCTCTCAAGATCAACTACGATGTGCCAATTCTAAAAAAAAAAATCATTGTAGAATTTTATAGAACGTGTAACGAAAAGGTATGCATGTAGGTATGTATACCTATAAATTGCTCGGTTTCTTTGTTGGTTGATTTGATGGTATAGGATATTAGAAGGATTTTTTTAATCCTCATTTATTTATGCAGATTACTTGCGACCTCCATTGTGTTAGTTGTTAATCTTACGATCTTGATATTGTTACGTATGCACCTTATGTCGATGGCATAAGGTTCAATATCGCGTGACATGCAGTGCGTATCTTTTAAGCCCTTTAACTCGAAATCTAGACATTGTTAGGGTGCAGAATAAAAACGCATTGCTAGACCTAAGGTGACATATCGAATGGTACAGGTCTCACCAATTTTGTCAGCAAAGTGTCGACACCGAAATTTCCAGAAACTGGTCGCCGGTGAATGACCGTAGGTACCTGCCGTACGCATTCGAAATTATGCGCTATTATTATTATATCTAGACGAATCTGGAATGTTCGATCAGCTGATCTATATAAAGGCCCGTGACGCCAGTAGGCAGTCATGTCCTCCGAATCACCGAGCATATTCACGCAGGATTCCTACGTGGTATGATGACAGGTGTTATCTACTTCGACATAGCGAAAGCCTCTGACAAAGTCTGGCACAACGGCTTAATATACAAGCTGTACCAACTCCGCGTGCCTGACCGTCTCGTGCTCATCCTGCGAGTTTTCCTGTCAAACCGCACTTTCTGCTACAAGACCGAAGGAGCTCTCTTCCCCTCCCACCTCATCCGGGCCGGAGTCCCCCAGGGCTCCGTACTGGCCCCTCTGATCTTCACGCTATTCACCAGCGACAACCCCAAAAGTAAAAAGGCCTACCTCGCTCTCTTCGCAGACGACACAGCCATTTACTGCTCAGGAACCAGCCCCAATCAAATAAAACTAAATCTCCAAACCGCTGTCAACGCCCTTGCTGACTGGTTTAAAAAATGGAGAATAGAAGTTAATCCCGAAAAGAGCCAAGCGGTACTCTACTCGAGACCGCGACGCAAACCCTCCCTTCCCCGACCAATCATCATGTCTGACAAACCAATCCCTTGGGAAAACCGAGCCAAATACCTAGGTGTTATCCTAGACGAACACCTCACCTTCGGAGAACATATAAGGACGGTACGCTCGCGCACCGCATACGCCCTCTATCATCTCCACTCTCTCCTCAACCCGCGCAGCAAGCTGTCCCTCAAGTGCAAAATGCGCCTGTACACAGCCTGCATACGCCCCATCATGACATACGCCTGTGTAGTCTTCGCACACACCAAGCCCATTCATATCCATAGGATGCAGACACTCCAAAACCGCTTTTTTCGTAGAGCAACAAACGCCCCTTGGTTCGTCCGAAATGAGATCCTCCATCTAGATCTCAAAATCCCCACTATCCAGCAATTCATGAAACGCCTCTCCAAGCGTTTCTTTGACACAGCCGCTGAACATCACAACCCTCTGGTTGTCGCGGCAGCAAAATACACCCCCTCTAAAATTAGTAAGCTTCGCCGACCTAGGCACGCCCTCACCGACCCTGATGACCCCATTACCCTCCTTCAAGAGGCCAATAGGGCCACTAGCACAAAGTACCTACAAAAGACCGACCTACCGACCTTTTTTTTTATAATTATAAACCAGTGCTTGCCCGCAATCCCGCCTGATGGTAAGCAGTGATGCGATCGTTGATGGTAAAGCGCGTTAGTTTATTAAGAGCCTATTCACTCTAGCCTTGAAGATACCTCGCCGCCGAGGTCCATCACGCACGAGGCGAAGATGGGCGGGTGGGTAAAAAATGGGTGGGTAAAAATTGGTAGAAAAGGGTAGAATAGGTAAAAATTAAAAAATACCCATTTTTACCGGTTATTTATAATAAATACCGGGTATAAAATGAGTTGTTATTTAATTGGCTTCGTCATCAATACTACGATCAGGTACTGGAGTGCTTTGGGGTCCTACCACCATCTTTGGGACCCAAGTCAACCCCACCTGCCTGACGGTGCACCCGCTGACTTATGGATGGGGTGCTGACGCCAGTTTTCCCTTCGGAGCTGAGTGGTCTGACAACAGTCGCACTCGTAAAAGCAAAACAAGCCAAACTATTATGAATAGGAAAGGAAGAAATGCACGTGACACAGTTAGGGCGCCGCCGCAAACGGCGCGCAGTAGCTACGCCCGACTCCTGTGACCTGTGGGCTAGGTCTAACGTGTCAGAGGCGGATACGGCTGAAGGAGCGAGCCAAAACCAGGAAAATCCGTTGTGCTTTTCCTGGTGTGGTGACGCTGAAAGTATGTTGTTCTGGAGCCAGCTCGAAGGACAGTTTCACGGGATACCGTTATCCCAGCGAGTGGTTCTGGGTGGTGATTTGAACAGTTATGTGGGTGAGAAGAGTGTCCGGCTTGAGCGTTTTCACGGCGGCTTTGGGTACGGCGGCCGCACCGCAGAAGGAAACAACATTCTCCAAACGTGTGCAGCCGCTAACCTTGCAATCGTGAACACCTACTTCAAAAAGAAGCAAGAGCACATTGTCACCTTTCGCAGCGGGCGAAGCGCTACCCGAATAGACTTTCTACCGACTAGGAGACACCACATCGGGCGTACAGGTGCATCTTGCACTTGAGGGACAGCTGTGGGTTGAGGAGAGAAAATTTTTCAATTCTACTTCTTTTTTAATTTAATTTTTTTCAAGGTGAGATTCAACCTCAACTCTTGATCAATGGCCTCTGTGGAATAGATACCACAATTTTGCCAATAACACGTGTAAAAATTATAGAAATCCTTTGAAAAATTTTCAATTTCAATAATGGCGGATATCTAGTCATGCCAGTCATGCTCCACAGCTACAGACAATTTTGTGGTCAAATCAAATCAAAATTGTTTATTTCAAATGAACCATCCATTGGTGCTTTTGAATACTTACTCAATGTCGGTCAGTCCAAGAAAAGTGAAGCTAAATTGCACGTTCCAAAGCGTAGATCTCTACAGAGAAGAACGTGCAAGAAACTCCATGGACACTCTTTTAAAATCATAATATGGGTTACATATTTCTGTTGCTTCTATCATGTGAGCACAATGTATAAATAAAACTGTTGTAACATGTTAGTTTGGAAGAGATACCATTTACCCTTTTTGTTGTTTTCCAAATATTCCTTTTTTATTTTTATTTGTTTATTTCAATTATGCATAAGATTTTGCTACCATGATTTTGCAAGTAGTATCGTATCGTATAATGTAAAAGCACTTTTCAAGTTTGTGAATGTGAGGCACCATAGACTATGGTTTGTTTTTTTTTATATACTTATACTAGCTTTCCGCCCGCGGCTTCGCCCGCGTGGAGTTCGGATATCAATTTTTACGGGATAAAAGGTAGCCTATGGTCTTTCTCAGGGTCTAAAGATTGTCTGTGCCAAATTTCATCAAAATCGGTTGAGAGGTTTAAGCGGGAAAGCGTAACAGACAGACAGACAGACAGACAGACAGACAGACAAACAGACCGACAGACAGACAGACAGAGTTACTTTCGCATTTATAATATTAGTATGGATAACTTGTTTGAGCTTGTTTGACATTACGAGCATGGCAGTTGAGACTTTGAGAGTTTGTCATGCTCACTCAAATGTCTTGCTGATGGTGGCCTGTGATGGTGGCGCGTGTTGCAGGGTCATTTGGTTCCCTTCAAAATGGTTGAGCTAGGTGGGGCTGATACGCGCGTCATGCTCGTGAACGGGGGCCGTCAGTAGAGACTGGTCATCTCTTAGCTGCCAGTGGGCTTAATTCATTTTCTATCTTTTCATTAATTTTTAAATTTATACATTGTGGTCACATGATAGAAGCAACAGAAATATGTAACCCATATTATGATTTTAAAAGAGTGTCCATGGAGTTTCTTGCACGTTCTTCTCCATAGAGATCTACGCTTTGGAACCTGCAATTTAGCGTCACTTTTCTTGGACTGGTCGACATTCATCATCTCAGCGTTAATCCCAGTCGCATTCGTAGCTTTTCAGCTTTGGAATCTGGGCTCCGCTTTACCAGTCTAACTGCTGATTTTGGCTAAACTTCGATATTTTCCGGGAAGCGACTGCCGTCTGACCTCCACAACCCGAAGGCGATATCTAAGCATTGCAGTTAGATCAATTGTTAGACTTTTGAGGGCTCCAACAACCCGTAACAACTGCCATTAGATATTCGTATGGCAACAGGGACCATGGACTGGCCGACATTGACTATTCAAAAGCACGAACGGATGGTTAATTTGATATAAACAATTTTGATTTGATTTGATATCGCCAATGACAGTTGAAAAAGACGGTCGCATGAACCGTCTATGAGGGAGGTTTGAGGCAAAGTCATGATGTGGCCACTATGCTGCGATATTTCAATGTTCTATAAGAATTATTTACTGAATGCATTTTTTACTACATAAATCACGCGCTTTTATTTAGTTAACCACACTATAAATAATTTTAAAAGTCCAACGTAAAATGTGCGTGACATTCATCTTAGCTTTCCCGTCAAAAAATTTTCAATTCTAATTCCATGACTATTTATTTGATTCCTGTCTAGTGTCTACCATAGATATAGCTGCTAGACCGCCGTAGTTTATTATTCATAACGTGGGAACCATAGGCAAGCTTGATCAGCCACTCATTTTTGAAGTGAAACTTCTTTAAAGGCACGTTGGACTTGCAGAGTGAGCCACAGAGAAAGTAATCACTACGGCAAAGAGTATACAATAATAATAGTACAATAATAAGAGTATACAGTAATATATGATGATGATGTCCCCGACCGATTTCGGCCACGGCGACCACTTCGACTCCTAGCCGACGATTTGGCGCTCATGCGCCAGAAGATGGCTTAGGTATGTAGCCTATCTTGGCGGCGAAACTTCGTGCACACTGAGGGCACGTAAGCATGCCGTCGACGTAGTTGTGTGTGATGGCAGCAGGTGGACGAGCCCTTAATTGGTTTTAGTTAAATTGGTTTTGGTGGTTAATACTCACGACGGACTTACGGAGTGAGCTGGCGAACTGTGTTGTCCTTGTCTGATCGGACGAGGCGACGGGAGTTCAGACTTGAGTGGGGGATATAGCAAGAGAAAAAGTGCGCGCGCCCATTTTCTTTCTCTCTTCCTCTCATAGCCTAAGCCAAGGAATTTCTATCTAAACTGGAATGTGAACTATCGATCAAAACGCGGTCCGAGGGAGATAGCTTCACAGTAGCCCTCTGTCCTTATTGTGTAGGGTGACTATTATAATGGAATTTATAAGGAATGTACGTAAAATATATTTTTTTCACTTATATTACCTGAGTTTTAATGAACATTTAGGCATGGATGCGAACTTTTTAATTTCATTATTGAATTTTAAAAATGGATGAATAAATTGATGATGTACGGACGACAGCAGGTCAATCTATCCGAAACTGTACCTTTAGATAAATAAAGTATCTACAAGAAAGCAGAATTTAATGTCATTGTAAATACCCAATAAAAGCCACTTACTTATTATGCACACAAGTGACTAAGTGCACATTTATTAATTACTCCGAAATTTATGGTCACCCTACATACAAACAAAATAACTTGTATATGATTACTGCAAAAACCTTACTTAAAGAAAGATATTACGCATCCAGAGTATGACTCACTTATACAGACTTATTGCAGACATTAATGGCACCCCTTTTCACCATCTTTTTTCTAATAGAAATTGTTGGTTTCAAACAAAATTACAAAAAATAAATACGGGTAACACTTAGAACGAGACAGAGGGCTACTGGGACGCTTTCTCCCTCGGACCGTGTTCTCTTCAAATAAAGTTTTATTTCCGATCGACCTTATTGCTCTTGCGATAGAGTCTTCTTTTAATTAAGAGACTTAAGCAAGTTCACATTCCAGTTTAGATAGAATTTTCTTGGCCTAAGCACAGTGCGGGCTAATTATTATTGCCTGTGTCACAGTGTAGGAACAAGGGAGACCAGTGCGCGCGCACATTTTCTTTCTCTCTTACGCTTAGCTAGCTATAGCTAGTAAATGAAATATGTATACAGTATGTTAAATAACAGAGGGCGTTCCCTTAAACTCGTTAATATATATCATTAATAGATTAAAATAAAAATATCAGCATAGAAAAATAAGCATAAAATAATCCGAATAAAAAAAAAATTATAATTGAAAATAAATTTGAAACCTCCTGTTTTAAATCAAAACAGTAGCGTAGTATCATAAACAAATTGCGACGTTGCCGTCTTTCAAGTTCGCGTGTACAGTGTGTTTCTTTTACATGTCAATTTAAAAATTTTATTGAATATTTTGTTATTGGAAAAATTTTAAAAACATTTTGTTTTCGAATGGAAATATTTTTTTAGCCTGTATGTATGCTATACTATTTCGGGTTAACGGGAACGCCCTCTGTTAGTTAACATACTGTATATCTCGAGTCAGTACAAACTTACAAAGAGAGTCAGTAGTTCGTTTGCGAGTTACTAGCGTTACGCGAACGGTGATTATTTAGCTATTTTTGTAATTCTATATAATTTTAAACAATTTTATGAACTAATATTTTGTTCAATGCATTCAATATTTAACGTTTAGAGTGAATAAAATTACAATTCTTTTTTTTTTAATTATCGGGTAAATAATAACAAATCATGGAACGAAGTGACTTAGACTTAAAGTATGAAAGCGGTGCTTCAGGAGCAACAACTAAGAAGACATTACGTACGGAAATTATGCTTAAAAAATGTGTTACGGTTACAACAGATTCAATGCAAGATTTTAAACCTAGTGAGATCCAATCAACTGATAATGAATCACGAAAGTGAGTCCGTATCTCATACTATAACATTCAACTTTGTAGAGGTGACAATGATACAGCCACGCTAAGTCCGGTCATGCAGCAAATCCGCCTTCTGTATTTAGATTAATATTTTTTGCTACACTAGATTATTCTGTGCGTCGCATAATATATCAAAAGTATTCTATAAAAAAATAGACCTTTACCAACGCCACACTTGATAAATAATAGAGGTAAACAAACCAATTTAGGGTTATCACAACTCACTTTTTACAAATACATATCATATCATTTACATGATTATGGCTTTTTACATGCTAACTAGCTAGCTGCAATGCTTCGATGTCGCCTTCGGGTTGTGGAGGTCAGACGGCAGTCGCTTCACGGAAAATGTCGAAGTTTAGCCATATCAGCAGTTAGACTGGTAAAGTGGACCCCAGACTCCAAAGCTAAAAAAGCTACGGATGCGACTGGAATTAACGCTGAAATGATGATGATGACATGCTAACTATTAATAAACAATTCCTATTGCTGAATATTTCAATAGAATCACTAAAATAACATGCATAATTATAATAACTTGGTGTTTCGAAAAACCATTAAAAAGTCGACATTAATTTTACGTGATAGCCCTACAAAAAAGAAAGATGGATGAAATCCAGGTATTAAACACATTTTGGTGGAATTTAACCAATTAATAAAGCTGAGGCATTTTTATGCCAGCGGCCGATGTTGTGGCCTACCATCGAAAAAACTTCGCTTCGTTAGCAACCGCGCCCACACCGGTGTCCCGTAAAGGGCCATGGACTGCACGGCCCCCGCGTAGAGCTTCCGGCAGGAGGCGTTTGGTCCCCCTAGGTTGGGGAGGAGCCGCCTCAGGGCAGCCCCGGCCGGTTTCAGTCCGGGTGCCAAACGTCGGAAGTGCTCCTCGAAGTTCCATCGGCTGTCGAGGACGAGTCCCAGGTAATTCATCGTCGACCCGACGCCGATGTGAACCCCTTGTACCGTTATGTGGGAACACGACGGTGGCGCGTTCCGAGGACCATCACAGCACATGGCATCGGACTTCTGCAGGGCCACCTCGAGTCCCAATTGCCGGATCCTGTTGACGATTGTTCCATATTTTGACCTTACGTTTCAATAATTTACTACAAAAGTTTTATAATGGGATAACATAAAATTTAACTAATACTTATTTGTCTTATCCTTTCATCATCATCATCATCTCAGCGTTAATCCCAGTCGCATCCGCAGCTTTTTGGAGTCTGGGGTCCGCTTTACCAGTCTAACTGCTGATTTTGGCTAAACTTCGACATTTTCCGTGAAGCGACTGCCGTCTGACCTCCACAACCCGAAGGCGATATCGAAGCATTGCAGTTAGACCAATTGTTAGACTTTTGAGGGCTCCAACAAACCCGTAACGACTGCCACTAGATGTTCGTATGGCAACCGGGGCCAACGGCTTAACGTGCTTTCCGAGGCACAACCAGACCAGTGCAAATATTCATATTCATGCATACAAATATTTGCACTGTGCGGGGATCGAACCCGCGCCTCCTTGCGCAACGGCCGCGTTCGCTACCGCTACGCCACAGAGGCTGTCGATTTTTCTTATCCTTTATTACTCTAATAATAATTTACTTTTACCAAATTAAAATGATGGAATTATAGGTTGAAGAAAGCGCCAAAAACTTCTGCAGAACGTGGTCGAGAATTCAGAGCACGAAAGGCACTGGTAAAAAAACAATGTAAGCAGCAACAGGAACCAGATGGAATAATTGAAATTGCTACAGAAGATATTCGAAGTGCTGATCCATCAGAAAAAAATCAAGTCCATGAACCCCCTGAAATAACAACAATAGAAATAAAAAGAGCTAAGTCTGCAGAGTCAACACGGCGATGGAGAGAGAAAAAAAGAGGCGACAATGAGTTAACAAAAAAACAGGCGAAAACTGCAGCTCAACGCATGCGAGAATACCGAGAGAGAAAAAAATTGTAAATATTAATTTACATGTATACAATATGTAAAGAAAACCCTGTCCGACCCATAAGGATAATAAAGGTTAGGTAAACACTTGACCAAATATGTATGATATAAAATTTTACATAATCATCATAGTAACAATACTAATGAATTTTGAAATAATCCTTTTTTTCCCGGGAAATAATTCTAATTTCCCCAAAATTTGGTAATTTTTAATAAAGTGAAAACACCGGTATTGTTATAAGCGAATAGCGACGCGACCTTATTTTTTTAGGGGGATTCTTTTTTTAAGTTTAGCCTGTCTTTGTGGGCATTAGTAGAATCAGTTATCGATACCTAACAATACCTTCACGGATCGGACAGGGTTTTCTTTACATATTGTATATATAAAACTCATGTCACTGTAGGCTTGTAGAATCCTTATTTGCATTTTCTTACTTAGTGCAAAAAAAAAATACCGTTGAAGTAATAAAGAAAAAAAATATTTAGTTTTGGCTACCTACCCTGAACACTGTACAGTAACTTTATGTTGCCATATTCTGTAAGTAAGTATAAATTAAATACCTATACTCTGTTTTTTAATCTCGTAGACTAAACTGACATTACTAGCCCCGCACGATGATATTGCGATCGGCGGCCATCTTGGTGACGTAGTCGACCTCGCACCGTCAGTACCGTTCGCAAGTTCAGTCCGCGCTTACCCACTTACGCACATCGAATATTTTTGTTAGTTTTTTGTTTTTGTTATCCTGTTTTATTGTTGTTCTTGAGTTTTGTTGTTTAGTTTTGTTAGCTGTTACTCGTTAAAATGAGTAAGAAATTAATTCACAATCGTGCTCGTGAAATTATAATTAAAGTGGACAATTATTTTGTTAAAGAAAAAGAGGACTGTAAGTTAGTTCTTGAAAGTATAAACCGTGCTTTAAAAAGTACTTCGGACACTACTGAGGACATTTTAATACCGAAGCAACAGCTAAACCAAAGTCACGGAGCGTGTGGCATGTGCCACAGGCGTTGCAAAAAATACTGTGACTAAATTGCGACGAGAGCATGAGTCGGCAACAGCCAGTGGCAGCAAAATGAGAACTCCTACTAAAGGAAAAAGACAAAAGAAGGAATATTTCGACGGGTTTTCCTTAACAGCTTTAAGAAATATTATACATTCAATGTATACGGTGAGGAGAGAAATACCCACAATGCGCAAAATCTTGGCGGCTTCAAAATTAGACCTTAATTATACCAATAGTGAAACTACATTAAGAAAAATAATTAAATGTGATTTAGGCTACCAATTTAAACGATGCTACCAAAAAAGACTGGCTCTAATTGAAAGACCCCAAATTCAAGCGTGGAGGGCTAGATATTTATGACGTATGAAAGAAAATGATTCGCTTGCTAATAACAAAAGACCCGTTATTTATCTCGACGAAACGTGGATACACGCACACTACACGGTAAAAAAATGTTGGCAAACAGCAACCGATGTCGGAGTGAGACGGAACGACAGCCCCGGCCGCCGATGGATAATAGTTCACGCGGGAAGTGAAAGCGGTTTTGTTGACGATGCCCTTTTAATGTTTAAAGCAGACACCAAAACGGGGGATTACCATGATCAAATGAATGTTGAGAATTTCACCAAGTGGCTTACAGAAAAATTAGTACCCAACATACCACGCAACTCCATAATTATGATGGACAACGCCCCTTATCACAGTAGGGAAGAGAATAGGCCACCAAGTATGAACAATAAAAAACAGTTGATGGTTGAGTGGCTACAAGCTCACAACATCGACTTTCCCAACGACAGTACAAAACCTGAACTGTATTTATTAATTAAACGGCACAGACCGCCGAAAAATTATAAAATTGTCAATTTATTAGCTGCCAATGGCCATGAGGTCGTTAGATTACCACCCTACAACTGCGACCTCAACCCCATTGAGTACATCTGGAACCTGGTAAAGATGAGGGTGTCAGAAAAAAATGTGGAGCAGTTGGAAAGTCGCATTGAAGCTCTGACATTGGAGGCGTTGGCGTCAATAACTCCAGATGACTGGCGAAAGGAAGTCAATCATGTTAAACGGCTTGAAGAGGAATATTGGAAAAAAGATCGAATAACTGACGAGTTATTTATCATAAATACGGCAGACGACAGTGAATCGGAAACGACAGACACAGAAAGCCGTTCTGATTCGGAAGACTGTATGAGTGGAATTGAATAAATAGGGTAAGATTATATTGAATTATATATAAAAAAAATTTTACATACTATCCTGGTGTTATTTGGTACTCTGGTTTAATTCCCGCTCACAAATTAACAGAAATGTAGTTAGCAAAAGTTAATAAACATGTAAGAAAGATATACGAATAAGTATATTTTTCTTACGTCTACAAGAATTATTTCCTTGAATTTTTAATAATGAAAGTTTATTTGTCAGAATATGGATGAGTAGGTATGTGTATGTATAATAAAATTATAAAATACAAATAAATCCTTAACCCGAAAGAATGTTAAATGCAAAATTAATAAACTATAATTTTGCATTTAACATTCTTTTGCTAGCTGTCCTTTCGTGTGACAGATGACGTCACAAAGCTGTTATTGTGACAAGGTTCCATCGCAATATCATCGTGCGGGGCTTATACGAGTGTTGGCAGTTTATTGCAATTCTTTAAATAGTGCCGAAACTTAGCGATCATAAAATCAAGTATCGTTTTTTTACAATAAGTTATCCTGAAATAATGTGTAGGTACTTATTAAAAACGTAATAATACAAAATTAATAATGTAAATTTGACATTTGCATGTGTCAATTTAGTCTACGAGATTAAAAAACAGAGTATAGAGATAAACATCATTTTTTTCGAAATGAAATGAAATGAAATCGTTTAAGGATCACTGATCACTTTTACATGTCATCTTTTTTTGAACTAGATGAACCCGATATTTTCTAACTGACTACCTCTGAGAAGAAATAGTCGAAACAAACTCAGGGATCATCGTCTTTTTTCAAGTCCGGATATTAAAAATGAAAATGTTTATAATAATGTTGTACCTACGTGATTAAAAAATAGTGTTTAAAAAGGTCATAATTGTAGCATAATTACGCATATTGCTTAATAACAATGCTTAGCAGAGCAAGCAACTCAGTCCCAAGCTCATTCTTCTTCTCATTCAAGCAATTTCCATTAAAGTAATTGCCTAGTATGTTTTTATATTTCAGACGCAAGCAAAGGCTGGAAGTGTTGAACAGACCGGACCTTGACAAACCACACATTAAGCCAAAAATTGACGTAAGTAATGTTCTAAACATTTTGATAAATCTTGAATCATATTCACACACAAACAGTCAGATGCATGCCTACAAGTTTTGCACAAGAAGGAAAGGCATGTAATCAATCGAAACAATTTAAAGATTCATCTACACATAGATTATTATCAAAACTTATTAAAAAGGTTGTTACTATTTATTCTGTGCCGTTAAGTCCCGGTTTAGTTCGGTATTTTTAGATTTCATTTCGTGAGTTAAGAAGAGACGCGCGGGCCTTTGAAAAACAAGAGGGTATTAAACCGGTTCTGGTTCTGCTACTATGACGTGTAAAAACCATCATGACTCCCAGTGGTACACAAAGATGGAGCTAAGTAGGTATATAGGATGAATAGCGCTATCCCATTTTTATAACGGTTTAATGTTGGTTTTAAAACTGTTAACCCTGTACTGAATTCGATTCGGATCTAATTCACTGAAGGGTTAACAGTTTTACAGCATGAAGAAATGATGAAATGACGGTAACAGGAGATATGACGCTCCAAAGCAGCCATAGTAGTAAGTCATCATCATCATCATCAACAACCTTTTATCGTCCCACTGCTGGGCACAGGTCTCCTCTCATATAGAGACCGAGGGACCGAGCGGAATCACCACGCTTGCTCAATGTGGGTTGGCGATTTCAGACTTATAAAGTCAAGATTTCCTCAAGATGTTTTCCTTCACCTTCAGTCATTGGTATCCAAGACATACTTAGAAAGTACAGAGGCATATAGAGGCTGGTGTTTTAACCACTAGGCCACCACGACTTAAGTAGTAATAAGTATACTAGTACTAAGTAGTAGTAAGTATACTAGTCTTATATTAGTCTTACTCACTGCAATCATTCACTGCTAATGAAGTGTAATTATTTCGATTCAAATCGGTGACGTTTACAAGAGAATTTCAACTTAATTTCAACAACTAGGCCCAAGGCTGGTTGGGAATTTTTGACAGCTTCGGGTGGCTTGAATCGTGCTGCCGTCGTCCGGCAATCCGAAAAACCTATTTTCTACAATATTCTTTATACAGGTTGTGCCGTAAATATTTGTCCATAGCTAACAATATTATAACATTATAAAAATTACAAAAAGTTTAGCCACAGCAACGCCGCAGTCGCGTCTGCTAGTATTGTATTATAGTACATTACGATATTAGTGCGTAATGATGGTTATAACATGCGAGGCGGAATTTCAGCCCGAGCCGAAGGCGAGGGTGTAATTGAGCCGAGCATGTTATAACCAATACGCACGTATATCGTACGACATTTTTTAACACACTTGCGAGGAAACAGAAAAAAAGATATTCAGAATACAAGTACAAAGAAAAGAAAATTTGATAAAAATGGCGCGAGGTTTATTTTCTGCCGTAGCTGCGTGAAAATGTTGGCAAAGATGCTAGAGCATGCAGTCAAGTTTTTAAATTACCGAATAAACTGGTTTTTTTTACAAATACTCATTTAAATACAAACAAATACAAATTTGTTTATTTCAAATAGGACGTCAGTTATTTTAAATAAACTCAATCTGTGAATGCTCACTGTTGCTTTCCCGCCATTAGTATTATTATTTGCCATTTCAAATATGGAACAGCGCGCTGCTCACTGGCTAGAGCTCCGCAGCGGCGATCAGTTCCATAATTATTTGAAATGACAAATAATGCTGTTATGGAATTTGTATGGACTATAACTTAACTATTTGCTTTGATAACACACGCGTTTGTTATGGCCCGCTTTACATATTTAAAACCGGTGGGATTACATCAGCTTTAAGAGCAAGGGTGTTAAAAATGTCTTAAATAGTTAAATAATTATTTTGACGACACGATTGGTGGCTCGATCGACTGCTGCGCCGCGTGTCGCGGGTTCGATTCCCGCACGGAACAAATATTTGTATGGCCTACAATTAGTTGTTCCTGGTCTGGCTGTTTGTGTATACTCACGATACAGGAGAAATTCCTAGTGCGGGGCACCGCTTAAAAATATATATATACTATATATATATATCACACAGCCACGCATCACGCTGCATATTGCGTGTCAACGCCCTTTAAGCATTCACGCTAGTAGTTGCGTATTGAGAATTTACGGCGGCTTTGACTCATTTTATTCAAAGTCACGTCTAGCCCATCCAGAATCACACACGGCACTACAAATTAATCAGTGTGCCATATCTTGCTTCTCGCTACGCACTCACATGCGTATGTGCACATGTTAAAAAGAAAGCCTACAAGCTTCCGCTTCTGTCCGTTGCTTTCTTAATTAAAGTGAAACTTTTATTACATCGTCTCAAACTTTTTCGTCTGTGTGTCGCGTGACGGTCGGCCGCGGAGTAGGGATAAAGTGAAAGGCGAGCAGCCAAGGCCAATATGGCGGCGCCGCGCGCCGCCTATAGTTCGCAGCAACTGATCGTGAAGTGTAATAGACTTCGAGCAACACAGGGACCTGTGTTGCTCGAAGATTATAGATTAATATTGTGCCAGTGCTCCACGCTATTTTGTTTGTTTTTGTCAGTGTTTAATGTAAATATTGTTCGTTAGCGTTTAATCTAAATGTTATTTATTAAAGTGAAAGTTTTCATTACTTTTGGTAAACGACACAGCTAGTGAGTCCAAAATACTGATCAACGAGGAAAAAGCAAAGAATAGTGTAAAAATGAGTGACGAGGAATTAATTTTACGCCGTAAAAAACAGAACGCCGACAGAGCACGTGCTTATAGAAAAAGGCAAAAAGATCTTGGTGAGTAAACGTAGTTTTTAAGTACAGTAATACCCCGACTTACGCGAGTTCGGAGTTACACGATTTAATTTTCTCGTCTATTCTTTTTTCGTTTGAATGCCGCGCAGTCAAGGTCAAGCGGCGGCGTTTGTTTCTGACTCCCCCAGTCCCCCCGCCCGCATTATTATTCGTTCAGTTTACAACAGGCACAGACGTGTAGTGCGGAATCGCGTAGGTACTTATGTTACGATTTTGTGTTTTTTTGTGCGTTGTTCGACGACCTGTCACCTGAGATATTTACTAAATACTATGGCATCCAAACGAAGTAGAACCGACTCTTTTGCTGTAAACAAGAAGAGAAAAACATTATCTTTAGAGTGTAAACTTAACATTATTAATGACTACGATGCAAAAATAAAAATTTGTGATTTAGCGAAGAAGTATGATCTACGCGAATCGACAGTCAGATCAATTACGAAAAGTAAAGAAAAAATTCTCGAAGCTGTGAAAAACGCTCAGTTCTTGAATTCAAGCGTCATTCGTAAACGGCATAGTATTATCGCTGAGATGGAAACATTGTTAAAATTATGGTGTGATAATCAAGTAAGTGTGGAAAATTGTCATCTTGATCAGAACACGGTGTGCAATCAAGCTAAACAAATTTTTGAGAAATTAAAAGAAGAAGCTGGGGACATGGCTAAAGATGAAACGTTTAAAGCCAGTAACGGTTGGTTCAGCCGGTTCAAAAGTCGCTGTAACTGGCATAGCATTGCAGAAATTGGAGAGGCGGCAAGTGCAGGTAAAGAGGCTGCATCTTTCTATCCAGATAAACTCAAAGCTATGATAAATAAAGGTGATACTAATTATTTCCTAAATTATTGTTTTATTCAGTCTCCAGTACCAATTAAACATACTTTGTATGTCTTTATATGCAAAATTGTACCCCGACCTACGCGAATTTGACTTACGCGGATAGCGCTCAGTCCCACCCATCCCGTAAGTCCGGGGCATTACTGTACCTAATCGAATTTATTAGAATTCTTAGAAGTTTATGCTGGGGCATGTTGTTGTATCTGGATTTATTTCAATTTCGAGTGCTTGAATTTATTATATAACTTATTTCGTATGATTATTAAATTAAGTAGGTACTTATTTTTTATTAATGTATGGCCCATTCAACATATTAAAAAGATGCCATGCCCAGTACTGATACGGTACCGTTCAAAGGGGTGAGTCTGCATCTGAGAATATTGTTACAGAAAAAGTTTTACACCAAAGGCAACTAAATGCGGAACGATGCCGCAGGTATCGTCAAAAATGCAAGCAGCTAAAATCGGTAAGTCACTGTTCACGTATTTTAGTTACCATAAAATAGGTATCAGTTACATTTATAAACTGTGAAATTCATAATGAAGATGGAATTTACATTCGATCCAGCCGTCCCTTGCTGTCCTCTCTAGCGACGCTCTAAGCCGAGGTTCGTACCCCACAGGGGGTGCCCTTAGTGCGTAGTCGCCCAATTTTAATTTAGTTTTAAGTGCCCCTGGCTGGAGGCTTTAATTTTAATTAAGGCATCCACAGGAAAGTCCGGTTAAGTAGTTACGGCCTGTAATGGCCACCTACGAGATGCCATATCAAAAAAAAAGAAGATGGAATTGATAGTAAAATGATTGAAAATAATTGTAAAACGGATCAAAATGACCTAACGATATAAAATATTGTTTTCAGATTTTTTTTTTCATGTTTATATCTAAATAATTGTTAACTATTATGCATGTCGTACTCTAGAGTATTAGCACAGTTTTAGCTAAGACAAAGTTCAATAAAAATAATAGTTGGTATAAAAAATTAATTGTTTTGGGGATTTTATGGCCTGGTTTCTAAGACCTTTAAGCCAAGTCTTAATTATATCTTGTCTTCTTTTGTAACTTATCCTAACTTATCCTAAACTTATCCTAACTAAACCTATCTCCTTTCGTTTCTCGCGTGAACTGACGCTAGGAGGAAGTTTTGGTACAAAGCCATGATGTGGCCACTATGCTACAATATTTCACTGTTCTTTATGAATTATTCACTGAATGCACTTTTTAATACATAAATCACGCGTTTTTATTTAGTAAACGACACTATAAATAATTTAAAAATCCAATGAAAAATGAGCGTGGCACTCATCTTAGCTTCCCGCCAAAAACTCCATAAAAAATTAAGAGTGATAAATCGATTTTTAAAGTGAAACTTTTATTACATTTTCTTTATTTTCCGTGTGTTGGACTGATAGTGTCTTCCATACAAACGGAGATACTTATAATTAAAACACGCATTCAAATGCTACGTAGCGTGGTGTGTGGCAGTGTGATAATGCCTTAGTGTGCCGTTCTTGACCGAACTCCGGAAAGGACTGTAGTTTGAATTATACACTAATGTGTAAATTAATTATTATAATTATACGCTAATGCCGTTGGTGTACCTAAATAAATAATATATATGAGTCCAATCTTTCTATTTTACAGCAAGACCCTACTGAAATCAAGAACGAAATTAAAGTTTTTTGTCCGAAATGTGGCACGGAAGTATCGCACACCGCACAAGGAATAAAAGAGGTAAGCCTATTTCATATTTGGCTACAGACGCTTAACTTTTTTGTACTCAAAACTTGCCTATTTTGGCGTGACAACGTTTTATAATTCAATGGAACCGGCTGCACGCACGAAAAAACATTACTCATGTGGCGTTACTTCGCTCTGAGGCGTTCCATTTATGGCTTGAAGTGCAAGCGAGAGCGCGGATCGAGCGACAAAGAGGCACAATCAGCCTCCACGTTCGATATCTGTCTCTCAGGTCCGTATTACAGAACGTTACTCAAGCATTGATCTCTGCTTAAGCATTACTTAAAACTAGTTTCAACCAATCAAAAGGCTTGAAATGAGACTTAAATAGAGCTTGAGTTTGAGTGACGTTCTGTAATACGGACCTCAGTCTCACCTAATTGAGTGAGCGATGCATCCGCGACCCGCGTAAACAGCTGCTACTGTACAATAATACATATTTACATGTTTTCGTCAAGTATGAATTAACTATGCTAATACTAATGTGGTATCAATTGTTTATAGCAACGATAATTGCGGCGATAAAGGTAATGATTCTTTCGATATTTAATATAATACGTTAAGTGATATACCTACTGTCGAATATTCGTTCTATAAAGCATCGGTTTGCTAAGCTAGTGTAGCGATTGTAGGTTATGTTATGTTTGACAAAACTATAACAATAAGTTAACAGAACTATTTCTCGATAAATAAAAATCAATGGCTTTACTATTTGATCGAAATAATTACTACCGAGCGTAACTATGGTCCGCGTATTACAGAACGTCACTCAAAACTCAAGCTCTACTAAAGTCTCGTTTCAAGCCATTTGATTGGTTGAAACTAGTTATAAGTAATGTTTAAGGTCGTACCCTCACCAAATGACCTCGAGCATTTGCTCCCTCTTCACCGCGCACCACCTCTACAATACTTCGCAAAATATTATTAGCGCCGTCTGGCGGACGAAGTACTTACAAATACAAGTTAAATTCATAGACCACAGAAGTAACAGACATGGCACTTTTATTTTTGTTTATTGGTGCGCCCAAATACTTTTGGTTATTATGTACTCAAACAAATGTTGACGATACTTCATAATAAAAATTCCGCGGTGTTTATTTTTTAACCGACTTCAGAAAAAGGTGGTTCTCAGTTCGATTTATTGTCGCTGATAACTTTATGGTTAATGAACCTATTTAGACCATTCTTTTTTTATATGAAGGGATTTGCTGCCTATGTAATCCCATTGTTACCACGTCAGTGTCGATAATGGAAATTCTAAGAAATTTAGGCCAATTATCGAAAATTGTAGGCACGCTTCGGGTGACAACTTGATACTCGTGTTTATATCGGATGATACTATAAAACCGTGAAGATTTGGGCCTGACCTGATGATGGAGATGACAGAATATCAAGGGAATCCACATCGGAAGCAACTGTCACGTGTTTGGGCTTATTTAATGTGTATTGATTAGACCTTTATAACTAAATATGTTATGACTGTAACTTCAGGGTTGGAAGTTAGTTTTGTAGATTGAAAGTCAGCTAAGTCAGATGGACAAAGGGATAGAAAAATAATATAATAAAGTTTAATTTATCATTATTTATTATTTTAAGGGAAAACGTAATCAGGGTCAAATAAATTTCTGCAGAACTGACACATTTAAAAAAAAAAATTCATGTTTTTTTTTGGGACCAGGCAAGACTGTGAAATTATATTATTAACTTCCGAAATTAGTTATTTTTCACTTTGTAGTGGTTTTTGAAGTCGGTTGTTTTTTTGTAAAAAGTTTTTATTTTTATGTTTGTTTGCGGATAACTTCGCCTAAAATTTGGTATTTCGATGAATTTTTGGGTATTTCGACATGGGTGTCGTGATAGGGGTTTTTGGGAGTGCAGATCACGAATATGACGTAATTTTTGAAATCCAAGATGGCCGACACCAATTTTATGATATTTTGACATGGGTGTCGTGAAAGGGGTTTTTGTGGGTGCTAATCACGAAAATGACGTCATTTTGGAAATCCAAGATGGCCGACACCAATTTTATGATATTTTGACATGGGTGTCGTGAAAGGGGTTTTTGTGGGTGCTAATCACGAAAATGACGTCATTTTGGAAATCCAAGATGGCCGACACCAATTTTATGATATTTTGACATGGGTGTCGTGAAAGGGGTTTTTGTGGGTGCTAATCACGAAAATGACGTCATTTCGGAAATCCAAGATGGCCGACACCATTTTTATGATATTTTGACATGGGTGTCGTGAAAGGGGTTTTTGTGGGTGCTAATCACGAAAATGACGTCATTTTGGAAATCCAAGATGGCCGACACCAATTTTATGATATTTTGACATGGGTGTCGTGAAAGGGGTTTTTGTGGGTGCTAATCACGAAAATGACGTCATTTTGGAAATCCAAGATGGCCGACACCAATTTTATGATATTTTGACATGGGTGTCGTGACGGGGGTTTTCGGGGGTGCAGATCACGAAAATGACGTCATTTTTGAAATCCAAGATGGCTGACACCAATTTTATGATATTTTGACATGGGTGTCGTGACGGGGTTTTCGGGGGTGCAGATCACGAAAATGACGTCATTTTTGAAATCCAAGATGGCTGACACCAATTTTATGATATTTTGACATGGGTGTCGTGAAAGGAGTTTTCGCGGGTGCTAATCACGAAAATGACGTCATTTTTGAAATCCAAGGTGGCCGAAATTATATTTCATGATATTTTGACTTGGGTATCGTGACGGGTTTTCGGGGCGCTGATCACGAAAATGACGTCAATTATAAGCTGTCGCATAGCTTCTATTTCTTTATCAAAGTCAAAAATAAAACATCAAATATAGTTTAGTCGCTAAATCGCCACCATTTTTCGCACTCCTTCAATGACGTCACTGGTAAAAAATAAAAATAAATAAACTACAAAAAAGAAAATACATACTTATACAAATGTATACGTTAATTGGCAAAATAAAAAAAATACTATGTCATAAATAACTAATAAAAAATTTCCTACTAACTACATACTGCGGAACTCGGTGTGCACACCTTTGCGATTTACCCCGCAGCCACGCGCAGGATTGCGTTTTTTATCTGCATTTTCATGCACATCTGCAGCCCTGCGCGTAGAAACGCAAAACTTTTATTTTTTACAATTTACGTATTTGTTTTATTAAACGAGAATAATAATATAATTTCACAGTCTTGCCTGGCCCAAAAAAAAAATCATGTTTTTTTTTTCTTTAATTTTCACCCATATGGGTGCAAATTTCTCATCAATATAAATGAATTAAGTCCAACCACAAAGCAGCTACTGTAAACCTTTGAGGAGTTCCCTCAACAGACTGTCCTTCGTCTTCATTATCAGACTCCTAATGATCATAACAATCCATCTAGGTGTAAAGCTCTTATCAATACAAATTAATCAATATATTACACAAGGTAGCTGCTGTGAATCGTTGAGGAGTTCCCTCGAATTTCTCTCGGCTCTATCATCAGATCTATTGCAGACATTCATTTTAACCTACTTATATGGGTGTAAAGTTTTCATCAATATAAATGAACAGAAATAAGTCCAAACATAAGGCAACTATTGTAAACCTTTAAGGAGTTCCCTTAACTGGCCTTTGTCTTCAACATCAGAGCTTTAATGATGATCACAACTCATTTAGGTGTAAAGTTCTTATCAATACAAATTTATTAAGCACAAACACGAGGCAGCTGATGTGAATCGTTAAGGAGTTCCCTCGGCTGTCTCCCGGCTCCATCATCAACTCCGAACTTTACTAAATTGTAGTGCGTTAAAACACTTAATGAAAAAACTTAGAAAAGCCCTAGACGCCCCTTTGATTTTTTAAATTTCTTCTAGATTTACCTAGTCTTCCATCATTAGACCCTAATTTCCTAAACATGAGACTACCTTGAAGATATCGTCTTTCTAATAAAACAAAAACATGTGGCACTCGGGGCTGCCGCGGTAAAGGTATTTTATACTAGCGGCCGCCAGCGACTTCGTTCGCGTTGAGTTAGTAATGCTCTGCTCCTATTAGTCGCAGCGTGATGTTTTATAGCCTTAAGCTTTTCTGGATTAATGAGCTATCCAACGCAAAAAGAATTTTTCAAATCGGACCCGTAGTGCCTGAGATTAGCGCGTTCAAACAAACAAACTATTCAGCTTTATATATTAGTACTAGCTTTCCGCCCGCGGCTTCGCCCGCGTGGAATTGGGTTATGTTATGTTATGTTATTGGTTTGGTTTCCGCACTCAGTCCCTCCAGCGGACCATTGTGCGTGGAATTGGGTTATATCGCGTTTTTTAGATTTCCCATGGGAATAAAACTAATTAAATGACGATTGATCAGTTTTGAAGGATTGATCGTAGAAGGGTGAAAATTTAGGATTGTATGTATTTTTGTATGTTGTAAAAAAATAGAAACTAAAAATTTTGTGTAAAAATAAAAAAACAAATAGGGGTGGACTACCCCTAACATTTAGGGGGATGAAAAACAGATGTTGGCCGATTCTCAGACCTACTCAATACGCTCACAAAATTTCATGAGAATCGGTCAAGCTGTTTCGGAGGAGTATAGGAACGAAAACTGTGACACGAGAATTTTATATATAAGATAGATGTTCGCTAGTACCAAATTTTGTATGGAGAAACGCATGGTACTATACATTGAATCTGCGCTCACGCGCAGGGCTGCAGATGTGCATGAAAATGCAGATAAAAACGCAATCCTGCGCGTGGCTGCGGGGTAAATCGCAAAGGTGTGCACACCGAGTTCCGCAGTATGTAGTTAGTAGGAAATTTTTTATTAGTTATTTATGACATAGTATTTTTTTTATTTTGCTAATTAACGTATACATTTGTATAAGTATGTATTTTCTTTTTTGTAGTTTATTTATTTATTTATTTTTTACCAGTGACGTCATTGAAGGAGTGCGAAAAATGGTGGCGATTTAGCGACTAAACTATATTTGATGTTTTATTTTTGACTTTGATAAAGAAATAGAAGCTATGCCACAGCTTATAATTGACGTCATTTTCGTGATCAGCGCTCCGAAAACCCGTCACGATACCCAAGTCAAAATATCATAAAATATAATTTCGGCCACCTTGGATTTCAAAAATGACGTCATTTTCGTGATTAGCACCCGCGAAAACCCCTTTCACGACACCCATGTCAAAATATCATAAAATTAGTGTCAGCCATCTTGGATTTCAAAAATGACGTCATTTTCGTGATCTGCACCCCCGAAAACCCCCGTCACGACACCCATGTCAAAATATCATAAAATTGGTGTCAGCCATCTTGGATTTCAAAAATGACGTCATTTTCGTGATCTGCACCCCCGAAAACCCCCGTCACGACACCCATGTCAAAATATCATAAAATTGGTGTCGGCCATCTTGGATTTCCAAAATGACGTCATTTTCGTGATTAGCACCCACAAAAACCCCTTTCACGACACCCATGTCAAAATATCATAAAATTGGTGTCGGCCATCTTGGATTTCCAAAATGACGTCATTTTCGTGATTAGCACCCACAAAAACCCCTTTCACGACACCCATGTCAAAATATCATAAAATTGGTGTCGGCCATCTTGGATTTCCAAAATGACGTCATTTTCGTGATTAGCACCCACAAAAACCCCTTTCACGACACCCATGTCAAAATATCATAAAATTGGTGTCGGCCATCTTGGATTTCCAAAATGACGTCATTTTCGTAATTAGCACCCACAAAAACCCCTTTCACGACACCCATGTCAAAATATCATAAAATTGGTGTCGGCCATCTTGGATTTCAAAAATTACGTCATATTCGTGATCTGCACTCCCGAAAACCCCTATCACGACACCCATGTCGAAATACCCAAAAATTCATCGAAATACCAAATTTTAGGCGAAGTTATCCGCAAACAAACATAAAAATAAAAACTTTTTACAAAAAAACAACCGACTTCAAAAACCACTACAAAGTGAAAAATAACTAATTTGGAAGTTGGTGTCTTTCGTTTGGTATATTCGTTTTAGACACCGAGTTCCGAAATTAGTTATTTTTCACTTTACATAGTGGTTTTTGGAAGTCGGTTGTTTTTTTCTAAAAAGCTTTTATTTTACATTTTTTAGTTGTTAAAAGTACTATGTATTCAGTTGCATCCGGTCAGACTGAAAGCTGACGCAAATATAGTTGGGAAATGACGTACTTTTGTTTACTTTAATTTTTACCCGTAAGTACCTATTCCCTCAACTGCCTATGGTCTTCATCATTAAATTTACTGTAGACTATTATTTTAACCTAATCGGAGGAAAGGTCTTATTAATATAAATGAATGAAGTCCAACCACAAAGTAGCTACTGTAAACCGTTGAGGAGTTCCCGGAACTGGCCTTTGTCTTCATCATCAGAGCTCTTATGACAGTCACAACTCATCTAGGTGTAAAGTTCTTATCAATACAAATTAATCGAGCCCAAACACAAGGTAACTGCTGTGAATTGTTGAGGAGTTCCTTCGACTGTCTCCCGGCTCCATCATCAGATCTACTCCAGACCTTTATTAAATTGTAGTGCTTTAAAATACTTAATGAAATGCTAAGAAATGCACTTGTCGCCCCTGCATTTTTTTAAAGTTCCCCTTGTTTTCTCTGGTCTTCCACCATCAAACCCTGATATCCTTATCATGGGACCACCTTGGGAACGTCTTCTTTCCAACAGAAAAAGAATTATCAAAATCGGTTCATAAACGACGAAGTTATGCGCGAACAAACATAAAAAAGCATATATACGGTCGAATTGAGTAACCTCCTCCTTTTTGAAGTCGGTTAAAAATTGAACATAAAAAACATATAATTGAGCAACCTCCTCCTTTTTGAAATCGGTTAAAAAACGAACACCAAAATAAACATCAATAACAGAGATACTCTAAGATAGTATTGTACTCTATGCGACATGCGGTGCGTGAGCGAGCAAGCAGATGCTTTCTCGCTCACGCGCCGCCCGCTTATGCTAACGGAGCGCGCGATGACGAACGACACGGGTTCCCCCTTCGAGAGCTTGTGGCATACTGAATCTCAATAGCCCGGGCAACAGAAATGATGGCGAATGCGCTCAGATTGTTGAACAAAATTTTGATTTTGGTCGTTTTAAAAAAATATTTCTACAATAATGTTCGTCATGAAATTACCTATCCATTAGTGTAAGAACGCAATCTTAATAATGCTTACTTTCCGAGGAGATGCACGTTTATGATAATTATTTCTCTTGTCAGTGGTTTCGTTGTGAAGGAATTATTTAAACATTATACTTAGTAAAATAAAAAAAAAATCTACAATTTTGGAGCCAAGATTATGGAGAAAATTTACGTATTTTTAATAAGTTGATATTTCTTTTGGATAAAGAGTAGATAGCTCCGGAAAACTACATAAAAACGGCTTGCGGTGTGTTTTTCCTCTGGAGCCGCCTTAAGCAGAGATCAATGCTTGAGTTTCCTTCTGGAATACGAACCTATGATTTCAAAAAATTAAAAGACAAATGCTAAATCTTCAACAATGTCTGGAATGACAGGTTGGACCAGCCAGCCAGACATCAAGGGAACAATTTGCTCCTTTACCAAAATATCAAACACATTGAGGCGGGCTTTTAAAAAGCTAGTTACAAAAATTTTAATAATTATTCGTGTGCGTTCGCGCAGCGGAATGTTGTTGAATTTAAAGATTTTAATTGTGCAGATATTTAGTGTATGACGTCGTTTAATTGTGTATGGTAAAAATAAAATTGTGCACGCAGCCATTGTGGAGAAATTCACCAAAAACTGATTTCGCTGGGCGAACGTTGTCCTGGCGGAATTTTTTTTAATCCATAGACTTTAGAAGAGAGAGATGTGTCCAAAAATTAGCGTGTATTTGTGTGTAATTGTGTATGTATGAATAAAATTAGTGCATGCATATTGCATAAACTTCGGAGAAATTCAAGTTTCCGCTACGCGAACGTTTCGCCATTAGCTAGTTTTCATATAAATCGCTTACATAGAGAGCTGTAGATTTTTACATACGTTGTTTTGAATTTATGTATATATGTTTAAAAAACAGATTTAGAAAAAATCGTAGGGCTTAAAAGATAGAAATGTAAACGTAAAATACGCTTATTAGGTCTTAATTCTTAAAGTATGCACTTTGGGGTCTAGATTTTCACGTTTATACAAACCTTGTAAGTGTCTACAACATGTTGCCAATTAACGATGATGTTGCTTTAGTAATTAAAGAGATATAGGACAATTTACCATGAATAGATCACTGTTTACAAAGCAGTCAAATATCACGACATTCTAAAGGAATTGCACGGTAAAATGTATGCCAATAATTAGTGTATTCATTCAACTATTCACGTGCAAAATGTCATGTCATTAAATTCAATAATTAAAGAAAAACAATTATAATACTGACGAAGCATCGAAAACCTACATAACCCGACCAAGTTCGGATAGCTACAAAAAAGCGGCCGTGCAATATATTTCCAATATTATAGTAATAATATTTTTATACTAGCTTTCCGCCCGCGGCTTCGCCCGCGTGGAGGTCGGTTATATCGCGCTTTTTACATTTCCCTCGGGAACATCAATTTTTTCCGGGATAAAAGGTAGCCTATGTTCTTTCTCAGGGTCTAAAGATTGTCTGTGCCAAATTTCATCAAAATCGGTTGAGAGGTTTAAGCGGGAAAGCGTAACAGACAGACAGACAGACAGACAGACAGACAGACAGAGTTACTTTCGCATTTATAATATTAGTATGGATTATATAATTAATATTTCGATTAGTATTTCGTATTATTTATTTTTATTGTTCCAAGTAATAGGAAGTCTATCTTTTTGTCATCAACCGAGCATAAATCCAGATTCTGGGTGCAACCAAACCAAAACAATTGTTTAACGCGTGTCAAGTGAGAATGTTACGTTAAAATCCATATTATATCGTATTAAAACAATACAAACACTATTTTGTGTTAGCAAGGCATTGATATAATATTAAACTAAGGTAGATACGACACTAGCGCACTGAAAATGAAGCGTACAAAAGGAGGTATGTCCAGCAAGTCGCTTTAGTTTTCGTCGATTCTATTTAAGCGCAAACGACAAACACTAGCCATCTTTTTCTTCTCTCTGCTTTAGATTGCGCCCCATCTCACTCACACTGTGCCAACGTGTGAAATGTACGCAGATTAAAAAAATTGCATATGTGTGCTGCTGCTCCGATCGCCACATTTATTTTGGTTAATTTGTTAGAGCATATCATATCTGTTTAATATTGGCATGATGTCTGGTGAAGCCGTACGGTGGACGGGTCTGAGCAGTTGTGTTGCGATGTGTGCCGGGTACGATGTGCCTAATGTTGTTGTGTCGGGAGTTTGGTTGTGGAGGGTTTCCAGATCATCCTCTGGCGCAGCATCGTTGGTCGTGTTGTTGGGTTAAACATCACCTCGCTCAACTGCCGTCTTCCTTCCTATTCACTCAGTTTTTTTTGAGTGAATAGGCTTAATAAGCTAGTGCGCTTTACCATCAACGATTGCATAACTGCTTACCATCAGGCGGGATTGCAGTCAAGCACTAGTTTATACCTAATAAAAAAAAAAAAAAAAAAAAATATCAATGTAGCAAGGTTTGAATTTTGAGTTCGTTTGACCTTTCTCTATTCTTGCCAGTAACATTCATATTTTCTCACAATTTAATGATGTGCAATCCCCAGGATCAAACAAAAATATTCATCGCGAAAACATACCATTATTTTGAGCAAGAATATGAAGAGTTAAAGGCAATGTATGGTGATCTGGACCTGACTCCTCTATCCAAGTTCTGTCAGCGGACTGCACTGGCCACCGGTGTGAGTGAGCAGAAAGTACTTCAGATTCTGAAAGAGGAAGAGACACGGAATGCAGAGAACTCAGAAGAACATATTCTTAGTAGAGCAAGCGAGAGTTCTATGCACACGGATAGGTATGTGTTGACTCTGTATTGGTGTATTTTTAACAGCACGCATTATCGTCATCATTATCAACCTTTTTTTATCGTCCCACTGCTGGGCACAGGTCTCCTCTCATTCAGAGGATTGAGCGTAATTACCACGCTTGCTGAATGCGGGTTTGGTGATTCAGACTTAAAGTCCAGGTTCCCTCAACATGTTTTCTTTCACATTAGCGCATTAGTGTCACAACTGAGGAACCTCTTAGTAGAACGGCGAGTAAAACGTCCTTACAGAACACGTCACGTACAGACGTCGTCCTTAACAGATGGCGCCATTGAATCCTGCATCGCGCAAGCAAAGTTTGACGCTGACTACATGAAAATCGGTTATGGTAGTGCCATATTATAATAGTGTGGACTTTAGCAGTGACAGCACAGTTTCAAGTTTTCATCTGCTTGGTAACTTTGTTACTTATGATTTAAGTTTGTTGTTCGATAATTTGATTCATTTAAACCTGATTAATGATCGTAATTTCCACCATAAACAAAATGAAATATTAAACATTTACGTTGTGTATTTTTGAATATTTTGGAAATGGTTAAGGAATTTTTTTTTTAAATCTTTTTTTTTATATTATACACGAATTTTACAAGTATACAGAGCCATAAGCAAACACACGCATAGTCGCGCAAGCGCTCTGCGCCGCTTTAACGAAACGGCAGCAGGAGCAGGCAAGGCATACTTACATTTTCGCCGCATGGTAGAAAGAGACGGGGATACCACTTTCTCTCTTACGCCGCACCAGCAGTCAGCAGTATATAGCATACTACTGGTGGCCCTCAGTCTTACGAATTTTCGGTCAGTTCACGAGTCATGACGTGAGTTTAACATTTTTTGTCCATCCCAAAAAAGTACACAATGCCGCTATAGATGTTTTCACTTTAACAAATAATTTATTGTATTTTGTTTCAGTTTTAGCGATGAAGACAGCCTTGATGATAACGACTCTGAATCAAGTTACTTCAATGAGTGAGTTTTATCGTCTTTTTTAATATTTAACATACTGTAGCGCAAAGGCCTCTTCAACACAGTTCTGCCTGCGAACTAGCGAGTTCCTACGGTAGGAGTAAAGCTTGTCTTTTTTCCCTTTGGAAACGAATCCGTAATAAAAATGTATTTTGCCTTCGTGCCTCGGAAAGCACGTTAGGCTGTTGGTCCGGGAAGTCATTTGTAGATCTTTGACGGTCGTTACGGGTCATCAGAAGCCTGAGACCACTAGTCTTGCCAAAGGGTATCAAGTAAATGGGTTGTGGAGGTCAGATTGGCAGGCACTCCATGTATAATACTGGTATTCAGTTAAATCTCGTTAGCCTGGAAGCCGACCCCATCATAGTTGGGGAAAGGCTAGGCTTCTCTGCCATATAGCAAGAGTGAGACCCCAGGGTCATCAACCCGATACAAAGCCAGCCTGGATTTGAGTTCTACAGGATATAACGTAAGTGACAGCCTCCGTGGCGTAGTGGTAGCGAACGCGGCCGCTGCGCATGGAGGCGCGGATTCAATCCCCGCGCACTGCAAATATTTGTGTGCGTAAATATGAATATTTGCACTGGTCTGTTCGTGCCTAGGAAAGCACGTTAAGCCGTTGCACTATGGAAAATATGGGTCCTTTGCTGATTAAAAATCTATATCTCTCTTATTTTTCAAGATAAACAGTTGAAATTTTGCACCAATGTAGTTCATAGTCTATATATTTAATTAAGTTTACATCTAAAGCAATAGGTTTTGCTTGCGGTTTTACTCGCGTTTAAACTTACGATTATGACAAAAAACCATAGGAATATTTTAGTTTCACTTGAATGAGTTGAATGTTTGTGTGTATTGTCTCTTTTTGAACCCTAAATAACTAAATAGGAATAATAAAACAATAATATAAAAATAAATATTTTTTATTAAATTATTTATTTTTATATTATTGTTTGACTATATAGTGAGTCTAAAATATAAATAATAACCTAATATATGGTTAATAATATATGGTTTGCTATTCGCAAACCATATGAAAATAATTGTAATGTGTGGATCCGATGTATATAGTAATGTATGGAATACATCTTCGTTAGTTGCCGATCTTGAACACTTTTTTGCATGATGTAGTCTATAGATGAGACTCTTGCGCATCTTCCGAAAGTTGTCCTATTGGTAAAACACCAAAATGATTTATGATGCTCTCTTCGCTCGGCATGTAATACCAATTGTATTTGGTAACATATACCTATTCTTGCTGTTTCTAAAGCATAATCACCGGACTTTCTACCATTAATCATGATACCAGATTATAAAGCTTGTAGAATTATGTATAATCTGTATATCAGGACCTCATCAACACCTGTTATTTCTGCAGAACAACTGGCATTACGGAAAAAACTTCTAGCTGTATTACCATCATTCGAGTTGCCACTTACTTGCCTTGGTTTATCAATTATTAAGCCCAGCTCTTCACGGAATCTTTTTTGTACTGTTGCTTTTTTTCCTGTTTTAGTCGTTTATTTACCCTTGTCGATATAGAAAAGTATCAATTCACGTGTAGAGCAATTAAAAGAACTCATTATAAGTATTTTGTATTGTAATTTAATAACGAACAATAACAAATTGTGGTAAAGGGTGTTCAGTGGCCAAGCTTTTTATAGGAAAATCGAATAAGGGTGGTGTGCATCATATACTATTATCTTAGACGACCTTATTTTCAAATAAAACGTGTGCAAAAACTTAATCAATAACAAAAAACGCCAAAATTTTACCTCAGAAACGTCATACGATACTTATCAATTCAGTTCCCGTGATAATGAATATGGGACGTGTTATCAAAACCGCAAGTTTTTTTTTATTGTACATATTAATTAAGTGGATACCTTGTGCATGAAATTATATCAAATTTAGAACTTAGCCAAGCTTAGCTGACATATAAAAGTCTCGTTGAAGTTAAAACAATTTAATTTTCGTCGGCATTTTACATAAAAAATTGTGACAGTTATATTTTATTATAATTTAAATAACTGTCTTTACATAAAATATCCTTTCTAAATATATGGCACACTATATACCTAGTTATTTCTTAACCAGTGCTCAATATCTAACTCTGAAAATATGTAATTTACAAGTTACAGTTTGTAGAATTTCTATACTTTCGAGTTATAATGCATTTTTTTTACTATTTTGTGTATTTAATAGATAAAAACGATTTGAATATCATAGAATGGCTTCTTATGAATAAAATAAGACCAAAAACATGTACTATTTGCAACATTTTCAAAAAGTATTTTTAATCAGCTCTTGTTCTACGATAATCCATAGTGCGTTGGTCCCGATCGCCATACGAATATGTAATGACAGTCATTACGGGTTGTTGGAGCCCTCAAAAGTCCAACAATTGGTCTAACTACAATTCCTCGATGTCGCCTTCGGGTTGTGGAGGTCAGACGGCAGTCGCTTCACGGAAAATATCGAAGTTTAGCCAAAATCAGCAGTTAGACTGTTAAAGCGGACCCCAGACTCCAAAGCTGAAAAAGTTTCAGATGCGACTGGGATTAACGCTGAGATAAAGAAGATGGACATAACGTAAGTGTGAAAATTATTTTTATTTTTTGCAGGGCGCAAACGTTGGTAGTGAAGGTAGAGCCTGAAGATTACAACATGTAAGTAATTATAATCCTCATTACTTGAGGTAACTAAACTAATCATAACATAACCATCACTAATCGAGACCCCTTCGTGCCTCGGAAAGTACGACAGATCTTTGACAGTAATTACGGGTCATCAAAAGCGCGGAAGTTTGACAGCCTACTGAACCTCTGGATCAACTAATTCTATTTTGTAAATTCATTCACCAATAGAAAGTTCTATTTATGAGTGTCATAATATGCTATGCATGATTTTCCTAAAAATTAGAAAGCTTTGTCTTCGTAATCAGATTTCATCACAAGTATCTAATAATTTTCACCGCCCCACTAACGCACGGCACCATAATTACGTGAAACACTAATCCATTGCTCCAAAGTAAATAAAGCAATGAATGTTGTTGAACTGTCAAAATGAAACTCATTGCTATTGAGGGAGTGTTGCGCAATAGTGTAATATACAAATCTCACCATGATAATTTAGGTCAAGTGAACTTAGGGTGAGCTGTCAATAGTGTCAAACCCAAGCATTAGGCTGAGGCCGCACTACGGTTAAACTGGGGCGATTTTTAATCGCTTGAATTTGTATCCCTAGAAGACTAATGCAAGCGACCGCACCTGCGGGTTTTTTCCGCGAACATTTTGTAGCGAAAAAATCAGTCGTGGGAAAAAACCGCAGCGGTTTAACCGTAGTGCGGCCTTAGCCTTAATTGGAATGACAGCTTATGGTGATATAGTTACAGAGTCGCAATGCAGCAGTGCGATTCTGTAACCATTGAGCGTTTATTTAGCTGCATTCAGGTACCTAGTTTCGAAGCCGAACCTCAAGGTTAGGCATATGATGACTTTATATCCTTATGCATTCATAAAACGTATCTTTTAATTACAGTGTTGAACCTGAAATTCATTTGCCGACCGCTGTGAAGCAAGAACTTAGCGATAGTGAAGTCAAAACGTAAGTTATAATCTAATAAATTAGCTACTTATAATATGATGACTTTGATTTGTGACAGCCTCCGTGGCGTAGCGGTAGCGAACACGACCACTGCGCTGATCCACGCGCAGTGCAAATATTTGTAAGCATGAATAATATGAATATTTGCACTGGTCTGGTCGTGCCTCGGAAAGCACGTTGAGCCGTTGGTCCCGGTTGCCATACGAACATCTAGTGGCAGTCGTTACGAGTTGTTGGAGCCCTCAAAAAGTCCAACAGTTGGTCTAACTGCAATGCTTCGATATCGCCTTCGGGTTGTGGAGGTCAGACGGCAGTCGCTTCACGGAAAATATCGAAGTTTAGCCATAATTAAAAGCGCAGTTAGACTGGGAAAGCGGACCCCAGACTCTAAAGCTGAAAAAGTTTCGGAGGCGACTATGATTAACGATGTGATGATGATGATGATGATGACTTAAAACGTGTCCTAAAACGTATCTTTTAATTACAGTGATGAACCTGGAATTCATTTTCCGATCACTGTGAAACAAGAACTTAGCGATAGTGAAGTCAGAACGTAAGTTATAACCAACTAACTTACTTAAAGGTTAGGCATATGATGACTTTATATCCTTATGCATTCATAAAACATGTCTTTTAATTACAGTGATGAACCTGAAATTCGTTTTTGGACCGCTGTGAAGCAAGAACCTAGCGGCAGTGAAGTCAAAACGTAAGTTATAACCAACTAACTAATTTACACTAATTTATTTTTTATTTAATACATTACAATGTTAAAAGGACACTCTAGGGTCCATATTACAGAACGTCACTCAAAACTCAAGCTCTACTCAAGTCTCGTTTGGAGCCATTTGATTGGTTGAAACTAGTTTTAAGGCGATTAGTAACGACGATGACCTTGCGCATCTGGGCGGGGCTAGGCAGAAACCCCCGCGCACCCCGCATCATATTTACGTGCACGTTCCCTACTCGCTTGCTTCGAGCGCGGACGTCTCGCAACAAACGTATTCTACGTTTGTTGCGAGACGCCATACCATGTCTATAAAGTATACTATTCTGTCTAAAAAGTACCTAATATAGAATTACGTGGTATCAAAACTCATGCCCCAAAGTGAAACATATTAGGTAATTACTTTTATTATGTTGTTTTCGATACTGCGTTGCAGGGATTTTTTTATTTAAAAAAGGGAAAACAAATATTAATTTATAAAAATGATTAATGCAAAATGGGAACCGGTTTATTCTTTTTTATTTATAGTTATTATTTAGCATTTAGCGTTTTTGGTATAATTCCCATTGATACTTACCAGGACTTAAAAAAAATCCCGGAAACTCCATCATCTAAATAAAACTCACAGGTCAGACTAAAATAGGTGCATATTATTTAGAATACATATTGTTTAAAAATTTAGCTGACCAAATTTTAGGTAATGAACACCTGAGACTAATGAACTTAAAAATTGAAAAAAAGAAATTGTTTTAATTTACCTACTAGAAAAAAAAATTGGGGAAATTTAATCAAGTTTCATATGAATTAAATTACAAGTATCAATTATATATTTTCTAGGGAAGGAAAATATTATTGTTTTGGACTTAGCAAAAATTTGACGATTTTTTTTTTTGAGGTGTTCTTAATTTTTATTGGAGGAATGAACAGGGTGTGGCCTTAGAAATAGGGAATGCAAATAGCGTAATTTTTGTTTTACCGGTAAAAAAACGGTAATTGAAATATTTTTACCGGTAAACCGGTAAAAACGGTAAATTTATATTTTTTTTCCAAAATATTAATTATGTGATTGGGTAGTCTTAAAGCAGAAAATAAATAAGTACACAAGGTACAATGGTAGTGAACATGTTACATATTGCTTAAAATGAGCATATAAACACAATTTTTAAAACCATGACCTTTCCTTTGGCGCAGTCAAGCGTAAATGTAGCACCTTTGGATTAATTTAGACAATTTTCATTTTCAAAACGCAGCCAGCCAACGAATGCTGGTAAATCTACATCAAGCCCGTGCAGAACCCGGAAATAACCTCAATGTAGCTTGCTAAACCTCCATGCGATCTTCAGTGTCAAGTAGGTATACTGGCTTGCACCAGTTCTTTTTAGCCAAGGCAAGGAGAGCGGAGTGATTCCCTTGTCAACCGCGACCACATCTCGATGCAATCCCACGTCGGTTTTTTAGGAAATATACCCTGAGACTGCATATCTCGCGATTGTGGAGGGTCTTAACATTTAAAAAGCTTCAACTTTCTCTTTTTCGCGGGGTATACACTAATACAGCCTCATAACCGATGTCAGTGGGTGATGCAATTGAATTGTAGTCAGCACCGTACGGACCCTCCTATCCAGGGTGTCGACTTCGGTCCGAGTCCATTTTAGTATGCTGAAAGAGTACATAAAATCGGGATGATCCAACCGTTGAAGGCTCGTACCTTATTTCCGCTTAATAGAAGACTATTTATTACTTTTTTCATCGACGCGAAGATGAATATGAGATGCAAAACGTTTCTTCAGCGATTGCTTCATACCAGTAACATTGATACGTTGGGTATCAATGTTACTGGTATAAAGCATTCGACATTCCCAATATTTATAGGTTTCAGATGCAGAGAGCGCTCTAAGGTTTACGGAACGTGAGTTGGGTTCCCATGGATGCCGCAATCTCTCCTCGCTTTACATGCATGACCACACATTTATCCACACAAAATTCCATCCTGATAACGCTACTGAAAGTTTCAGTAATTTTCATTAGCTCCTTCAGTTGAAATTTGTGGGGAGCAATGAATTTTAAGTCACTCATGTAAAGGAAGTGCGATATAACCTGACCACCTCTCCTCAGCCGATAGGCTAGACGTGTATTCTCCAGCAGTGTACTTAGAGGATTCAAGGCTAAGCAAAATCAAAGTTGACTCAAAGTATCGCCCTGGAATAGACCTGGCTCGGATCGCTATTTCTATGAATATCTCGATATCCAGGATAGCGAAGGACCGTCCTCCATTAGCCATACACGTCATCAAGATGGTGTGCAGAGTTGCATCAACTTTATAGAACTCCATCACCCGCATGAGCCTTGTATGTGGCACCAAGTCATAATAGGCCTTATTATATAATAATAATTATTATTATTCATTTATTTCTCCTCACAATGTTTTGTTTATAGCTAAAACCGTACAATTACTCAATCTAGTATTTGTTACATATGTGTGGAGCTGGTGTCCGTGAAAGGCAATATAAAAAAAAAAACTATTCAACATGTCGATAGATCCTTTTGGGAACAACGAACTTGTTGGGTAATGGCCATGTTATTAAGGAGTAGCTCCTTAGTACCACGGGAGCCGCTCCTACATCCATTTTGAGAGGCAGACATGATGAGTTGCTGTCAATATGTTTGTTAATTTTAACGTTAAAATTGGATGTAAGAACTTTAAAGATGGTCGGTAAACAAGTGATCGGCCAATAATTTTTGGGTTCCGCATTGCTACCTGATTTACGGAGCAGGTGGGTTACTCTAGTTGTTAGGAACTGAGGTAGCGAACCAGACTCAAGCGAGCGTGCAACATTGAAAACCATTTGATCCAAAAAAGCGACAGGCACCAAACAGATACTGCGCCAGAATGAACACATGGCATCGTCATCCAGTAGGTAAGTGTCAGCCACCTTGGTCTGGTCGATAAACCCACCATTCATTGTTTTAGAAAGTGCGATTCTGGGTGTATCGTACATTTTCTGCTTCAGGAAGTCGATGTGCTCCCTGACAGGTTAGGTTGGTTAGGTAGGTTGGTATTTGTACCTGAAAATACCCGCCTTACAAAGCGTATCACTCTAGGACGAGTATCACATTCCCTGAAGCAGATTAGTTTACCGATAAGTGTTCTGGCCTCACCAATACGGTATTCGATCCTGCACTGCCAAGCTAGTAAGACTGGTTACGTTCGTATAGCTCTGGAGTCATTGGAAAATTTGACATGAGTTCGATAGTCGTTGTACAGTACAGTTATACAAACTAATGAATGACACGAATCGTCACAAACGCTTACGTCAAAGCTACTTTTAAGTGTCAAACATTACATATAATGGAAAGTTTGACGTATGCGTGAATAAATGAACAAATTTGCCCAAAACATAAAACCGGTAAATTACCGGTTTTATATTTTTTTACCGGTAATTTTATAGTTCCAAAAAAAGACGAAAGGAGAAAAGGCGGTAAAAATGTAAACCGGTAAACCGGTATTGCATGCCCTACTTAGAAATAACTTTAACCCGAAGGAATCTAGAAGCGCGATATAACCGAATCATACTAATATTATAAATGGGAAATTGTCATACGAATATTATAAATGGGAAAGTGAGTTTGTTTGTTCTGCTTTCACACTGTAACTACTGAACCGATTGCTTTGAAATTTTGTAGACGTAAAGTTAGAAATCCGGATTAAATGATAGGGTACTTCTTACCCGGAAAATTTTGGTGTTCCCGAAGGAAATCTAAAAAGCACGATATAATCGAACACCACGCGGGCGAAGCCGCGGGCGGAAAGCTAGTATCAAAATAAAGCATCATATAAAATCACATAAAGCGTCCCAGCGCGGCAATAAATGCAAACATTCAATAATTATACACAAAATCACTAAAAATACTTCGTTGCACTCGAAGTACTTAGTGTTACAGCTTGCGCTTCCCGCCCATCTATGAAGCTATACTTAGTTTCATAATTATTTTATATTGATCGTAGTTGCGTAATTATTTATGTTAATTTAAATTTATTATGATTACTTTAAATTACTTGGGAGGATTTTAAAACCTTAGTTTATTCTAAAATCACACTTGGAAGTACACTTCCGGTCTTTCGGCCATTATTTTATTAATTTTAGAATTATTGATGCAACTTCCGATTACCGCCAACTTTTATTATAAATTCCTCTCGAGCATTAGTCTTCCCGCCCATCGGATATTTATTTATTGAATCAAGCATTGTTCAAATAAATAAATATAAACAACTTTCGATATTTTAGGTTAATACAAATATCTGTACACAATTATTGACAATTACTAGCGTTACTATTAACTTTTTCTTAATTTTATTCAATACCTGATAATTTCCGTTTCCGTTGTCTATTAGTTTTGTGACTATTCGTTAGTGTTTTGACTCAATGGTGTATAAAAGCTACTGATGTCTGTACTGTTGATCATTAATTAAACAGACTTGTACTGGATCATACTACGTCGTTATTATTTTCCACGCTTCTGAAGCATGTCTTTACATTAGTATCCAAGGGTGCGCGGAGCAAAAAGTGACACAGCCTCCTCTCACGAGCGCTGGCGCGAGACTGCCGGCCGAGTAGGGTGAGACGTATATACTGGAACAGGTTTATGGAATAGGTTTCACGTCATACTTTTAAAAACTAGGTTTCGCATCGGCGTTCAAACGCGTATCGAGTATTTTGAAGTATCGAACTCAAATACACATGCAAACTTACAGACCCGCTGGGACGTGTACGTACACAAAACAAAATAGTATCTATTTTGTGGCTAGTACGACTCAGGGATCTGCACAACGCTTTACGTGTTTCCTACAAGAGCCGCGCTCGATCAATGTGTGAGTGAAATGAATACCGCGGATTTAATATCGACCATATGACTGAGTTTTTAAAGTTTCGGTTTAATTGCATCGATGCAAATTTTCACGCAAAAACATTATGTGTTCCTATCACGCTCGTTTTAATTATTATTTGAATTTTGAAGAAACGGTTTAAAAAAGATTGAATTTATTCAGTTATTTACGTACTGCAACGACCGGAGTCTTAGTTCTTACAAATAATTCATATCTGTGCCTAGTTTGAGATAGAATGAATGCAGACTTTGGTGTTGGTTCTTCTATTTTAATTAACTTTTTGCTTTACTAACTATAATTTGCTAGGTTTGAAATATACTGAATTGGATTGGGATGAGAGGTGGAACGTCTGGTGATGCATGGGTGTTTTCAATACAAATTATACAAAACTTATGTTTTATATCGTCTTTAGAGATTGGATTGACGGAAGCACCGACCGACGCATAACATAATACAGGAGGCGTACTTCAAAATACTCGAGGAACAGGTTTTTGGAATAGGTTTTTACATGTACTCGTACTCGCAAGACTCAGTACGCGTTTTGCCTAGTACGTCTCACCTCTACGGCCGACCCGCGCCCGCGTCCCGCATAGAGCCCCTCTGAACCTCGCAAGGCGGAAACTCGTACG
Source organism: Sesamia nonagrioides (assembly GCA_017933935.1). Classification (NCBI taxonomy): domain Eukaryota; kingdom Metazoa; phylum Arthropoda; class Insecta; order Lepidoptera; family Noctuidae; genus Sesamia; species Sesamia nonagrioides. Next base: position 785,397 of record JADWQK010002191.1, read on the forward strand.
GACACTCATTTTTATTACTTTTCTTATTAAATATTTCATCAATTTTAAAATAGAACTATGATTCTATAGTTCTTACAGATACACGTTACTGCGAGTAAGAATATTTAAAAAAGTCTAAGCGCTTTAAGAGAAATATCGATTTAAAAGTTAAAAAACGCCGTGTAGAAATATTTTTCTTTTGACGTAAATATAGGCCGTATAGAAAATAATAAACAATGAATATGTTGTGCTTGAATCTATGATAATAATATATTTTTTTCAAAATTTTTGATCAAGGCATTCTGGAGGAATAAACTTTGAAAGATGAGCGTTTTTGGCCGCTCGAGGGTATCTATCCCCTTAAGTAATGTTTAAACAGCGATCAATGCTCGAGTTTCCTTCTGGAATACGGACCTAAGTGTATCTTTATTTAAATCATAATGATACAGAGTAGAGATGTACCGACTACTACTTTGGCCGACTAGCCGACTAGCCGACTAGTCGGCTGTAAAGAGGCCGACTAGTCGGCCGACTAGTCGGCTAGTCGGCCTCTTTACAGTCGTAGTAAAGAGATTTTGCTATGTTTTATTATAAAAATATGACATTTTGTTCTGGGTTGTGTCCGGTTAATCATATAAGTTCCTATGTTTCTTTTTCTTCCCTATTATTATTATACTCTTTGTTCTAAACCAATTACCAAAGAGGAGATATTTGAGATCAAAGTGGCCAGTGCCTACGACAAAACGCCAATTTCATATGTAAGGACCTAAGTTAGGAAGTTAGAAGTCCGGATTAAACAATAGGATACTTTTCATCCCGGAATAAATTGATATACCCGAGATTCCAAAAAGCGCGATATAACCGAAGTCCACGGGGGCGAAGCCGCGTGCGGAAAGCTAGTAATGAATAGTTAAGGTTTTATTTCATTTCAGTTCCCCTGATATAGTACATATTAATACATACAAAGTAAAAAGCCGACTAGTCGGCGTTTTTTGCCGACTAGTCGCCGACTATTCGCCGACTACAAAAGCGGCCGAATAGTCGGCTTAACCGACTAGTCGGCGACTAGTCGGTACATCTCTAATACAGAGTGACTTTTGCAACACAACTAATAATATTGCTCACCTTGGAGTAATTATAGGTATTGGCACATCTGCAAAAAAACTGAAACAGACTTTATTACATATCTATACTAATATACATATAAAGCTGAAGAGTTTGTTTGTTTGAACGCGCTAATCTCAGGAACTACTGGCGCGATTTAAAAAAAAATCTTTTTGCGTTGGATAGCCCATTAACCCAGGAAGGCTTTAGGCTTTATAGCCTAACATCACGCTGCAACCAATAGGAGCGGAGCATAACTAACTCCTCGCGAACGAAGTCGCTGGCGGCCGCTAGTCCTTAATATTTATTAACTAGTACCTTCTTTTTTGTTGTCGGGGGGAAACTTTCAAAAGGCTCCCGATCTCTGGCGACCGAGGTCGGGGAGTGTGGGATTTTTATCTCACTGAAACCTCCCCGGTGATCACCATCCACACATAGGAGTGATCTCGGTTCCTCGTAAAAGGCCAATTCTGAAACCGCCTCTGCGCAACGCCTGTAAAGGCACACCTCTGGGGAGACTGTAAAGGGGCCTTCCTAAGCCTCGCTGTCCACCGTCTTCACTTGATGGGTGTACGGGAAAGGTCCACTTACCTTTGTTAGATAAGCGAGTTAAGGCGTATTATGCGCCAAGACGGTTGGTTCCTGAACGCCTCCATCTCGAGGAGGGTCAATCCTCTCTCGAACCCGCTCAGCGGCCTTCTTCTTGACCATCACGGTCTCACAGAAGGAAGCTACTTTTGTCCAATTTTCTGCCAGCATAGCCTTCACTACTGCTGGCAGAGACAGGTCTCGCCCGATCCTGTCAACTAGAAACCGCCGCTCCGAGGCCCAGCTGGGCATTTCTCGAGCGTATATTAACTAGTACCTGGAAGTTTGGAACCCATTGAACACTGCGTTTGTGTACTAGTATACACTCGTAGACACGAATCTGTAAAAAATGTAAATTTAACTCATAGATTAATTTCAAAAATTTTTGATTTATTACTAGGTGAGCAATATGTAGCGGTATCTACAAACCCCACATGCAAGCAACGCGTCACCCTGCCGTCACACAGGCACTGCATCTTACAAGGAGAGTTTACCGTGCAACTAGCATATACAATATGTAAAGAAAACCCTGTCCGATCCGTGAGGGTATTGTTAGGTATCGATAACTGATTCTAATAATGCCTACAAAGCTGGGCTAAACTTAAAAAAAAAATCCCCAAAAAAAAAAAATATTATTTCGAAAAAGCGAGGTAACTTAATGCATGTGCGGTAGACAACCCGATAGCCCCGCCCCCCTTCACCCGCGCATGTATGCGCGGGTGAAGGGGGGCGGGGCATGCGGCACGTGGTCGCATCGCTATTCGCTCCGTCACAAATGGTGTTGTCAGTTTTTTAAAAATGACCAAATTTCGGGGAAATTGGAATTAATACCCGGGAAAAAAAGATTATTTCAAAATTCATTATTATTGTTACTGTGATGATTATGTAAAATTTTATATTATATTTGGTCAAGTGTTTACCTAACCTTTATTATCCTTATGAGTCGGACAGGGTTTTCTTTACATATTGTATACTACTTCCCACTATCAATCCTCCATTGATATTCTTCTTCAGCCTATACACGTCCACTGCTAGACAAAGGCCTCCTCCAAGGGTTTCCATTACATTGGCGGGTTGGGGATCACAGTAATTTGGTATTCCACAGGAGAAACACTGCTGCCCGCTTCCCTGGCGAGAGTTCCTTTAGTCGGCTCTTACGACACCCACGGGAGGATACGGATAAGCTGTCTATCTAGTTGCCTCCCTTTTCTATGGAAGATGATTGAACTTTGCACCTTGTTCTTCATTCCTCTAAAAATAAATAGGTACTATAGAGTAATGTTATCTTCTGTCCTTTTTCTAATGAAATAGAAATAAAAAATATGCACTGTAGGTACTTAAAATTAGTTTAGATTGTGAAGCGAACCAGCGCAAACAGCCGATTCTTATTTTTAATTCACTCTAAAATCGATTTAAATACTATTAAAATAAAATTGATATTTATTTTACTTGTCAGTTTAAAGCGAACTAAGAATATTATAATTATATATTTTATTTTGAAGTTTCAGGGAGCAGCCTCTAACAGATCCGATATCTTTGGACGTGAAGACAGAACCACGAATTGATATATTGGACGAGTAAGTAATCTTTTATTATTGATGTAAAATGATGAATGGAGTGTAATATAAAGGGCACGTCACATTTTGACATACATATTTCGTTACATGAGGGTGAAGAAACATAAAAGGGTGGTTCTACTTAAATAAGGAATTTTCCACGTTTTTTCGTTTCACATTAGTTTTGTACAGTGTTTATAGCTATTGTTTTGCGATCGAAACTGTAGAACTAAATTAGTATGGCACTAAAAATTTTCTGGCCTTTTTCAAAAATTGTACTTTAATGAGCCTAATTCTCAATCTCCCAGCATATCTCTCGGACGCTTAGAGGCTGCTTATTACTTTATTTCGAATAAAAAATTGTAAAAAAAATATTGTTTTCTGAAAAGCCGTCGCCTCTCCATTCCGCGTGTCCTTGGGACGTAAGACTTGAACTGCACTCGCATAATATAGGGTATTTCAAACTAATATACGTCATAATCATTCAATATATGTATTTTATTACTAACGTTTAGTAGTCATCGAATAGATGAAGTGGTCTGTCTTTGTAAGTCGACTAAAATTCCATCCTATTCCATAACAGTAACAATTTATGTCTCATTCTGCCTCAGATGCTACTTAGTAATAGACAATAAACCTCTTTTTTTTTCTTTTGCATAAACTCTGTTTTTTCTCGCTTAGATGAAATCTGGCTGGACTTATCTGCTGCATATCAAACGATCATGAATGGCCTCCAAATGGCGAGCGCCATCGCGGTAGGCACAGACGAAGATGGCGGGATTGCGCTGGACTATTTTGATAAAGATTGGCAGCTCTGGATATAGAGAGAGTTGGAAAAATAATAGGAAGGCCTTTGCCTAGCCGTTGCACATCAAAGGCTCTAAATCAACCTGTATGGTTTCTGTGCTGGATAGAATTTCTTCTCCATATTCCATCAGTTACGTAACGCGTTACGGCGCCAAGCTGTCTGGTCTCCTTTTCTATCGCGCATACGGCAGCGGTAGGCAAACTCCTCCTCTCTCCAAACTCAGTGTTCAACATGAAATCTGAATTCTGTCGACAATAGGCATATAATTACCTTTTTAGAGTGATTACTTTAAAGTGGTCATAAAAAATGTATGTCATCTTTCTTGTTCCAGAAGCAGTCTGTTAGGGGAAGTTACCTTTTTAGAGTGATTACTTTAAAGTGGTCATAAAAAATGTATGTCATCTTTCTTGTTCCAGAAGCAGTCTGTTAGGGGAAGTTGAAGTGAAGGTGGAGAATACAGAAATAGGAGAAGAAGGACTTAGTTAACTCTAAGTTTTGTTTAGTGTACTTTAAGTTTAATGTGATCAAAATTAACGATTGTTTTCCGCTGATGAATTACAGCCCATCCGAACTTTGCACAGAACTGTGAAGCTCTAAAATTAAGAAGTGAGCCCTAAACCGTAAGTCGTACTCAGTGCGGGTTGGTGAAGATTAGATTTACAAAAGTAACACGTTAACTGCCTTGATCTGTTTTAATTTTGATCGCATTTGTATTTATTTTTGGCTTTGTGTGGCCTAATGCAGACCACAAAATCAAAAGTCCAGTTCATTCCTATGGAAATGAATATATTTAGGTTTTCCACTTTCTTGTACTTTTCTTTGTTTTTTAAGTTTTAATTTTGCTGTGAATATGTACATACATACCGTACAACTAAAGTCAATGTTTTGTTTCCTAATCACTGCACACTTGGCGAACGAACGACAAATTTAACATTCGAAACTAAACCATTTATTTAAAACTCGTTTTTATCCGCGACATCATTGTCCGTGTAAAATTCCATGTTCCCTCTACCATCGTTCTTTCTTTTTTACGTGCGTTTGCTGATCAGGGTGCTTTTGTGCGAGATTGTTTTACGTTAACGCGGTCAACAACTTTTATGAAATTCGTCGGAATTATCAACCAATGTGCCGCTCCAAACGTGGTGATCCCGTTAATTTAAAACAATCTCGCACTATGCGCTCTAATGCTGGTGCCAGGAACTAGATGGTGAAACTTCTCAGTGACTCGGAACGCCTCGAATTTGGCCTCATTGTTTTGACAAGTTCAACACATTGCCCATTGGATAGGCGTTTCGTTAGTTTCTTTTTTTTTTGAAGTGAAATATCTTTACACCCGCTTGACTTGGGGTGAAGCTGGTAAACTCGTGGCGAATGGTAGTTACGTGTGCGATATAAGAAAGAGAAGCACATTTGCTTTCTCTGTTCCTCTCATAGCCAAATACATTCCGAATATCTAAGCACATTGCAAGCCTATTGCCTATATCACAGTGTAGCTGAGCAACCTAGGCATATAGGTACTAAAATAAATAAACTATGTAGGTTAAGAATATAAAATAAACCTCATACCTATTAGGTATTTGCCTATGAAATTGCCGTTTTGTACGAATAAATTTAAACGAATTTTTTTCTTGTTTTTTTTATTTATACCCATGCAATCAATGCTTCTTTGCCAACACAGTGGCAGTTTATTCATGCCCTTATTAAAGAAATCAGCTGGACGGGAGATAATAAATTCTTCAAAGGTATTTTGTAATGCATCTCGGGTATTGATTTTTTTTTCCGCCAACATGTCCAAATTCTGGAAAAAGTAGTAGGCGCAAGGTCTGACGAGTAGGACGGATGACGAAGAGCTTCCAACCTTCTTTCAACTTGGAGACCGTCTGCTGTGCAGTATGAGTTCGCGCGTTATCGTGCAGGAGCAGCGAAGAGGAGCGATTGACCAATGCTGATAGGAGATGTGCCACTTTCTCCATCATTGTGTTCAGTTCTTCACGGTACACAACTTGAGTAATACTTACCCCGTTTGATAAGAAGCTGTGATGAATCATACCGGCGCTAGATCACCTAACAGATGCTTACACAAAGTTAACTTACAGTTACCTAAAGTTAAGTTACAGAAGACAAAAAAAGAGTTTCTATGCTTTGAATAGAAATATACTTAAACTGATTATATTTTTACAAAATATAAAAAATATGCCGAAATACGATAGACATATAGATTACCCTGGCATTTATTATTGGCATTATTGGTGGTAGGCCATAACATCGGCTGCCGGCAGAAGTTACCACCCACCAGACAAAGTCTTGCCGCCAAGCGATTCGTCGTGTTCCGGCATGATTTCTGGTGAAGCCGTACGGAGGACGGGTTTTAGCAGTTGTGTTGCGATGTGTGGCGGTTACGATGCGCCAAATATTGTTGTGTCGGGAGTTTGGTCGTGGAGAGTCTCCAGATCAATCTCCCTCTAGCGCAGCATCGTTTGGTCGCATTGGTCTTCGGTTTAACATTGCATCACCTCGCTCAACTGCCGTCATCCTTCCTATTCCTTAGTTTTTCAAGTGAATGGGCTTAATAAACTAGTGCGCTTTACCATCAACGATTGAATCACTGCTTATTATCAGGCGGGATTGTCAACAGTCAAGCCCTAGTTTATAATTATTTAAAAAAAAAAGAAGTAAGTAGTAGATAGCCGTTTTTAAAATAAAACAGCACAATGAAAAAACTTTTTTTTTTTAATAATTGACACCATGGAATAGGAAAAATTATGCCCAAAACAACGAAAAAGATTTTAAAATAACTGGAAAAGACCTAAAATAAAAAAAAAAAACTTCCAATTAATTAAGTATAAAAATGGTCAAAATAACTGAAACAAATCTTCAAAATTATTTTTAGTAAAATATTCTATAAATGGGGCAGTGTATCATAAAAATAATTGACATTCACTTGATAGTAGTAGTTTGAGCTCTTGAAGGTGTTGATATTTCGAGGCAGTTAATGGGAATATTATTATTATTTTAAAAGTCGTCCGGGTTAAATCGCTTTTGTCATTGTGGCAAAGCAAATCAATCTTGGTCAAAATGAAGCTTCACTTTAATACTTCTTCTTGGTTGTACAGAATAGCTCTTAAGTCTATTACAGTAGGGTCACCAGCTTTGTGTCCTGGCCTTTATAGTTTTGTAAAGTCAAGTAGATGTATCGGCATAATTTAACTGTCGCACTGTGAACCGAATCACACTCCATTTGAGTGTGACGTTCGAGGAACTTTTGGGTGATGGTGATTTTGTACTATTGACTCAAGTTCAGAAGCGCACCACTACAGAAGAGAACCATTACAGCGTTGCGATTTTGTTGCGTGCTACTATCGGAATAAATAATTATTGGCATTTTTTTCGACAAGCAATAGCCTCTATCTCTCTCTAGGTAGTCTATCACAAATGACTCGAAAGTACTTGCAGTAAGGGCTGCTGTCGTTTCTGTGAACCAGTAACATGTGCAATGACGTGACGTCAAGTCGAAAAGTGTAAAATTATAACATGTTAATTTCGTTTTAAAATATAATGCGCTTGCCGTGGAGTAAGGACTGGAGGAAACTTTAACCAATTCTAAGTCCATCGTTAATACAACGCTGCATCTTTTTTATCCTTCGCCTTCTCTTCCCTAGCTCTGTTTTTTTTATAAGGTGCTTTTCATAAATGTGGCCAATAAAAATGCCACTTAACTTTTTTCAATGTACATCTTGCTAAATTAATTATTACGTTTAAAACTTTTATCAAAGGTATTATATCTAGATACAGCAGCTATATTTATGTCATTGCAATGTTATTTATAGGTATTAAACACATCAGATATACTTAGTACGATATACAGGCTCCAAGTATAGTATTTTAGTATCTTTACTAACATAATGTGATGGCATTTTTGGAATAGGACTTTTAAAATAGTTATTTAAGGCATTACATCTTTGCATTTTGTCTATTTACCTAACTGTTCTCCTGATTTGCGTCTATATTGAAACTAGCATCTTTAATCTACATCTTACCAGTGGTAGGCATGGGTATACCCAGGTGGGGGCAGGGTGGGGGCGGTAGGCTCCTCCCCCCCATGGATATCTCGCAGAATATGTATGAACTCCCCTAATTACTAAAAAAAGTATAAACGAGGACTTATCTCTAACTTTTAATTAAACCACGCAATAGACACTGGCAAAATGTACGGTGTACCTAATTGCCAAAAAACCGCGTGCGACTATAACGCACAAAGACTCACTTACTCTAAGCTGGGTACGTCCATGGTGGTAGGCTTCAGTGACAAAGTTTTCAAAAACAATGCTTACAAAACAATTCAAGTTTGTAAACCTTGAATTTTAATATCATTCCCTAGTTTACGCAAAAAATAACAAAATGTGCCGTCACGACGAGAAGGTTCTTCACTTTTCTGGTTTTTTGAATAGTCGTAGTACGGTTAACATGTCCTTTGACATAGGCAACAGTGACGAGATAAACGCTATTGGCAGAAAAATACACGCGCTCTTTACTTAGGTGGAATTTCTATAGCGAATAACTACAACAATTTTGTGAATTTTGAAAAAAGTGCCTAAATAGGTCAAGACAAACTAAACTATACCTGTGTAAAAAGTGAAAAACGTAAAAAACTGAGATAGACAATATTGTTTCTTAACCGTCTATATTTGGATTAATTGTGCCAGGATGGCTAATTGAAAAAGTACTCTTCAGGCAGGCCGGCCGTGGTGACGAGTGTGACGACGTGGCGCTAGTGTGACGCCAAGGTCGAGCCCGAGCGCCCGCGCGAGTCCGACGAGCGGTGCGAGCGGGGCGATCGGAGTGTCCCGCCGAACGAGAGCGGGTACGCGTCAAGGACCTGGAGCGAGACGGAGACCGGGAACGTGAACGTTCCCGCGAGCGAGAACAAGAGCGCAATCGGTCGCGCGGAAGGTCGTGGAGTGAGGCAGACGCAAGGCGGGACAAGGAAGTCGAGGACGAGGCGCGTCAGAAGAAGCGCCTCGAGAAAAAGGCAAGACAAAAGGATCGCCGCCGCCAGATTACTTCAGAGAGTAAGGACCGATGTGAAGGACGCAAACAGGAAAAAAAGAGAACGTACGGATTATCCAGGTGAACGCTTTGAATGAAGACTGGAATAATCAAGCAATGGAAGTTGCACAGAAGGAAGACAGTAATCGAGTGGAAGCAACGTGGCCGAATGACCGCTTGGACTGAAATATCGGCTCATAGCCCAGCTGCAAAAAGTTCAATAGTACCTTGGCTTAATGGCCTGATAATTGATAATGGAGTTCTCAAGGGGAAATGGAAATCGGCCAGTGGACAGGAGGTCACCTTACAGATAGTTGTCCCCTGTGATAAAGTCTCGTCAGTGCTACGACAGAAGCACGACGGAGTATCCGGAAGACATCTGGGAGTAAAGAAAACTCTGGGGAAGGTGAGGAAGAGAATCTAATGGGTGCATTGCCGCGAAGACGTAGAGGACAGCTGTTCGAAATGTCTGCTCCTCTGTAAAGGGACCGCAAACGAGAGCTAGAGGTCGGCTGTAAGTGTATAATGTTGGTGGTGTTGGTGGTACTGAAGAAGGGAATAGGTATATCATCGTCATCCAAGATTACTTCAGCAAATGGTCAGAAGCTTTTGCAGTACCCAACCAAGAAGCTCATACCGTCGCCAAAAAACTAGGTCACGAGGTGTTCTGTCGATTTGGCGTTCCCTTGGAGTTTTACTCTGACCAGGGTAAAAATTTCGAGTCTTTACTATTTCAAGAGGTTTGCCAACTACTCGGGATCTACACACCTAAGCCAGCCCGGCGGCATATGTCGGCAACATTCTGCCGGCGGGATAGGTTGACGGCTTCAGTCATTGCAAGTCGTAAAACTTTGCCTGCGGCATGTCGGCGGCTCGACATTAGAAACTTATTAATTGGCAGTTAATATACTAGCACGTCACTATAGCAGAAATGTCAGAATTGTCGCCGGGCAACTGAGCGCTTGCGTATGCTAGCCGCCGGCATGCCGCCGACATGTCACCGACAATGTTGCCGATATACTTCTTTCAACGCCGCCGGGTTGTGCCGGCTGGCTATGCCGCCGGGCCGGTGTGTCTCTGGCCTAAGACTCGTACAACATCATATCACCCACATTCAGATGTAATAATCGAAAGATTCAACCAGACGTTAGAGAATCATATGGCCAAAGTAGTAGAAGAACACCAGAGGGATTGGGACCATTACATTTCATTTTTCTTAATGTTATACCGCTTTGCAAATTACCAATAGATGCACCAATCAAAACATCCACCGATACTCCTATCCTAGCCGTCGACTATGAGGCCGACCTACGGCGTATACTAGATGGAATACATACATGAGCTAGTGACAGACAGTGGTCTGAAAACCAGCGAGAAAATGAAGATCCGATACGACCGCAAAGCTAACGTGCCCGGATTTGAAGAGGGAACTTTGGTATGGTTACATAATCCCATTAGGAGAAAAGGAAAGAGTGCAAAGTTTCAAGCCAATTGGGAGGGTCACACGATAGTAACCAAAATAAACGATGTTACCTACCGGATAAAGAAAGGGCCTAGAGGGATGCTGAAGATCGTTCACGTAGACCGTCTAGCTCGCTATTATGGATCAAATCGTGCTCGGGACGAATACGACTAAGAAGGGGGCAATGTTACGAATGCACCTTATGTCAATGGCATAAGGTTCAATATTGCGTGACATCTCTTACGTAACTTTCAAGCCTCAAGATCCTTTCAAGATCTTGATACCTAGGCATTGTAGAGATACGATATAAAAACGCATTAGTATACCTATTGAATGGTACAGGTTTCATCAATATTGACAACGAAGTGTCGACATCGAAATTACTAGAAACTCGTCTCTTGGTAAGTACCTGGTACCTGTTGAACGTACTCGAAATTAAACGCTATTATTATTACGTCTAGAGTTCTAGACGGATCTGAAATGTTCGATGGGCTGGCATATATAAGGGGCACCCCCCAAACCATAACGTTATACGTGTTATTGCAGTAAAACGTTGTATGTGTTGTTTACTTGTAGTAAAGAGTTGAAGGAAGTCTATCTAACGCCATCTAGCCTAAAATTTGTGGAACAATATGCCATACCGTTTAAAGTGCCAAATAAGCCGCAAACGTCAGTTCATTCAAAATGTACATTTAAATATGTACTGTCTTATTATTCGTTATTTGAATTGTATTCTTAGTAAGTACCTGCATCATACATAAATTATTATTATATGTACGGACGACAGCAGGTCAAGCTACCCCAAACTGTCAGATATTCCCAATCAACCTTGAGCCTTGAAGCTTTATAGACAAAGTTGAAAATCTAATAAGGAAATCTGACAGTTTGTAGTAGCTAGTTGTGCTGTTGTCTGTACATAGAGTCAATACCTGCTCAAGAAAGCCATTGCAGTCGAAATAACGCTTCTAATAGAAAGTATCTCCCAACAGAACTTAGTGTGGTCAAACTATTCAAAGGGTTTTTAGAAAAGCACCGTGATACTAAGTCACCAGTACCTATAAAATGGTTTAATGAAATATTTTTTAACCAACGAGATCGCTTCCTTTCTTTACAAATTTTTCTCTTATAATGAAATAGGATACACTACGGATGAAAAGAAATTAATTTTGTGGCCCGACAACTGAGGTGGACAAAACAAGAACCAATCTGTACTTGCTATGTTCCTCGTTTTAATTGCAAAAGGTTGTTTTAAGGAAATTACTCATAAATTTCCTGTCACACATTTCTCCCTGCGATCATTGAAAAAGCGAAAAAGCGTGCAAAGCCACTGATTCCAGAAGATTTATTAATTGAAATTATTGCAAACGCTTGCAAAACAAAAACTCATTCTTGTTAGTCATAATAAAAGCTTTTTTACTTGGATGAATCTTGCTAAAATACGATTATTACCTACCAAAAAGCTACAAATATCTTCGGCAACGATGATAAGCCTTACATTTGAAATTTTTGGAGTCATATTTACAAAGAAAAGCTACGGAGAATTTGCACCTTGGATATCACTCCAGTGCTTAGACCTGGAATTAGTTCTTACTAATTGATTCAATCGGCGATTTTTGAGAAACTCCAGTTGACAAGATCAAGACACCTGCATCTTTATCTGCCGAGAAAAAGAAATACATTGGTGCCATACTGCCATGTTGCCGTATTTAACCGGAGATACAAAGTTATTCTATGAAAACCTTTTAAAATAAAGATATTTAAAGTTGAGTAATGTGCAAGTAATATAATTATCACTTAAAATGTTTTGTTCTTTTTTTTATTTAATTAATATTATTACCTTGTTTTGAAAGAACACAAAAATTGTGTTAAATTATTAATAATAAATGATAATTTGATAATACATTATTTTTCCAAAAAAAAAAAGTTCTTTGTATCTCCTGAAAATTTCACTTTCTGGCACTTGAAACGTTATGGTTTGACATCCCTCATATACAGCGTGGCACCAGCGCAAATTCAGTCTGCATTTGACTATCGAGGCGAAACAAGCGATAGAAAAGAAGCGATCTTTGAGAACATCTACAGCGACAACTATAACGAGAACTTTGACGACTACATCAGGTAGTGATAGACTGACTTCTGTCAGTGTGTACGACACGGACGTCATGGACATAAGGGAAGACTTCGGTGCAACATCAGTTACGTTCTATTTGTTATTGCCTACTACCGACTGTACCGTCATTGCCAATAAACTTCGTAACCCTTATCCGGCATTTTAGTACCCCAAGCCCGTAGCAATAATATATGGCCCAGTAAGCAAAATAATTGCCTGCAGAACATAGGTGAAGAGGCGGACACCGGCCCGTTATACAATACAATACGCGAAGATTTATTTGAGAGTGTTCAGGCTTTTTGTGAAAGTGGAATGGATGAGAAATAAAACTATTTCTCATGCATGTTTAATTTAAATATAACTTCAAATTTTAAATGTCCTCTAAATATGTACTTCAAACCTACTTTAAACATGATGTAAAAACACCTACTCGAAACATTAATCGCCACCTAAGTAACCAGCTAATTCATCCCCCGAGCTGGCCTCGAGTTCCTTCCCTAAGACATCGCCTAATGCACCCTCTGAGCCGCCCTCTAGTTCCTTCCCTAAGACATAGACCAATGCACCCTCTGAGCCACCCTCTAGTTCCTTCCCTAAAACATCGCTTAATGCACGCTCTGAGCCGCCCTCTACTTTCTTCCCTAAGACATAGCCCAATGCAACCCCTGAGCCGCCCTTTAATTCCTTCCCTAGAACATCACTTAATGCACGCTCTGAGCCGCCCTCTAGTTTCTTCCCTAAGACATAGCCTAATGCAACCCCTGAGCCATCCTCTAGTTCCTTCCCTAAGACATAGCCTAATGCACCCTCTGAGCCGCCCTCTAGTCCCTTCCCTAAGACATAGCCTAATACACCCTCTGTGCCGCCATTTAGTTCCTTCCCTAAGACATAGCCTAATGCACCGTCTGAGCCGCCCTCTAGTTCCTTCCCTAAGACATAGCCTATTGCACCCTCTGTGCCGCCCTTTAGTTCCTTCCTTAAGACACTGACTACTGCACCCTCTGAGCCGCCATTTAGTTCCTTCACTAAGACATCCCGTAATAGACCCTCAGAGCCGACCTCCAGTTTCTTCCCTAAAACATCGCTTAATGGACCCACTAAATCGCCCTCTAGTTCCTTCTCTAAGTCTAATGCACCCCCTGAGATACCCTCTAGTCCACTCCCCAGGTTACCGCCTAGTGCACCACCGAATTCATTAGCTAGTTCGCCACCTAAGACATTGACTACTGCACCCCCTATGCCGCGCTTGAGTTCCTTCGCTAAGACATCGCCTAATGGACCCTCAGAGCCCTCCAGTTTCTTCCCTAAAACATCGCTTAACGTACCCACTAAATCGCCCTCTAGTTTCTTCTCTAAGCTACCACCTAATTCACCTCCTGAGACACCCTCTAGTCCACTCCCCAGGTTACCGCCTAGTGCACCACCTAATTCATTAGCTAGTTCACCACCTAAACCACTGACTACTGCACCCCCTATGCCGCCCTTTAGTTCCTTCGCTAAGACATCGCCTAATGGACCCTTTGAGCCGCCCTCTAGTTTCTTCCCTAAGCCACCGCCTAATGTACCCCCTGAGAGACCCTCTAGTCCACTCCCCAGGTTACTGCCTAATGCACCACTTAATTCATTAGCTGGTTTACCACCTAAGACACTGACTACTGCACCCCCTATGCCGCCCTTTAGTTCCTTCGCTAAGACATCGCCTAATGGACCCTTTGAGCCGCCCTCTAGTTTCTTCCCTAAGCCACCGCCTAATGTACCCCCTGAGAGACCCTCTAGTCCACTCCCCAGGTTACTGCCTAATGCACCACTTAATTCATTAGCTGGTTTACCACCTAAGACACTGACTACTGCACCCTCTGAGCCGCCCTTTAGTTCCTTCACTAAGACATCCCCTAATAGACCCTCAGAGCCACCCTCCAGTTTCTTCCCTAAAACATCGTTTAACGGACCCACTGAATCGCCCTCTAGTTTCTTCTCTAAGCTACCACCTAATGTACCCCCTGAGACACCCTCTAGTCCACTCCCCAGGTTACCGCCTCGTGCACCACCTAATTCATTAGCTAGTTCACTACCTAAGACACTGACTACTGCACCCCCAATGCCGCCCTTTAGTTCCTTCCCTAACCCACCGCCTAATGTACCCCCTGAGACACCCTCTAGTCCACTCCTTAGGTTACCACCTAATGCACCACCTAATTCATTAGCTATAGCACCTCCTAAAACACTGACTACTGCACCCCCTAAGCCACCCTCTAGTCCACTGCCTAAGCCGCCCTCTAATCCATCCCCTAAGCGATCGCCTAATGCTTGCCCTAAGACACCCTCTATTTGTTCCCCTAGGTTACCCTCTAGTCCATCGCCTAAGACACCGACTAATACACCGCCTATGCCACTACCTAGTCCATTGCCCACGCTACCATCTAGTCCACTACCCACGCGATCGTCTACCCAACCACCTAGTCCACCGCCCACGTCTCCGGCTATGCCACCTCCTAGTCCACCGCCCCTGACACCGCCTACACCACCAACTAATACACTGCCTACAACGTCAACTAATCCACCGCCTACGACACCTAGTCCACTGCCCTCGCCACCGCCTACGCCACTACCTACTCCACCGCCCCTGCTACCGCCTACTCCATCACCTAAATCTCCTCTCATGACATTCACTACGCCACCACTAAGTCCACCATCATGCCCACCACCTACTCCACCGCCTAATCCATCACCCACACCATAGCCTAATTCACTACCTACCCCACCACCCACGCCACCGCCTAGTCCACCGTCCACACTACCACCTATACCACTCCCAAGCCGACCTCCTTTTTCACGCATAACGCCTGCTCCTGAACCTTGGCTTCTAGAATCTCCTTTACAACCGTCGTCGCGATTTGGTCCACAGTTCTGCCGTGCCGTAGCCGTATATATGAGTGCATTGACCAGCTTAATAATGGTTTCATCGCTGAGACTGCTCTTTGGTTGGTTTTGAGGCTCGGAATATCCCTTATCGTCGTCGTCGAGTGCTATTGCGAGCTGCAGTAACACGTTCAGGTCTTCGAGTGCCGTGCTGCAGGACTCATACCGGCATAGTGGTGGTGGGTATGGATATACCATTCTTCTTGGGTATATACATTGGTACCCCTGCCATAAAAAAAAATTAAGAGTTTTACATTTGATAAACGTCGTCGTCGATCTGTCTAAACTTTTCCCAAATGAATATGTATGTTGGAATCGGAATCCAGTCCAAACAGAATAGCAATATTGTACCTACGTGGAGCTACTGCCTACGTGACCTCCACAACCCAGTTACTGGGTTTTAATCTTAAAGACTGGTTGTCCGACTTTCGGGATTCCCGTAGAATATTCGTAGTGACTATCAAAGATCAGAATCGAGATCAGAAAGAGAAAAATAACAGCCGGTACCCTAATTGCGTAACACAACTACTATCAATTGGAATCATTTCCAAGCATATTGCTAGTCCATTGCTTTATAAGTTCAAAAAATTTTTTGCCGCAACAACGTATACAATGCAATGAATGTCGTTGAAATGTCAATTTTTTTTTTGCTACTGATAGTTTGTTACTCAATTACCTTGCTGGACCAACGAGGATAAACATGCTTTCCGAACCATAGATGGCGATATCAGTCGATATGTAGGTAATGGATTTATTGTCTCGCACACACGTCAAACGACCGCGGCATATCTTATTGAGCCATAAGCCATTTTTTGGGAATTAATACATACAATAATATTATTACTTACCTACAAAAAAAAAAAATAGATAACTTACCCCGCACAAAGAAATGCTTACAAGGAAACAAGTAATTCGAATGTACAGCATTGTTTATACTTGTGTAATTGTATGTATGTGTTGAACTGGCTTTTATATATTTGTTTGCGACATTGATAATGCATATAAATCCACATGTACCTATATATGTTTTCGTTATTTATAACAATGCTCCAAATTAATTAGAATTGCAAATTAAGCTTATAGTCACGTACCTGGGGTACGTCAAATCAAAGGTTTAATTAACCTTGTAAGCGCCGACACCGTAATATTGCGGGCTCTGAAATCTGTGCCCGAATCGCCACACACGTATAATTAGGTTATTTTATTTAAAAAGTTCTTATAGTGCACAAACTCTATTTCAATTATAAGAAATCGTAATTTTATGGATATTTTTCAATGTTTTGAATGATAAATATTGTGAATTTTGAGATTTAAATACATAGTGATCACTGGTCTCCTTACCTGTATCACGTAATTTTACGAGTGATACCTACTAGGGATGGAGCAAATTTACAAAATACTTTATTAGTTGTCTAAGAATAAAGAAGGTTCTTTAGAAATTACTGTCATTATTTGCAATGAAAGTGGGTACTTTCATTACAAAATAACCATAGTGTTTGAATAGAATACACCATATACATTACAGAACATAAATATAAAGATTTTACAAAAGGTGACACAATGGGCGGTCTTATCGCTAAGAGCGGTCTTTTACAGACAACCTTTGGATGGAATACTAAGGGGAAGGAGAGAAAAATAGTTTAGGTAGTCTACAGTGTACTATTTACATAGAGTATACAATAAATATGTATGTTAAGTGTATCATACTAGTTTAAGTAAATATACAGTATGTTAAATAACAGAGGGCGTTCCCTTAAACTCGTTAATATACAGTATGTTAACTAACAGAGGGCGTTCCCGTTAACCCGAAATAGTATAGCATACATACATGCTAAAAAAAATATTTCCATTCGAAAACAAAATGTTTTTAAAAATTTTCCAATAAGAAAATATTCAATAAATATTTTAAATTGACATGTAAAAGAAACACATTGTACACGCGAACTTGAAAGACGGCAACGTCGCAATTTGTTTATGATACTACGCTACTATTTTGATTTAAAACAGGAGGTTTCAAATTTATTTTCAATTGTAATTTTTTTTTATTCGGATTATTTTATGCTTATTTTTCTATGCTGATATTTTTATTTTAATCTATTAATACGATACGGATACCCTCTATTTTTTTAAGGCCACCGCTAGCTGTGTCTGCAAGCCACTCTTTATAATTTATAATAAATGTTTAGTTGAGGGTCACTTCCCGGATGCATGGAAACGGGCTAACATTACGCCTGTACACAAAAATGGCTCGAAACATGACGTAGAGCAGTACCGGCCTATCTCAATACTGTCGGCCTTGTCTAAACTTTTTGAGAGACTCGTACACAATGAAATCTATCCACTCTTACACAGCATCATCATCCCAGAACAACATGGGTTTGTTAGGCGACGTTCAACTGTTACAAATTTATTATTTTTTTCTAATTATCTATTTGAAAACATGGACAGACGAGTACAAATTGATGCGGTTTACTATACTGTACTATACTGATTTCAAAAAAGCTTTTGATAAGGTCGACCATGTACTCCTATTGAATAAGATTGCGTTTCATGGTATACGTGGAAATTTGCTTCGCTGGTTCTCATCCTATATTACAAATAGAACTCAAAGGATTGTCGTGAACGGTCATCAGTCTGATGCAGTGCTTGTCACCTCGGGTGTTCCACAGGGTTCAATCCTGACACCATTGTTGTTTATTCTTATAAATGACATAGACAAATGATGACCTAAAAGCTTATAGATCTATACAGACTTACAAATAGACGTAGAACAGTTGATACTTACTCATTTCGAACTGTAAATCATAATCTGTGAAGTAGGTAGAACAGTTGATACTTTCTCATTTAGAATCGTAAATCCTAATCCTTGAAGTCGAACAATATGATACCTAGGTACTCCTTTCCTTGACAGCAAACCACTGTATTCGAGCGATACCTATGTTTGGATTTAAATAAAACTCATATTTCCGTGAATAATTTATTTTAATTAGGGTTTATAGATAGGTCGGTCTTTCACATTGGGCACCTTCGAATTTTGAGTAGAGATTGTAGAGGTTCATGGCTAGTTCATTGTAATCCCTAAAAGGCTGGTTGACACTTCCCGTGAATCAAAGACTAGTTTTTACTTTGGTCAGAGGCTAAGTATTGCCATAAAATGTGGAAATTCTGCCAGTCCACCCTAAAGTGTATTTTTCCAATCTACCTTAGACCTTAATGCTTTAGCAATAAAGTTGAATATAAATAGAAATTCAACTAATAGTAAAGAAATAAAAAAGTGACAAATTACTACAGAAATCTTAATTATCTATACTAATCTATATCTATACTAATCTATAAAGCTATAGAGTTTGTTTGTTTGTTTGAACGCGCTAATCTCAGGAACTAAGGCCCTTTAGGAATATTTTTTTTTGCGTTGGATAGCCCATTAATCCAGGAAGGCTTTAGGCTATATAACATCACGCTGCGACCAATAGGAGTGGCGTATATAAAAAAAACATAATTAAACCTACGCTGGTGAAACCGCGCGGCGGACTATTGTAATCTGTAAAATTTTCAGTGATGCGGTACAATATTATAAATTTTTAATAGTTTTAGTTAGGTCAGGATATTACATATTAAATAATTTCTGGGTTATTCAAAACTAAAAGTATGTACTAAATAAAGAAAATCCTCTCTCAGTAGGCCAGTTAACGATAAGACACATACCTTACAAACATAAATTATAATTAAATAAGAACGTAAACAAAATAACCGCTTGGGAAAATTGATAAATAATTAGTTGATAAATATACAACATTTTTTTTTATACGAAACCTGAATACATTTTGTTCAGAATAAGCAACTGAACAGATTCCAATCATTTTGTGACCATGTTATATTTTTTCCCAAATACATTTAGGAATTGTTGCAGTGTGGTTACCGAGCGCACAACATAGGTGGACAGTGCCTCCCGCGCCGCGCCGCTGTAGGCGCGGGCGGGCGACCTGTGGGTTGACCATATTTTTGTTGGGACAAACAGGTAAGATAACAAGCTCATAACTTCGTGGTTTTTCTTGATATGTTTTTGTAAATTTGTACATAGATTCTTTACTCAAAAATACTGGACAAGTGTTTCAGGTTTCGCATATACAAAAAATAACACAGAGACATGAAAAATAGTTTGTTTAGTTGTTTTAAAAGTAATATTCTAGTTTTAATGGCATCTATTATTCCATTTTTTTTTAAATGATGATATATAGGTACCTACTCGAAACATTAATCACCACTTAATTTATCGACTTATGCACCCTCTAAAAGGTCCACTAGTTCTCCCTCATCGCCTAATGCACCCCCCAATCCGCCCTCTAATCCTTCCACTAATCCACTTCCTAGTACACCACCTAATCCAGCGCCTAATCCGCCACCTAGTCCAACGCCTAATCCACCGCCTAGTCCACCACCCACACCACCGCCTAGTCCACCGCCTAGTCCACCGCCTAATCCACCGCCTAGTCCACCGCCTACTCCACCGCCTAGTCCACCGCCTAGTCCACCGCCTAGTCCACCGCCTAATCCACCGCCTAGTCCACCGCCTACTCCACCGCCTGCGCCACCCCCTACGCTACCGCCTACGCCACCGCCTACGCCACCCCCTACGCCACCGCCTACGCCACCCCCTACGCCACCGCCTACGCCACCCCCTACGCCACCGCCTACTCCACCGCCTACGCCACCACTACCTTTTCCACAGTTTTGCGTAGCCGTATATATGAGTGCATTGACCAGCTTAATAATGATTTCATCGCTGAGACTGCTGTTCGGTTGATTTTGAGGCACGGAGCATCCCTTATCGTTGTCATCGAGTGCTTTTACGAGCTGCAGTAACACGTTGAGGTCTTCGAGTGCCGTGCTGCAGGACTCATACCGGCATAGTGGTGGTGGGTATGGGTATACCGTTCTTGTTGAGTGCCCCCATTGTTGCGCCTATTATAAAAATAAAACGATACATTATAGGTACAAAGTAGATGGCGAATTCTTTTTGGAAAGGAATATCAATCATCTGTCTAAAGTTTTCCTAACTGTTGTTACGTGCAGTCACTGTTAGTGTTCTCGGTGGTAGGCCATAACATCGTCCGCCGGCAAAAGTTACCACCCACCAGTCACAAGTCTTGTTGTCTACGACACATTCATTCTGCAACAACTTCACTCTGCATCAATGTCATTCGTCGCTCAAGCTTCACTTCACTCGACTTTGACATTTTGGCATCTGAAGTCAACTTCATTCTATACCGCCATAATATTACTACCACCAACAAGAAAAACATGTCGCGCATTTTATTATTATTGTAAAAGTTTAAATAAACCCTTTTTTTTTCTAAAAAGTCTTTGTTTGCGCAATTATCACAAACACTTGTCGCCAAGCGATTTGTCGTGTTGTCTGGTGAAGCCGTACGGAGGACGGTAGGGTAATTGCGTAACACACTATCAGTAGTAATGGGTTTCGTTTTGACAGTTCGACAATATTCATTGCCTTATTTACGTTGTTGTGTAGACGCATTTTTCGAACATAAGGAGCAATGGATTCGCAATATGCTTCAAAATAATCCTAATTGATAGTACGCAATCAGGGTGCTGGTTTGAGCAGTTTTGTTGTGATGTGTGCCAAATATGATGCGCCAAATGTTGTGGTATCGGGAGTTTGGTCTTGGAGGGTCTCCAGATTAATCTCCCTCAGGCGCAACATCGTTGGTCATGTTGTTAGGTTTAACATTGCATCACTCAGATTTTTGAGTGAAAAGGCTCTTATTAGGCTAGCGCTCTTTATCATCAACGATAGCATCACAGCTTGCCTACCATCAGGCGGGATTGCAGTCAAGCTCTAATTTAATAATTAGAAAAAACCTGCGAATTCCATTAGTTAACCTCCACATCCCAGTCGCACATCCCGGTTTAGGTTTTAAAAGCTGGTTGTCAGACTTTTGGGCTTCCGAGTACCCGAAGCGACTCTCAAAGATCTACAAATGACAGCCGGCACCAACGCGGCTGAACATGCTTTCCGAAGCACGGGTGGGTTTCGATATCGATAGGTACAATATGAAAAGAAGACCCTGTCCGATCCGTGAAGGTATTGTCAGGTATCGATAACTGATTCTACTAATGCCTACACAGCAGTGGCGGAGGGTGAAATTTTGACAAAGGGAAGCCGGTCCAAAAAAATAAACACTTAAACACTTACCTACTGCAGGATATCTTGGAGGAGGTCTTCAGATAAGAATAATATTGCCGGTAGAATAATATAAGCCATAATAACAAACAAAATCCACAGTATTTAACCAAATCTGCGATTAAATTACCTTACAGAATCAGTCACAGTTTAAATAACACAAATATTAAAATATAACAAACAAAATTATCACGCACCAGTGGTATAGCAACACATGTCACATTCTAACAATAATTTATTTTCAACCAAACGAAATGAAACACGAAAATATGCCAAAATAAAAAGAATATGACTTGCGAAGGATTTCATTATAACGCTAATTCTTTTTAATTTTGTCGTGTTTTCTTTCTCCCGTGCCGTGGTTTCTTTGTCTCTTTCTAATAGAGGAGAGGAGAGAACTGCAAGCCGGTCGCCATTAGCCTATCTTTCTTTAAATTTTACGTACGGTTAGCGAGCATTAGAAAGAGATGGTCTGACACGCTGTCTCTTTTCGCCTCATAGTAAAACGTTGGCCGAGATAAGCTGTAATTCGTCGAGTTACCTTTAATGTAATTTAGGTACGAAAAATTGAAGCGCTGATTAATTTACGACTATAAAATGAAATGTGATACTTAGGGTATTGCTAAGAATTACTATTGCTATTGTAAATCGCGCAGGCATTTAATTAATAATACTTTGTTAATGAAATAGAATGTAAATACTTTTGTATGAATATGGAACTGATTTTTGAAAGGTAACCCGGTGGGAATCGGCTTGTATGGACTCTTCGCCACTGCTACACAGCCTGGCTAAACTTAAAAAAAAAATACCCCCTAAAAAAATTAATTATTTCGCAAAAGGAAGTAAATTACATGGCAATACATACGCGGGCGACGGGGGGCAGGGCACGCGGTCAAACAAAGTGCCGCCAGTATTGTACATTCATTCATTCATAAAAAAGTGCTTTTAAAATTACCAAATATTAGGGATGTTGGAGTTAATTCGCGGACAAGAAAGGTTATTTCATAATTCATTAGTAGGTATTGTTAAAATGATGATTATGTTAAGTTTCAAATTTTATTTTGTCATGTGGTTACCTAAACTTTATTATCCTTATCGGTCGGACAGGGTTTTTTTACGTATTGTATATCACATTCGGAAATTAATAAGAAAATATTGATTGAAAAAGAAATGGATAACTTACCCCGCAGAGACAAATGCTTACAAGTAGGCAAATAATTCGAATGTAGAACATTGTTCATATATTAGTAATTGTGTGTCACTAGACCTAGCTTTTATAGATTTGATTGCGTCATATTCACATACCTACATATAATTTCGTTATTAATATCAATGCTTTAAACTAATTGACACTAAAAACAAGCCTAATACGAGTTGGACTCTCTCACGTAGGGTTCCGTACGTTATCTATACATATTCCCAAAAAAAGTTCGGTTTTTAGTACTTATTTGTTGTTATAGCGGTAACACATACACATTATCTGTAGAATTGTCGAGCTGCCTAGCTGTCACGGTTCATAAGGGTTTTACCATTTGGGTACGGAACCCTAAAAATTATGCTTATAGTCACGTAGCTGTTCTAGGTACAAATTTTAAAAGGTTCTCAATGCAAATAAGACATTTTTGTCATCATTCACCACGATTTTTTAATTTCCACCTTCCAACTCATCATCATCATTAACCATTTTATCGTCCCACTGCTGGGCACAGGACTCATCTCATACAGAGAAGGATTGAGCGTAATCACCACGCTTGCTCAATGCGGGTTGGCGATTTCAGATTTAAAGTCCAGGTTTCCTCAAGTTGTTTTCCTTCACCTTCAGTCATTGGTGTCCAAGATATAATTAGAAAGTACATATGTATAACTTTAGAAAAGTTACATTGGTATTTGCCTGACCTGGAATCGAACCCGCGCACTCATACTTGAGAGGCTGGTGTACTAACCACTAGGCCACCACGACTTACACACCAATCACAATATCAATAAAATCATAAACTCCTAACAAGTTTTAACCAAATTTTACTTAAATATCGACGCTTGAAGGGCAATCATATCTAAGCGACAAAAATTCGTAAATCGAGTTATAGGTATACACCATTCGAACCGCAGGATTTTTCTGCGTCGTTTGGTGTATATAACTCAATTTACGAATTTTTGTCGTTTAGATATGATTGCCTTTCAAGCGTCGATATGTTCACAATTTTTACGAATACATCGCAATATTATATTACTTACCTAATAGCTACATACCTACTTACTATTATTACCTACAAAGCACACCGTTTACCATAGCTATCTAGATTACGTTATTAATCTTATGTAATTGTATTGGAACGTTATAATTTCATAAATAATTTCCTATTATAATGGATACGGGACCAAAACAAAGAAGAGAGATGAACCCTCGATATGGAGCTAACTTATTCTCGATTTTGACGTTCGGGTATGTAAGAAACAGTATTGAGAAGAATGCCAGACACTCAAAAATCAACCCATACACGTTCACAAATCATGTCCCGGAATACACTCGCGGAATACAATTATCTGTTCTGTGGGCACACTGGATACAAAGTGCTGTGATGCAGCATGCAAGAGGCCATGTCCAGCAATAGTGTACCTAATAGGCGCAGTTGATTTTTGTCCGAAAAATACATTTAGTTTACTTACGAAGAAACGTTTTTAAAACTAAATTTTTTGTAGTTTTTCCGGTCATTTGGTCCGGTTGATCGCCACATTTCCATTAAAATAGATAATCTTGACTGCTTCTTGATTTAACTACATTTAAAAGTTTTACTGTAGGTGGACGTGGGAAACATTTAAAATGGGCTACAATCGCGATATCAGAGACGCCGATCTCTATGCACCCCTGCCTGAACATCGCTCCAGTATGCTAGGTAATAATTCGACACGTATTTATAAACTACTAGCTTTCCGCCCGCGGCTTCGCCCGCGTGGAGTTCGGTTATATCGCGCTTTTTAGATTTCCTTCGGGAACATCATATTTTTCCGGGATAAAAGGTAGCCTATGTTCTTTCTCAGGGTCTAAAGATTGTCTGTGCCAAATTTCTTCAAAATCGGTTGAGAGGTTTAAGCGGGAAAGCGTAACAGACAGACAGACAGACAGACCGACAGACAGACAGAGTTACTTTCGCATTTATAATATTAGTATGGATATTTCCGCCTGCGGCTTCGCCCGCGTAGAATTCGGTTATATCGCACTTTTTAGATTTCCCTCAGGAATATCAAATTTTTCAATAAAAGGTAGCCTATGTCCTTTCTCAGGCTCTAGACTATCTGTGTACCAAATTTCATTACAATCGGTTCAGTAGTTTTACCGTGAAAGCCGGACAGACAGAAAGACAGACATAGGCTATAAAACATCCCGCTATGACCATAGGAGCAGAGCAGGAACAATAAATGTTGCGAAAACGGGAGCAAACGCGGACGTACATATTGCTCCCATTATTTTAACAGGCGCTTATTTTATATCAACTGAGCTCTTTCGGTTCGAAGCTTACACGGGTGAAACCGCGAGCCACAGCTAGTCCATACTATCCATACTAATATTATAAATGCGAAAGTAACTCTGTCTGTCTGTCTGTCTGTCTGTCTGTCTATCTGTCTGTCTGTCTGTCTGTCTGTCTGTTACGCTTTCCCGCTTAAACCTCTCAACCGATTTTGATGAAATTTGGCACAGACAATCTTTAGACCCTGAGAAAGAACATAGGCTACCTTTTATCCCGGAAAAATTTGATGTTCCCGAGGGAAATCTAAACAGCGCGATATAACCGAACTCCACGCGGGCGAAGCCGCGGGCGGAAAGCTAGTAATATATAAAATCAAAAACAATGATCCTAATAAACAGATTTAAAAAATATGAAAACATACTTAGTTATAATATTTGTTGAACATTTTTATTTCTGGGTTATGTACGGACGACAGCAGGTCAAGCTACCCCAAACTGTCAGATATTCCCAATCAACCTTCAGCCTTAAAGCTTTAGAAATAAAGTTAAAAACTAATAATGAAATTGTCATTATTAGGTAATGGACGCTATGTCTAGACGCCATTTGATTGGCGTACAAATATTTTGATGCAAACATACTGATTATAACAAACGATCAAATAATATAGAATTAGAAGAAACAATAATCCTTACTAATATTATAGATGCGAAAGTAACTCTGTCTGTCTGTCTGTCGGTCTGTCTGTATGTCTGTCTGTCGGTCTGTCTGTCTGTCTGTCTGTCTGTCTGTCTGTCTGTCTGTCTGTCTGTTACGCTTTCCCGCTTAAACCTCTCAACCGATTTTGATGAAATTTGGTACAGACAATCTTTGGACCCTGAGAAAGAACATAGGCTACCTTTTATCCCGGAAAAATATGATGTTCCCGAGGGAAATCTAAAAAGCGCGATATAACCGAACTCCGCGCGGGCGAAGCCGCGGGCGGAAAGCTAGTATTATATAATACCTACTGAGATACATGCAAATATACATCTAAAATAAGTATCACTAGAATGATAAGATTAATCCAGCTCCCATACTAGGTGACGCTGTACAACATGCATGGGATCGCGAAGTGCAGCACGCTCGACGGCGCGGAGAGGGATGCAAACCAAGTCTCTGGAAAGTTCTCTTCAAAGTGTTTGGGACCGAGCTCATGCTGTATGGCCTTATTCTGGCTGCTATGGAGTTTCTTATCAGGTCAACTTTTTCCTACATCCTTTTGATCTCGTTCACGGATCTATACCTACTTTGATATATACATGTAATGGTGAGGAGTTTTGTACCTACGATCTCGTACAAAACTCTTCACTATTTACGTACCGTAAAACTTTGCCAATGCAGCAACCTACTTAGATGTCGTGCGTCCCAAATATTCCCCTATACCTAATTGTTACTTTTGACGCAAGGCGGAACGAGTCAGAGAATAACTATAGAACTAACCACTTGTCAAGAGAAAGACCTGTGGCTCTTTCTGTACCCCATAACAGAATTAAAACAAATTCAACTAAGTGGTATTGCACGGTGCCTACAACTATTCGTTCCTATAAGTTTCTTTATTTGAATGTGCCAATTTCTTAATTTGAAAATAATCATTTTGTCTTTGATAGTGCAGTTCATGAGAAAGGCAACAATGAGTGAAAATGTTATTTAGTGTCTATCTTAGTGTTTGATTGTACGTCAATATGTAACAAGTGGTTCTAGGATACAACGTGGTGATAGGATTGTATTTTCCGGTACCTATGTGTGATTCTACCAATGTAAGTATTTCATTAAAAGTTTTCTTGCAATAGGTTGCAGCAACCATTATTTCTTGGATTGTTGCTGCGTTACTACAGCCCCACTCAAGACGATAAAAGTGTGTAAGTAGGTAATTTCGTTATTCCCAGAAGTAAATTATGTATTTAAACAACATTGATTGAATACTTAGAAAAACAATAGAGGTGATAGAGGACGCTACAGTATTCAACGAAAAAAAAATAAAACTACCAATTTATAATTTCGAAACTTGTAGCTTAGGTAATTACTGCTCAAGAAACAGAACAATTAATGCAATTACACAACCCAACCATGTGAGGTTGATATTAAATTCTAGTTTATTTACTTACACATCGAGTGTGTATGTATGTAAAGGTGATAAGACACGTAGGGGTTAACTTATAACATTTGTTATGAAGACAATGGCCCCGATTCCCTTGTTCAAAAAGTAAATTAAATTTAAGTTCATTGCATCTTTTAGTTTCTATCTCATTAAGTAAAGGACAGAAGATAAAATGTCAGTTTAGACCTGTCAAATTAGTGCGCTCCTGACGTTAAATGGTGTATTTTTAGTCGCCATGTTTTTAATCGCGTCTATACTGGCGCCGATTCTATTGTTCACAAACTAAACTAATTTTAAGTTATGTGCATCTTTTTCTTTCCATTTCGTTAAGAAAAGGACAGAAGATAAAGTGTCAGTTTAATCCTGTCACATTGAGATATTCCATAAACAGTTTAGACGCGATTAAAAATATGGCGACTAAAAATACGCCAGTTTACGTCAAGAGCGCACTAATTTGACAGGTCTAAACTGACATTTTATCTTCTGTCCTTTTCTTAACGAAATGGAAAGAAAAAGATGCACATAACTTAACATTAGTTTAGTTTGTGAACAACAGAATCGGCGCCACTGTCTATGGAGCATCCTAATTTGACAGGATTAAACTAAAATTTTATCTTCTGTCCTTTTCTAAATGAAATCGAAAGACAAAGATGCACTTAACCTAAAATTAGTTTGGTTTGTGAACAAGGGATCGGCGCCAGTATCAAATGAATCTAACAAAAATATATGGGTATTTACCTAGTCTTCTTTTAAGCTCCATCAGGAATTTCAGGAGCAGCTCGACGTACCTATTCCGCCTATTCTCGTACTACAATATGGAAGGCAACGTGTCGTGGGGCGAAGCAGTCTTCTTCGCGTTCGGTATCATCTTCTGCAGCACCTTCAACATCATGGTGCAGCATCCCTTCATGATGGGAGTAATGCACATGGGCATGAAGATGAGGGTTGGCGTTTGCAGTCTCATTTATAGAAAGGTATATTTGAATCAGAGATCCATATGATTTAGACTTGTGTTCTCAAAGTGCTAAAGGGTTTTTGAGCACTGGTTCCTTTCAATGATAACTTTTTCGACTATATCACAGCACAGGTCCGTTCGTGTGTGGAGTACTGCAGCCACATTTGGGCTGGTGCTGAAGTGTCACCTGGCCACTTTGGATTCAGTGGAGAGGTGGGCGAAGAGGCTGATTGGTGACCCTGATTTAACTCGAGACGGTCTCCAAAGCCTAGAGCACAGGCGCAGAGTAGCTAGCCTTTCGGTGTTCTATATGATGCATTTTGGGTAGTGTGCGAGGGAATTGCATAATCTAATTCCCCCATCTCCGTTCCATCATCGGACGACCTGTCGTACGGCGAGTTTCCATCCTTACGTTACTACTACGATCCGGACGAAGCGTTTCGCTTCCTCCTTAATACCGAGTACATCGAGGGACTGGAAGAACCTGCCGGCGGCGGTGTTTCCGTCGGACTACAATTTGAGTATCTTCAAGGCTAGACTAAATATGCTCTTAATAAACTAGTGCGCTTTACCATCAACGATTGCGTCACTGCTTACCATCAGGCAGGATTGCGGTCAAGCGCTAGTTTATAATTTAATAAAAAAAAATATAAAGAGGTTGTAATAACTACCACTTATGCAGTAGCATAAGTATTAAAAAATAGGTTATGGTAAGGATAAGTTTACCCTTATGCAATTGCAAAAGAAAGAGAAACCAAGCCACTAGGAAACTAAATATCCTAAATACTTGAAATCCTATCAGTGTCAACACGTATGTAAATTTCAGGCTTTAAAAGTAAATATTCAAGCCACGTCCGAGAGCGGTGCCGGCCTAGTCGTAAATCTGATGGCGAACGACGTTAATCGCTTTGATACTGGACCAATCTTCGCACACTACCTCTGGATAGGAC
This sequence comes from Sesamia nonagrioides, assembly GCA_017933935.1. Classification (NCBI taxonomy): domain Eukaryota; kingdom Metazoa; phylum Arthropoda; class Insecta; order Lepidoptera; family Noctuidae; genus Sesamia; species Sesamia nonagrioides. Next base: position 814,680 of record JADWQK010002191.1, read on the forward strand.
CACTGGAAACTATGGTAAAAAAGGTTTCAACTCGCTTGGGCTTTACTTGAATTTTGGCCACCCACATTAACATTTCTACAACTTTTGCAGATCATGACAGTTTACTTATATCGAGAGATGGGAATGCCAGCGGTATACGGATCGCTGATCATCATAGCTGTCATTCCGTTTCAGAGTAAGCAGATGAAAAAACTAACATTTTACTCTTAAATAGAGAAATAGCTTGGATTGCCCTATTTTCGTAAGATTGTCAAGATATTTTTATAATATCCTGGTTTCCAGTATTCTTGGGGACCAACACTGCTTACTACAGACGAGGAACAGCGGAGAAATCAGATGAACGAGTGAGACTAATGAAAGAAATCATCATGGGAATGGAAGTGATCAAAATGTATACCTGGGAGAAATCGTTTAGAAAAATTATTGACAGTATTCGACGGTGAGTAAATCAAGACGTGACAGAAGACAGATTTGTGTTTCATAAATAACCTGTAATTTTCATACTTTCGGGACACAAGCCATCGTACGTGAGAGAGAGTGGGCCTTAATCCACCACAAACGCCCAGTGCGTGTTGATTTTGCGTTTGGATCAGGATAATCAGGAAGCATCGATTTAAATCTAGAATCTTGTAGATTCTCGATTTTATGAAAGAATGATTCTGGGAACTGATACTCAAATAGTGTAACCGCTGGAGTATCAGCTCCTAGAAGTTTGATTCCTAGGATAAGAAATGTTAAAGTTAACAATCTATACAATTTACTTACCTATCAATAACACACATACTATAAATATCAATCAAACAAACCTAGGTATTACAAATAAAAAACATTTAACGCTAACCTATTTCTCCTTATCACCAACAGTCACGAAATCTTCTACATAAAGATGACGTCATATATTCGCGGTGTGATCATGTCTTTCATCATGTTCACGTCGCGTTTCGGAATCTTCATCACCGTACTACTCTACGTGACTTATGTGAATCGTATCACCGTTGAGAATGTGTTCTTTCTCACTTGTTACTACAATATTACGAAGCAAACTATGACTTTGTATTTTCCTCAGGCTGTTGGACAGGTAATGCTCTGCTTTCTTCTATTTTATGTTGATCTTCTCACATCCGCCCAGAGTTTTCGTCAGTTTCCTAAAGGAAAAATACTTGCGATCAAGTAGGTATATCATCTCTGAGCATGTTGGCGTAAGATTGTTTAGTTCCCTTAGTTATTTCAGATAGCAGAAATGAACGTAGCGGTACAAAGGATTCGAGACTATTTACTAAGTGAAGAATGTACACTGCCTTCTAGAGTACATGATACACCTTTACCATCAACGCGGAAGAAACGAGTTACCATAATAGGTATAATTTGTAACGTATTACTTAAACAACTTTCCTGATTGTATAACCACTTTAAATCTTATAAATTATGCAGAACCAACAACGCATCAGCCAACTCCCGAACCCACCACTTCAAAGAACAGAGATAATCCGACAGAAAAGGCTAAAGGTACCATTAAATTCACAAAGATGCTGCAAACATCCTGTAGTTTGATCATGATTATAAAATAACTTATTTGTTATGATACAGACATTCGTAAAGATGAAACAGCAATCAAGTTTGACAATGCATCCAGCAGATGGATCAAATCTTCGAATAAAGACGACGTTATAAATTTAGAGTTATCGGTAAGACCTATATACATTTAACTTGGATGAAAGATAGGAGTAGTAGGTAAGTACCTAATTACTTAATATTTTAAATATATGGAATTATTTAGAGGAATTTGGGAGTGCGAGCTAAATCAATTTTTTCCGAGTAGTTTATGAATGGGGTCTATGTCCATAACAGCGCAAATGCAGAAATTTTGTTTACAACAAACTTTGATTGAACTTTCCGGTCAATAGTCTATATTTGTCGATTTTCAGATATTTGCTGGCTCTCTAACAACTGTGATCGGAGCAGTAGGCTCAGGCAAGTCTACGTTACTGCACATGGTTCTGAACGAATTACCCTGCTCCAGTGGAACCATGCAAATCAAAGGCACCGTCAGTTATGCCAGTCAGGACCCATGGCTCTTTGTGGGTAAGGCCAGTCAAGACAATAATAATTTATTTCACATTGTACTGGGTTCGATCCATCATCACTGACAAGACTATTGTTACCAATAAGCCTGATATAGTGATGGAGGATCGATCAGAGCGGCGCGCAATAAATGCTGACATAACCGTCCCGGATGATGGGAACTGGGAACCTCCTGAAAACCGAGAAAGATAAACAAATAAAGTATCTTTACTTGGCTCGTGAGGTTGTCGACATGTTTGATTGTGGACTTAACAGTCATTGTACCGAAGGTGGTGACAGCCAATGGTTTAATAGCCAAGAGCCTTGGCCAACACTTCAAGGATCAACTCAGGCTCTCGTTAAGCAGCTGGATCAAGGCCTTGATTCAGAAAGCGGAAATTCTGGACAAGGCTTGCATTGTAAAGAGACTCCTCTTTCTGGAGCCGGTGTCCTACTATTTTTTAAACTTTTAAATGTTTTTATATTCTAGTATTTAAAAATATAATTTATAATATACATAAAGGAAATAATTCTTTTAGTCTCTTTATGTCAGATAAGCGTCCATATAGAGCTATACAAGGAAAACGTTATTAGGGTTGTTAGTACCTAATACACACAAATGTTGACCGTGATCATCTCTACATTCACAGGGTCTGTCCGACAAAATATTATGTTTGGACAGTCATTCCAAAAACAACGTTATATGGAGGTTTGCAAGGTATGTGCATTAGAACGAGACATATCTCTATTTCCCCACGGAGACAAGACTGTCGTTGGGGAGCGCGGAGTTTCCCTTAGTGGAGGACAACGTGCCAGGATTAATCTGGCCAGAGCTGTCTATAAGGAGGTAAATAACACAAAATTAGATATTAAATATAACGTGTGTATTGATATAAAACAGAAACGTTATTCTTTTAGGCTGATATCTACTTGTTAGATGATCCGCTTTCGGCTGTGGACACTCAAGTAGCCAAACATATATTTGAAATATGCATTAAAAGGTATCACATCGCCGCAGCAGCAGTGGCTTTTAATATTAAGATTTGAGTTATTTTTTTCACTTGAATCTAAATGTGTGCCGCACAGTACAACACACAACAAACATGTTGCACACGTTTGGATTCAAGTCAAAAAAATTAAAACGTGTTATCGGTTATGAAGAATATAATTTTTATTCAGATACTTGATCAATAAGACGGTCTTGCTAGTGACTCATCAACTACAGTTCATCAAATCAGTCGATCAAATTGTAATAATGGACAAAGGAAAAATAATTGGCAATGGAGCTTTTGATGACTTGGATGTAAATATTCATAACACAAAAAAGTTTAATAGGATTACGGGCGAAAGCGATATTCTACCTAAATATTAATTTGTAGGAAAAAGAACTGAAGATAATTAAGCTGATGAACGAGAAGGCGCGTGAAATACACGAAGAGGATAATATCCCCAGTGTCCAGAGCGCATCGATGCTGTTTCAACCGAGCACTCTTAGCTTACAAAGAAGACACTGGTCTTTAGTCCTCGATCTGAGCGTTCCTGTAAGATTACTGGTCATTTTCTACCAAAATATCCTGACTAGAGAAAATACAGAACTTGTGGGTGATTAATCTCCTGGCAGCCAGGACTTTGAGACAGTCCTATGCTTGCAAAACCGGTCTTTAAAGCAATACCTTAATATGTACTTAGAACTAGATGTTTGGATTTGCGTAGTGTTTTTAAAATACTGCAGACATCATCTTATTTATGTAAGTATTTAGGATCAAAAGCCTGAAGCGGAGATACAAACGACAGGTCGAGTGCATGGCTTTGTGTATCGCGACTATTTCATGGCAGGCGCTCCTCGTTGCTTCGTGGTCATCGTTTGTTTGCTGTTCCTACTGGCGCAGTTTTGTGCCAGCGCTTGTGATTATTGGATCAGTCGATGGTAAAGCTAAATCCTTTTTTAACTTAGAGTATAGTGCCTTGCCAAGAATGGCCGTTGAGTCCAAAATCTAATGAATGTTCCACCATTCATTAAATTTTGTCGTTAGCAAGTGTGCATTATGTAAATTGACAAGCAAACACATACTCCATAAGTGGAGTTTCATGAGCACTAAGTATGTCAATCCATACTAATATTATAAATGCGAAAGTAACTCTGTCTGTCTGTCTGTCTGTTACGCTTTCCCGCTTAAACCTCTCAACCGATTTTGATGAAATTTGGCACAGACAATCTTTAGACCCTGAGAAAGAACATAGGCTACCTTTTATCCCGGAAAAGTTTGATATTCCCGAGGGAAATCTAAAAAGCGCGATATAACCAAACTCCACGCGGGCGAAGCCGCGGGCGGAAAGCTAGTATTACACAATGCACACTTACTAACTCAAATTTTGAATATGATCATCTATTTGTTATGGTTCTTACTACCGTTGTTCTGTTTTAGGAGTAACGCTGAAGATAGAATATCAGGGGACGAAACAATAGACGTACTAATATGGGCAGAGCAGGGTCTGGTGCGAAGAGATTTCGTGCTAATTTTCGGCATACTAACTTTAGCAACAATCATAGTCGCTTTGATACGAGCTTTCTTCTTCTTCTCCTTGTGCATGAAATCTTCCATCCAGTCAGTATCTGCGAATTTTTTTTATACTACACTAAGAGTAATGATCCTCTAATAAAGAAAGAATAAAGCGTGCAGTTGGATCTTCAACGATCGGTTTAGCGCCGGTTATTCAAGTTTTATTTCGATGTCCACCACTGCTAATGAAAACGGCGATTGTGGACAGAAACACTTTAATGGCATCCGCAGTGTATAATGCAATGTGCAATGTGTAAGATTTTTGTGCAATATTCACTCAACTTACCATAGTAACTACTCCACTTATCATAGTAAGTTGAGTCTCCTGCGCATGTTTTATTGAAATATTGCACAAAAATCATGCCCACTGCGGATTAAAATATTTTTAGATTACCTAATGTCAATTTATGTACTTAGTTTTCATAACGAGTTCCGACAACGAGGACATGCGTACGGTGTCAGGTGTGGTGCGTGAAGATGCATTTAGCAATTATATCGATTGAATATAGTTTTATACGACCTCCGTGGCGCAACGGTCAACACGCCAGCCTGCGACGTGGATGCCCCGGGTTCGATCCACGGCCAGGTCATGATGGAAAACGATCTTTTCCTGATTGGCCTGGGTCTTGGATGTTTATCTATATAAGTATCTATTATAAATATAGTATCGTTGAGTTAGTATCCCATAACACAAGTCTCGAACTTGCTTTGGGGCTAGCTCAATCTGTGTGATTTGTCCGTATATGTTTATTTATTATTATAGAAGAATATACAGATTTCGAGTCAGTCCGTATTTGCGACTTAGAAATTTTGACATTTACCTCGGTATATGTACTGTAATAAAAGAAAAATTTCTTCCGAGTTTCTGAAACCGATTTTAGATTAAAGACTTTTTTTAAAACAAACAGCCTGAACCGAGACAACTTTCTGTCGACTATGCTGCTAAATTACGCATATGCTTAACAGATATGTATAATATTTGGCATAGAGATCATGTTCAGGGGTCCATCCAGCAGTTTATCCAAGGTATAATTTCGAATTTTTAACAGTTTTTCTATAAAAAATCTGTCAGGTGTCAATTACATTCTGAGTACGAATAAAAAATATTTGTCGATTGAATAAACAACTCTAGGTTGTAAAGGGAATCAAAGAAAAAGCCACAATAGGGCGAAAAAATCTTTGCAGGGATGCAAAGATTGTGGTTTTTCGTGAAGGTCCATTTTTTATTGACCGCTTTTGGAAAACACCCCATAAACAAAGATAAAACCCTAGGGCTTCTTAAGGGGTTTGGGGGTACTTACTCATTTTGCGAGCTGGTATAAGAATAATTTTATTGCTGAAGACATAGGTCATGCGAACGCTCGGGCGTAGTCACAATGACACTAGCAATGGGTCCTTACGTCTCTAGCTCTAACTTCAAAAACAAAATTAAATTACTCAATGTTTATTCTAACTTTTTTGGTTTATATTCTATTTCTTCATGTTTTTTTTTTTATTTATTATTTATCCTTGGAGCGCCAGATAGCTGATATCTCTTTAATTAAGCTCAAAAGGAGAAGAACTATATTTCTATTCCAATCCATCGTCTCCATAATCTTCTTTGATCACAACTATATTTCAAAACTTGAGTCTGATTGAATAATTTGATATAATCAAATAATTTTCATCAGTTTTATGACTTTAAAAGAATGAATGAAGTTTCAGAGAGACCTGCTATTTAGAATAGGCGACTAGCTTTAACTTACTGACTGACCGACCCTTTGATAATCCAAAAGTACATGTAATAGATTCATTTGAAATAAATGCTTGGATTAAGCTTTTAAAATGCAAAACCCTAGATGTGCGTCGTGCGTATGGCCGTTCAAAATGAAACAAAACCTTTCCTTCTTCACCTGCGTGGGGAATGTTTTCCATGAGGAAAACAAAAACATAATCTTTACGTACACAAATGTGTATAGACACACCACACGACCACAGCTCATTGTTTTATGTATTTTTTTACACACGGCTTTAGTAATTCGTTTGTCTTCTAGATTACACGACCAAATGTTCGAATCGATTTCGCGGTCTCCAATGAGCTTCTTCCATAGCAACCCATCGGGACGTATCATCAATAGATTTAGCAAAGATATGGGCGCTGTTGATGAGCTGCTACCACAAGCTATGATGGACTGCTTTCAGGTACCTAACATGCATTGAATCATACTGCCAAGAAGGTCAAATATATTGATATTGGAATTTGTTGAGTAGGTACTTAACTTTAAGTATGTAGAACAGAATTTGAAGAAGTACGGACGACAGCAGGTCAAGCTAACCGAAAGTGTCAAATATTTTCAATCAACTTTGAACTTTAATAGCTTTAGCTATAAAGTTGAAAATCTAATAAAGAAATTTGACAGAATGTAGTAGCTTGATGTGTTATCGTCTGTATCTAGCTGTAGCCTTTAGTTAGAAAGGACTAGTTATAAAAAAGCTCCATATTATTTAGCAGATGGTTTTTTGACAATTTTATACGTTTCAGATAATGTTGAACCTGATAGGAGTAATCTTCGTGATTTTGGTGACAGATATCACTCTCCTGATACCGATCGCTGCTGCGATCGTAATATTCTATATCTTTCGCATTATTTACATTAGAACTACTGGAGCCGTCAAACGGCTGGAGGGGATAAGTATGTACTATTAATGAATCTCTATTAATAATTAAATAATAAACTAGCTTTAAATTAGCTAAAAGTAATTTAAAGATAATTAATCTAAGTAAAACCAGCATCATGCAATATTATCAACACGGTGAAAATAAAAATATTAATATCCACTATAAAGACTATAAAGTTGATATTGCTTAAGTATTTTGGGAATCAGTATAGATAATAAATTGACATGGAATTCACTGACTGAGTAAATCAGCGTATGCACTACTTATTTTAACTTTCAAAAAGGTTAGTATAGAGATATTGCTAGCATAACATGGACTTATAGCTACTGTTTTAGAGTACACAATTATATTCTGGTGGCAGTTGGCTAATAGGGAGGTTGTATTTAGGATAAGGATAGGCGAGCAGTGGTGGCCTAGTGGTATCGGCTGCAACTTACAAGTTGTAGGTCGTAGGTTCGAACTCCGTCAGGCGTTTTACTTTGGGTAAATTATATCTTCACCACTGCTCTCAAAACGGTGAAAGAAACTGAGGCATGTCCTAGAGGTCAAACTTCGAAAACATCTATTAACCCGCACTGGGCCTGGGCCCACTCCCTCTCACCGAGAGGAGATCTGTGTCCCAGGCGTGGGAACATTATAGGCTGATTATGTATTTTAGGATGCAAAAACGCTATATAAAGTGTACCTATGTGTGGCTGAAAAACTATATACAGGAACTACAGAACTATATATAGAATATACATCATCATCATCATCATCAGCCCCTACTCGTCCACTGCTGGACATAGGCCTCCTTCATGGCACGCCAACAAGCTCGATCCTGAGCAGTTCTCAGCCAGCCACTACCAGCCGCCTTTTTGATGTCGTCGCTCCATCTCGCCCAAGGGCGTCCCACGCTACGTTTGCCGAGACGCGGTCTCCACTCGAGGACTCGTTTACCCTAACGGTTGTCGGTCCTGCGGCATATGTGACCAGCCCATTGCCACTTCAGCTTGCTAATCCTCTCAGCTATGTCGGTGACTCTGGTCCTCTGTCGAATCACCTCATTTCTGATGCGGTCCTTCAGAGAGACGCCCAACATAGCCCGCTCCATAGCTCGCTGAGCGACTTTAAACTTATGGACTAGTCTGACCGTTAGTGTCCACGTCTCGGCTCCGTAAGTCATGACGGGTAGGACGCACTGGTTGAAGATTTTTGTCTTCAAACAGTGGGGCGACGAAAATACCCGACGAAGTTTACCAACAAGTATCTAGTTTATAAGATATACAGTTAGGATATATACAGGGTTCGGCACTCGAAGTGTTACTAATTTTACGATGCTATAGCAACTAAACTGTTTACAATATGGCGCCCTTTTTTTCACATTCCTTAGTGTATGGTATTGTTAATAAACTAACAAAAGCCTACTATTTTTCGTCGTTTTTAAAAAAAGTTTTTCAGATGGAAGTCAAACGAAACAGTGTCATTGCTTTGTATTTGGCTGGAAAATCGCAGGCAGCCATCGTTAATGAGCTAGGACATTTACATTTGAACAAAATGTTTGTGTATCGGACCATCACGCGTTACAATGATACGGGTAGCATCAAAACACGCCATGGAGGTGGACATCGAACAACAGCAACATCATCAGCAATGGTTCGAAAGGTAAAGGCTAGAATTGAACGAAATCCACGAAAAAGCGCAGTTAAATTGGAGAAAAGTCTTAATGTATCTGCCCGGAGCATAGGGCGCATATTAAAAAATAAACTTCAACTGAAGCCCTACAAGTTACAAAAAGTGCAAGATCTGACACTTGCACAAAAGGCAGTTCGTCTAGAAAGATCTAAGAACTTAAAGCACTTGCACGTTGATACCTTGCTTAAAAATTTGGTATTTTCCGATGAAAAAATTTTTACCGTTCAGCAATATGTGAACAAGCAAAGTGATCGCGTATGGTTAAAGTGTAAATCAAATGACAATTTAGACCAACGAATTGCCTTGCGAAAGCAAGCACCAGCATCTGTAATGGTTTGGGCGGCGGTAACTGCCATGGGACGCTCACCTCTCGTTTTCATTGACCAGGGTGTAAAGATAAACCAGCAGATCTACCGTAAAAAGATTTTAAACGATGCTTTGTTACCTTGGGCACGTAAGCAATTTGGTAGAAATCATTGGACCTTTCAACAAGACTCGGCACCTTCTCACAAAGCTCGTAAAACCCAAATTTTTTTACAAGAAAATGTTCCGAGCTTCATTTCTTCGCAACAATGGCCACCATATTCCCCGGACTTAAACCCAATGGATTTTTCCATATGGTCAATTCTAGAAGCCAAAGTGTCAACAAATAAATATGAGATGTCGACGCCTTAAAGATTGCGCTTCGCCGAGAATGGAACAAAATACCAGCAGACCACATTCGTGCAGCGTGTCTTCTCGGTCAGACTCGATGCTGTTATCCGCGCTAAAGGTGGCCATATTGAACAATAGCTTCTTTTTTTATTTATTGTATATGTCTTTTTTCGATACTGAAGTTTTTAAAGAAATATGCTCATGTTTAACAGAATTACAGTATTTTGAATTGGTAACACTTCGAGTGCCGACCCCTGTAGATATATTTTTTTTGAAATATTCCAATTTTCAAAAAAAAATACATAAAAAATATTGGCACTGCCAGTAATGTACGGACGAAAGTACATCAAGCTACTACAATCTGTCATAATACTAAAAAAATATTAGTTAATACTTTGTCTAATTTAGCATTATCAACATCTAACATTTTCGTGTGGGTCAGGATGGCTGGACCAAGAGAGATTTTTGAAGTTTGAGCAATACCAAGTTTTAGTACCTATTTGGTACTATTTAGTACCGGACATCAAATAATTGGTACCTCGCTATAGAGGGAAAAATTTTACGAGGAAAGTGGCCAGCCATTCTGACATCAGAATGGCTGGACCAAGTCGACTTCACCTAGTTCTAGGTGTTATAACTAGTTCATCTTTTCATTAAAATTTAGTACCTTATTGGTACCTCAACATATGTTTTTCTTAATTTTTTGTCGATAAGCCAAATTAAAGTTACACCTAGAAAGAACTTTGCATGTAATCTGGAGCACGTTGATTTCACCTAGTTGTAGGCGTTATAATTAGTTCATCTTTTCGTTAAAATATAGTACCTCCTTGGAATCTGCACATGTTTTTCAAGATTTTTTCGATAAACCAAAAATACGGTACACAGTGCTAGAAGTTTCGCATATACGTTTATAATAATGTTTATTGTTGCACTAAGAAAATTTCCGAAAATAAATTATAACACCCATAAATATTACGTATATTTATTCATTGATTGATACATTAATATTTTTTAGCATATAAATAACAGTGTGCATACATTTTGTTTTTACTAATTGTGATTCTACTTGACATGTCATCGTAACATTGCCATTTAGACCCTCTGCGGCAATGTGATTTTTACGAATTCTATAACAGACAAAAGGTGGTACTCTATTCCTTTTAATGTTATATTTTTAGGTAAATCATTAATGCGAATTTCGACGTCAGAATTGGGCTCAAAATCAGCAATATCTTTCAAATTAAAATTCTAGCACTGTGTACCGTATTTTTGGTTTATCGAAAAAATCTTGAAAAACATGTGCAGATTCCAAGGACGTACTACATTTTTACGAAAAGATGAACTAATTATAACGCCTACAACTACATAGAATAAAGAGGGGAAGTAGGTTATCTGCGACCCAATCCGCGATTTAATTGCCTACTGTCTTAGGGTTGACGACTGTCCGCGCTTCGTCGGTTACGGTTGTCGCCCAAACCGCTAACAAATATTTATAGACTAAGAGCTTATGTTTAAATTATTTGCTTAGTATTTAGTTTACATATACTAGTCAGTTTTTTGTTTTGTAATTTTTATTTTTAGTTTTGTACACATAAAGAACCATAATTATTTTTATTTTTAATTAATACAAATATAAATAATAAAAACATAACATCTATTGAATCACACATTTAATACAAAATTACAAATTAGCTACAGAAAAATACCTACTTTCTTCGGTTTCGACTATTACGAAACGCGTTGTTATTAAACTTTAATGTGTAATATATCCGTATCCTTGTAAATAACTTTTAGAAATATAATTTGAAAAATATAAGTCTTTTATTTGTTCATAAATAGACATACCAACTTTGCAGTTTATGTGATCATTTTTTAAAAGCTAATGTGCCGAAAAGCCGTGACGCGCGAACCTCGTTCCGTGCTAGCCGCGACTAGCGCAGTCATAGGCACTCTAATATTGTGTTTAGGTGTGCGTGCGGCGACGCATAGATACTATGGCGCACACATACAAGGGGCGCGCGGTCCGTTTGTATGAAGATAACGTACTTCCCTCTCTTTATTCTATGACAACTAGGTGAAATCAACGTGCTCCAGATTACATGCAAAATTCTTTCTAGGTATAACTTTAATTTGGCTTATCGAAAAAAATTAAGAAAAACATATGTTGAGGTACCAATAAGGTACTAAATTTTAATGAAAAGATGAACTAGTTATAACACCTACAACTAGGTGAAGTCGACTTGGTCCAGCCACTCTGTGGTCAGAATGGCTGGCCACTTTCCTCGTAATATTTTTCCCTCTATAGCGAGGTACCAATTATTTGATGTCCGGTACTAAATAGTACCAAATAGGTACTAAAACTTGGTATTGCTCAAACTTCAAAAATCTCTCTTGGTCCAGCCATCCTGACCAACACAACATTTTCCTATTATTACAAAATATTCCTACCAGCTCGCAGCCCCGTATTTGGCCATGTGAACGCCACAATCCTCGGTCTGGCCACAATCCGTTCGTTCGGGGCCGAATTCCTTCTCGCCGAAGAGTTCGACCTTCATCAGGACTTACATAGCGCTGCCTGGTACCTCTTTATCACCTGCAGTCGAGCATTTGGCTACTTCCTGGACGTCATCTGCTTGCTGTTCATTATTTGCGTCACTTTAAGCTGTTTGATGAAGACAGGTTAGTGACACTTTCTAAATTACCTTATTTATCCCCAGTCCCTATCACATTAAGGAACTCAAATGCTTTGTCAAAAAAAAAAATCTGAATAAATTGCTGATACACTTACCATTATCATGAAAATAATAATAATATACCTATATATTTTTTTATAATTATAAACTAGTGCTTAACTTCAATCCCGCGTGATGGTAAGCAGTGATGCAATTGTTGATGGTAAAGCGTGTTAGTTGCCTGCGTTGCAACTGCCGTCTTGCTTCCTATTCACTCAGTTTTTTTGAATGAATAGGCTCTTAATAAACTAGCGCACTTTACCATCAACGATTGCATCACTGCTTACCATCAGGCGAGATTGCGATCAAACACTAGTTTAAAATCATAAAAAAAAATGTAAGCTCGCTTCACCTAAGTTTTCAAGTTAAGATTTTTACAGGGTCAAGTTTCACAGGCCTTGATTCATTAAACTCTTTACACCATATTTTAGACATGGATGGCAGTAACGTAGGATTAGTGATCACCCAATCCATCTCATTAACTGGCATCTTCCAATGGGGGATGCGACAATCTGCCGAGATGGAGAACCAAATGACCAGCGTTGAAAGGGTGTTGGAGTACACCAAACTGCCGCAAGAGTCTTCATTGAGAAGTGTAAGAATACATATCAGTCCTTAATTTAATAGTCACCCCTTTATGTAATTTATGTTAGGGTACGGAAAATTAAATATCGATTAGGGAGTGTCTAATAATATTTTTTGACGTTTATAAGGCTTTTAACATAATCGGTAGGTAAAAGCTTATCATCATCATCATCTCATCGTTAATCCCAGTAGCATACGAAGCTTTCTCAGCTTTGGAGTCTGGGGTCCACTTTACCAGTTTAACTGCTGATGTTGGCTAACCTTCGATATTTTCCGTGAAGCGACTGCCGTCTGACCGAAAGCGATATCGAAGGTGAAGCATGCTATGCTATGCAGCAAAGTGTCTTCACGAGTTTATACTACCTGGCGTAGCTCCGGCATCGGTATCCTGCTGAGGAAATTCAGTACCTACATCAGCTCTGTATTGAAGGTTAGACAAATCTGGAGTGTGAGCACTATGTGAGCACAGGGCAGTGTGAACGACAAAAATAATCGTGAGCAAATCGTGTACCGCATCTAATAAGCTAATAAAATATTCCAAACGTGGGGGAAGAATTGCGCGCAGTTCTTCCCCCACGTTTGAATACGTTGTAAATGTTGTTTTTCAGTCTCCAGAGGGGAAGCCTCCACCCGACTGGCCTGCAGAAGGAATGATAAAGTTTGATAATTTAAGCCTAAAGTACGCTCCGGAAGGGGGTTATGTACTGCAGAAGTTGCAGTTCACCATACAACCACAAGAAAAGGTAATTATTGACATTGCCTAGTTTAGTCTTCATAAAAGCTTTGTTAACATGCATCTTGTTATAACAAACTAGCGGCCGCCAGCGACTTCGTTCGCGTGGTTTAGTTATGCTCCGCTCCTATCGGTCGCAGCGTGATGTTATATAGTTACCAGCAGTTCCTGAGATTAGCGCGTTCAAACAAACAAACAAAATTTTCGGATTTATATATAAGTAAAGATTAACAATCAATTTTAAACTTTTCTCTATGTGCCTCATCATTCCAGATTGGAATTGTAGGCAGAACAGGTGCAGGAAAATCGTCGATTATCCAAGCCTTGTTCAGATTGGCGTATTTAGAAGGAACCATCACTATTGACGGAATAGACATTACAAGTATTGGCTTACATGATTTGAGAGAGAAGATATCTATTATCCCGCAAGTAAGAGTTTTAACACTAATCCATCCCTAAGCAACCATGAATGCATTGATGAACGGTGAATGTCTGGAGGCAAAAAATCCCTGTTGTTTAATGAAGATCGATTGAATATTTTAGGAGCCAGTACTTTTCAGCGGCAGTATGAGAAAGAATTTGGACCCGTTCGACCAGTATCCCGATGCACTGTTGGTGAAAGCTTTGAACAATGTAGAACTTCAGGTAGAGGGAGATGAAAGTTAGTACCTATTTACTGAGAGAGCCTTTTTGAACGTTATACTAGAAAGTCATAAAGGGCACGAATTCTTCTACGGCACAAAAGTACTCTTCAAGTTCACCCTTCCTCACGGACGAAATTTATTGTAAAAGTTTAGATGGCGCCTAGATGGCGTTGGGATCGAGTTCGATCTCGCTATCGTTTGTTGCACAACGTTTGGTTAGGTGGCGCGGAGCAAGGAGTTTAATTTAACCTTGCGCAGAGGCGTATCGTAATCAATGAGTGTAATCCGAGGTGCCTATTCCTAGTTTTATTTTTATTTTATTTGATATGGGACAATAAACAGCTACAATATAAAAAATTTACAAACAATATATACATATAGGTAGTATAACAATATTGCAGCCCACTACATTATCCGCATGTTAACAATACAAGGAATAAGGTAAAAAGAGCGCCACTAGATGAGCATTAAAGTTAAAAACTTTACCAACAACCCACCGTGTGGACGTGAAAACCGTCCGCAATGGCCTTTCTGAATGACCGCAATTGGCCTGGGAAACCTTTGATGTAAATCACTTTCAAACTTAATTTAATGCGATTTAAACATCACCTACCTGAACCGCGGATAGTTTTGAATTGTAGTATGGGATTTTTCAACAAAAGGTCAAGTTTTACAATACTTGTGAATATTAACAGGACTTTTTTTGGGATTCGTGGGAACACAGTAAATACCTACACTAATAAGATATTTGATCGACTTAGAACGATGTGTATTTTTTATAACTTCGTTATTATTTCGATCTTATATTTCGAATCCCATTTGGCCTTCATTATTCTTACCTTACAATAAGGAATAACTTCACAGATGCCCTTTACAAGGAAGTTTCGGAAGGCGGTTCAAACTTCAGCGTAGGAGAGCGTCAGTTGGTCTGCCTAGCGAGGGCCATCGTCCGTAACGACCGGATTCTAGTGCTCGACGAGGCCACGGCCAACGTGGACGCACAAACCGACCAGCTAATACAGACAGCTATTAGGCTACACTTCAATAGCTGTACCGTACTCACTATTGCCCATAGGCTGAATACTATTATAGATTCTAATAAAGTAAGTTTACCTATTAGTCTAATAAAGGGATAACTTTCATGCTGAACTCAACGTTTACATTACTTGTGTTAACCAAATTATACACATTTATTGTTTTATTTAGTAAACAGACTGGATAGGTACATGAGGTTTAATGGTTTTACTAATTAAGGAATGATTAAATTTCTTCCAAAAGAAACCTCACACCGAACGGCAGGAAACTCGACTTGCCCTTTTTGTCGGATGGGAAATCATCAAATGACCTCTCCTGCTCTGAGCGCAGCAGAAGGGCGTGTAAGACTTTTACTAACTAAAACCCCAACTGTATTCGAATCGCAAAAATTAAGTGGCAGTGGGCGAGGCACATTGCTCGCAGAACCGATGTTCGAAGGGGCAGTAAGGTTCTGGAGTGGCGGCCACGTACCGGAAGGCGCAGCGTAGGGAGGCCCCCAACAAGGTGGACCAAAGACCTGGTGAAGGTCGCGGGAAGCCCATAGATGCGGGCAGCACACGACCGGTCATCGTGGAAAGCCTTTGGGGAGGTCTTTGTGCAGCAGTAGACATCTTTAGGCTGAAGAAGAAGTATTCTTTCATTTACCTGTTCGCCAGGGCTATGGTACCTATTTCTTTTGGACTATGCAATGGTTTTGCCCTGCACTGTGACGCTATAGAGTAAATAATAATAAAACTAACGTAGTTTATTATCAACTCGTCCGAATCTTCAATTTATTCCATACTAGTTTTCCGCCCGCGGCTTCGCCCGCGTGGAATTCGGTTATTTCCCTCGGGAATGTCAATTTTTTTTCAATAAAAGGTAGCCTATGTCCTTTCTCAGGGTCTAAAGATTATTTGTGCCAAATTTCACTAAATCGGTTGAGAGGTTTAAGCGGGAAGGCGTAACAGACAGACAGAGTTACTTTCGCATTTACCTATAATATTAGTATGGATTTCAGGATTATTATGCAAAATGTGGGCACCAAAGAGTTTTGAGTTAACAACTAGTGATACTAAATATGCTTTTGGTCCTCAGGTGTTAGTTCTAGATGCAGGGCGTCTGATGGAGTTCGACCACCCGCATATATTGCTTCAAAATAAGAAGGGATATTTCCGTAAGATGGTCTCAGAGACTGGACCCACTATGACATCTCTGTTGCATAAACAGGCAGCACAGGTAATCCTTCAGCTTTTACAACGTATACGAATCATATTGTCCAGTTTAATAGTTGAAAAAAAAAGTAACCAGTCCCAAATACTTGAATAATGCAGTGTATGTGTCTTATTACGTGGGGGTTAATTTAAAAATCGCCTTAAATGCCTTTTTCATGGCTTTACAAATAGGAAACACGTTTAGCGCAGTGGCTGAGCAATCGACAGCTGCGCTGCGTGTCACGGGTTCGATTCCCACACGAAAAAAAATATTTGTATGACCTACAAGTAGTTGTTCCGGGTCTGGATGTTTGTGTATGTGAGTTTTTATGTTTGTAAACGCGCCCAGGATACAGGAGAAATTCCTAATGCGGGACATGTTTTTTTTTTTTTTTTTTTGAATGGAATGAGTTAGTTCCATAATTTACTCATACATGTCTCCATATTACTAAAACCCAAACTCAAACTCAAACTCAAACTCATTTATTGCGATAATGGGTAATTGATATAATTCACATCGATAGGCAAAATAGTTTGGCATCTCCATAATCCGCCTGAAGGCATGCAATTTTACTTGGCGTTTGTCTCTACTTACAATTGAATATACACAACTAATAATCACTTAAGTATAAATTCATTCAAAACAAAATAAAAAAGATATAAAAAGGTCATAAAATTAACAAATGTCAAAAATTTATTATGGACTGGTCAATTACGAATTTATAAAGATGTCAGATAATAATTAATAATTAAAACAAGTCAAGTCAATAAGTAAGTACCAAATACAGTAATGTCATCTCTCATTATTATATTGCATGTCATTTATAAATTCATTTACACTGTAATAGGCTTTTTCTATGAGAAATTTTTTTACTTTGTGTTTAAATATATTACAGCTGTGGCTTTCTAATAATGGTTTTGGTAGGTGATTATAAACACGTGGCGCCATACACAGTACACTGTTATTCATCAAAGCACTTTTGTGTTGAGGACAGTTAACTTTTAAATTGTGACGTTTACTTTTATAATTTTCGTACATCGCTAAATTACATCTGACAAACACCGCCAACTCATACATGTACAGACACGGTACTGTTAATACATTTAGTTTTTTGAAGAATGGCCTACAACTATCCATTTGATCGAGCTTGCACATTGCCCTTATGCACTTTTTTTGTGCTTTGAATATTTGCTCTTTTTCGGTACAGTTTCCCCAAAATATGATTCCGTATCTTAAAATACTCTCAACGTTCCCATAATATGCTGTCAGAACTGCGACCTCGCTAAGTTTTTTTGTGAGCATATACAATGCATACGATTGAGTACTCAATTTTGTACAGAGGATCTCTGCGTGCACTTTCCAATTTAAGCTACCATCTAAATTAAGTCCTAAAAATTTTGTTGTATCCACCTCAGTAATAGTTTCGTCATTATAGTTGATATTGATATTCGTCATTAGGGGAGTTCGATTTTTAAATGTCATTAGGTGAGTTTTACATAAATTAATTTTTAGATTATTTAATGTCAGCCATTGTATAATATTATTAAGGGTGTCAAAAATGTCAGATTCAATAAGCGTCTTATTTTTACCTGTAAATATAACTGTGCTATCGTCCGCGAACATAATAGTCGGATGTTTTGTTATTTTCGGAAGGTCGTTAATGTATATGTTAAATAAAAGGGGCCCTATTACACTTCCTTGTGGTATACCAAGATTAATTTCCCTATAATCTGACCTAAAATGTGTCTCTATTTTAAGTTTAGGACATAAGCGCGTTATTTGGGTACACTGTTTTCTTCTTGTAAGATAAGATCTAATGAGATCTAAGGCCTTACCTCTTATGCCATTAGCGTTTAATTTTTTTAACAATAATTCATGATCTACACAGTCGAATGCTTTTGTGAGATCCATGTAAAGTGCACAAACGGGAACCTTCTTATCTACACTGTCTATAACGACTTTTAAGAAGTTATAAATGGCCATGTTTATACCTTTGCCTTGCCTAAAACCAACTTGTTCTTTAGAAAAAAGATTGTGTTTTTCTAAAAATTGGTAGATCCTATCGTGTATGACCTTTTCGAAGATTTTCGAAATTGTGGGTATCAAAGCGATAGGTCGATAACAAGCCATGCAACATGGATCACCTTTTTTAAATAGTGGTTTGATTATTGTCAATTTGAGTTTGTCAGGAAATATGCCACCGCTGATACATAAATTAATAACGTGACTTAAAATATTACCTATTTTTGTAGAGACTCGTTTTAGTATTATTGTAGATCCCACCAGTGTTCCTTCATCTGCCTGTGAGCCAAAGACCACCGTATCTTTTTAAAGCACCCGCGGTCATCTATCCCTTACCTGACGTACCTAAAAAACAATCTAAGGTTCGATTCCCAAACGGAACAAATATTTGTATGACCTACAAGTAGTTGTTCCGGGTCTGGATGTTTGTGTATGTGAGTTTTTATGTTTGTAAACGCGCCCAGGATACAGGAGAAATTCCTAATGCGGGACATGTTTTTTTTTTTTTTTTTTTTTGAATGGAATGAGTTAGTTCCATAATTTACTCATACATGTCTCCATATTACTAAAACCCACCAGTGTTCCTTCATCTGCCTGTGAGCCAAAGACCACCGTATCTTTTTAAAGCACCCGCGGTCATCTATCCCTTACCTGACGTACCTAAAAAACAATCTTAAGGTTCGATTCCCAAACGGAACAAATATTTGTATGACCTACAAGTAGTTGTTCCGGGTCTGGATGTTTGTGTATGTGAGTTTATATGTTTGTAAACGCACCCACGATACAGGAGAAATTCCTAATGCGGATATTTTTTTTTTTTTAATGGAGTGAGTTAGCTACAATAATTACTGATACATGTCTCCATATTACTAAAACCCACCCGTGTTCCTTCATCTGCCTATGAGCCAAAGACCACCGTATCTTTTTAAAGCACCCGCGGTCATCTATCCCTTACCTGACGTACCTAAAAAACAATCTACGGTTCGATTCCCACACGGAACAAATGTTTGTACGACCTACAAGTAATTGTTCCGGGTCTGGATGTTTGTGTATGTGAGTTATATGTTTGTAAACGCACCCACGATACAGGAGAAATTACTAATGCGGGACTTTTTTTTAAGAAAAATTTTGTGAGTTCCATAATTTACATACATGTCTCCATATTACTAAAACCCACCCGTGCTCCTTCATCTGCCTATGAGCCAAAGACCACCGTATCTTTAACCGCATCTTTCGTAAAGCACCCGCGGTCATCTATCCCTTACCTGACGTACCTAATAAAACAATCTACATTTCTTTCAGAGTTACAAAAAAATGCAGTCCGGGAACTAAATGAAACAACCTCAAAGTGTTTAATTTTATATATGATATATTTAACTTATTTTATAATTTAACTTTATCTCATAGAATGTGCTTCAAATACAAGTATTTTAAATAATAATAATATTATTTTAACACGACTTTCGTCTTTTACGATGCCAAGTGGTAAAAATCATTAAAATCAATCATTGATTCACAAATTGCGCTAACCAAATATAAAATATGTAACTAACATACAGAGTGACAATTAGGTTACCACATTAAACAGTACAGCAGTTGACAGCCTCCGTGGCGTAGCGGTAGCGGACGCGGCCGCTGCGCAAGGTGGCGTGGTTTCGATCCCCGCACAGGGCAAGTATTTGTATGCATGAATATGAATATTTGCACTGGTCTGGTCGTGCCTCGGAAAGCACGTGAAGCCGTTGGTCCCGGTTGCCATATGAACATCTAGTGGCAGTCGTTACGGGTTGTTGGAGCCCTCAAAAGTCCAACAATTGGTCTAACTGCAATGCTTCGATGTCGCCTTCTGATTGTGGAGGTCAGACGGCATTCGCTTCACGGAAAATGTCGAAGTTTAGCCATATCAGCAGTTGGACTGGTAAAGCGAACCCCAGACTCCATAGCTGAAAAGGCTTCGGATGCGACTGGGATTAACGCTGTGATGATGATGATTAAACAGTACAGCAGTTATTACTAATTGTTTATTATAAAATAATGAAACAAACAATTTGACTGCACGATTAACGCAGTGGTTAAGCTATTGGCTGCTCCGCTGCGTGTCGCGGGTTCGATTCCTGCATGGAACAAAACATTTGTATGATGTACTAGTAGTTGTTCCGTTTCTGGCTGTTTGTATATGTGAGTTTATATGTTTCAAATCAAATCATTTATTTCAAATAAACCAGTTACAGGCACTTTTGAATTGTCAGAAGGTCGGTCAGTCAATAAGATGAAACTAGTCGCCCATTCCAAAAAGTAGGTACCTATGGAGAAGAAGGGGCTAGAAACTCCATGGACACTCTTTTAAATTTCAAGTTATTGTTACAAATATTTGATTACATCATTCATGTGGAAATCAACCGTGTGAGAACGATGCAGAAATATATTGTACGCTGAGAGCGTCCATTATGGAAAACACGCAAAAATCAATTCAGAAATTAAAATACGCCGTGGCTGCTAAGAGATGACCTGTCCCCTCTGACGGCGTCCGTTCACGAACATGACGTATGGATCAGCATCATTCAGCTCAACCATATTGAAGGAAACCTAATAACCCAACACACACACCACCATCAGCGAGACATTTGAGTGAGCATGACATACTCTCAACAGCCAGAGCACAATCAAGTCAATAAAAAAGACTAACCCAACAAATAAATGCCTTACAGCACATTCGTACATTGTGCTCACACGTTTGCCATGCAATTATACAATACTAAGAAATTGAATCTACACAATGCTAAGATAGTTTTGTCCAAGGTTCAGCAGCTCCAACAGTGTTCCCGAATACTAAGTTTAGCTCCTGTATAGCTGTACAAGTGCCGAACACCTCTGTCAGCGATACAATTCCGTAACGTACAATATGCTTGGCTACATAGTGTGTAATACAGGCTTTGAATTAATAATATAAACAATTACATATTAAAACTACAAGAGGAAAAATCAAAGAACAATCAGTGTATAGAAATCGGACGCAGCTCAAGCCCAAGCCTTTTTGTCTTCAATATAATCCTTCACACTATAAAATGCTTTCTGACACAACTTACGTTTAATGAAGGATTTGAATTTATTCAGGCTCAGATCTTGAACCACCTCTGGAAGTCCATTGTAAAATTGTATACATTGGCATCTGAAAGAGCCACCTATTTTCTTGAGCCTTGTTGTAGGTACAATAAATTTGTGCCTGTTCCTAGTATTTATATTATGGACATCACTGTATTTTTTAAACAATTTTATATTTTTATGAGCATACAAAAGATTTTCATAAATATATTGAGACGGCACGGTCAGTACATTAATCTCTTTAAATTTTTCTCTGAGAGAGTGTCTCGGACTTGATTTATAAATTGCACGAACAGCTCGTTTCTGCGTTTGTTAACGTACCCATGATACAGGAAAAATTTCTAGTGTGAGGCGAAGCTTCTTTTCTTTTTTTAAAAACAAAATAAATAGAAGCTAATTTATTTTCAAAGAAAATAAAGAGGGTAAAGATGGGGAAGAAATAAACCATCCTGACCACCATCAGGATGCATTTCGGGGAGTGTGCGAGGGAATTGCATGATTTAATTCCCCCATCTCCGTTCCACCAGCGGACGACCCGTCGTACGGCTGGTTTCCACCCTTACGTTGTTAACACCAATACGATCCGGATGAAGCGTTTTGCCTCCTCCTTTATACCGCGTACATCGAGGGACTGGAACAATTTGCCAGCGGCGGTGTTTCCGTCGGACTACAATTTGAGTGTCTTCAAGGCTAGAGTGAATAGGCTCATAATAAACTAGTGCGCTTTACCATCAACGATTGCGTCACTGCTTACCATCAGGCAGGATTGCGGTCAAGCGCTGGTCTATAATACGTAAAATACATAAAAAAAAATCCTTGATAATAAGGCACTGAACAAGTACGGGCAACGGTATTAGCAATACACGGTATTTACAATAACGCTATTTACAACACAAACAAAATTTAATGTTGTTAAAAACTAAAACGGACAAAAAGGTTCTACTGCTAGAATGTGAAATATTATTATTTTAAATGTTTAAAATACGTTGAATAAATGTGATAACCTAATTGTCACACCACACTGAACAATATAATAACAAACATTGATATAATATTAAACAGATATGATATGCTCTAACAAATTAACCAAAATAAATGTGCCGATCGGAGCAGCAGCACACACATGCAATTTTTTTATTCTGCGTACATTTCACACGTTGGCACAGTGTGAGTGAGATGGGGCGCAATCTAAAGCATAGAAAAGAAAAAGATGGCTAGGTGTTTGTCGTTTGCGCTTAAATAGAATCGACGAAAACTAAAGCGACTTGCTGGACTTACCTCCTTTTGTACGCTTCATTTTCAATGCGCTCGTGACGTATCTACCTTAGTTTAATATTATATTAATGATAACAAAAATTGTTCAACAAAACATTGCACGGATCTGTCCCATAACAATACTTTTAAAGCTTTTGGTTTCAAACCAAATACATCTACATACATAATACTACAAGTACATCATATCTACAACGTGTAACATAATGGGTATATACATACCAAGGGCATGGCATCTTTAGATGATATCAAACGATATCGGAAGGGTTTCAACTCAAAATAAAACACTCAAAAAATTGGTACCAAATTTTCGGTTTCGTGTGTTTCTTAAAATCAAATCATAACAAACGTGGCTCTACACTACATACGTTAATAACTACTCGTTACACATCAAGTTACGTGCCAAAATCCGATAAATGTCTTCAATAACTCTGTGCGCCTAGTATGATAGTAGCCCATCACAGGCGGTGTTTTTCCTCATAATTTCCAAAATTAAATAAATAGGATTAAAAAACCCTTCCAATATTGTTTGATATTATGTGAAGATACCATGTTCTTGTTATGTATATACCCTTTATGTTACACATTGTATATGTTTTACATACAAACTATTAATTTATACGTTACACAGTCTCCATATTACAGTTTA
This sequence comes from Sesamia nonagrioides, assembly GCA_017933935.1. Taxonomy (NCBI): domain Eukaryota; kingdom Metazoa; phylum Arthropoda; class Insecta; order Lepidoptera; family Noctuidae; genus Sesamia; species Sesamia nonagrioides. The sequence goes on from JADWQK010002191.1 coordinate 838,257, forward strand.
AGCTCGCCAGCTGTAGCTCCATCCTTTTCTTGAAGCCGGCCACAATCGTGTCCATCCGTCTGCGAAACAGGGAGAGATAGATGTAAAGAAGCTTCTTCTAATTTACGTAGTGATCCACTATAATATACTAGCTTTCCGCCCGCGGCTTCGCCCGCGTGGAATTCGGTTATATCGCGCTTTTTAGATTTCCCTCGGGAATATCAAATTTTTCAATAAAAGTTAGCCTATATCCTTTCTCAAGGTCTAAAGATTCATCATCATCTCAGCGTTAATCCCAGTTGCATCCGCAGCTTTTTCAGGTTTTGGAGTCTGGGGTCCGCTTTACCAGTCTAATTGCTGATTTTGGCTAAACTTCGATATTTTCCGTGAAGCGACTGCCGTCTGACCTCCACAACCCGAAGGCTATATCTAAGCATTGCAGTTAGACCAATTGTTAGACTTTTGAGGGCTCTAACAACCCGTAACGACTGCCACTAGATGTTCGTATGGCAACGAGACCAACGGCTTAACGTGCTTTCCGAGGCACGACCAGACCCTTTCTCAGGGTCTAAAGATTGTCTGTGCCAAATTTCATCAAAATCGATCGAGAGGTTTAAGCGGGAAAGTGTAACAGACAGACAGACAGTTACTTTCGCATTTATAATATTAGTATGGATTTCTTTTTTTTTTTATAAGTGCTTGGCCGCAATCCCGCCATTCATTTAGGATCGTCAAGAAAATACATACAATACAGAAATAATAAGATACCTCAGGAACTATGTAGGTGTACATACTTAAAAGTACGGTTCTCCAAGATACTATTATAAACATGGGCTATCACCCAATGAACGGCAATTTCTAAATGACATAATTGTAAATGACCTAAAGAAGTCCCGAGAATCAATTGAAAGTAAGCCCACAAAGTACAATGCCACAGTAAAGGCATACGCCATATGAATATTGTGGAATAGGCTATTTGAAAGTATGAATTTTTTTGTGATTATTTGCTTTAAATGCATAAAATGAGGGTTCTTTATGTTATTTACATGAGTTTTAATAAAAATAATAACAATTGATATATCCAAAAACACAAAAATATGTTTGACTTTTTGTATCTCGCGCCACATATTGTGAAACGATCCGGAATGGCTAATGTCACGATGACGTCATACGCGCATCAGCACTTGTTGTTGTTCTGTGTTCTCAGGTGTTTTTTCGATGTATTTGTACAACCCGGTACAGCACACCACTTGTAAACCATTTTATTAGATAAACAACAACAAATAACAGATAAATACAAACACCACGGCAGAACCGAAAATCGTTTATATCCTCTTGTCACGTCACTTACAAGGCTTGACGCCATATTGCTGAATAAAATCGGCGGCTTATTTGAATTTTGAATTTTTATTTGCATGTTTCTTACGAAATACGTATTTAAAATTAAAAAAAAAATACTTTCGGTGAACTTCTTAACCGCAACCAAGTAATTCAAGATAGAAATTATAAATCTGTCAAATAGCCTATTATTAAGAATTAAAAAAATATTAAGAACTTACTTTTTTTCTTCTTCGCTCTCTATTTGGGGGATGCCAGCTAACGCTTCCATCAAATAGTTCCTAAAAATTTTAAGTAACTCATTAATAGGTACAAAAATCTTTTTCGTTTCTGAAATGTAAAGTACCATGGACATTTGAGTAGACTGGATGCCTATAGAAGTACGGGTTACGCCGTAACTACGTGAGTGACTACGACGGGGTTACGTCGTAGACACGCATCTGAATCCATAGACACTACAGCTGTTTCCATTTATTCTATGTGTTCAATATCTAGCATTAGTTTGCCTCAGACTCAGTATACAGGGAAACGTTTTTTCGAGTGCGCAAAAACAAACGGGTGGCTCAGAATCAATAACAGAACAAATCTGCATTATTAGTTTAAAATAAAAAATCATGTTTTTGTCCGCCCTAATATCAGCGAATGAGAGACACCAATTATTCATATCAATATCGTAGTATTAGCATATGACCGCGTAGTGAACATGCGGGCGGCGCGGGCGCGCGGGGGTCCTGTGATGTTCCCGCCGTCCCCACTCCGCCGACAATGAATGGGACCGCGTGCGGTGACAACATCGATTTCATAATAAACATCTTTCGTTATCAATAACTATTTTTTTTTTGTACTAAAACATACCAAAGTAATAATATTTTTATCTATAAAACTTATTTAGCTATAAGTTGACAAAGTTTGCGCACTGGATAAAATTTTATCCTGTATACATTGCTACAACAATCTTTTAATAGCTCGAATGATGTTGACAGGGGGGCGTTGTTGCTAAAGGCTAGAATAGACCGGATGCGTATACGTGACCACCTTGTAGTTACGCACGTAGTTATCCGATACCTCAAACACTTTGCAATTTTAAAAAAAAAATTAAATTAAAAAAATTAAAAAAATTTCACTTCGAAACACAATGGCGCCGATTTTCTTGTTCACAAAGTAAACTAATTTTAAGTTAAGTGCATCTTTTTCTTTCTATTTCTATAAGACAAGGATAGAAAATAACATTTTAGTTTAATGCTGTCAAATTAAGATATTCCATAGACAGTTTAGACGCGATTATAAACATGTCGACCAAAAATACATCAATTAACATCAAATGCGGATTAATTTGAGAAGTCTAAACTGACATATTATGTTCTGTCCCTTTCTAAATGAAATATAAAGAAAAAGATGTACTGAACTTAAACTTCGTTTAGTAAACTGTTAAAATGGTAAACCCAAACCATTTGGTACCCAAAATACAGACTTGACTAGTTTGGGGCCAATGTAAAATCTCTGTAATTTTTCTAACAATAAAGTTCATTATTATTGTTTGTGAAATCGGCGTCAATATGGCGATATTAGTTCCGATTTTGGTCGTGCCCCGAATTACATCGTTAAAAAAGTATAATACTGACTCTGCCTTCCTGGTGAGATGTTCAGCACAGGCCACCTGCAGCAGCGTGTACTCGAGTCGCGCCTGGAAGACGGCGGGCGCGCCGGCGGGCGGCGGTGCACAGGCGCACAGACGCGCGAGCTCCTCGCACACTGTCTCACAAATGTCGCGCACGTAGCGGGACGACGCCGCGCCGCACACGCTGTCCACCTACAAACAAAATGCAACAATTTATTATACTGAATTAACTCAAAATTACTAAATGTGAAGAATAACATCTTGAGGAAACCTGGACTTTATAAGTCTGAAATCGCCAACCCGCATTGAGCAAGCGTGGTGATTACGCTCAATCCTTCTCTGTATAAGAGGAGACCTCTGCCCAGCAGTGGGACAATAAAAAGTTGATGATGATGATGATGATGATGAAGTCAAAATCCGACAAGAATCCGAAAGGTGATGACATGAGGTGATCCGACAGAGGACCAGAGTCACCGACATAGCTAAAAGGATTAACAAGCTGAAGTGGCAATGGGCTGGTCACATATGCCGCAGGACCGATAACCGTTGGGGTAAACGAGTCCTCGAGTGCAGACCGCGTCTCGGCAAACGTAGCGTGGGACGCCCTTGGGCGAGATGGAGCAACATCAAAAAGGTGGCTGGTAGTGGCTGGCGGAGAACTGTTCAGAATCGAGCTTGTTGGCGTGCCATGAAGGAGGCCTATGTCCAGCAGTGGACGAGTAGGGGCTGATGATGATGATGAATGATGATGATGAAGTCAAAATACTTATCTACTCATCATCTCAGCGTTAATCCCTGTCGCATCCCAAGCTTTTTCAGCTTTGGAGTCTGAGATCCGCTTTACCAGTCTAACTGCTGATTTTGGCTAAACTTCAATATATTCCGTGAAGCGACTGCCGCCCGACCTCCACAACCCTACAACCCAAGGCTATAACGAAACGTTGCAGTTAGACCATTTGTTGGAATTTTGAGGGCTACAACAACCCGTAACGACTACCATTAGATGTTCGTATGACAACCGGGACCAGACCAGTGCAAATATTCATATTCATGCATACAAATATTTGCACTGTGCGGGGATCGGACCCGCGCTTCCTTGCGCAGCGGTCGCGTTCACTACAGCTACGTCACGGAGGCTGTCAAAATATTTATCTACTAAATCTGTTAAATCGAAATTATATTTTGTCACTCACATAGTAAGGAAAATGCATAAAACGCAGAAATTATTTCATCACCACTGCTCTCAAAACAGTCCTAAGACAAAAACTTCAAAGATATGTGACTTCTACCAACACGCACTGGGCCCGCGTGGTATGTTACGACCCACACAGAGAGTGTGGGTCGTAATCATGCCGGGGCTACATTAGCGGGCGAAGATTCGTATCGCGTTGGCGCGCAAAATATCGAAGTAGTCGAACATACACGATGTTCTTGTCTACATAGGCAGGCAAAGATTCAGAAAGCGGGCCACGGCGAATATTCGTTGTTTAGTTGTGCGGTCGAGACGATGAAGGAAGTAGTGGTTTTGCATTATATGTCAGTAAATTAATATTTATTACATGTGTACAAAACAAAAACAACGAAAAAAAAATATATGCACAAAGAATGTCGGGACGACACTGAAGTGACGTAGGTGTCCCCACTCCAGCGAATATTGTCGCGACAAGTCCTTTGAAGCGCGCCACTTTACCGACAGTGCCCCGATGCTACATCGTCTGCGCACGAATACATTGCGTTGCAACGATGTACCCGGCCACATACATCGCCGTAACCCGAATATTCGCTGTAGGCCGCTAATGTAGCCAGAACATTATAGGCTGATTATGTTATGTTAATTACCTCAGCATGTACAGCAATCAGATTGTTGATAATCTCGTAGACATACGGCCTGGCATCATTGACGACCACGTCAGCATCAGTCTTATGTCTCCCCATGTCCATGCTCGGCTCTATGGTACCAACTAAAGGATCTCCTTTATGCTCCAAGTACGTTTCGGCGATGGTCGACTCGAGGGTACTCAGAGCTTCCTTTGTTGCTAGAAGAGCTTGCGTCTGTTTTGGGAAGCCGAAGCTGGAAAAATATGGAAGTAGTATTAGTAATGACTTAATTCCCCCATCTCCGTTCCATCATCGCACGACCCGTCGTACGTCGAGTATCAACCGTTACGTTACGGTGTTACGTTGTTAACACCACTACGATCCGGACGAAGCGTTTCGTCTCATCTTTTATAACACGTACATCGAGGGACTGGAACAATTTGCCAGCGGCGGTGTTTCCATCCGACTACAATTTAAGTGTTCAAGACTAGAGTGAATAGGCCCTTAATAAATTAGCGCGCTTTACCATCAACGATTACATCACTGCTTACCATCAGGCGGGATTGCAGTCAAGCACTAGTTTATAACAAAAAAAATGCTACTTAGTTTGAAGTCTAGACTGGATTTTGGTTCAGAAGTGTACCCCACACTTCTGAATTCACGTTGATGATGGTCAAATCATGGTGGGCAGGTCTGGTGTACCTACTTGATACACACCTTATTTATGAGGTTAATAAAACTCTTTGGAACATTGTCAGTAAACTCTTTTACCCATAAATCGATGTGGATATAGTTATTACTAGTGTAGGAAAACGTCGAATGCATACTTTTGACTTTGCTAAGTGTATAACAACTAGAGATGTACCGACTACCACTTTGGCCGACTAGCCGACTAGCCGACTAGTCGGCTGTAAATAGGCCGACTAGTCGGCTAGTCGGCCTCTTTACAGTCGTAGTAAAGAGATTTTGCTATGTTTTATTATAGAAATATAACATTTTGTTTTGGGTTGTGTCCGGTTAATCATATAAGTTCCTATGTTTCTTTTTTATTTTTCTTGAAACAGTTCGTGTTTAAAATATTGAATGTTTATTTTTTAATCTGTTGGTAATTATAAAATACCTACTTTTTCATTTGATTAACAATTAATAAATGTTTATTTAACTTAAGAAGAAATTCTTTTGTTTGTTAATTAATACCAATTTTAAAAGGTAATAATTTTCTTTTGTTGGTGTTACAGATATTAGGTCCTTACATATGAAATTGGCGTTTTGTATCATACTCACTGTGCTTTCTCTAGCGACACCACTCGCATACACAACATTAATTCTTCGACCCGTTTCTGCAGCACTGGTGCCACGGCGGAACCTATGGCGGAACTCATATTCGTGAATAACGCGAAACTTTAAATTTTCCATTTTGTAAACTCAATCATCATCATCATCCCAGCGTTAATCCCAGTCGCATCCGAAGCCTTTTCAGCTTTGGAGTCTGGGGTCCGCTTTACCAGTCCAACTGCTGATATGGCTAAACTTCGACATGTTCCGTGAAGCGACTGCCGTCTGACCTCCACAACCCGAAGGCGACATCGAAGCATTGCAGTTAGACCAACATTTTGTAAACTCAATGACGCAGAGAAAAATCCAAAAGAAAAAAAAAACAAAAGAAATAGGTTTTCAAGACACAAATTGATTAGTAAATAGCTGAATAAATTTGAATTTGGAATTCTAAACCAATTACCAAAGAGGAGATATTTGAAATCAAAGTGGCCAGTGCCTACGACAAAACGCCAATTTCATATGTAAGGACCTAAATTAGTAAGTTAGAAGTCCGGATTAAACAATAGGATACTTTTCATCCCGGAATAATTTGATAATCCCGAGATTTCCAAAAAGCGCGATATAATCCACGCGGGCGAAGCCGCGGGCGGAAAGCTAGTAATGAATAGTTAAGGTTTTATTTTATTTCAGTTCCCCTGATATAGTACATATTAATGAGAAATACATAGAAAGTAAAAAGCCGACTAGTCGGCGTTTTTTGCCGACTAGTCGCCGACTATTCGCCGACTACAAAAGCGGCCGAATAGTCGGCTTAACCGACTAGTCGGCGACTAGTCGGCACATCTCTAATAACAACACAATCCCCCTTATTCATGAAAACTGCTTAAAGTTAACTAGTGATTAGCGATTGTTTAACCATATATTTTAGACGTTTGCACGTCACTTAACTTTAATTATCGTTTATGAATAAACCCCTTAAACACTGGGGTGTTTATTCATAAAGGATGATTAAAGTTAGGTGACGTTAAAAGATCAAAAATGTATGGTTAAAGAATCGCTAATCACTAGTTAACTTTAAGCAGCGTTTATGAATAAGGGAGAATAAGTTATAAATACGTTCCAAGATTTTAAAGGCCACCCCAGCAGAAAGTGTGCGTACTGCACTAATTAAGAGTCATTGAACTTGTAGCGGTGCCTACAACGCAACATGCGGACAACGCGTCACACTGACGTCACGCGAATCCTGCATCTCGCAAGCAGAGTTTACTGTACAACTAGCACGCATATAAGCTTGTGACATCAACCGACGGGCAAAGTGGCAGACAATCCCAGTCTGGTCGGACGATCCTCCCTTTTCTATGGAGGATGAGTGAGCTTTACATGCTGCTCCTCATACCTCCGAAAACTAACTAAGGTAGCTGGTAAGCTGCAGGGGCAGTTTCGGAATTGATCTTTTAAGAGGAACCGGAACCACCCCTACTCCCCGCAACTCCCACACTCCCCGACCTCGGTCCCCAGAGATCGGGAGCCTTTTGAAGGTTCCCCTGATCAAAAAAATACTACATACTTATCTACAGCAGTAGCGATGTTGGGTAGTATGACACGACGCGTATAATGCGCGTTAGCACCGGCGACTAATAACCGAGTCTGCCAACTGCGACCTACAGTACTGCCGCCCTCTTCCAAGCGTTGTTCCAACGCTACTGACAGGTTACTGTTGTTGAACTCCTGGAAAAGGTAGAACACTTGTGAAGATCGATTTATGATGCAACATTGATGCTTCTTCTTCTTCAACCTATAGAGGTCCATTGCTAGACAAAGGCTATCCCCAAGTTGGGGGGGGGGGTTTGCCATAATCCCCACGCTTGACAAGCCGCCGCTTGGGGATCGCAGTAATTTGATATTCCACAAGAGAAGAGCTGCTGCCCGCTTCCCTGGTGAGAGTTCCCTTAGTCGCCTCTCTCTTACGACACCCACTGGAGGATATGGGTTGGTACTATTCTAAGCCCGGTACATTAATACGTTGTCGAGTAGTTATATGAAACCTTTTTATTATCCGCGTATGTAAAACCTGTTGTCAAGTTTGAACTTGACACTTATGCATGTGATCACCCTTTATCCATACTAATATTATAAATGCGAAAGTAACTCTGTCTGTCTGTCTGTCTGTCTGTTACGCTTTCCCTCTTAAACCTCTCAACCCATTTTGCTGAAATTTGGCACAGACAATCTTTAGACCCTGAGAAAGAACATAGGCTACCTTATATCCCGGAAAAATTTGATGTTCCCGAGGGAAATCTAAAAAGCGCGATATAACCGAACTCCACGCGGGCGAAGCCGAGGGCGAAAAGCTAGTGGGAAATAAAAACAAAACACAAGAGTACTATATGATGGTTCAAATTTCTGTAGGGGTCATATTGGGGTGGAATTAAAAAAAAAAAAACCACATCCACCAGAAGGCCAATTCCCGTGATTCAAAATGTTAAAAATTTAGTAGCAATATCTTCTCAGCGACGATCAGTGTCAAAATCTTGTAAAAATATAAGGCAATGAGACGTTTTTTTTTTTACTTTAAGACTGAGATCAGACGTAAACATTCTTAAAATTACGAGAATCACGTCTTAGTTATCAAGTCCTGCCAGGTCTGTGAACAAGCGCCTTTTACGATTATGCACCTATTTAAATCAAAAATGTTCTAAACATATTTTGATCAAGCCACTTGGGTGCACTTAGAATGAAAAGTCATTTCACAAATTTTAATTAATAATAGTTTGACCAGGATTTTCTTTGCCACCAGCGATATATTATTGTTACGGGCTAGGGGTACTAAAATGCCGGTTAAGGGTTACGAAGTTTATTGGCAACGAAGGTACAGTCGATTGTAGGCAATGACAAGTAGAATGTCGCTGACGTTGCACCGAAGTCTTCCCTTATGTCCACGAAGTCCGTGTTGTTGTAAACACACAATAACACTACAGATGTTACTTCACGTAGTACTCGAAGTTCTCGTTATAATTGTCGCAGTAGGTCTTCTTTAAGATCGCTTCTTAACTGTCGCTTGTTCTCGTATCGCTAGTCGAATTCAGACTGACCCTGCGCCGGCGTCACGGCGCTATACAGTATGTTAACTAACAGAGGGCGTTCCCGTTAACCCGAAATAGTATAGCATACATACATGCTAAAAAAAATATTTCCATTCGAAAACAAAATGTTTTAAAATTTTTTCCAATATGAAAATATTCAATAAAAATTTTAAATTGACATGTAAAAGAAACACACTGTACACGCGAACATGAAAGACGGCAACGTCGCAATTTATTTATATATGACGACTACTATTTTGATTTAAAACAGGAGGTTTCAAATTTATTTCCAATTAGAATTTTTTTTTTATTCGGATTTTTTTATGCTTATTTTTCTATGCTGATAATTTTATTTTAATCTATTAATGATATATATTAACAAGTTTAAGGGAACGCCCTCTGTTATTTAACATACTGTACGAGGTGTGTTCAAAAAGTAAGGTGACTTTTCAAATTTCGTGGGAAACGTATTTTCGATTATCGATTTTTTTGTTTTGTTATGTTGGTACACTCTTCTTGAACATCTGTACCAAGTTTCAAGTGCATATCATTTTTTGTTTGGTTGTGAGAAGCGTAAAGGTTATTAGTGTTTTGCGTGCTCGGCGATTTTTTGCTATCGAAAAATATGGATCAAAGGATTTGTATCAAATTTTGTGTAAAAAATAAAATTAAGTGCTCCGAAACGCTTGAAATGTTGAGAGTGGCATACGGTGAAAGTGTTCTCAGTAAAAAAAATATTTACAAGTGGTACAAACTCTTCCAAGATGGCCGGGAAGATGCCAATGACGAGCCTCGCTCTGGACGCCCAAGCACGTCAACAACTGATGAAAACGTTGAAGCAGTGAAGAAAATGGTTTTGAAAAATCGTCGAATCACTATCAGAGAAGTTGCTGAAGATGTCGGTATATCGCTTGGCTCGTGCCATGAAATTTTTTCTAATGTTTTGGGCATGAGACGTGTGTCAGCGAAGTTTGTTCCGAAATTGCTAAATTTTGACCAAAAGCACCTGCTCATTCATCGTTGCTTGTGAGAGAGTTTTTAGCTAAAAACAACACCACAATCATGCCTCAGGCACCATATTCACCGGATTTGGCCCCATGTGACTTTTTCTTGTTCCCAAAACTAAAGAGACCTATGAAAGGACGGAGATTTGCAACGATTGAAGAGATAAAGACTGCATCGCAGGAAGAGCTCAAGGCTATACCGAAAAGTGCTTATGAGAAGTGCTTTGAGGATTGGAAAAAGCGTTGGCATAAGTGTATTGTATCTGAGGGGGATTACTTTGAAGGGGACAACTTAAATATTGATGAATAAATAAATATTTTTTCTTAAAAATACAAAGTCACCTTACTTTTTGAACACACCTCGTATATAGGTCAGCTGATCGAACATTCCAGATTCGTCTAAACGTAATAATAATACCGCATAACTTCGAGGTCATTTAGTAAGTACTAGGGTTGTAACGGAGGCTTGTTAGCGGAGGCGGAGGCGGATGCGGAGGCGACGAGTCTCACCTCCGCGGATGCGGAGGTTAACGGAGGCGGAGGCGGAGGTGAAAGTACATATAGAAAAAATTGAAATTTATGGTTAATTAAAACATTTTTTTATTTTAAATACGTACATTAATAGTAGTATACTTGGTAAAAAAAATATTACCTTCTTGTATTGAAAATTAAGGAGAAACAAATTGTGTTTGCCGCATTCCCGCCTCGCACTAGTTGTTTCTTGACCATTTCGCGCTCAAACGCGGCCGGACGGTTGTCGAGCGTCGCAGCTCGGGCTTTATTTATTTTATAAATACGTAAATAAACCTCCGTTATAACTCCGCTAAAAATTGTGCGGAGGCGGAGGCGGAAGCGAAGATACGATTTCATGCGGAACTTCCGCAGTAACGGAAGCGAAGGCGAAGCTCCGTTACAACCCTAGTAAGTACCTACGGTAATTCCCGGAAACGGGTTTCGGGAAAATTCGATGTTGACACTTTGTTGTCAAAATTGTTGAGACCTGTACCATTCGATGGGCCATCCTAAGTCTAGCAATGCGTTTTTATATTGCACTTTTAAAATGTCTAGATCTGGATATATAGGGCTCAAAAGTTACGCACTGCATGTCACGCCATATTGAACCTTATGCCATCGACATAAGGTCCATTCGTTTCATTCATTATGTAATGTATTAAAGATCTAATATACATTTCATTCAATACACAGATGGGTGAAGGTCATTCGTTATTGTATCCTCTACTATTGACAAACACTTGTTCGTTCCAAATGAAGGACCCCAACAAACAGCAAAATATCGTCTAAACATTCCTTTTTTTTTTTTTTTTTAAATAACTTTGACCCACACTTGGAACTACTCCTGTGACGTGGGTGCCTTTACAAACATTTAATCTCACATCACAAGTCATACAAATATTTGTTCCGAGCGGGATACGAACCCGCGACTCGCAGGGCAGTAGTCGTTCACTCAACCACTGCACCAACCGTGTAGTTCGAGTCCAGTTTTATACCTGGTCAGCATGATTGAGCGCCAGATCTTGTAGTACTGCCACATAAGCCAGCAGTATTTGTTGCATATGTTTCTGCAATGTGGCTGCGGGTTCACTGCCCTCGGCCAGAAGGGTGGTCTCACGTCGACCGCTGCTTACCACACACTTGTGTATCGCCGAGAACGCTTCGTTTATGTACGTTTCTAGGAGGTGTGGCTGGAAATATAAGATACAGAATTGGTCGATATTTGTCACAAATTCAATAAATGTTTTTACATTTAGGAGATCTAGTCAGCCTCCTAATCGGCGAACACATTTTTGTCAAATGATTGCGACTAGTTGGGATCAGTTGGTATCGTTCGGGCCGCCCATTGGTCCGTTTGGTCCAAACGATCCCAACTACTCGCAATCATTTAACAAAAAAGTGTTCGCCGATTAGGGGGCAGATCTTTTAAGAGTTCATTCAGTAAGTTTTGCAGGTATGATCCGCAATACATCAAATAACAATGACGCCTTTAAAAGACCGTAATATTATTTTATTATTCGGATTAGTAATTGTTATTAGCTATGCTACTCCATAATACATAAAAAAAGATTGGTGATGCTCATGACATAGATATTCTTTTTAATGTTCCGTGCCCTATATAATATAATACAATTACTATAACTCATTCTACGACGACTGAATGTTCCAGTGACCGTTCAACGGTCTGTTCTGGGGCCCTAGTCTGATATTTTAATAAATTTATGATTCCAACACGATTCTATTGTCATTGTGCTTGAAAGTTCGTAATGTGCAAAATTCCTAATGATAAAACAATTATCTCAGTCGTCTCGCAATGGTATGGTGATAGAATGACATTGCCGTACTGTCATTATTATAAAACCCGTTACTAGAAATAATTTTCTAAAAACGACTACTCAATTACAGAAATTTGAACATTTATTAATATGGAGTACACTCTACTCCTACTCTAGTGATTGACCACTGGAAATTCATAATGGGCATTCTGTTAGAAGATTACGAAACTTGTCAAAATCACTCATTACGAGATCACTGATCGACTATTCTGACACTATTGTAATAGTAGACTAGGGCCACTGACGCGATGTTACCCCTTGTCATAACATAAAACTTTACAAACCGACTATAAGTCAAACCTTTGTTAGAATATAGTTAAAACTGTATGTTTTGTCAATAAAGAGGTACAAGTAAAGGTCAAAAGTGGAGTACCACTTTTGACACTTATTGTTAGTGCAATAAAGTTCAAAAGGGGTGTTGCCTTTTTGACCCTTACGGTACAGTATAAGAAATCGATTTTAGAGAAGTAATCGCTATTATTCTAAATCAACACTCACAAGGTTAGTTATAGCTCCGTAGTCGGAGAACTCCTCGATCTTCCAAGTTTCCTTCTCTCCTAGTCCTTTCACCCGTTTGTGGGCGCGCTGGAGGAACACCGTCATGCCGTGCACGCGGTAGTCGAATATTACCTTCTCTACTATGCTTAGAGGCTGAAAATAATTGAAATTGTAATTTTGAAAATAAAAGAACTCCTGGTGATGACACAAATGAAGAAATCACTGTGTTGGTGAGGTTAAATAACATTTTTCTCGTAGAAATGTAAGAAAAAATATTGATCAGTCTTCATCATCATCTCAGCGTTAATCCCCGTCGCATTCGAAGCTTTTTTTTTTCAGCTTTGAAGTCTGGGGTCCGCTTTACCGCGCCACCTAACAAAACTTTGTGCAACAAACGATAGCGAGATCGAACTCGATCCCAACGCCATCTAGGCGCAACTTGGGTACTAAAGCAGAGTAGTAAGTATAGTTCGCAATCTTATACGAGACCGCTTCTTATCGTTCCGATTTTTCGCATATTATAACACGTAGTTTTTATAGATATATCTGCTATATGAAATTGTAAATTAGTGAAACATTCTTATCAAGTACTATTTGCCTAAAACGGTTTTTTTTTATAAGAAAAATATACTCAATAAATTAACTAAGGCCGAGCAATTAAAAAAAACATAGTACAGATGACGTTTACAACATCCATACTAATATTATAAATGCGAAAGTAACTCTGTCTGTCTGTCTGTCTGTCTACCTGTCTGTCTGTTACGCTTTCCCGCTTAAACCTCTTAACCGATTTTGATGAAATTTGGCACAGAGAATCTTTAGACCCTGAGAAAGAACATAGACTACCTTTTATCCCGGAAGAAAAAATTGATGTTCCCGAGGGAAATCTAAAAAGCGCGATATAACGGAACTCCACGCGGGCGAAGCCGCGGTCGGAAACCTAGTATCGTAGTTCGATGGTAGATAGCAGAAATGATCAGTAGTGCTGGTGTTTAGTTAAACGAGAGTCATACCTAATAAAGGAGTTTAGTAATCACGAAATGAACAACTTTTACTATGGTTTATAGCTTTAATTAATTATCCACTCTTAAATATACAACGTTAATTTATGTTTATACGAAACCCGAAACTCGTGTCCAGTATTTTTAAGTAAAGAATCTATGTACAAAATTTCAAAAAGATATCATGAAAAACCACAAAGTTATGAGCTTGTTATCTTACTGGGTTGTCCCAACAAAAATATGGTCAACGCGCTGCTCGCACTACACCTACCCCCGCGGCGCAGATGGTCTCCTAGTACTATGATGACCTACTCATCTGTGTTGTGCGCTCGGTAACCACACTGCAACAATTTCTAAATGTATTTGGGAAAAATATAACATGGTGTAAAAATTATTGGAATCGATTCAGTTGCTTATTCTGAACAAACTACATACATATTCAGGTTTTGTATATACTAAAAATATCGTTGTATACGAATAAACGAAAGACTTATGCAAACGAAAACGAGCCTAACGTGTTCAACAGAACTCAAACGAAATACAAGGTTATTTCAAATCAAATCAAAAATGTTTATTTGCTAAAATACGGTATAAAGGGTGTTACAGTGCATTTTTTCCAGCGTATCCTGCCATATACGGCGTGCAAATTTATTGTTAAAATTACATTATCCAAATTCTATCAATTTATCCTCTAAATAGTCCTTAATTCTATAGTAATTCTTTGACAATAATAGTTTAAAAAGCATTTTCTTCCAAACACATACCTGTGAGGGCAGATCAAGTTTGAGTAGAGAGTCATAAGCTTCCCTCAAATGTCTTAGATTGGCGACGAGGCGAACGCGCAGAGTATCTGTAGGCACCAACTTCCCGCCGCCCGGAGACAACAGGCATAACCGCATATGTTCTGAGAATAACTCTACTGCTGCTATTATCATCTCCTGAAATATGGAAATTTAATAAAATAGAAAAATGGTTATATACCTCGCCTGTATAATATACATTGCTTATCTCTCCAGAGCCTCGCGTTTGTCTACAGTACTAGAGGCTTTAATTGGGATGGCTACATGGGCGTACCGAGGGAGGCAGGGGGGGAGGCCAGCTGCCCCCCGTGGAAATCTCGCAGAACATGTATGAACTCCCCTGATTACTAAACAAAGTATAAACGGAGACTTATCTCTAACTTTTAAATAAATCACGCAGTTGATACTGACAAAATGTACGATTTAATTGCCAAATAACAGCGATATTTGACTTGCTCCCCCTAGGCCTGACTTTTAATTCCGCGAATTAATTCCAACTTCTCCAAAATTTAGTAATTTAAAAAAGTGACAATACCATTTTCGACGGTATTATTATGAGCGATGCGACCGCGTGCCCCCTTCGCCCGCGCAAGTAATGCCTACCGCATATGCATACCTAATATTTATATTTTTAGGGAGATTTTTTTTAAGTTTAGTCAGGCTTTCCGGATTAGTAGAATCGGTTATTGATACCTAACAATACCTTCACGGATCGGACAGGGTTTTCTGTATAGAGATAAGCGTTCGTCTTGACTTTCGACATAAAGTAAATTATCAGATTTTAAAAAAGACGTGTAGTTTAGTTTGGAGCATGATGGGCCGGCTCCTTGGTACCTTGAGCTCAAGCTGGCGCGGCGTGCTCTGCGGCTCCCCGGCCAGCTCGCCGGCGAAGTACCGTCGTGCGAGCGGCCACAGTGCGTGGAGCTGCGCCGCCAGCGCGCCGGCCGCCGCCGCGCACCACGCGCCGCGCACCGCGCTCCAGCCGCCCTCACACTCGCTCTCCTTCACCTTGCGCTTGCCTGAACAAACAATACGGAGTTTGGTCCGCCACTTCCTCCCAGCGAAAGCACTATAAAGTGGAGAAGAGCGGGCGTTTCGCGGGATCTTATACAACATATAAATTAATTTTTAACACCCTTGCTCGTAAAGCTGATGTAATTCCAGTGGTTTTAAATATGTAAAGCAGGCCATAACAAACGCGTGTGTTATCAAAGCAAATAGTTAAGTTATAGTCTATACAAATTCCATATTACAGCATTATTTGCCATTTCAAATAATTATGGAACTGATCGCCGCCGCACGGCTCCAGCCAGTGAGCAGCGTGCTGTTCCATATTTAAAATGGCAAATAATAATACTAATGGCGGGAAAGCAACAGTGTGCATTCACAGATTGAGTTTATTTAAAATAACGGATATCCTATTTGGAATAAACAATTTTGTATTTGTATTGTTTTCTGTTTCCTCGCAAGTGTGTTAAAAAAACGTCGTACGATATACATGCGTATTGGTTATAACATCATTACGCACTAATATCGTAATGTACTATAACGCACTAAAATAGTTTGTTCAGAATCGTTTACTGAATTGATGTATATAATTTTTAGTGCAGGTAGTTTTTATCCCATAAGTTATTGTCGTATAACCCTCTTGTTTGTACAGACTTTTAAAATGGCAGTTTCACTTGTATTCATACAAATTAATTCATTCAATACAAAATACAGAAAAAACCTTATTCCAAAACTTTAAGGTCTTCGTTCTCCAAGAATTGGTATAACTAATTTAATAAATAACAATGCATATAAGTACATGTTAAATTAGAAATTAAGTGTATGTATTATGATTATAAAATAATATTCTAATTGGGGTATTTGAGGTTGTGCGTTAATTACATTACATGATGTAGGTATATTATTGACATTTAAAAAGTGCCCTTTCTCAGCCTAATTTTAATGTCTAAAGCAACCTATTTAAATCCTGTTTTACAACGTTCTTAGAATAGCGTTTTCGTTGCTACAAATATTAATAACCTTCCCCCTTATTCACAAACGTCGCATAAAGTTAACTAGTGATTAGTGTCTGTTTAACAACGTTCTTAGAATAGCGTTTTCGTTGTTACGAATATTAATAACCCTCCCCCTTATTCACAAACGTCGCATAAAGTTAACTAGTGATTAGTGTCTGTTTAACAACGTTCTTAGAATAGCGTTTTCGTTGCTACGAATATTAATAACCTTCCCCCTTATTCACAAACGTCGCATAAAGTTCACTAGTGATTAGTGTCTCTTTAACAACGTTCTTAGAATAGCGTTTTCGTTGTTACAAATATTAATAACCTTCCCCCTTATTCACAAACGTCGCATAAAGTTAACTAGTGATTAGTGTCTGTTTAACAACGTTCTTAGAATAGCGTTTTCGTTGTTACGAATATTAATAACCCTCCCCCTTATTCACAAACGTCGCATAAAGTTAACTAGTGATTAGTGTCTGTTTAACAACGTTCTTAGAATAGCGTTTTCGTTGCTACGAATATTAATAACCTTCCCCCTTATTCACAAACGTCGCATAAAGTTCACTAGTGATTAGTGTCTCTTTAACAACGTTCTTAGAATAGCGTTTTCGTTGTTACAAATATTAATAACCTTCCCCCTTATTCACAAACGTCGCATAAAGTTAACTGGTGATTAGTGTCTGTCTAACAACGTTCTTAGAATAGAGTTTTCGTTGTTACAAATATTAATAACCTTCCCCCTTATTCACAAACGTCGCATAAAGTTAACTAGTGATTAGTGTCTGTTTAACCTTACAGTTTTGATGTTTGCACGTCACTTAACTTTAATCATTGTTTATGAATAACCACCATAGTGAATAAGGAATTAATTCATAAACGATGATTAAAGTAAAGTGACGTTAAAACGCCAAAAGTGTATGGTCAAACAGTCACTAATCACTAGTTAACTTTAAGCAACGTTTATGAATAGCGGGGCTTATCTATTAGTAGGCAAGGCCATAAAAATTGTCTTCGATTGAACTTTAACTCAAGACTATGACTATGGCTGAACACACATGAGGATGCTCATCACTCGTGGCCTTGTAAATATACTCAGGTAATTTAATATTTTCTCAATATGATACTGACTTTCATCTAAATGCCCTAAAATATAATGCTTACCTTTCTCATTAGACTCAAGCTCTTCTTTCTGCTTAAAATGATCTTTGACCTTGTTCATGAGGCTCATGAGGTACTCCTTACGACTGGTGATGGCTACCCACGCCGCATCGCCCTCCCAGTTCAGACTTATCAATAATCTAGAAAATATTGCATAAAGTCTGAAATACTGGCACTACATATATTGTTCAAAAGATGTTACACCACTAGAATTACGGGCAATGTGCCTGGCCCACTGACACTAAGTGTCAATTCTTCGGGCTACGTCGGTTACTCTCATTCTTCTGCATACAGTGAAACCCCAAGCATAATCCTCTCCATTGCCCTTTGAGAGACCTTGAGCTTTCTTATAAGAAAATATAAATATAATAACTAACCTAATATACTTGGTTTGCTCCTGCACATTGATAGGCATTGTTTTCATTCTATGGTACAACTTTTCTTTCAAATCCTCTATTTTCTTATCGATCTCAGCAAGAATTTTTTGAAATAACTGTAAACAATATCAATAATATTAACAGATTTTTTAATATTATAGCAAAAAAAAATAGTCAGCCCCCTAATCGACGAACACATTTTTGTCAAATGGTTGCGACTAGTTGGGATCGTTTAGACCGAACGGACCAATAGGCGGTCCGAACGATCCCAACTGATCCCAACTAGTCGCAATCGTTTGACAAAAATGTGTTCGCAGTTTAGGGGGCTGGTTGGCTGGTATTGTTGTGTCTGCGCACATCACAAAAAAAAATGGGACAACAAAGCCAGGACTAAGACCAGTCAAAACTAACCTTAACATCAGTATTTCCAAACAGGTTCTTTACTCGAGTGTAGTCATTAACCACTAGATCATATTCCTTCTTCCGAATATTCCTGTCTATGGATGCAGGCAGTTGGAACAGAAACTTGTGACGCGTCAACAGTGAGAGCGCCTCGCGGGTCTTATCAGCATTGTCTTTGCGAGATAATATCTCCGAGAATAAAGAGTCTGCTAGAGTTATCGATTCTGGAATTTAAAATGTTAATTGATGTAAAATCGAATTAAATATATGGAATTGAACATTTCTTAGTGTAATATGTAGTAGGCACATATTATATTATTTGATTAAAAGGATTAGAGACTAAGTTTAATTAAATAATATGTGTGTACAATGAAACCTTTATGTAAAAAAAACACAAATCAAAAATTTATGTATCCATTCATCCTATTTAAGAATCCTTATACCTACAATCTACCATATTTTTAAGGATAGTTTTAAGGCTAAAAATTATTTGCTGCACAAGACAAGTGCTTGCGCATTGCTATTACTAAATCTTTGTTCCCAAAAGTGAAGAGTATCAAAACAGAGCTTTCCATCTCCATCATGAATGCGAAAGTAACTCACTATTGTCATCAAATCAACTCTGTCTGTCTTTCTTTTTTTTTTTACTGTAGCAGATGATAAGACTAACAAAAATTGAAACATGGCTCGGCAGTAATCAACAAAATAGACAGACATACCCTCTATAGCAGCCTGTAGACTAGGTAGCGGTTCCTTGCCATTCTTCCTCTCATCCTCTTCATACATGTTCTTGAGCAGAACAAGCCGGTCCAGTTGGTCCATCACAGCACCTGTGTTAGCCTTCAAGAAGCTCAGCTGTCCTTCCTTTTGACTTTCCACCTGGAAAAATTACCTAGTTAAACTAGGTTAAGATACAATAAACATAGATAATAATAAACTAGGCTAGTTTATTATCTATGTTTACTGTATCTTTTGTTTTATGGACTAGGATGAGAAAGGTTGCTCTAGGAAATTGTTTTATACATTTTGTTTGAAAATGTGAAATTTGTATTGTAAAATATGCTTGTAAACTGCCAATTTGGATTCTGTATTCATAATGTACTAGCGACCCGCCCAGGCCTCTCGAGATAAAGGTGAATACTAGATAGAAATAATGGAATATAGTACTGTACATACCTTTCTTTGCAGAAATACCATTCCAGCTTTGAGGTCCTCATATGAAGTGTTACTGTGATGTTCCAGCAGATACCAGCCAGGCTGGAAGTTGTCATCAGACAGTTTACCAGAACTGGAACATAATTATTGACAAAATAATTATATACCTTTCAGTTTTTTTACCTTCAATAAATAAGTTATCTTCAATAAATAAGAGTATGGGGAAAGTTCATCTAATGTGCTTTACCATCCACGATTGCATACTACCAGGTGGGATTGAGGTCAAGCACAAGTTTATAATTATAAAAAAAATAATTACAATGTAAATATTATTGAAGTTAATTATTTATATTAGTAATATTATGTATTTATTTATTGGCCTTGAAAGTTACTAAATATTCAAAATATTCATTTCATATCAAGGATTTGGATAACAGTGACAAATAACTCTACTTGCCCATCTGGGAACATTTCATTCAATTCTTCCTCGGGGAACTTTAACTCATCACCCTCGGTGGACAGCCCCAGTGGATCTGGAGGGGTATAGGCTGTGGGTGACATGGGTCGTCTGCCCCATGGCAAAGATGGTGGAGCTGCTTCCTCAACCCACACTGCACTCTCCTTTACAGGACCTATTGATTCATGGTATCCTAAAAAAATAATATAGTCTCCATAAGAATTGTAATGGATCTTTGCATCCGCCGCCCATTGTATGTTTTGTTGTGTTTAATGTTTTTTGTTCGATGTTTGATTGGTGTAAAATAAAGAATATATAAATAATAAATAAAATATTTTCCTTTTACTCTACCAACAACGAAGTTTTATATTTAGGAAAATGGAAATTACCCAATAGTGCAGTAAGTGTTATTTTTTCCCAAATCGCATTCTTTCACCTCCACCTTCGACTGTGTTAAACTTTCACATATGTGGAAGAAAACTCAACACCTCTGCTTTCACCTCCGCCTCCACTATGCAGGTTACCCTAGTCTCAATACAAAATGCTTAATACAAGACGTGGTGTACACATTTCATTTTATGTCTAGATTACTACAAAACAGCTTCTTGACAGGTTATACATTTTAAGATTATGAATTATGTAGCTATGGATAATGGCTAACTCCATCCATATAATGAGTCTAAATCTCAACAGTACCTACATTACAGACTAATAATGTTATGTTTAAATTTGTCACTGTGACCCATAGGTGCTTACCATGGACAGTTTGTTTACCTCTAAATTGTACAGTGGAGGTTCCTTCCCCGCCAGATCGAGTAGTCACTATGATGTCTCCCCGACCCTTGCACGGTCCCGAGCGCGCCACTATTTTGTTCTTGCTCTTCCATTCGCAAGACAGTAAACAGTCGCAGCCGCATATCTTTAACCCTTAAAGAGTTCAAAGCAAAAAGTTACGCCCACATTCCAAAAATAGTTTCTGCTAGAAATAAGCCTTCGTAATTTAACTTGTAAGGAATAATTGTAGTTATAGATTACTTACCTATCAAATCTGTAGCACTAATGCCCAGAAATTCTCCTCGTATTGTAACTCTAGTTCCTGGAGGACCTTCTTTTGGAGATATTCCTGTTACTACAGGCGGTGGACCCATATTATAACTTTGGTGTATTTAAAAAAAAAAACACAATTTTGATTTTGAATAGATTTGATCACTGAATTAGTATTTGTGTTGTATTTAGACTGAATAAAAATATTTTTATGGAACTCGTAAATCGTAATCACAAAACAAATCAACAGATGTCAAATTGACAACAGAGTGATTTGACATTTTGACAACGACATTATTTTTATTTTTTGGTTCCATTCTTTCCGTTCTTCTGAACGGAAAAGGCAAAGGCATAGTACGCCATACAGCCTAGACTTCAGTATATATTCTCTTGGGTAAACTTCTATCCTAGATTCAGGACAAGGCCAAATGGACCAATGTGTCCAGCTGGTGTTCTGAGTTGAAAATTCAATTCACCAATGCCAGGTCTACACAGACCGGCATAAAGGTAACCCTTCCGTCCTCCAAGGACTACAGGGAACTCACCAAGCTCCTCCGTAACAGAGGTGTGGCCTTCCACACCTACTCCCTCCCGGAAGAACGCCTCACTCGAGTCGTCATTCGCCGAGTGCCAAAGGAGTTAACCTCCGATGACATCAAGGTGGACCTCACCTCTCAGGGAATCCCTGTAAAGGAGGTCCACCGCATGCACAAGGCACGCGGTAAAATCCCTTACGACATGGTTCTCGTCGTCTGCAACCCAGCAGAGGGAACTACCCACCACCCCATCTTCCTAGTGAAGAGCGTCTGCTCTCTCACAGGAATCTCCATAGAGAAGCCTCACAAGAGCGGCATCGTCGGCCAATGCCACAGATGCCAGCTTATGGTCACTCCCAGGCTCACTGCCACGCCAAACCCAGGTGCGTTAAGTGCCTGGACGATCATGGCACGGCAGAATGCCCCCGCCCCAGGGACCGAGCGCTCTGCAAAGAGCCTCCTAGTTGTGTCCTCTGCGGCACGTCTGGCCACACGGCCAACTATCGCGGGTGTCCCAAGGCCCCCAAATCCTCCTCCTCAAAATTAGCCACCCGGGCCAACTCACGCCAAAAGCGTGAATCCCCAGGGAGTCAGATCCCAGAGCGACTGTGCCCCCAAAGGCCCAGTCCCTGGAACCAGTTGAACCACCAGAGGGCCTTCCCGGCCCTCGTGGCGACTGCTCCCCAGACCCCCCCAGCCACCCCCGCCTGGAAGGACAAGGATCCTCGCATCCGTCCTTCCACGGCCCAAAAGGCGGCTCCGTCCCCTCCTGCCCCTGCACCTCTGGTTGCAGCTTCAACCCCTACACCCCCTCCCTCGACCCCCTTGTCAGGAAACGGCCCCACAGATGCGTTTAACGTCATCTCGGGGACCTTCCTTATCTTTATGTCGCCCCGCGCCAGACAAATGGCAAGCGACTTAAAGGTAGCCATGGCAGCAGGCAATCTGCAAGCCATAATCAACATTTATAACGCGTATCCAGAGATTACGCACGCCCTTTCCTCCCTCGCCTCCAACAAGAACTAATTATGGATATTACGGTCACACAAAGAACCAAGCCCCGATCCCTCAAACTGGCTCACTTCAATGCCGATGGCATCAGAGATCAGAAGTTCGAGATCTCAACCTTCCTTACAGAGTACCAGGTTGACATCTTCCTCGCTCAGGAGACCTTTCTGAAGCCTTGCCACCGCACTCCTCTAATTGCTAACTACCGTGTAGTTCGCAACGACAGGCTGCGGTGTCACAAAGGCGGTACCCTTATTTACTTCAAAAGGGCTCTTCATTGCATCCCATTGGACCCCCCACCCCTCTCACGACTCGAAGTGTCAATGTGCCGTCTCGGCATGACAGGGCACCAACCTATCACGTTAGTGTCAGCCTATGTCCCTCCCAGCAACTCTGCAGAGGACCATCAACTCCTAGCAGATGACATTACCCTTCTTCTTGGGTTGAGCGACTCCGTTATTATAGCGGGCGACCTCAACGCCAAACACACTGCCTGGAATAGCACCAGGATCAATTCCAGAGGCAGACTCCTGCTTGATCTCTCCACTCGATTAAACTTCGATGTCGTAGGCCCTATGACCCCCACGCACTTCCCCCATCAAACCGAATTCATCCCAGACGTCCTCGACATAGCGCTCCTAAAGAACGTCAACCTACGGTTAGACTCTATAGAAGCGCTATCAGAGCTATCGTCTGACCATCGCCCAGTCATCATACGACTGGCTCCCCGTACTGGCCTCCCTGACCCAGGTCTAGCACCCCTGAAGAAAGTGGTAACGGACTGGAGGAAAGTAAGCGATCGGCTGAAATCCACCACATCCCCCCACTTGGACTCCATACCTGCACGCCTCGACTCTATCGCTGACACGACAGCTGCGATCGACTCGCTCACGGATCACGTACAGTCGGTACTGAACGAATGTTCAAGGGAGGTTACAGTGACAGAAGACTGTCGCTGGAAACTCCCTGCTGACTTGCGTGAACTGTTGACCGAGAAGAACGCGGCGGTCCGTGCCTACAGCAGATTCCCCTGCGCGGCTAACAAAACCCATATGCGCTATTTACAGAGAACTGTAAAAAGACGTGTATCGGGGTGGCGTGAAGCTGGCTGGGATAAGATGCTGGATGAGTTAGAGCCCACCCATCAAGCCTTCTGGAACCTTCAGAGGAAACTTAAATCCAATGAAGTTGTGACCATGCCTCCCCTGGTTCGCCCTGACAGTTCCATCGCCTTCGATGACGATGACAAGGCTGAATGCCTCGCCTCTTGCCTAGAAGCCCAGTGCTCCCCCAGCCTCCTACCAGTAGACCAAGCTCATCTCCTTGGGTTGACGCTGAAGTCGAACGTAGAACCTCCCTCCCACCTGTTGACGACCCTGAGGACCCCCTGCCCCCCATCACCCCTGATGAGGTGCAGGACATCGTCAAGGGTCTTCAACTCAGGAAAGCGCCCGGCTCAGACGGCATCACCAACAGAGTGATCCGCCTCTTCCCTGCCCACCTGATCATCCTCTTGACCACCATCTTCAATGGTGCACTAGGAAACAACATTTTCCCACAAACGTGGAAAGAAGCCACTGTTATAGGCATTCCTAAGCCCGGTAAGCCTAAAGCCGATCCCACTAGCTACCGTCCCATCAGCTTACTCAAAGTTCTCGGTAAGATCTATGAGAGGCTTATATATAAGCGTCTCAGAGCCTACGCCGAGAACAAGGGCCTTATCCCATTAGAACAATTCGGGTTCCGTACCCAGCACTCCTGTCCGCAACAGATCCTACGCATCACTGAACATATTCACGCAGGCTTCCTGCGTGGTATGTACACAGGCGTAGTTTACTTCGATATAGCGAAGGCGTTTGACAAAGTCTGGCACAACGGCTTAATCTATAAGCTGTACCAACTCGGTGTGCCTGACCGTCTCGTTCTCATCCTACGGGACTTTCTGTCAAACCGCACCTTTCGCTACAAAATCGAAGGAGCGCTCTCCTCCCCCCGCCCCATCCGTGCAGGTGTCCCCCAGGGCTCCGTGTTAGCCCCCCCTCATTTTCACGCTATTCACTAGCGACATCCCGAAAAGAAGCAAGGCTCACCTCGCTCTGTTCGCAGACGACACAGCCATCTACTGCTCGGGACGCAGCCCAGATCAGATTCGCTTCCATCTTCAAAGAGCAGTCAACTTTCTAGCTGCCTGGTTTAAGAAATGGAGGATCGAAGTCAACCCCCTTAAGAGCCAAGCGGTTCTTTACAGGAAACCGCGGGTCAGCGTCACCCTTCCACGTCCCATCACCATGGACGGCAAGCCGATCCCTTGGGAGAAGCAAGCCAAGTACCTTGGTGTTATACTCGATCAAAACCTCAAATTCTCAGAGCACATTAAGACGGTCCGCGCTCGCGCCGCCTTCGCTCTAGGTCGACTCCACCCCCTCCTCAACCCGCGTAGCAAGCTATCGCTCAGGTGCAAAATGCGCTTGTACACAGCTTGCATACGCCCGATTATGACTTACGCTTGTCCAGTGTTCGCACATGCCAAGCCACGTTATATCCATAGGATGCAAGTAGTCCAAAACCGATTCCTCCGTAAAGCCACAAACGCCCCTTGGTTCGTCCGTAATGAGATCCTCCATCTCGATCTCAAAATCCCCACCATCCAGCAGTTCATGAAACGCCTCTCCAAGCGTTTCTTTGACACTGCTGCCAAGCACCGCAATCCTCTCATAGCAGCGGCTGCTAATTACACTCCCTCCACCATCTCCCGCCTTCGCCGCCCTCGGCATGCTCTCTCAGACCCCGATGACCCCATTACCCTCCTCCAAGAGGCCAATAGGGCCACCAGCACACTACATAAACACAGACCGACCTACCGACCTCGCCGCCGAGGTCCATCGCGACGCGCTCCACGTAGTAGTCCCCTTCCCCGTCCCTTGTCCGATGAAGGCCAGCCCGCGCCGCAGCTGAGCCAGTAATTACAATAATGTCCCAACAATGACCTCTGAGTTTGTTTCGGCGTTTCTTCTCAGAGCTAGTACTAGGAAACGCCGTGGTCATCAAACCAACAAGTATAACTTTCGATCCAGCCGTCCCTTGCTGTCCTCTCCAGCGACGCCCTAAGCCGAGGTCCGTACCCCACAGGGGGTGCCCTTAGTGCGTAGTCGCTTAGTATTAAGTAGTTTTATGCCCTGGCTGGAGGCTTTAATTTTTAATTAAGGCATTCACAGGAAAGTTCGATTAAGTAGTAACGGTCTCTAAAGTAGCCTACCTACGAGATGCCATATCATAAAAAAAAAAAAAAAAAAAATTCTATCCTAGGAAATCCCATTCCGCGTCGCGCGCTCGCCCTGTGCGGACGTGTCTACCTCCGCTCCGCCGCTCTAGCTCGCCGCGCTTTTCGTTTTCGCCTCGCCGTGCTATCGCAGATCGCTCGTGCCGCCCACGTGCGCTTCCTGTCTAGCTCGCCGCGCTTTTTCGACCCGCTGCGCTATCGCAGATTGCTCTGCCCGCGTGCATTGAGAGTCTCGGGAGTGTCAGTGTCAGTGCACTGTGAAGTGTCTCGTTGCTGCACCTGCCGAACTGTATCGAAAGCTGCAGCAACGCCCTAACTTATTCCTGCAGAGTGGTCAAACGTTCTACATATCCCTCTGGCAGAATAACGGTCAAACGTCCTTCATATTCCTTTGGCAGAATAACGGTCAAACGTATTACCGGGCGATTAATCAATCCCCGATCCAACGCGCCCTAGGCGTCGGTACTCCTGCCCGTTCCCCCCGTGTGTGTGTGGTGTGTGTGTCGTGCGGTGTAGTGTAGTGTCGTGTTGTGCACCGAAGCTGCTCGGCGCCGGACGAGTCAGGTTAGTGAGGTACACACCTCCCTGTCACTAGGACAGGGAGGGTCACACACCCTCCGGGCCTACAACCCGGAGGACTAGGTATCCCCCTTTTTTCTAATAATAATGGACGCATGTCCTAGCCCCGCCCCTCATTACCAGGCCCTTCTGGCCCTGGTGAACGAGGTCCTCTTAAAGGACCCCGAAGTCTGCGCCAAATATGGCCAGAAATTAGCTGCCCTTCTGCAGCCAACCCCCGCCCCCCAACCCGCCCCTGCCGAAACCGAGGTGTCCATGGACACCGAGGTATTCTCGGCAAAGCGCCCCATCCCCGTCTCCTCGGATTCCTCCGAGGAGTCTCCATCCTCGTCCCCGGACGATGAAGCCGACGGCTTCATCGTAGCCACGGGAAAGAGGAGGAGGAAGAAATCTTCTTCCAATCCCGCCCCCAAATTGGCAGCCGCTGCATCCGCCAGCGGCTCACCCACCCCCGCCCCCGCCCCCGCAAACGCTACCGCCGCCCCGCGCGCAGCGACTCTTAACCCCGCCCGCTCAGCCCCCCGAGCCGCCACCAAAATCCCTCCTCCTCCGCCTGTCTTCATTCAGGACAAGGCCAAATGGACCAATGTGTCCAGCTGGTGTTCTGAGTTGAAAATTCAATTCACCCATGCCAGGTCTACACAGACCGGCATAAAGGTAACCCTTCCGTCCTCCAAGGACTACAGGGAACTCACCAAGCTCCTCCGCAACAGAGGTGTGGCCTTCCACACCTACTCCCTCCCGGAAGAACGCCTCACTCGAGTCGTCATTCGCCGAGTGCCAAAGGAGTTAACCTCCGATGACATCAAGGTGGACCTCACCTCTCAGGGAATCCCTGTAAAGGAGGTCCACCGCATGCACAAGACACGCGGTAAAATCCCTTACGACATGGTTCTCGTCGTCTGCAACCCAGCAGAGGGAACTACCCACCACCCCATCTTCCTAGTGAAGAGCGTCTGCTCTCTCACAGGAATCTCCATAGAGAAGCCTCACAAGAGCGGCATCGTCGGGCAATGCCACAGATGCCAGCTATATGGTCACTCCCAGGCTCACTGCCACGCCAAACCCAGGTGCGTTAAGTGCCAGGGCGATCATGGCACGGCAGAATGCCCTCGCCCGAAGGACCGAGCGCTCTGCAAAGAGCCTCCTAGTTGTGTCCTCTGCGGCGCGACTGGCCACACGGCCAACTATCGCGGGTGTCCCAAGGCCCCCAAATCCTCCTCCTCAAAGTTAGCCACCCGGGCCAACTCACGCCAAAAGCGTGAATCCCCAGGGAGTCAGATCCCAGAGCGACTGTGCCCCCAAAGGCCCAGTCCCTGGAACCAGTTGAACCACCAGAGGGCCTTCCCGGCCCTCGTGGCGACTGCTCCCCAGACCCCCCCAGCCACCCCCGCCTGGAAGGACAAGGATCCTCGCATCCGTCCTTCCACGGCCCAAAAGGCGGCTCCGTCCCCTCCTGCCCCTGCACCTCTGGTTGCAGCTTCAACCCCTACACCCCCTCCCTCGACCCCCTTGTCAGGAAACGGCCCCACAGATGCGTTTAACGTCATCTCGGGGACCTTCCTTATCTTTATGTCGCCCCGCGCCAGACAAATGGCAAGCGACTTAAAGGTAGCCATGGCAGCAGGCAATCTGCAAGCCATAATCAATATTTATAACGCGTATCCTGAGATTACGCACGCCCTTTCCTCCCTCGCCTCCAACAAGAACTAATTATGGATATTACGGTCACACAAAGAACCAAGCCCCGATCCCTCAAACTGGCTCACTTCAATGCCGATGGCATCAGAGATCAGAAGTTCGAGATCTCAACCTTCCTTACAGAGTACCAGGTTGACATCTTCCTCGCTCAGGAGACCTTTCTGAAGCCTTGCCACCGCACTCCTCTAATTGCTAACTACCGTGTAGTTCGCAACGACAGGCTGCGGTGTCACAAAGGCGGTACCCTTATTTACTTCAAAAGGGCTCTTCATTGCATCCCATTGGACCCCCCACCCCTCTCACGACTCGAAGTGTCAATGTGCCGTCTCGGCATGACAGGGCACCAACCTATCACGTTAGTGTCAGCCTATGTCCCTCCCAGCAACTCTGCAGAGGACCATCAACTCCTAGCAGATGACATTACCCTTCTTCTTGGGTTGAGCGACTCCGTTATTATAGCGGGCGACCTCAACGCCAAACACACTGCCTGGAATAGCACCAGGATCAATTCCAGAGGCAGACTCCTGCTTGACCTCTCCACTCGATTAAACTTCGAT
This sequence comes from Sesamia nonagrioides, assembly GCA_017933935.1. Lineage (NCBI taxonomy): Eukaryota > Metazoa > Arthropoda > Insecta > Lepidoptera > Noctuidae > Sesamia > Sesamia nonagrioides. The sequence continues at coordinate 867,285 of JADWQK010002191.1, forward strand.
GTCGTAGGCCCCATGACCCCCACGCACTTCCCCCATCAAACCGAATTCACCCCAGACGTCCTCGACATAGCGCTCCTAAAGAACGTCAACCTACGGTTAGACTCTATAGAAGCGCTATCAGAGCTATCGTCTGACCATCGCCCAGTCATCATACGACTGGCTCCCCGTACTGGCCTCCCTGACCCAGGTCTAGCACCCCTGAAGAAAGTGGTAACGGACTGGAGGAAAGTAAGCGATCGGCTGAAATCCACCACATCCCCCCACTTGGACTCCATACCTGCACGCCTCGACTCTATCGCTGACACGACAGCTGCGATCGACTCGTTCGCGGATCACGTACAGTCGGTACTGAACGAATGTTCAAGGGAGGTTACAGTGACAGAAGACTGTCGCTGGAAACTCCCTGCTGACTTGCGTGAACTGTTGACCGAGAAGAACGCGGCGGTCCGTGCCTACAGCAGATTCCCCTGCGCGGCTAACAAAACCCATATGCGCTATTTACAGAGAACTGTAAAAAGACGTGTATCGGAGTGGCGTGAAGCTGGCTGGGATAAGATGCTGGATGAGTTAGAGCCCACCCATCAAGCCTTCTGGAACCTTCAGAGGAAACTTAAATCCAATGAAGTTGTGACCATGCCTCCCCTGGTTCGCCCTGACAATTCCATCGCCTTCGATGACGCTGACAAGGCTGAATGCCTCGCCTCTTGCCTAGAAGCCCAGTGCTCCCCCAGCCTCCTACCAGTAGACCAAGCTCATCTCCTTGAGGTTGACGCTGAAGTCGAACGTAGAACCTCCCTCCCACCTGTTGACGACCCTGAGGACCCCCTGCCCCCCATCACCCCTGATGAGGTGCAGGACATCGTCAAGGGTCTTCAACTCAGGAAAGCGCCCGGCTCAGACGGCATCACCAACAGAGTGATCCGCCTCTTCCCTGCCCACCTGATCATCCTCTTGACCACCATCTTCAATGGTGCACTAGGAAACAACATTTTCCCACAAACGTGGAAAGAAGCCACTGTTATAGGCATTCCTAAGCCCGGTAAGCCTAAAGCCGATCCCACTAGTTACCGTCCCATCAGCTTACTCAAAGTTCTCGGTAAGATCTATGAGAGGCTTATATATAAGCGTCTCAGAGCCTACGCCGAGAACAAGGGCCTTATCCCATTAGAACAATTCGGGTTCCGTACCCAGCACTCCTGTCCGCAACAGATCCTACGCATCACTGAACATATTCACGCAGGCTTCCTGCGTGGTATGTACACAGGCGTAGTTTACTTCGATATAGCGAAGGCGTTTGACAAAGTCTGGCACAACGGCTTAATCTATAAGCTGTACCAACTCGGTGTGCCTGACCGTCTCGTTCTCATCCTACGGGACTTTCTGTCAAACCGCACCTTTCGCTACAAAATCGAAGGAGCGCTCTCCTCCCCCCGCCCCATCCGTGCAGGTGTCCCCCAGGGCTCCGTGTTAGCCCCCCTCATTTTCACGCTATTCACTAGCGACATCCCGAAAAGAAGCAAGGCTCACCTCGCTCTGTTCGCAGACGACACAGCCATCTACTGCTCGGGACGCAGCCCAGATCAGATTCGCTTCCATCTTCAAAGAGCAGTCAACTTTCTAGCTGCCTGGTTTAAGAAATGGAGGATCGAAGTCAACCCCCTTAAGAGCCAAGCGGTTCTTTACAGGAAACCGCGGGTCAGCGTCACCCTTCCACGTCCCATCACCATGGACGGCAAGCCGATCCCTTGGGAGAAGCAAGCCAAGTACCTTGGTGTCATTCTCGATCAAAGCCTTAAATTCTCAGAGCACATTAAGACGGTCCGCGCTCGCGCCGCCTTCGCTCTAGGTCGACTCCACCCCCTCCTCAACCCGCGTAGCAAGCTATCGCTCAGGTGCAAAATGCGCTTGTACACAGCTTGCATACGCCCGATTATGACTTACGCTTGTCCAGTGTTCGCACATGCCAAGCCACGTTATATCCATAGGATGCAAGTAGTCCAAAACCGATTCCTCCGTAAAGCCACAAACGCCCCTTGGTTCGTACGTAATGAGATCCTCCATCTCGATCTCAAAATCCCCACCATCCAGCAGTTCATGAAACGCCTCTCCAAGCGTTTCTTTGACACTGCTGCCAAGCACCGCAATCCTCTTATAGCAGCGGCTGCCAATTACACTCCCTCCACCATCTCCCGCCTTCGCCGCCCTCGGCATGCTCTCACAGACCCCGATGACCCCATTACCCTCCTCCAAGAGGCCAATAGGGCCACCAGCACACTACATAAACACAGACCGACCTACCGACCTCGCCGCCGAGGTCCATCGCGACGCGCTCCACGTAGTAGTCCCCTTCCCCGTCCCTTGTCCGATGAAGGCCAGCCCGCGCCGCAGCTGAGCCAGTAATTACAATAATGTCCCAACAATGACCTCTGAGTTTGTTTCGGCGTTTCTTCTCAGAGCTAGTACTAGGAAACGCCGTGGTCATCAAACCAACAAGTATAACTTTCGATCCAGCCGTCCCTTGCTGTCCTCTCCAGCGACGCCCTAAGCCGAGGTCCGTACCTCACAGGGGGTGCCCTTAGTGCGTAGTCGCTTAGTTTTAAGTAGTTTTATGCCCTGGCTGGAGGCTTTAATTTTTAATTAAGGCATTCACAGGAAAGTTCGATTAAGTAGTAACGGTCTCTAAAGTAGCCTACCTACGAGATGCCATATCAAAAAAAAAAAAAAAAAAAAATTGTCTTCATCCTTCTTGTCCAAAAGTAAGTAAGGCCTTAGCCACTTCTTCGGTTGCTTCTTTCTAGAGGTGTAAAAGTACCGAAAAAAAGCGTACCCGCATGTATTCGTTACTTTAACAATTAGTACTCGTTACTATCGTATCGTTACGTTACTCGTTACTTCTGACACCTTTTAACATAGCAACGAATTCACTCGTATTGCGTACGCGTTTAGTATGAAATCGGAATTCAGCCGCATTGCGTACGCGTACAGTACGACATCGCAATACATTACGCATCGATTATAATAAAGAAAAAGCAACAAATAGTACTAGTTAATTCAAAGTAGGTACTAGGTAACGACGCTTCGTTACACACACACGCATCAACGGTATAATGCGTCAAGAAAGTCACAACAACAAATTTTTTAGCAAATGGGGCTACCATACTCTATGATGGAAGCGACAGTGGCGCTATTAATTAATTTCATAACTTTTTTGATGCATTATACTTGCGTGAACTGAAACAGTGTAGGTGCCCATACGAAAAGTACGAGTAACGAAATGCATTCGTGAGTAACGTCTCGTTACTTCATACTAGATGGCGTACCCGTTACTCAGTAACGAATACATACGGTTTGTCACAGCTCTACTTCTTTCTTGTCCAAAAATAAGTAAGGCAGAAGCCTCGTCTTCGGTTGATTCTTTCTTGTCCAAAAATAAGCAAGGCAGAAGCCTCGTCTTCAGTAACATCCATCTTGTTGTAAGGCCAAAGCCACGTCTTGAGTGTTCATATTCAATTAATATTCTAATTCAAAATAATATGGTGTCATATTCGTGTATCCGTCATAATCCGTGTAGTAATGTTAAGTCAGGGTAATCATATCCTTGTAACAAGATGGCCCAAACTGTTAAATGGACCATCCAATGCTGTTAATAAATTTATAGAGTGCTGTATACGTATTCTGATTTTCCAGCAAACCATGAGTGTTGCGCGGGATGCTTGCTGGCGTATTATATATTTCCAGTAATTCACCAATTAGGGGAATTCTTTCCAAAGCATATGCAGGGCAATTAAAAATTATGTGATCAAGGGTCTCATCACTTCCCGAGTTACAACTGGTGCAAGTAGGCGATGCTATTATATTCATCCTGGCTAAATGTGCATTAAATCTGCCATGACCAATTCTAAGGCGGTTTATAGTGGTAAAAAATTTCCTGCTCTTCGGAACACCAGATTTCGTGAACCAGGCCGCAGAACCGACTGTTTGATTAATTTTATAATACCATTTCCCTTTAGTTTTCAATGTCTCTTGCCAGTTCTCATGCCAAATACAGGTGTATTTTTCAGTAAGTTTGCCAAGTAAGTCAGAACTTGGGATGGCAACATGTTTTGGTACAGCAATGTCATTGTCAATGTCAACAATAACTTTGGCGAAGTAGTCTGCGTTTTCATTTCCTGCAAAGTGCAACTCCTATGTGAGAGGGAGTCCAAATTAAACTAATATTAAATCCTCCAGAACAAAGATCAGCATATAAAGTCCGAATCTCGTAAATAGTATTCCTTGTATTGGCGTCCAGTTTCGGATTTTGTAAGGCCATAAGAACACTCATGCTGTCTGATATTATGAGCCAACTGGTGTGCTTAAGATTCTTTTTAGATATATACTGCAGAGCTGATAGAATTGCTAGTGATTCTGCTGTAAATATAGTCATGACTCCAGGCAACCGAACTCCATGTCCAACAGCAAGATGAGGTATAAGCCCCGCACGATGATATTGCGATGGAACCTTGTCACAATAACAGCTTTGTGACGTCACCTGTCACACGAAAGGACAGCTAGCAAAAGAATGTTAAATGCAAAATTATAGTTTATTAATTTTGCATTTAACATTCTTTCGGGTTAAGGATTTATTTGTATTTTATAATTCTATTATACATACACATACCTACTCATCCATATTCTGACAAATAAACTTTCATTATTAAAAATTTCAAGGAAATAATTCTTGTAGACGTAAGAAAAATATACTTATTCGTATATCTTTCTTACATGTTTATTAACTTTTGCTAACTACATTTCTGTTAATTTGTGAGCGGGAATTAAACCAGAGTACCAAATAACACCAGGATAGTATGTAAATTTTTTTTATATATAATTCAATATAATCTTACCCTATTTATTCAATTCCACTCATACAGTCTTCCGAATCAGAACGGCTTTCTGTGTCTGTCGTTTCCGATTCACTGTCGTCTGCCGTATTTATGATAAATAACTCGTCAGTTATTCGATCTTTTTTCCAATATTCCTCTTCAAGCCGTTTAACATGATTGACTTCCTTTCGCCAGTCATCTGGAGTTATTGACGCCAACGCCTCCAATGTCAGAGCTTCAATGCGACTTTCCAACTGCTCCACATTTTTTTCTGACACTCTCATCTTTACCAGGTTCCAGATGTACTCAATGGGGTTGAGGTCGCAGTTGTAGGGTGGTAATCTAACGACCTCATGGCCATTGGCAGCTAATAAATTGACAATTTTATAATTTTTCGGCGGTCTGTGCCGTTTAATTAATAAATACAGTTCAGGTTTTGTACTGTCGTTGGGAAAGTCGATGTTGTGAGCTTGTAGCCACTCAACCATCAACTGTTTTTTATTGTTCATACTTGGTGGCCTATTCTCTTCCCTACTGTGATAAGGGGCGTTGTCCATCACAATTATGGAGTTGCGTGGTATGTTGGGTACTAATTTTTCTGTAAGCCACTTGGTGAAATTCTCAGCATTCATTTGATCATGGTAATCCCCCGTTTTGGTGTCTGCTTTAAACATTAAAAGGGCATTGTCAACAAAACCGCTTTCACTTCCCGCGTGAACTATTATCTATCGGCGGCCGGGGCTGTCGTTCCGTCTCACTCCGACATCGGTTGCTGTTTGCCAACATTTTTTTACCGTGTAGTGTGCGTGTATCCACGTTTCGTCGAGATAAATAACGGGTCTTTTGTTATTAGCAAGCGAGTCATTTTCTTTCATATGTCATAAATATTTAGCCCTCCACGCTTGAATTTGGGGTCTTTCAATTAGAGCCAGTCTTTTTTGGTAGCATCGTTTAAATTGGTAGCCTAAATCACATTTAATTATTTTTCTTAATGTAGTTTCACTATTGGTATAATTAAGGTCTAATTTTGAAGCCGCCAAGATTTTGCGCATTGTGGGTATTTCTCTCCTCACCGTATACATTGAATGTATAATATTTCTTAAAGCTGTTAAGGAAAACCCGTCGAAATATTCCTTCTTTTGTCTTTTTCCTTTAGTAGGAGTTCTCATTTTGCTGCCACTGGCTGTTGCCGACTCATGCTCTCGTCGCAATTTAGTCACAGTATTTTTTGCAACGCCTGTGGCACATGCCACACGCTCCGTGACTTTGGTTTAGCTGTTGCTTCGGTATTAAAATGTCCTCAGTAGTGTCCGAAGTACTTTTTAAAGCACGGTTTATACTTTCAAGAACTAACTTACAGTCCTCTTTTTCTTTAACAAAATAATTGTCCACTTTAATTATAATTTCACGAGCACGATTGTGAATTAATTTCTTACTCATTTTAACGAGTAACAGCTAACAAAACTAAACAACAAAACTCAAGAACAACAATAAAACAGGATAACAAAAACAAAAAACTAACAAAAATATTCGATGTGCGTAAGTGGGTAAGCGCGGACTGAACTTGCGAACGGTACTGACGGTGCGAGGTCGACTACGTCACCAAGATGGCCGCCGATCGCAATATCATCGTGCGGGGCTAGTAGATATATAGCTAATGAAACATTTCTGTTGTTCTTAGAACCATCAGTAAATATATGCCTGTGCCCAGGGAACTGTGCAATTAGCTCGTACACATCTTCTTTACTCTTAATGTCACGGTTAATGTAAATATCCATAGGCCAGAATTTGCTTATATAATTACCAGAATAACATGGCCATTTGCCTTTACATTTTTCTATTTGATAATGATCATCAATACTAATTAAATTGGAAAAGTCATGAAGTATAAAGGGGACATTTACAGAATTAGAGGGACTGTACACTCTATGATAAAATATTATTTTTTTTAATAAAGGATGATTTTCAAAAGATAAAAGCTTGAGAAGATATTTTGACTTTAAAAACTCAAATCTTATATTCAAAGGAGAAGTGTTACACTCAATTTGGAGTGAATTAATTGGACTAGTCTTCATTGCACCAGTTATACATCGAAGATTGTGATTCTGAAGAATCTCCAATTTGCGTACCAATCTCTGATCAGACCCAAAGCACAAAAAACCATATTCGAAGTGACTACGAACTAAAGATTTATACAACATTAGCAAAATTTTAGGATCAGCTGCAATTGACAGTGACTTTATAAAATTAAATGCTCTATTAGCTCTACCTAGCATATAATCAATGTATTTATTCCATGAGAGGTTGCTTGTAAAAATTATACCCAGGAACTTTACTTCGTTCACTATGGGAAGAACTTTATTATTGTAATAAATATGTAAGTCTATTTCAGACTCTCCAAACACTATAACTTTAGATTTTTCAGGACTAATATCTAAATTAAGATAATGAAAATAGTTGTTTAACTTAATCAAAGCTTTGTTTAGAATAGTTTCAACCAAATTTATATCTGAACCTGAAGCATAAATAACCAAATCATCTGCAAACTGTAAATTTGTCACTTCTGGACCCAATACAATGTTTAATCTATGTAAATAAAGTAGATAAATCAATGGACTAAGGATGCCACCTTGACATACCCCCTTAAATGAAAAACGTGGCCCTATTAAGCATTTATTTACTTTAACATATACTTCCCTGCCATGTAAAAAATTAAAGATCCATATTATAACTTTTTCAGGAATACCAAGGGCAGAAAGTTCACCACACAAAACATGTAGGTTGATGTTGTTAAATGCACCCACTACATCAAAGAAGACACCAACAAAATAATTGTTCATTTTATTAGAATTGTATATATCTAATTGCAAATGAGAAATGCTATCACGAGTTGAGCAACCACGTCGAAAGCCAAATTGATTGGACGGTAATAGACTATTACTTTCTATGTAAAATTCTAGCCTTTGTTTAATTAATTGTTCGAAGGTTTTCCCCATGCATGAAGTTAATGCTACTGGCCTATATGATTCTGCTTTGTTTCTCACTTTGTTAGGTTTAAGTACTGGAATGAGGCAATCTGTTTTCCATTCATTAGGGATGATCATTTTCTGCCAAAGTAGATTAAATACTCTTAGTATGTTAGAAAGTGCCTCAATTGATACATTTTTCAACATTTTATAAGGTATTCCATCAAGGCCAAAAGCTGAATCACGCCTAGAAGATATTGCAGATTTTAATTCCTGGAGAGAAAATGGATAAATCAAATATTCATAATGCGCTGAAGTAAGTACTTCATGAGGAATTGATTGATTTGGCCTCTCTACTGTATCTGGAGTATATTTTTTAAGGAAATCAAATGCCCAACAAGAAATATTATTACTAGGAGGTGTAAAAGTTTTATTAAATCTTTTTGAGATTTGCCAAACTCTAGATAATGAAGTAGTTCTATTAAATGACTCACATAGTGAAATCCAACTTAAATATCTTTCTCTTTTTAACACTAACTTTTTAAGTGCTTGTAATTTTTTAAACTCGATATATTTTTCTAATGTGGGATTGTGCTTGAATTCTATATAGGCATTCCTAGAGTCTTCTACTGCTTTAGTGCAATTTAAATTCCACCATGGTAGAGGGATGCGTTTTTTACGATTATTATTTATTAATACTGTACCAAATGATGTAGCAGGTCTTATAGTTGATGGTAGCGATTTACTAACAGCTAAATTTAATAGCTTTATTAAGTCACTATATGACTGCAATGGGTTCTCCAGATTAATTACAAAATTTATTAACAAATTATCAACACTCTTCTTATATATTTTCCAATCAACCAAGTTAAAATTAAAATTTTGGGGTAAATTTGAAGTTATTATATTATGTGAATTATTGTAATTGTTATTAATAAGTAATCTTGTAATTACAGGTAAATGGTAACTACCTAAAGGATCATTATAAACAGTCCAATTACAAGATAATGAAATTGAAGGAGATACTATAGTTAAATCAAGTGCATTTCTCTGCCACCTATCAGAACCTACAGTAGTCATTTCTCCATCATTTAATAAAACCAAATTATAGTCATTAATGACTTCAAGCACCTCACGACCTCGGATGTTCACACTGTTACATCCCCAAGCTGAATGATATGCATTGAAGTCTCCACCCAACAAGAGAGGAACAGGAATACTACGAATTAAATTATCAAACTTAGACTTTGTAAATGAACTATTTCCAGGACTATAAAAACTGACTAATGAAATTTCTTTATTGTTGCTATATTTTACACGAATTGCTATATTTTGTATGGAATCATCAAATAAAGTATCTAATTTACTAAATTGTAAACTGTTATGTATCAAAATGGCTACACCATTGTGTGCATTACCTGAATCTAATCTAACTATGTTATATCCTTTAATACTAAATCTCATGTGAGGCTTGAGCCAAGTCTCACACAATAGAGCTACATGTATGTTATTCTCATATAGAAAATGAGTAAAAGCAAGTTTGTTACTATTGATGCTCTGAGCATTCCACTGTACAATATTTAGCTGATCCATAAAATTAAGGTTTACTTATATTATTCTGTAGTTTTGATAATAAAACTTCTTTTATGCTTTGAGTGCAAATACTCTTCTCATTATTTTTATTTTGAGAAATTAATGTTACTATTGTCTGTACTAAAATATTTAAAATTGGTTCTGTTTCAATAAGTGACTGTAATTGTTTAGCAGGACTGAATTTTGAAAGAGATGGGAATGACTTTTCATTAAACAAATCTGCATATGCTTTTTTATTAATTTTATTTTTGTTTTCTTCTACTTTTTGTTTCTTGACTGGGCACAGTGCTGAAATAGCTACATGCTTACCTTGGCAGTGGCAACATATCGCTTCAGTTGATGGTATTAGGCAATCTTTATAATTATGGTCCTTAGAACATATGGAACATCTTTGAGTGTTTTTACAAAATTTAGCTATATGGCCATACCTTAGACACTTCAGGCATTGTTTTACTGGCGGAATATATGGACGTACTTCAAATCGCCAGCTGTTCAAGTCGACACTATCGGGTAAAGCTGCACACGAGAATGTGATGGACACCGTCTTTGTAGGCTGAAAGGACACCCCCCCACCTTCTGAAACAGTGCGACGCATGAATCTTCTAATTGAGATAATATTTTTGGTACTGGAAATTGCTTTATAGATGTGTTCGTTGCTCAAGTCAATGGGGACATGCATAATAACACCTGTATTTTCTGTGGCAGCTGCAGGAATACTGGCTTTTAATTTAAAACTGTCTAGAAATTTTCGGTTCATTAAAGCTGCATTGGCTAAACCAGGCCGTTCGAAAATGACACCAATTTTATAACGGTTCATGCGTAGTAGTTGTTTGACACCCTTGTTGTATTTTTTAATGTTTGTTGATAGAGACATCATGTCTCTATCACCAATCGGGATTGCATCTATACTTTCTAAAAATACCACATATTCAAAATTTCCTCCGTTCTCAGGGTATGAACGAATATATTCTGGTATCCTGTATTCACGATACTTGTTTTGTTTTTCGTCGGCTACAGAACTTTCTGAAGAACATGAGTCTCCACCATCGTCTTCAGAGCCCAATGATGGAGGAGAAGATGAGTTATCCTCCTTTTTTTTCCTTTTCTTGGGGTTCCCTTTCGCACCCATTTTATACAATTATAAACTTTTGAACTAATAAAATTAATAATTTGAAAATTTATTTTCAAAAAAGGCGCCCTCTCTATATGAATTTCCCGCGCTTTTTTCGTAAATATCATGATCTCTGCGACATTGACATATGTCAAACTGACATTTTTAGAGTTGTTACGATATAAATAAATTGATAGAAAAAAAAAAGGGCGGGAAAACGTCGCGGTTCAATTTTTCTTTCAATAATTTTGTAAATTAATTTTAAATAGTAAAGGATTGTGGTATAGTAGTTTTAATTGTATATTTTTGTAGTTTAAGTTGTATATTTTATATATTCAGTGTACATAATCTCCTCTATATATTGGTAAGTCATTTAATTTGATATTATAATATGGGCGACCCGCCCGATGACCCGGGTGGAACTGTTCCGCCCGTGTCTAACTATGTTACAATTGATGGCACACAACAAACTCGTATGGACGCTCTTTGTAAAGCCGCTTTTGAGTCGTCCATGGACACTGATGGCTCAGTTGCGGAGGGAACAAATCCAAGTAGAAAAAGGCAATATTCCCGCGCAATCTGCCGAACCTGTAATAAGAAAAAAAGAAGGCAGGGGTCAAAAAAGAAAGAGGGTCCAAATGATTGTTTATGCAATAATGCTCTTAATGATGCTATAAACTTAGAGAAGGCTAATAATGATGATGTTATCTGGACTGAAAAAAATTCGTTCTCACAGATACAAAACCAACATGACACCAACACAACACAGACACACATTAAGCACAACATGAACTTGACTCACATTCACAATAGCTCGCAGTCTCACTCTCAAAAGCCGCCGGTACTACCAATTCCCACACAACCCCTTTCCACATCTGATTCCAAGGTCAATGATAATAATGCCCGTGTGCCAGTCGGCCGCACTCATTATGAGAAAAATGACGCCTCTCCATATATTATTCACGTACAAAAAAAGACTTCTGAACAAAATGATGGTACAACCCTGCACCCCGTTACTTTCGGCCGTTTCCTTAAAAAACACAATATTCAAAATATAGTAAATGGCAGTCTAAAACGTATAGGGCGTAATCGTACCTATAACCTTGGCTTTCACAACTCATGATGATGCTAATGCATTTCTAAATAATCAGACTGTACATGATGTAGGTTACAAAACATTCATTCCTACATTTAATGTGACTAGAATGGGAGTAGTAAGAGGTGTTCCAAAAGAATGGTCCGAAGAGGAAATTTTGGAAAATGTGACTGTCCCTATAGGATGTGGTGCAATTTTAAAGGTAAGACTTTTAAAAAAGAAAATGATGATTGCTGGAAGCACAGCGTTTGAGAACACAGGAACTGTGGTGTTTACATTTGATGGTCAGGTTTTACCAACCAGGATTTATATGTGTTATACTGCTTTACTAGTCGACTTATACATCTACCCGACAGTACAATGTTATAACTGCTGCAGATATGGTCACGTTAAGTCCCAATGTCGTTCATCACCAAAGTGCTATAAATGTGGTGAGGAGCATTCGGGTAACTCTTGTGATATTGATGAAGAAGGCTATTGGTGCTGCTTATGTAAGGGTCACCATGAAGCAACAAGTAGAAAGTGCTTAGAATATAATAGGCAAAGAAGCATCAAAGAGACGATGAGTAAAAGCTGCATATCATATATGGAGGCTGTCAAACTACATCCTCCAATTAATAAAATATCATATGCTGATGCTCTGCTGTCTACAGCACCAACAGTCTCTTCACAACACAAGAACTACCCTTCTCCATCCCCCGTAGTCCTAATAAGCAATCATATAAGAAAACAATATTTTTACAACCCAGATCCCTGCCCAAAATGGGTAAACCATGTGACATGGCTGCTCATAATGAAATAATTAAAAATCCCCCTCTTCCTAAAAACCAACCAATTTTTAAAAATAAGGAAAATGATGAAACTAAATTTTCAGATATAATACAATTTTTAATAAAATTATTATCACAGTCAAAAACCATTTCACCGTCCAACGTTGCTATAATAATAGACGAATTATATAAATCTAATAATCTTTACAATGGATCCCAGGTCCAAGGTGATTCAATGGAATTGCCAAAGTCTCAACAATAAAAAACATGAATTAATTGATCTCATAAATAACTATGATCCTTTTGTTATAGCTCTCCAAGAGACATGGTTGAAGCCTAACTCCTTGTTTAGGGTCTCGGGCTTCTCCTGTGTTCGAGCTGATAGGGCTGATGGGTATGGTGGAGTCGCCATACTCATTAAAAATTCTCTTTCCTTTTCTCTTCTTTCTCTTCCTGCCTTTTCTACTGATGTTTCTGCAATTGCTGTAAAAGTAAATAATATATGTTATGTATCTATATATTTTGCTCGTCCAACAATTGAGATTTTAAATGAAATAGATAATCTGTTTAATATTTTACCAAAGCCATTCATATGTTTAGGGGACTTCAACTCCCACCATATGTCTTGGGGTTGCTCTTTTACATGTTCAAACGGTGAGCGTTTATTAGAATTGATTGATTCTCATAATCTTTGTATAATAAACTCTGGTCTGCCAACAAGGATTACAAGACCAAACCATAGACCAAGTGCCATTGATTTGTCCATCAGTACTCCGGATTTAGCTGCTAGCCTTACTTGGGATACTCTTGATTCTACACATGGTGGAGATCATTTCCCTATTATTATAAGTTTTCCTTTCAGCAAACCTCCAAAGCAGGTGAAAGTTCCTCGGCTGAAATACAAATTAAAAGATGCTGATTGGTTTGAATTCAAGAAAAGGGTAGAGGAAAGGGTTCTAAACTTGCCTGAATTATGTCACTCTAATGTTACAGTTTGTTCAGAGTTGTTTGCAAAATTACTAATAGAGGCAGGGGATGAAACTTTTCCTCTTAAAAACATTCGTTCTGATAGAATACCCTCACCACCATGGTGGGATCATGAGTGTACTGCTGCAGTTAGGGAGCGAAAAGGGGCAGAGACACTGTACTGTTCCGATATGTCAGATGCAAATTGGGATAATTATGTTTACATAGCAAATAAAACTAAAGATTTTTTGAAAGTTAAGAAGTTTGAGGGATGGAGAAGGTTCTGTACTTCTATTTGTCCTAATGTTAATCCAACCATTGTGTGGCAAAATATTAGAAGGTTTAGGTCGGCATTTTCCGACCCCCAACAAAATAAGGTATCTCCAGATTTGGCAGAACAAATCATGGACCGTTTAGCCCCACCTTATGTCCCTGAACAGTTTGTTTATAATAATTTTTTAACCACATCTCTCTCCCTGACTTTTCAACCTACAAGTAATAATAACAATAGTTTTGATTTAAATTCACCTTTGACTATGTATGAATTGAAAGGTGTCCTTTCCAAACTGAAGGACTCGTCTCCTGGCGAGGATGGCATCCCCTATTCCTTTGTAGCTCAACTCAATGACCAAACTCTCGAGTATTTTTTATCCCTAATTAATACTGTGTTTATCACTGGGAACATCCCACAGTCATGGCGTACTCAAACGTTAATTCTTCTACTGAAACCAAATAAACCTAAGCTTGACCCATCCTCTTATCGCCCCATTGCACTCGCAACAGTTTTATGTAAAATTACAGAGCATCTTATTAAAAATAGGTTAGAATGGTACATCGAACATAACAATTTGCTGTCAAACAGTCAATATGGCTTCAGAAAAGGGAAAAGTACCATAGATAGCATAGCCATATTGACCACAGATATTAGGTTAGCTCTTTCTAAAAATGAATCATTGATGGCGGCATTTTTAGATGTTAAAGGAGCATATGATAATGTGAATATAGCTATTTTACAACAAAAATTACTTTTGCTAAATATTCCAGCTTTATTAAATAATTTCATCGTAAATTTGTTGTCGGAACGATATATTAAATACGAACTGGGGCCTGATATGAATACGTCAATAAAAAGAAGTGTTTGGAAGGGGTTACCTCAAGGTTCCGTTTTGAGCCCAATTTTATATAATATATATACATACGATTTGGAATCATCCCTTGATAATCACGCTAATATCTTACAGTATGCTGATGATTTACTTTTGTATGTCGCTGGACCATGTATCAATAATCTCAGCACATCTTTAACAACAACATTGTCCCATCTCAATATTTGGATGGATATAAATGGTCTAAGGTCCGTATTCCAGAAGGAAACTCAAGCATTGATCTCTGCTTAAGCATTACTTAAAACTAGTTTCAACCAATGAAATGACTTGAAACGAGACTTAAGTGGAGTTTGAGTTTTGAGTGACGTTCTGTAATACGTGCCTAAGTCTGTCTCCTTCAAAAAGTTCTGTAGTTCTATTTTCTAGAAAACGTTCACCGTGTCAGTTTAATGTGTTGTACGCTGGGTTATCATTACCAGTAAAGGACCATGCAACATTTTTGGGAGTTAATTTAGACAAAAAACTTTCAGGTCGACTGCACTGCGACTATATCGTCAACAAATGTGAACGGAATTTAAATATCATTAAATGTTTGGCTGGAGTATGGTGGGGTGCACATCCCTTGTCATTAAGACTAATTTACAATGGAATAATAAGAAGCGTTATGGACTACGGTACCTTTTTACTACATCCGGGCAATACTAGTGATTTCAAAAAATTAGATAACATTCAAGCAAAATGCATGCGACTTATCATAGGGGCTGTGAAATCCAGTCCGATAAATTGTTTACAAGTTGAATGTAATGAACCTCCTCTCGCGTTACGTCGACAATACCTGTCAGATAGGTTCTTTTTTCGGATAATACAATATAACGATCATCCGCTACTCAGCAAGTTGGAAAAGCTTGCTAATGCTGTTCAATCATCTAGTTATTGGACACATAAGAGTACTCCTTGTCTTGTTATTAGCTACAATAAATTCAAAAATCTGGAAGCACCCACTTACCGTAATCCGATATTGCCTTTGTACCTATATGACTATAATATTCTTACAGTAACACCGGAAATAAAATATTGTGTAGGCCTGAATAAGGACGGCCAGTATCAAAACCTTGAGTTTAATAACATTGCTGAGAATAATTGGCCTGACTGGCATTACATTTTTACGGACGCGTCAAAACAACCAAGTAGCTGCGTAGGGGTTGGCATTTTCCATCCACAGTACAAAATTGTGCAGAAAATCAAATTACCGCCAGAATCATCTGTATATACTGGGGAATGTTTTGGGATACTAAGGGCCATAGAATATGTGATATTGACTAAAATCTCTAAGGCGGTTATATTTACCGATTCCTTAAGTTCCTTACAAGCAATATCTAGGTTCCCTTTTGGACCCCAAAAACATTCTCCAATTATATACGCAATAAGGAATCAAGTTTTTCAATGTAGAATCAAAAATATTAACCTGGTTTTTGTCTGGATTCCTGGGCATGCCGGTATTTCTGGTAACGAGCGGGCAGACCGACTGGCAAATGAGGCAGTTACGAGCGGTGATTTGTTCCCCTATATTAATTATCCACAAGACTTAATTTCAATTTCTAAAAAGCATTTAATAGATTCTTGGAATCAGATGTGGAGTGATTCTAATTCAAAAGGTCAGCATTATCGTAAAATCCAAGAATGTATTCCAAAAAAGCCATGGTTTAGTAAATTTAATTTCAATAAAAAGTCTACTTCTATAATTTGCAGAATGCGCTTAGGGCACACTTGTACACCAGCACACCTTAGTAAATTTAACATCATTTCTGATCCTTCGTGCTCCTGTGGGGAGTACGGCGACCTAAATCACATTTTGTTTTCTTGTAACTTATACGATCGTACATTAATGTTATCTCAGTTAATATCTATCCATGTTCCTTTTCCTACGTCTATAAATTGTTTATTGTATTCTAATGATTATCATATATATAGTATTATATCTCAGTATATTCAATATAATGATATTAAAATTTAGATATTATCTATATTTTGTAACCCAATCCTTGAAGTTCCTTTGTTCCGTTCCTTATTGTCCTAAGTTCTCCCTAACTTTTACCCTTTCCCCTTAACTTGACATTGGCTAATGCGATGGCAAAGCCAAAAAAAAAAAAAAAAAAAAAAAAAAAAAAAAAAAAAAAAAAAAAAAAAAAAAAAAAAAAAAAATTGATAGAAATTATCGAGATTTCTTACTATTATCAATGCCAATGTAACATAATTAGGTAGAGTTTAATTTAATTACATAACACCTTATAATTGCCGCGCTATAAGCGCAGTAAGTATGTTCTTAATTTCTATGCCAAATATACATTGAGTTGAGCTCTATTGCTAGCGCGGCAGATTATAAATAAAACATGGTTTTAAAAAGTTCCGGCTTTAGGGCTAGGTTTAGACAATTTCGTTTAAGTGGATAGTTTAACCTAGCATTAAAGCAAGTACTTTTTTAAGGCCTAGTTTTATAATAAAGTGGTTTAGGTTTAATTTAATTACTAATAAAATAATGTGGCTCCTTTAAACTATCTAAAAATTTAAAAAACCAGTCCTTAAATTTATTAAAATTAATTTTCTGGTGGTATTCACTCGTTTTATTTGACTTGAATACCAATACGCAATTAAGTACAAAACTAGATGACTATTTGTATGACCTATAAGTGTTAGCGAGGTCCGGCGCCCCACCCCAAGCTCACTATAAAAGGCGCTGCCTACCAGCTCCTGTCTCTCCGGTTCATAATGCGCTTGTGCAAAGCATGCATACGCCCGATTATGTCTTACGCTTGTCCAGTCTTCGCACACGCCAAGCCACGTCATATCCATAGGATGCAACTGCAAGTAGTCCAAAACCGATTCCTCCGTAGCTACTAACGCCTCTTGGTTCGTTCGAAATGAGATCCTCCATCTTGATCTCAAAATCCCCACCATCCAGCAGTTCATGAAACGCCTTTCCAAGCGTTTCTTCGACACTGCTGCCAAACACCGCAATCCCCTTATAGCAGCGGCTACCAACTACACTCCCTCCACCATCTCCCAACTTCGCCGCCCTCGGCACGCCCTCACAGACCCCGATGACCTCATAACCCTCCTCCAAGAGGCCAATAGGGCCACCAGTACCCTATACAAGAAATCGAAAACCGATCTCGCCGTCGAGGTCCTCCGCGACGCGCCTCACAGCTTAATTCCCTCCCCGTCCCTTGCCCGATGAAGGCCAGCCCGCGCCGCTGCTGAGCCAGTAATTATTATAATGTCCCAAGTCCCAACAATGACCTCTGAGTTTGTTTTGGCGTTTCTTCTCATAGGTAGTACTAGGAAACGCCGCGGTCATTAAACCACCAAGAACCCTTGCGATCCAGCCGTCCTTTGCTGTCCTCCCTAGCGACGTCCTCAGCCGAGGTTCGTACCCCACAGGCCCAGGCTGAGGCCCTTAGTGCGTAGTCGCCTTAATTTTAGTTTAGTTTTTAAGTGCCCCTGGCACCAGGCTTTAATTTTACTTAAGGCATCCACAGGAAAGTCCGGTTAAGTAGTCATGGCCTCTAATGGTCAACTACGAGATGCCAAAGTAGCATGGTGGAAACTCTGTGAGGCCTGTGTTTTCCATATTAATTAAGAGCTGCTGGCTATCGTTTGACATATTTTTGTGTGCTCAGTGATTATTATTCTGTTCTCTTAATTAATATGTTCTGGTTGTAATTTTAATTCAAATGGATAATATACGAACATTGGAACGTCCTTATTTGTTTCTTAAATAAATACCACTTCTGATCGCTAACCAAGTAGTTGTTCTGGGTATGGTTGTTTGTGCATGCGCGTTTATAATTATGTTTGTAAACGGACCCACGATACAGGAGAAATTCCTGGTGTTACGAAACGTTAGTGTAACGTTTAAAAAAAAATGAGCTTTATCATAAGGGCGATTATCGAAAGACACCAAAAAGCAAAGAATCAATCATTTAATTTGTTATTTACAATAGATATTGCTTAGTTTATTTATTATTTTTAGTCTTATTGCGCTCCCATAACTTTTTCATAGTTTTAGAGAAGTACACGTTTCCCGGGGCCATAATGGTCTTGAAGACATGCTCCTCTTCCAAACGAGACATCCATGCAGCACAGCGCGGAAACCTGAAGTGGATTATAATGTTTCAATTACTGCTAAAAAGAAGTCACGTGTTTCTTTTTGTTTAGGTACCTTTAGTTAACTATCTAAACCGCTGTATCCGCCAGTCAATACCAAATGTACCTAAATCACTCAATGGCGCCGATTCTGTTCTTCAGAAATCTCAAAGTAATTTTAAGTTAAATGCATCTTTTTCTTTCCATGTCATTGAGAAAAGGACAGAAGATAAAATGTCAGTTTAGACCTGTCAAAATAGTGCGCTCCTGACGTAAACTGGCTCATTTTTTAGTCGCCATGTTTATAATCGCGTCAAAACTGTCTATGGAATATCTTAATTTGACAGGATTAAACTAAGATGTTATCTTATGTCCTTTTCTTCGTGAGATAGAATAAAAAAGATGCACTTAACTAAAATTTAGTTTAGTTTGTGAACAAGAGAATCGGCGCTAATGTCAATGATCAGAATATTCTTTAAAAAAAAGTGGTCTTGGGATTGCCACATACCAACAACTCGTGCTGACGTCACGCAGATCCTGAATCTCGCAAGCAGAGTTTTCCGTGCAACTAGCACACATACAACTACCAAACATTAACCGTCGAGCAAGTACCGGCCAGACAGCACACGTCTACTCGCCCTTTCCCATCTATACTAATATACAGGGAAGCCTTTTTTCGAGTGCGCAAAAACAAATGGGTGGCTCAGAATCAATAACAGAACAAATCTGCATTATTAGTTTATAAAAAAAAATCATGTTTTTGTCCGCCCTAAAATCATCAAATGAGAGACACCAAGTATTCATATCAATATCGTAGTATTAGCATATGGCCGCGTAGTGAACATGCGGGCAGCGCGGGCGCGCGGGGGTCCTGTGATGTTCCCGCCGTCCCCACTCCGCCGAACATGAATGGGACCGCGTGCGGTGACCATAACATCGATTTCATAATAAACATCTTTCGTTATCAATAACTAATTTTTTTTGTACTAAAACTTTTGTATTTAGCTATAAGTTGACAAAGTTTGCGCACTGGATAAAATTTTATCCTGTATAAAGCTGAAGAATTTGTTTGTTTGTTTGTTTGAACGCACTAATCTCAGGAACTACTGGTCCGATTTGAAAAATTATTTTTGCGTTGGATAACCCATTAATCCAGGAAGGCTTGAGGCTATATAACATCACGCTGCGACCAAAAGGAGAGGAGCATAACCAAGTCCACGCGAACGAAGTCGCTGGCGGCCGCTAGTTGAGGATAAATGAACTATACACGCTGTTCCTCATACCTCCATACTGGTGACCCCGAATATAAACGTCTGCGCAGCTTTTTGCAAAAACTTTAGCATGGCGTCATCATCATTACCCCCCCGAATATACCTCCAAAGTCTCATACAGCCCCCTAATCGGCGAATACATTTTGTTAAATGATTGCGACTAGTTGGGATCGTTTGGATCGCCCATTGGTCCGTTCGGTCCAAACGATTCCAACTAGTCGCAATCAATTAACAAAAATGTGTTTGCCGATTAGGGGGCAGGATGTCATGGAGCATTGACCAGCAAAGCACGCCTTCTTCGGAAAACAAAAAAAAAAATTGCTGTTTCATACAAAACCTACGCGATTAAACAGTCATCAGTACAGTGCTCTAGCCTCATCTGGCAATAGTGAGGACAGAATGCTGTTAAAGAAGCCTTATTAGCATTGTTAGCAAGGGTTTGACGCCTTTGGACTCCCAAACGAAGGCCGATTATTAATGCATTATTATTATTATAAATGTGATGATTTCTCACTTAAAAAATATTATAGAAAAAGAAAGTTGTGGTGGCGTAGTGGTTAAAACACCAGCCTCTCAAGTATGAGTGCGCGGGTTCGATTCCAGGTCAGGCAAGTACCAATATAACTTTTCTAAAGTTAACTTTCTAAGTATATCTTGGACACCAATGACTGATTAAAAGGTGAAGGAGTTTTCCTTCACCTTTTACTTACTTACCTTCATCCTGAGGACCGGAGAATCCAGAGGACCAACCTGGACTTTTAAGTCGAAATCGCCAACCCGCATTGAGCAAGCGTGGTGATTACGCTCAATCCTTCTCCGTATGAGAGGAGACCTGTGCCCAGCAGTGGGACGATAAAAAGGTTGATGATGATGATAGAAAAAGAAAATACATACTTATCTGCGTCCAATTTGTGGAACACCTGTATCGCAGTGGCGGTGGAGCCGGCAGCCAAGTCGGCGATCGTCAGTCGATCGGTCGCGATGTACGGCCGATCTCGTACGTACGCGTCTACCACTGAGTATGAAGACTCTATATCCTCAACTTGTTGGCTGGTCGGCTGTGTGATGTCACCCCCCCACATGGTGGCTTGCTGTCGATATAAAAGAGATTATCCTACAATACAAACGTGAATGTGTGTGTGGACGTAAGCAAAATTTCTGGATGGATTTGGATTAAATTTAGCATACAGCCGGTTTGTAACTATAAAGGTAATTAATTCCACTACTTAATTTTATGAATGTTCGCAGCCTGACCTCAGACTCGAATCTTTTTTTATGGTAAGCAGTGATGCAATCCTTGATGATAAAGTGCGCTAGTTTATTAAGTAAGCGTATTCACTCAAAAAAAACTGAGTGAATAGGAAGGCAGACGGCAGTTGAGCGAGGTGATACAATGTTAAACCCAACAACACGACCAACGATGCTGCGCCCAAGGGAGATTGATCTGGAGACCCTCCACAACCAAATCCCCGACATAACAACATTTGGCAAACTGACAAAATATACTTCCAATTTTGACATGTTTGTCGCCGAGATAAAAATTGTGACAAGATTATTAAAGTTTTGAATTACGAGAAATGGTCTTCAGGATTACCATTCACAGCCCCCGAGGCGTCGCAGTAGAGAACGCGGCCGCAGCGCAAGGAGGCGCGGGTTCGATCCCCGCGCCGTTCAGATTCTCACGGGATCGAAACTTCTGCGGGTGGAAGCTCGGGGAGCAGTTGTTCTGCAGCCTATAGAGGTCCACTGAAGGAGAAAGGCCTCTCCCAAGGCTTTCCACAATGACCGGCTTTGTGCTGCCCGCATTCATCGGCTTCCCGCGACCTTCACCAGGTCATCGGTCCACCTTGTTGGGGGCCACCCTACGCTGCGTCTTCTGGTACGTGGCCGCCACTCCAGAACCTTGCTGCCTATCGGCCATCTGTTCTACGAGAAATGTGCCCTGCCCACTGCCACTTAATTTACGACTCGAAGAGCTATGTCAGTGTCTTTGGTTCTACTGCGGATCTCCTCGTTTCTCATTTGATCGCGCAGAGTAACTCCGAGCATAGCTCTTTCCAGATCTTTGCAGTTAGTTATACGATTATATTATTAACAAGTTTGTACAGTCGATCGGTTGGCGCTAGGGGATCGATAAGCTAGGTTCAATTCCTGGAAGGAACTTACATTTATATCGCCTACATAACAGGTGGACTGGCTGTTTGTGTATGTAAGTCTAGATGTTTGTCATCCTACAGCCATCGACGTTGGGTTGGTAACAGCTAAAAATATTGAAATTAAACATACCCCAACATTTGCCAGCGCCCTGAAGAACACGCCAGCGTTGAAGAACATGGCCTGATCAGCAATCGCGCGCGTGCGCACGTCGCTCGGGTATAACAACTCGCTCTTTTCGCCTCCGTACATAGACAGCAAGTACTTCATTATAGCGTGACTGAAAATATCAACAACACACTTAATCTACGTTCGCTATTAATTGCTATTATAATGTATAATACGAAATTATGCAATAACTACTTTAATACCTACACATTAAAGTTCAGTTTGCTACAACCTCAAATATTTTTTAAAACTTTTTGCTTGGTAATTAAGTTCATATTTGTTTAGCTTGAAATCATAGCTTAAGAACTGCACCCTAATTGTGTGTAATTACTATCAAATGGAATAATTTTTAAACCAATTCTTAATCCATTGCTCTATAGGTATGTTTGAAAAATGTGTCTGTTCCAGAACGTAAGTACCTAAATAACGCAATAAATGTTGTTGGAATGTCAAAATGAAACCGATTGCTACTCATAGTGTGTTGCTGGATTCATTCATTATTTATACACCGCTCGTTGAGTCGCAATATACTTTCGTCAAATCATCTGGTTTTTATTAATGTAACACCACCTACGCGCTATGAACATCAATTGGAGACATTTGAATATGCCTAAGGATACAGTTTCAAGCAGTGTGTGGATTATCTATTAGTTACTAACATGGGCGTACCCAGCTTCTGGCTTAGGGGGGACAAGTCAGGCCTGGAGGGGAACAAGTCAGGCCTAGGGGGGGCAAGTCAAATCTTTAGAGTGATCGCAAGCGGGTTTTTGGCAATTACACCGTACACGTACTGCGTGGTTTATTTAAAAGTTAGAGATAAGTCTACTAATCTGTATAGTATAATTAAGGGAGTTCATTATGTGTTCTGCGACATTTCCGGGGTGGGGCAGCTGCTGCCCCTCTCTGCCACCCCACCCTCCTGGGTACGCCTATGGTTACTAATATATTTATCCCTTACCTTTCTGACAAAATGAATTCTCCGTCTTGTAGCACCGGCACTGTACCCATGGGGTTCAACTGCTGAAGGAAAAAATACAGGGTATGTATTAGTTTAGTAGCTCTATTTCAAAACTAAAATACATTAACCGCTCCGAGGACCACCTCCTTAATAAAATATTTTTTTTTACCACTTCGTCGGCGTGATTAAATAAACAAAATAAATATATACGGACAAATCACACAGATTGAGCTAGCCCCAAAGTAAGTTTGAGACTTGTGTTAGGGGATGCTAACTCAACAATACTATATTTGTAATAGACATATATACAACGTGTAACATAAAGGGTATATACATAACAAAGGCATGGCATCTTTACATGATATCAAACGATATTGGAAGGGTTTTTTAATTCTATCTCTTTATGTTAGGAAGTTCTGAGGAAAAACACCGCTTGTGATAAGCTATTATCATACTAGTCGCACAGAGTTATTGAAGACATTTATCGGATTTTTGCAAGTAACGTGACGGGTAACGAGTAGTTATAAACGTATGTAGTGTGCTGCCACGTTTGTTATGAATTGATTTTAAGAAACACATGAAACCGAAAATTTGGTACCAATTTTTTGAGTGTTTTATTTTGAGTTGAAACCCTTCCGATATCGTTTGATATCATCTAAAGATGCCATTCCCTTGGTATGTATATACCCTTTTTGTTACACGTTGTATAGATAACATCCAAGACCCAGGACAATCATCAATTCAATCATTTCCATCATGACCTGGCCAGGGATCGAACCCTGGGCCTCCACGTCGCAGGCAGGCGTGTTGACCGCTGCGCTACGGAAGACGATAAAAGTGATTGATTTACAATTACATATTAGTACCAAATTCCAGCTTTTTAGTATTAACAGACACCTAGTTCATCCGTGGACCTTCTGACAATTCAAAAGTGCCTGTAACTGGTTTATTTGAAATAAATTATTTGATTTGATTTGGACGGACAGACAGACAGAAAACTTGGCGAAAGTATACGAGTTTCTAGTTTACTACGGAACCTTAAAAAATTACCTACGATTATAGTTTTTAGGCTTAAGTACGGACGACAGCAGGTTAAGTTATCCTAAACTGTCATACATTCCCAATCAACCTTGAGCCTTAATGCTTTAGCGATAAAGTTGAAAATTTAATTAAGAAATCTGACTGATTGTAATAGCTTGATGTGCTGTCGTCTGTAGGTACTTACTTTCTTAAATTCTGGGGACTTGTGCTCTCCCTGCAGCAGCTTGACGTCGTTGAACTCCATCTGCAGTCCCAGTATATCACTCAGCATCATGACGGCGCGTGCCGGCGGACTGCCAAGCGCCCGGTGTAGTATGAGACGGGACATCTCTCTAAATGCAGCACGGGAGGCCACTGGAAAAAAAGAGTAAGCATATTAAAGCCACCGGCGCCGATAAGCTTATTCACAAATTATACTAAAATTAAGTTTAGTCCATCTTTTTCTTCCTATCTCATCAAGAAAAGGACAAAAGATAAAACATTACTTTAGTCCTGTTAGATTAAGATACTCCATAGACTACTAAAAACACGCCAATTTACGTCAAGCACGGACTATTTTTTTTTATAATTATAAACTAGTGCTTGACTGCAATACCGCCCGATGGTAAGCAGTGATGCAATCGTTGATGATAAAGTGCGATAGTTTTAGAGTCTATTCATTCAAAAAAACTGAGTGATTAGGAAGGAAGCCGGCAGTTTGATGCAACGTTAAATCCAACAACACGACCAACGATACTGCGCCAAAGGGAGATTGATCTGGAGACCCTCCACGATCAAAATCCCGAAATCCCGAAACAATTTAGCGCATCGTACCCGGCACACATCGCAACGCAACTGCTCAGACCCGTCGCCAGACACCAGACATCATGCCGGAACACGACGAATCGCTTGGCGGCAAGACTTTGTCTGGTGGGTGGTAATTTCTGCCGGCAGCCGATGTTATGGCCTAACATTTGTCTCCTGTCCTTTTCGAAAGAAAAAGATAGACTGATCCATTAACCTTTCATCATTCTCATGTCAGCCGAAAGACGCTGCTGCTGGAGATAGGCCTTTCTAGGTACCAATTTAGTTCATTTTTTTTTCACAATAGAATTAAATACATAATAAGCTCCCTTTAGCAATAAGCACAACTTACCTTTTTTTACTAGCCGTTAATAGCCCACTGTTGGGCAAACACCTCCTTATCCTGCTTCCACTTCTGTCTTTATTAAAGAAGTCCATCTCATCCTGCCACTTACTTACAATCTTGTATAATGGACAGATGGCTGATCCCTGCAGCACATGTTCCTCGGCATGGGTGCTATTCCTACGTTCTAAATGCTACGAATAAACTAATTTTTGGAACATAAATTATCGACTTATTAAGTACGGACGGCGTGATACTTAGGTGGCAGTGGGCTGGGCACATTGCCCGTAGGACCGATGCCCGATGAGGTCGACCGATTCTCTAGTGGCAACCACGCCGGAAAACGCAGCGTGGGTAGGTACCCGACGAGGCGGTCCGACGATCTGGTGAGCGGGAAACGGCTGGATGCGGGAGGAACAGGACTGGTCGTCGTGGAGATCCTTGGGGGAGGCCTATGTCCAGCAGTGGACGTCTTTCGGCTGGAATGAATATGATGATGAGTATGGAATGGAATGAATATGTGGTTCTTCTTTTATACTTACATCTCCGTTACTCATCTTCCCATTAGCCACAGTTCCTTTTCCAGCCCTATCATCACGACTAGAGATCGGAAATTACGGCACTTATGTACCTAAACTTGAACTCTACTACTCTCTATTCTTTCATCGGTGTTATACCGACGAAAGAATAATGTGGAGACGCCTTCTAACAATATTGTGTGAAATATTTTAGGTTTTGTGTATTTATATACTAAATACATAATTTTTTCCTTCAAAAATGATTATATCCTTTGTTATACCTACGTCATCTGGTGGTATTTATTCGTTAGTTATACTCCGCTCCTATTGGTTGCAGCGTGATGTTATATAGCCTAAAGCCTTCCTGGATTAATGGGCTATCCAACGCAAAAAGAACTTTTCAAATCGGACCCGTAGCACAATAGACAGAGAACAGTAAAACATCTTCATATAAACGAGCCGCTCTCGGTTTGAATTACTGCGTGCGCGCCGAGCGCCGTGTCGGTACTCGATTTCACGCACACGCTGGCATAATATAGGATGGTATAGGATGGCGGCAATACGGGCTGTGCCGCGTGACTGTGAGCACGCGCGTAAATTACATGACCGCTCGCGTTCGTCAATTCTCGCCGGCCACTTACCATAATATTAATTATTACGAGTATCATGACTTCAAAAGGGGGAAAAAAATATTGTAGTGTTTTCGGGTGCCTCAATAATGATTTCGCAAATCCGGACTTATCATTCTTCATACTTCCTACTGAACCAGAAATGTAAGTACAACTTAAATCTTATTAGAAAATGTGATATATGTATTGTTTGTTTCACAGTTTATTTGCTTTATTAAGAGCGTACCCGAGTCGCATTTTTCCATATAATTGTATTCCCAGATTTACTTCCTGACTACTATGTTTAAAGTTAAGTTTATTTTAAGAAGCCCAGTTTTACTATAAAACAGAGGATTGAGTACGAAATATCGTTTAAGTAAACGTATTTGTCGAGTATAGTGTAATAAGGACAATTTCACAATAATCAATATTGCAAATTACTATTTTTTTTTTCTATTGTCTTATGTGTAGTTTGATCCAAATATGGCGTCTTAATCATAATATTAAGTTAATAAAATTATAGTAAAATGTGACCGACTAACGCTTAGGGTTGCGTAGAATTTTATTTATAACATTATAACCTTTAATCCCTCCGACGCGCGCGTCGACAACAGAACGCGAGGTGCTCTTAATAGCGAGTAAGCGAGCGGCGCCTTTGTTGCATTTGAGCTAGCTGTTGCTATCCGATTATATAAACAAACATTACACAGTACACATATAAACAATCATTATAATTGTACCTCAGAAACTAATGAGGCTAAAAAGGTTTTGCGGTTTTATTAAAGTAAGGTATCATTTGTTAAATATTCGCTACCCATACATAATCTTAGCTTTACTAATGTCTACTTTTCATAAGAACTACATATTTATTGTTTACGTTCTCATGTTTTATATCATTTAAGCATTAGTTATTAGCTTGTGAATATTATTGTGTTAGTGTTACATTTAAGTACTCATCACTTACAATCTTCTCTGATAAGAACGAGTTATATCGATTTCCCATATCACACATCACTTAAAATTTATCATTATTTACGAGCTTTAGAATATAATTTAGTGTTACACATAAGTAGTCTTAAAAATATTATCGGTATCAAATTTGTAACTTAATATAATAAATGTTATGTGAATAAAGGCTTTTTATTTTTACTAAATTTATAAATTGGTAAAATATTCAATCATAATATGCTTTTTATTCTATAAATTTAGATCAAAGCGACAACCCTAGGGTTCAACGCAAGAGTAGGCAAATAACTCTGCGGGCGGCCTTAGATAATCTACTGTTCTCTGTCTACTGTACCCGTAGTTCTGAGATTAGCGCGTTCAAACAAACAGAAAAACAAACTCTTCAGCTTTATAATATTAGTAAAGATATAGATTAGTACAGATAAACAAAACCTATATTGGCATACTTTTTAACTACTTGGACCGAAAGGCATATCCATATTTTTCTTTCGTCAAATGATATTTAGGTACCTATTTAAGCGCCGGAATACCCGTCGTCTAACTCAAATCATAATACAAGGTCATTCACTTTCATTCAAAACTGCTCACAATATTTCTCATGTTTAGTTTTATAGAATAACAGGTAAAATGTTAGTTTGCCTATCCTATTAAAATCGTGTCATGCTTAGCTAATACCTACTACTAATAATCTACTTACGATACACCTACCGAATTTAACCCAAATTAGTTCCACCGTTTTAGCGTAAAAGGGTAACACAAAACATTTTCAAATAAAAACTTTTTTACAAAAAAACAACCGACTTCCAAAAACCACTACAAAGTGAAAAATAACTAATTTCGGAAGTCGGTGTCTTTGGTTTTGTATATTCGTTTTTTGACACCGACTTCCGAAATTAGTTATTTTTCACTTTGTAGTGGTTTTTGGAAGTCGGTTGTTTTTTTGTAAAAAAGTTTTTATTTTACACTTTTTAGTTGTTAAAAGTAGGTACTATGTATTCAGTTGCATCCGTTCAGACTGGAAGCTGACGCAAATATAGTTGGGAAACGACGTAATTTTGTTTACTTTAATTTTTACCCGTTAGTATTCCCTCAACTGCCTATGGTCTTCATCATCAAATTTACTGCAGACCATTATTTTAACCCAATGGGTGCAAAGGTCTCATCAATATAAACGAATGAAGTCCAACCACAAAGTAGCTACTGTAAACCGTTGAGGAGTTCCCGGAACTGGCCTTTGTCTTCATCATCAGAGCTTTTATGACAGTCACAACCCATCTAGGTGTAAAGTTCTTATCAATACAAATTAATCGAGCCCAAACACAAGGTAGCTGCTGTGAAGTGTTGAGGAGTTCCTTCGACTGTCTCCCGGCTCCATCATCAGATCTACTCTAGACCTTTATTAAATTGTAGTGCTTTATAATACTTAATGAAAATGCTAAGAAATGCACTAGTCGCCCCTGCAACTTTTGAAAGTTCCCCTTGTTTTCTCTGGTCTTCCACGATCAAACCCTGATATCCTTATCATGGGACCACCTTGGGAATGTCCTCTTTCCAACAGAAAAAGAATTATCAAAATCGGTTCATAAACAAGGAAGTTATGCGCGAACAAAAAAAAAAAAAAAAAAAAAAGCATATATACGGTCGAATTGAGTAACCTCCTCCTTTTTGAAGTCGGTTAAAAAAAGGTTCTTCTAAGTACTTATAAGGCTGTGAATCTATTACATTGTAAAAGGACCTAAATAAAAAACTGTTATTATTTATCTTTATATTAGATTAGATTGTATATTAGTACATTAAAGATAAGTATTATAAATCTTATTATTGTATTTTTTTGCCATCTTATATTCAATTTATTGTTATTGTATCTGGTTGTTCACTTCGTAATTTAGAATATTAATTTCCATAACGTAAGTTTTATTTTTACGCGAATGTTGTGCACGTCTGTTATTGACACTAACACTAGGATATGACCTTTGCAATGTTTGTTTAAAAATCATCTATGTATTTCTCTGCATTACTCAGACCAAATTGATATTACAAGCTATTTTTTTTTAATTCATAGTTCGTATACAGATTATAAAATATTTGGAAAAATAATTATACAAGACGGAAGACCGCAAAAAAAACGGCTGATTGAAAAAAGAAGCTAGCAACATTACAAATGCTACGGGCAAAAATAAAAACCTACCCAAATGTTTATGACATAATATTATAAACATTTGAATGGAATGGAATGTTAATAACATTCCAATTCCATTCCTAACCTAACCTGCCAAAAAATATCACATGCACGAAAAAAAAAATTAAGCATGTATTTTATACTCACACAATGAAACGAATGCGTCTTTCCCGAACCCTACACTTTCAATCGTATAGGTAACAATAAACTCGACTTTGATAAAAATGATAAACAGACTAACGTGATTATTATAACCTCAAAAGGAGGGTTAGCAACAGCGAGGGCGGCCTTGATCTTTGATGCGTCTGATTTAAAGCGGTTGCTCGTACGCAAGTAGAAGTGTGTGCCAAAACAAAATAATATGTAGTTTTTAACCTTTTAACTAACATTATGTACGAGGAACGCATTGTAGGTACAGTTTTTATTGGGTACTTACGATACTAAAATTACTAAATTATTTGTTTCAATGTAAACTCAGGTGCGTATTACAGAACGTCACTCAAAACTACGCTCTACTTATGTCTCGTTTGAAGCCATTTGATTAGTTGAAACTAGTTTTATGTAATGTTTATGCACAGATCAATGCTTGAGTGACGTTCTGTAATACGGACCTTAATGATTCCTCAAGATGTTTTCCTTCACCTTGACGAAACCTCTAAGTCCGAAATCGCCAACCCGCATTGAGCAAACATGGTTATTGCGCTCAATCCTTCTCTGTATGACAGGAGACCTGGGTCCAGCAGTGGGACGATAAGAAGATTGATGACGAAACTCAAATGATTTGCTACTCAATAGCGCTTCTGGTGACTGGTGTAATTGCGTAACACAATATCAGTTGCAATGGGTTTCTTTTTGACAGGTCAACAACATCTATTGCGTTATTTACGTTATTTGAGCAAATACATTTTTCGAACATATGGAGCAATGGATTCGCAATATGCTTCAAAATGATCCCAATTGATAGCAATAGTGTGTTACGCAAATAGGGTGCTGTTGTGTAGATTTATAACTTGGCAAATCATTTTTGTATTTAAATAATAACATTTTTGTAACATCTTATATCAACAACAACATTAAATACGCTGATCACATGGTGTTGAAGTCGTGGTGGCCTAGTGGTTGAAACACCAGCCTCTCAAGTATGAGTGCGCGGGTTCGATTCCAGGTCAGGCAAGTACCATTCTCTTTTTTTGGGACAAAACCCGCCACACTTTTCCCAACCCATTGCAACTCCTGAAAGCCAGAATCAACAGTGGAGACCGCCAGAAAAAAACGCCGAGCAATGAACTCGACGAGTCCCGGAGAAACGATTCAACTGTCTTGGGTCCCGCAACGAAATTAATCGGAAAAGAATAGCGGAGGAGTAAGAAAAAAAATATTTTTTCCACTTCCCTCCATAACAAGCAGGAGACAGAACAGAACTAGGCCAATCGGCACAAAGGGATATTATTGCAACTGGGAGAAGCCCAGATTGCCAAGCACCACGAAATAAAATTTGATTAAGTTAATGGGTCCTAAGTAGGTATATGCTGTTACAATTGATACCAATAATAGGTATGGCAAAAGCGCCTGAACGCACGGAAATTAGTTTTAGTTTCTACAAGGTCCGTATAATAAACAACTCCGGATGTAACTTGTACACTATCCAACATAATATTGCGTTCATTCTGCCAAAGAATACACTCCCACAAGATGTGATGTGCGGACTGTTCAAATTTACAGTCTGTTGTAGAACATTGACACAAAGGCGAAGGAACAAGTTTAAAAGAATACAGTTTACTTTTAAAGTTGCCATGACCCGTGAGAAATTGGGCAACGCAGTGGTCAACCTCCAGCCATGTCTTAGCCAGCCGATCGCCAACGGATGGAAAGAACAGATGGAGGTACAGGAGGAGGCCGGCCCTTGATGGAATTATCCCACCTACTTTGCCATTCGGATAAGAGATCCTCCCAGACGTCAGTCTGAGGTTTAAATAATCTAGAAATTCTATTGAGGTCGCGTTGTGTAACAAAGTTAGTGTCCATGGCCTCCACTCTCGCGAAGTAGTACATTGAAGCACGTCGCTGTACTACGAGATCGACTGGAAGTACACCTGCCAGAACGGGTAAGGCTTCAGTACTGACTGTTCTATACGCCTTGCATAAAAATATCAATGCCAAACGTTGGCTTTGAAGCAGTTTACGTCGCGCCGCCCTTATGCAGGCCCTATCGGCCCAAACAGGTGCACCGTAGCACATACATCCTAAGTAGGTAGCTCCATATATAATTTTTAAAGTTAGGAATGATAGACCCCAAGTTGCTTTGGATATTCTAGTTAGGGCATAAAAGTTCCTTTTAGCTTTTTCGCCAACTATTTTTATATGTTCGATAAATGAAAAATTCCTTTCTAAGACCATACCAAGGTAGCATACGGATTGCTGTTTTTTAACGGGAACGTTATTAAATTTAATAGTAGGCAATGATTTAAGATTACCTTTTAGTAGAAGTTGATAGGTTTTATGCGGCGCAAACGCTAGGCGCGCTAGGCGCTAGGCAAGTACCAATGTAACTTTTCTAAAGTTATATGTACATTCTAAATATATCTTGGACACCAATGACTGAAGGTGAAGGAAAACATCTTGAGGAAACCTGGACTTTAAGTCTGAAATCGCCAACCCGCATTGAACAACCGTGGTGATTACGCTCAATCCTTCTCTGTATGAGAGGAGACCTGTGCCCAGCAGTGGGACGATAAAAGGTTGATGATGATGATCACGGTGTTGCTGGCTCCGTCGGTCAATGCACTCAGAAAATTGGTTGAGATCTGTGAGAGCTAAGCTGCTAGCCATGGGTTAGGTACTGTATAATGTAAGAAAGTGGTATCTCATGGTTTTTAAGGCTGTGGCAAGAAGTGTTCAGAAAATATCCCGCGTATTAAAATTAATGACGTCTGTTGAAATACCTAGGTCATTTCAATACTGAGGAACATATAGATTATGAGAATGTTGAACGAGGATAAGGCATTAGCGGTGAGGGTGAATATGTTGGCCCGTAGGTTCCCCCGATGGATAGACGACAGCACATCAAGCTACTACAATGTGTCTGATTTTTTTATTAGATTTTCAACATTCCCTCTAAAACTTTAAGGCCCAAGATTGATTGGGAATATTTGACAGTTTCGAGTAGCTTGATCTGCTGTAGTCTGCGCAGTTACAGTCACATTCATCCTATTAAAAGCATATACATAGCATCTATGCAACCGAGAGCCATCAAATGTAGGTACTAAATGTGTTGCGTGTTCAATACAAAACTTCCATAGTGCTGTTGTGACGGACATGACTTGCAGTACATCTGCTTTATTAATTTATCAGACTGTAATGTTATTAATAAATTAATAAATTTTCAAGTTGTTAGCAGCAAATTGAACTGCCTTTTTCCAATTACGTTGGAGTCGGCTTCCAATCCAACCGGATACGTGCAGCAATGCTAGTTTTTACATGGAGCGACAGCCAATCTGAACTCCACTATTCAATTTACTGGTAATACGGTGCCCCTTGATCGTACCACTGGTCAAAAGCCCGTGTGTCAGACCAGTAACGATTGTCGAAGATTACCAAATTACTGCCAGGAGTTTGTAAATGGGAAACGGGAATGCTTTCGGAGGACAAATTATTCCTATTGTAAGTTCCGCCTCGGTTCTCTCGTGCTTCCCTCTATTCACTCAGTTTCGTGTTACGGACTACAGAAGGTCAAGCTACCCGAAACTGCCAAATATTCCCAATCAACCTTGAGCCTTAATGCTTTAAAGATAAAGTTGAAAATCTAATAAAGAAATCTGACAGATGGTAGTAGCTTGATGTGCCGTCGTCTGTTCTTGATATAATTTTGGCCTACAAGCACACACCGGTGGTTATTAGCCGGTGTTACGGGTAGCCGCCACCAGCCACATATGCGAGTCGATTCTTTACAAAACATATCGATACCGGAAATTTCAATTGTCGTAAAGGACAAAACACGAGTTTACAGTATGGTATAAAAGATATAAGAAAAAAAAAAACAACTTTTTTTGTTTTCACAAAAAAAATGTTTTTTTCTATCTTTTTCAAACAAAGTGCTATATTCAAGATGTCAAAAGAAACCCTATTTTTTCGTGTGCTATCCATATAAATTAACAAAATAAACCAAACTTAATTAATTACCAAAATGTTGGCAACCCTAGCTTTACAGCTAGGGTTGCCAACTATACTGTTTTAAACAGTATTATACTGTTTTTCGCTAAATTATACTTTTTACTGTTTAACAAAAATAAAGCATACGAAATACTGTTTTTAACAAGAAAATGCTGACACATTATTAAATGTTACACTTAGACGCTCACAAATTTGTTTTTGTTTAGTCAGAGGGCGCTCACTGCTCAGTGCAGTGCAGCCACAAACAAATCACACTCGAGTTTCTGTATGCCTAGTATGAGTTTTCATTACGAGACTCGATCGTCCATATCGAGCGCATTTGGCGCTCTCATTGGTTGAGAGTTCTTACAACCTTGAAGCGGGCCAATCGATCGAGTCAAACGCGCTCGATATCGACAGTCGGGTTTCGTAATGAAAACTCATACTAGGCCTTCTGAACGAATCTGTAATTTAGTAACTTATGCGATACTGTTCAGTTTTTCTAAAATACTGTTTAATAATCTTCATAGACCTGAATATACTTTATTTCTTGTAAAGAAAGTTGGCAACCCTATTTACAGCCCAAAAAAATTCAACTGAAGTACTTTAGAGCCACGAAAAATTGGTATTGATAAAGTCAGATATGTCGTAAAGGACTATTTTTGATCATCAGTGGGTAGTATAAGTCAATTAAATCAAAAACTAAGGTGGTAAAAGGAACAAAAAAACCGAAAGCTCTAAATAGAAATACCTACAGTAGATACCTAGTACCTACAATCAAGTGAATCAAAATGTATTTTTATTGTTTTATTTATTATTCAAATAAATAGTAAAGTATTACAATAGTTACTCTAATAGGAACTCAATATTTAAATAAAATTTAATGCAACTTTTTAATCACCAGTAATTGTTGTGCTGCTAAAATGAACTCAGTTTTAGAGTAATCAGCTAATAAACTTATCTACTTACTAATTTTTTAAATTGTTGTTATTGAAACTCAAACAATAATTATTAGAACAGTCTTAGATTATTTGAAGAAATCGTTCATTAATAAAACTAAAGTCAAAAATAAACATATTACTATAAAAAACAAAATACCTGATAGAAAAAAGTAAATGTAAAGTGACTTTAGCTTTTTAAATTTCATATTAGTAATAAATGATAAACATACTGTTTATTTTTAATAATCAGTAAACAAATTACTATTGTTTAACAATTATTAATGAAACTCAAACAACAGAACAGACTTGAACATAATAATAAAGTTAAAATAACCAAAATAATAACAATATTTGCCCTCAAGAGATTATAACTCAAAAAATGTACATTCTAAAGTATGAATTAAATGACCAGTATTTTCAGTCTTTTATTATTATGAAACTTAGGCTCGTTTTATGATCCGTAGTTAACTTCAATGGTTAAATAATATTCTAACCATTGGGCAACGATTGCAAATTTCGGTAACAAATAATTTTTCTTCTATGTTAGTCAACAAATGGTCAAATAAGTTGCGAGTGGTAATTATGACCATTAAATTTGTAAAACTAACTATTGAGTATAGTAGTCATCATTGATAAAATAATGGTAGTCATATAAAAAGTTAAAATGAACGACCTCTAAAATAATTGAAACATGACTTTACGCCCCGTATTGATAAATATTTTTACGATACATCCCAAATAGTAAAAATAATCGCGCTAGAGATGTTGGAAAGGCAGGTCGTAAGGGACTTTTTGTTTAAAGATAGAATTTTTTTAAAACTACCAATCGATAGAGCTTGCGACGCTGATTCCAAATATGTATATAACTCATTTTCGGTAAAATGTCCTTTACGACAATTGAAATTTCCGGTATCGATATGAACTGCTTGTCACTGGGTATCGGTGGGTAGTTGGCAGTAGCGGCGAGCCTTAGGTCTTCTTCAAGTAAGTTAGGAATTGAGCAGGGATTGGAATACTCAAGATGTATTTAAAAAAAAATGCTAGTAACTCAAGCATCTATTAAATAAAATACTTAAAGTGCAATTTAAATTCGTATTTTTCTATATTTACATACCTCGATGCGGTAGAACGCATTATTTTACAATAGCGTTTACATGGAGTCTTATTTTGTGATCCTTAGGCACTAAGATAGTTACTATAATATTTCTTTCAATATGTCAAACACATCGCTTACTGTTCAAAGGGAGATACTTTTTTAAGTGCTTCAACACCCAATATAGTTTACAAAATATTTCCATAGAAATAACCAGACTGATTAGCAATCGATTCCTTATTGGTGTGTCATGATCAGGGTTCACTTGGTGGCAAAAATTCATTAACCAATTCAATAATTTTACGGACATCCTCCTCTGATAAACGCTCCTCGCTTTCTTGCACAATCTGTAATTAAAAAGGTCAATCAGTTCTTACATAATTACTGCTATAAGTACAGACGACAGCACATTAAGCTATTACAATCGGTCAGATTTCTTTATTCGATTTTCAACTCTATCTCTGAAGCATTAAGACTCAATCACTCAAGGTTGATTGGAAATATCTGACAGTTTGGGGGTAGCTTGACCTGCTGTCGTCCGTACAAAGTGGAGATGATGTTGTAGAACTATATCACCTCCATGCACGAACCTTAACACTGGCTAGGTGTAAAACTATCTAAAAAGTAAACCACGTTTTATTCATTAGACTCAATTTCACACATTGTTCTTAGATAGACATTTATTCCTTCCGTTTTATAAAATAATCAGCCTAATTATACTATTCCCTGCTGGGACACAAGCCTCATCTATGCAAGAGAGAGTGGGCCATAATCCACCATGGGAGCCAGTACTTATAGCATGTCACTTGTCTCCAATTTTTGCTTTTAGGACATGCCGGTTTCCTCAACATGTTTTCCTTATTCTTTTTTGAAAACAATAGTGTTAAAAAACAATGTTGGAGTTAACCAATCATAATGCTAGTTACAGCACGGGGGAGTAAGTATCAAGACGCAGCACAAATGGCGAAAGATGAAGTTACGAGTAATGGGTAGCTCACTGCCTAGTAAAGACCAGCAGGGAAATTGCGTAACACATTATCATTTGCAATGGGGGTCATTTTGACACTTCAACAACATTCATTGCGTTATTAAGTTGTTGAACACATTTTCGAAAATAACTCTTAATCTATTATTCCTAATTAGGGTTCAGCTCCTGGTCACTGGCGGGTCCAAGTGTTCATGCGCGCTTCAAAGAAATGTCAGCACACCCTGATGGGGTCTAGTAGGACCCATACCTGCCAGGGCCACGGGTTGTTCTCGAGTGGGTCTAACCACTGTTCTAAGTAGTAATCCACCTGGCTACTTTCTTTTAATTACTAAATGAGTTCAGTCCACATCAAGATGAAGGCAAAATCCGTCAAAAATTTTTTTTAATGAATATAATAATATTAAAATAAAATAATTTAGTATTAATGAAGAGTGACATATTGCTCACCCAGTAATATATTGGCACATCTACGTTTTTCATATTTTACAGACACAACAATCACAGATATAAATGTTTGAAATTGATTTATGAATTAATTGTATGTTTTATTTTCTTTTCTGTTAAAAAAAAACACACAAACCAACCAAACACTGTGATCAATGAGTTCGAGGGAATAGTATAGACACTAATAAATATTAAGAATATGTAATAAACTCAGTTTCACACTTTTGGCAGATGATTCAGTATTGCTAAGTAAGCAATATAATAAATAACTCACCAACTGAATCTCTAACTCCGTCCGTGGAGGGGTGTTCACCATCATAAGTTTCTCAGTCTTTGTTAGTTTGAACTTCTTCATAGCTTCTAGAAACTTCTGTATTGACTGAGCATTCTGTTTTTTACACTCTGTATCTTGCAGATAATGGACAGTCTGAAATTGGTTTGTCATTATAATGTTAAAACTTAATTATGCAACCAATACTAAACTATTCAGTTTTTGTTACATTGTAATGTAATGTTTCTTATTATTGAATGGTGGTGTTTAACCCAGATATAATTACAGACCTGTTAAAAAAAAACCCGAAAACACATAGGTACAACAAGCATGCAACCCTTATTATGATGGGGCTTTCATACGGCCACCTTTTCCGGGCTTTCCTAGTAAGAATAGGTTCAAAAACATCTAGATCTAACTAGCAAGGCAAAACCTGCCATTCAACTGTTATAATATAATACTATGTAGGCTATTATGTCTTATGTAGTTGTCAACCTTAATTATTTTAGTATTGTTGAACAATTGAATGTTAGTTCTTGTTAAGTTTATGAACACAGGTAGCAAAGTTTTTTTGCCAGCTGTTTTAGAACCTAATGGAGTGGCACATGAGAATGGGAAGAAACCAGACAGAATGGAAATAATGCCTTGGAAGTTAGGTATCTATGGCTTTAGTGTGGGATGCAACCTGGGTCAACATCCTTGCTCCATCTCATTTTCCAAACCCAATGAGCCATGCTGGGGTGGCTGCAGCAGGAGTGGGAAACCCCAAATGACACAAATACTCCAATCACTTTGGAACTTACATGTTTGAGCCATCTGAGGTTTCAAACATTAGGGTCAAGTGCACACTATTTTGAGATTTCGCCAAGTGTTTAGTTGACTCTTCAGGTAACCAGAGGGCTAGACTACTTTCTGTCCAAAGAATCAGCATTGCAATACAAGATGGCAATGCTGCAAGCATTTTGGGTATGTTTCCTATTGTCAGCAATGCTAATGAATTTTTTGATGCCCCCTTTCCTACATATTATTATTTAAATGTCTGTGTATGTGAAATTTATTCATAAATATAATAAAACAATGTTATCAATGCATGAATAGAAAGTGTTGGCACCTGACCTCATAAGTGATGGTTGCTAATGAGCCTTCCCGTTTGTGCTTCTTCTGTGTGCTGTCTTTAAGCTGCTGTAAGATCTGCATCACCTCATGATTACAAAGGAAAGCTGCGTTAACTTTAGTGCTATAAAATAAAATCATACTAGGATTAGAACTTTAAAAAATCTTAAAAGTGATTTAATACTAGTCTACTACTCTCAATCTGATTCTGAAAACATGCATTTTATGTAAAATAAAACCTTGTGTATACATACGTCTCCATCGAGGTTTTTTCAAATTGCTAAAAACTTTCAGCTGGTTAGTTTGATGTACCTTCACAATTCTGCTATTGTTAACTTGATACCTCCTAGCTAGCTAATTAGCTCTAGAACCAAAGATGTTCATAACAAATCACGTTATCATGGAATATTGATATTCGAGTTTCAAAGAGTATACTTTCATAAATAAATAAGTACTCTGCGGACTTGTGGATGTGGAGTATAGTATACCAAGAACTTCTTAGAATTTCCTTGGAGTATACATCACAGAACACAATGACTCAGGAGGTATATAAGCCCCGCACGATGATATTGCGATTGGCGGCCATCTTGGTGACGTAGTCGAACACGCACCGTCGGTACCGTTCGCAAGTTCAGTCCGCGCTTACCTACTTACGCACATCGAATATTTTTGTTAGCTTTTTGTTTTTGTTATCCTGTTTTATTGTTGTTCGTGAGTTTTGTTGTTTAGTTTTGTTAGCTGTTACTCGTTAAAATGAGTAAGAAATTAATTAATAGTCGTGCTCGTGAAATTATAATTAACAACGGACAATTATAATGGACAATTATTTTGTTAAAGTGAAAGAGGACTGTAAGTTAGTTCTTGAAAGTATAAACCGTGCTTTAAAAAGTGCTTTGGACACTATTGAGGACATTTGATTAAGGAAGCAACTGCTAACAGTTATTAAAAATATTTTGCAAAATTCTACCCAAAGTCACGGAGCGTGTGGCATGTGCCACAGGCGTTGCAAAAAATACTGTGACGAAATTGCGACGAGAACATGAGTCAGAAACAGCCAGTGGCAGCAAAATGAGAACTCCTACTAAAGGAAAAAGACGAAAGAAGGAATATTTCGACGGGTTTTCCTTAACAGCTTTAAGAAATATTATACATTCAATGTATACGGTGAGGAGAGAAATACCCACAATGCGCAAAATATTGGCGGCTTCAAAAGTAGACCTTAATTATACTAATAGTGAAACTACATTAAGAAAAATAATTAAATGTGATTTAGGCTACAAATTTAAACGATGCTACCAAAAAGACTGGCTCTAATTGAAAGACCCCAAATTCAAGCGTGAAGGGGTTAATATTTACGACGTATGAAAGAAAATGACTCGCTTGGTAATAACAAAAGACCCGTTATTTATCTCGACGAAACGTGGATACACACACGCACACTACACGGGAAAAAATGTTGGCAAACAGCAACCGATGTCGGAGTGAGACGGAACGACAGTCCCGGCCGCCGATGGATAATAGTTTACGCGGAAAGTTAAAGCGGTTTTGTTGACAATGCTCTTTTAATGTTTAAAGCAGACACCAAAACGGGAGATTACCATGATCAAATGAATGCTGAGAATTTCATCAAGTGGCTTACAGAAAAATTAGTACCCAACATACCACGCAATTCCATAATTGTGATGGACAACGCCCCTTATCACAGTAGGGAAGAGAATAGGTCACCAAGTATGAACAAAAAAAAAAACAGTTGGTGGTTGAGTGGCTACAAGCTCACAACATCGACTTTTCCAACGACAGTACAAAACATGAACTGTATTTATTAATTAAACGGCACAGACCCCCGAAAA
Source organism: Sesamia nonagrioides (assembly GCA_017933935.1). Lineage (NCBI taxonomy): Eukaryota > Metazoa > Arthropoda > Insecta > Lepidoptera > Noctuidae > Sesamia > Sesamia nonagrioides. The sequence continues at coordinate 907,739 of JADWQK010002191.1, forward strand.
ATTATAAAATTGACAATTTATTAGCTGGCAACGGCCATGAGGTCGTTATATTACCACCCTACAATTGCGACCTCAACTCCATTGAGTACATCTGGATCCTGATAAAGATGAGGGTGTCAGAAAAGAATGTGGAGCAGTTGGAAAGTCGCATTGAAGCTCTGACGTTGGAGGCGTTGGCGTCAATAACTCCAGATGAGTGGCGAAAGGTTCATCAGGAATCATGTTAAACGGCTTGAAGAGGAATATTAGAATAAAGATCGAATAACTGACGAGTTATTTGTCATAAATACGGCAGACGACAGTGAATCGGAAACGACAGACACAGAAAGCAGTTCTGATTCGGAAGACTATATGAGTGGAATTTAATAAATAGGGTAAAATTATATTGAATTATATATAAACATTTTTTTACATACTATCCTGGTTTTATTTATAAGCTGATAGATGTAGGTAGTAATTAAAACATGACTGCTACACAGTGGACTCTGGTTCAATTCCTGCTCGCAAATAAACAGAAATGTAGTTAGAAAAAATTAGTATACATGTAAGAAAGATATACGAATAAGTATATTTTTCTTACGTCTACAAGAATTATTTCCTTGAAATTTTTAATAATGAAAGTTTATTTGTCAGAATATGGATGAGTAGGTATAAAGAGTGTATGTATAATAAAATTATAAAATATAAATAAACCCTTAACCCCAGTTTATTAATTTTGCATTTAACATTCTTTTGCTAGCTGTACTTTTCTGTGACAGATGACGTCACAAAGCTGTTATTGTGACAAGGTTCCATCGCAATATCATCGTGCGGGGCTTATACATACAAACACAGAACACAATTACTCCATAAAAATCATTGCAAATTAAAATTATTGACATTGACATACCTTTTTTTTATTGACACATGTATTTTTTTAATACAAAGAGTGTAGAGAGGTTTGAGTTTTGGTAATAAGTCTTTTTACAGGACCACATTCTTAATATACCTCCACACAAATAAAACAGATAAACCAGACGTTTTTTATTTGCTTGAATAATATAGAAATGATTTTCTCGTTTTTTGTCAATCGCTCCAAGTTAACTTGTCAAAGGTACGTAAAAGTACAGTAGAAGTGAGTAATTCCGACTTTAAGCAACTTAAGCAGTTTCGGGGAACAGTCATACTCTGAGGTCCGTATTACAGAACGTCACTCAAAACTCAAGCTATACTTAAGTCTCGTTTCAAGCCATTTGATTTGTGGAAACTAGTTTTAAGTAATGCTTAAGCAGAGATCAATGCTTGAGTTTCCTTCTGTAATACGGACCTGAGAGTAAGGTCCGTATTACAGAACGTCACTCAAAACTCAAGCTCTACTTAAGTCTCGATTCAAGCCATTTGATTGGTTGAAAGTAATGCTTAAGCAGAGATCAATGCTTGAGTTTCGTTCTGTAATACGCACCTAAGAGACTGAACTATTACTACTTCCATGTGGCCTAATTATAAAAAGTAACTTATGACTTGAGCATTATTTAAAACTAGTTTCAACCAATAATTTCGGCTTGAAACGAGTTTTAAATAGGTAATGCTCAAGCTTTGACCGAGATTCTGTAATACGGGCCTAAAATTTAGGCCCGTATGGCCTAAAATATGTCATTTCATTCGGCAGATGCTCCAGCTGTTTCGCTTCACTATCAACTGCCATAGCTAGCTAGTTTTACTCAAAAAATTTCACGGCCTACCTAGACCTATCTCGTTTGTCTTTTCTATATAAAATATTGAGAATATCTTAACAACATACATTAGTTTTATTAATTTAATTTTCTTATAATGATGTGTAAAACATTAACGACCAAATTTTTCATGACAAGCAGGATATTGTCTAGGATATTTTTAATAATTCCAAGAGTTGAAATACGAAAATTTAGTCAAGCAAACTTTACAACTGGTTTGTCAAAGATTGATACACCTTTAAATGAGTACTTTCAGCATTTTACAAATTTAAAATTACCACAAAATAAGATTTTTGCCACCTACGTTTGGATTGATGCCAGTGGTATTACCTTACGTTGTAAAGATCGTGTTTTAGACAAAGTACCTTATAACTTAGATATGGTGCCGAAATGGGCGTTTGACGGAAGTTCAACTGGACAAGCAAAAACTGAGGACTCAGATACTATATTATTGCCGGTCGCAATTTATAAAGATCCGATTCGCAAAAACCCCCATGTTATAATACTTTGCGAAACTTATTTTGGTAATGGGGCCCCTACTCCTTCAAACTATCGGGCACATTGTGCAAACGTACTAAGCAAAATATCAGACCAAGATCCATGGTTTGGTATAGAACAAGAATATGTAATGTTTGATTCGGATCTATGGCCATTAGGTTGGCCGAAAGTTCGTGGATATCCGGTGGTAAAGTCTAAGTTTTCATATTGTGGAATAGGCGAACATGTTGCAGGGAGGGATTTAGTTGAATGTCATGCCAGAGCGTGCGTTTATGCTGGTATGGATTATAGCGGTTCTAATGCAGAAGTCATGAAAGGATCGTGGGAATATCAAGTTGGAATAACAATGGGGATTAAAGCTGCGGACGACTTATGGGTAGGACGATATTTGCTAGGAAGAATTGCCGAAAGCTTTGGGGTTATCATAAGCTATCATCCAAAGCCTCTGGGAAAGCACCAGCCAGGAATAGGGTGTCACCATAACTTTAGCACAAAAAAAATGCGCGAAGAAGGAGGAATTACAGAAATTGAAAGGGTATGTAAAGATTTATGTGGCAAGCATGAACATTATATGAAAAATTATGGACTAGGAGACGGCCAAGAAAACCGAAAGAGATTAACCGGAGAATTCGAAACTGCTTCATTCAAAGAATGTAGATGGGGAGTAGCCGACCGCAGTGCTTCGATAAGATTACAAAGAAATGTGAAGGCAGAAAAGAAAGGTTTCTTAGAAGATCGTAGACCTGCAGGTGATTGTGACCCATACAGGGTCTGCGCTCTTTTAGCAGAAACGTGTCTTTGATAGTGAAAAATATAAGTAATTTGGTTTATATTTTTATATATCTATATTATACGGTGAGAAGTAGACAACGTGTATCAAACTCTTATAATTTTACCTTCATGACACAGTAGCGGTGACCTAGTGAGAGTTATAGATTCGAACCCTGTCAGGCGCCATACTATTTTATCACCGCTGCTCTCAAAACGGTGAAGGAAAACATTGAGAGTCATCATTCTCCAGCCCTTGTCCCAATTTATTTGGGGTCGGCGCAACATGTCTTTTTCTTCCATACATCCCTATCAGAAGCCATCTCGGCAGTCACCCCCTTCTTAGCCATATCATCCTTCACACATTCCATCCATCGTTTCTTTGGTCTTCCCCTACTCTTATAGCCATCAACATTCATAATTAAAACTCTCCTCACGACATTCTCCTCATTTCTCCGTAACACATGCCCGTACCATGACAACCGATTTCCACACAACTTTTCAGCTACCGGTGCCACTTTCAGACTTCCTCTTATGTACTTATTTCTTATTCTATCCATTCGTGTAACACCACACATCCCTCTTAGCATTCTCATCTCGGCTGCATGCAATTGCCTTTCATTCATCCCTTTCGTAGCCCAACATTCTGATCCATACAAGACAGCAGGTCGGATCATGGTTTTATATATTTTCCCCTTAAGTTTAAGGGGAATGCGGGAGTCGCAGATTGTTCCCGTGACCTGCCGCCATTTCATCCACCCAGTGTTAATTCTGTGCTTAACCGTCCGATCTATTTCGCCATCGCTTTGCACGAGTGAACCGAGATACCGAAAGTCGGAGCAGATTGGGAGAAGTGCGCCATCAAGCGCTATGGCTCCAGAAGTGGAGAGACCGCCGAAATCGCAGAACATATATTCGGTTTTGGTTCTGCTGATTTTCAAGCCAACATTCTCCAGCTTCTGTTGCCATTTCTCCAATCTGCTCTGGATCTCAGGTCCATCGAGTAAACCGGCATATTCTGGAACCAAAAAACTACGAAGACATATTCACATCACATCAACCTACCCGCACTGGGCCAGCGAGGTAGATTACGGCCCACTCCCTCTCACCGAGAGGAGGCCTTTGTCCCAACAGTGGGAACGTTATAGGCTGATTATGTATGACCCAGAATATTGCCCATGTAGATCAAGTGGTAAAGTAAAGCATCAGATCTAGAATTTCTTCGAGTTGGGCCAAACTGCCAAAGCGTAAGTATAATATATTAGATATAGTGAGGCTTCCTTTAGGGTCTTTACTGTTATGCGTGTTTGCGCCCGTGTGCAGGTCAGGCACTAGTTCTTGGAACGCGATACTGGCGTGCAACACGTACGCTTGCTCTCGGAATGGAAGTTAGTAACATGTTCCGCGTCATGTAATGCATGTTGAGAGTCAAAGTTCATTTCTACAGCATCACTTAGACTGCGTGCGCGTCATGTTGGATCATAGTCTATTAATTAGCGGCTATATTGATTTATATGGATGTATAAAGAAGTAACTGGCAGTTTAAAAATATTTTTTAGTATTCCCAACGCATTTAAAACACAAAAGAAGTAAAATGACATAATTTTAGAATAATTCCAAATTCATCGTGTATAGCAAGAAACCACAGCAATAACCAAATTCCGGTTAATAAAATTATTCAGTTTAATTTGTTAAATCTTCAAGTTTGATATACAGTTAATAAAGTTTGATAAAAATGTCATTCATTCTAAGGAAATGTATTTCGTTAATTCGTAAACCTAGAAAATGTGTAATCTTAAGTAAAAGGACATTATTGGCACATAATATTAATCATATTATTAACAAAAAAATAATGGATCGTTATTTAAGACTTCCTTTGCCATGTAATAAAGTATTAGCTACATACGTGTGGATTGACGGTTCCGGCATTAATTTGAGATGCAAAGATCGTGTCCTAGATTGTGTTCCATACAGCCCAGACGCTGCACCAGGCTGGGCTTTTGACGGCAGTTCCACGGGACAAGCCTCTACGGACAGTTCTGACACGACTTTGAAACCAGCCGCCGTCTATAGAGACCCGTTCAGAGCTGATCCCCACGTCCTAATTTTGTGCGAAGTATATCTGGGTGACGATAAAAAACCAGCACCAACAAATAACAGAAACTTTTGTAACGAGTTGTGTGAGATACATAAAGCTGAAGAGCCATGGTTTGGTTTGGAACAAGAGTATACTATGTTGGACAATGACGGCTGGGGCCTTGGTTGGCCGAAAGGAGGTGGTTTTCCTGCAGTAAAATACGAGTTCTCATATTGCGGTGTTGGAGCAAAATATATAGCAGGACGAGAAGTATCCGAAGCTCACTGCAAAGCTTGTCTATATTCTGGACTTGATTTTGAAGGAACTAACGCAGAAGTGATGTATGCTTGTTGGGAGTATCAAGTAGGAACTTCTCTTGGCATTAAAGGTCCAGATGACTTGTGGATGTCACGTTACATAATGAATCGTATCGGCGAGGAATACGGAGTAGACATTACGTACCATCCTAAGCCTTTCGGCCATTTACATCCAGGAATCGGAATGCATCATAACTTCAGTACGAAGAGGATGCGCTCAGACGGAGGATATGCTTTTATAGAAGAATGCATAAAGCGGTTGGAGAAGAACCACATGAAACACATGAAACAATACAGTATTGACGAATCTGCAAACAGAATGCGATTATCAGGAAAATTTGAGACTGCACCATTTGATAAATTCTCATGGGGTATCGCTAACAGAAAGGCTTCGATCCGTCTTCAAAGACATATTAAAAAGAAAGGTAAAGGTTTCATGGAGGATCGTAGACCTGCTGGAGACTGTGACCCTTACAAAGTTTGTGGGCTGTTAATGGAAACCTGTCTAGGGAGATCCCCGGATAGTGGTAGCAAGAGCTGCAAGAGAAAGTGCTAAACATGTTATTAAGGAAAGATATTTATTTTAAATTCTGTATGTTATCCAATGTTGCTGCTAAAATTTGAAGTATTTTTTTGAGAAGTTTTGAAGTTTTGATTTATTTGGTGCTTTAACTAATACCCTTTAAAACCCTACCTCACTTGAATATAATGCAGTTCATGCGAGGTATATGTTCTAGTTCGGGTTTCATTCCTCCTTTCTCCATGCAATTTACTGGTCGCGTTACCAATAAATTGTATGGTTGCCAGTGTGACTAAGTAAACTTTTGCTGCCACTGGATCATCCTTGCAGCGTCAGTGTAAATCTTGCTTTGTACGTATGTACGACAACAGCTCAAGCTCCCCCGTTCCTATCAAATATTCCCTATCGACCTTGAGCCTTCAAGCTTCAAAAGTTGAAAAACTAATAAAGGAATTTGACAGATTGTCGTAGCTTGATGTGCTGTCATCTGTACAACGATATTGCAGCACAGTGGTCCTAAAGCGCACTACACACCAAAGCCGTCGACCCGCTGACACAGCCCGCCGTCCGTCGCCTTTCCACTTTCGTTTGCTTTTAGCCAAAACAGATTCGAGTAATATTACAAAAAATTCACAAGTGGACACTGATATGTAGGCAACAGCTCAACGTTGCTTGTACCTATATAATTTAATATTACGTGTTTTGCGTCATTAATTAGGTAATTAGGTAGGTACTTGATAAATACTTGTTGCGTTGGAATACATGGTCACCCTATTTCAGTCGCCATCAGCCATTGTGCAATTTTATAGATTCAGATTGATTAGACCAATGTTTGAAAGAAAGAGCTATGCTAGGAGTTTCTCTGCGTGATCGAATCAGAAATGAGGAGATCCGCAGAAGAACCAAAGTCACCGACATAGCTCTGTGAGTCGCTAAACTTAAGTGGCAGTGGGCAGGGCACATTGCTCGTAGAACCGATGGCCGATGGGGCAGTAAGGTTCTGGAGTGGCGGCCACGTACTGGAAGACGCAGCGTAGGGAGGCCCCCAACAAGGTGGACCGATGACCTGGTGAAGGTCGCGGGAAGCCGATGGATGCGGGCAACACAAGACCGGTCAGCGTGGAAAGCCTTTGGGGAGGCCTTTGTCCAGCAGTTGACATCTATAGGCTGAAGAAGAAGAAGAAGACCAATGTTTTGAGCTTATATGTAAAATTTTCAATTTACTAATAAATGGGGCCGTCACAAAAAAAAATAAAGCAATAAAAATTCGTTTCAGTCTCGTCAGTCGTCACTAAATCTTTATTGATTAACGGTTTCTTTGGGCTGCTTCGTTGTGGAGGAATCGACAACCCCATTTTTATAAGGTTTTTCAATTTTCATTTTTCTATTTATAGGAGCCGTCACAAATTAAAATAAAGAGATAATTATGGGATTCAGTCTCGTCACTAAAACTTTAATCGATAATGATTTCTCTCAGGTCCTCAGTTATGGAGATTACATTGGCCGAACGTCCTGATGTTCCAGGAATCAAAATTCATTTTACTTTTAATCGGTGGCATTACGAGAAAAGGTAAAGCATTGGTTGTTTGTCACAAAATCGTCACTAAATCTTTATTCAGTAACAGTTTCTCTAAAGTCCTCAGTTATGGAGATTCAAGTTGGCCGAATGTTCTGATATCAGGTCGTTCGGCCATAAATAAATGCTTCTAACTTTCGAAATATTCTGTCACAAATTCTTTGATTGGCATCTTTATGTGTCCCAAATTCGTTACTAAAACCTGGCGTATCAGCCAGCTCCCTATCTCAACTGGCCGAACGTTCTGATGTACATGACACAACCTTATGACCCTATATATATATAATGTACTCTGTGCTTATGACACAGGCTTATGGTGAAAGAAGCATGTAGGGCAACGACGCGCGTGCGTGTTGCCCGCCGTCACGTCGGCGGCTTGCCAGCGGCTAGCGTACGCAAGGGCCCAGTTGCCCGACAACATTTGAGCTGCAGTGACCATAGATAATATACTTTAACTGGTAGTAGTGACGAGTTAATATAGGGGACAAAAGTGCCACGACAAGTATCGGCGACATGTCAAGCGAAGCCGGCCGATTTCGCATATCAAATATGGCGACAACGCACAACTTATGTCCGCAGCGACATAGAATAAAGAGAGGGAAGTACGTTATCTTCATACAAACGGACCGCGCGCGGCTTGTATGTTTGCGCCATAGTATCTATGCGTCGCCGCACGCACACCTAAACACAATATTAGAGTGCCTATGACTGCGCTAGTCGCGGCTAGCACTGAACGAAGTTCGCGCGTCACGACTCACGGCTTTTCGGCACATTAGCTTTTAAAAAATGATCACATAAACTGCAAAGTTGGTATGTCTATTTATGAACAAATAAAAGACTTATATTTTTCAAATTATATTTCTAAAAGTTATTTACAAGGATACGGATATATTACACATTAAAGTTTAATAACAACGCGTTTCGTAATAGTCGAAACCGAAGAAAGTAGGTATTTTTCTGTAGCTAATTTGTAATTTTGTATTAAATGTGTGATTCAATAGATGTTATGTTTGTATTATTTATATTTGTATTAATTAAAAATAAAAATAAATATGGTTCTTTATGTGTACAAAACTAAAAATAAAAATTACAAAAAAAAAAAACTGACTAGTATATGTAAACTAAATACTAAGCAAATAATTTAAACATAAGCTCTTAGTCTATAAATATTTGTTAGCGGTTTGGGCGACAACCGTAACCGACGAAGCGCGGACAGTCGTCAACCCTAAGACAGTAGGCAATTAAATCGCGGATTGGGTCGCAGATAACCTACTTCCCCTCTTTATTCTATGGCAGCGACATCAGATGAAGTCGTGCGACTTCGCGAAACTTCGCCTGACATATGTGGTGACATCGCGCGAATAGGGTATTTGATTAAAAAAAAACTAATTAGTCCGTCAGTCAGATTTCCAAAAAATACTAAACACGTATTTTTTCTTTTTTCATATAAAAAAAAATGAAGACGACACAGCGCGTTGAAAACTCGTGTGACGTCACTACACGCTACTCTTTTTAGCGACCAGTCACGTCACCAGCCACCACTCCTGATCTTTGATGCCTTTTATATTTGTCAATTTTTATTTATTTGATAAAACAAAATATACGTATCCAATATTTTTCTATATGACGGACTAAATAGAATCATTTTTTTAGGCAGGAAACATCCTTAATATGTCCACAGCAACGTAGTAGTATAATGCATGTATAAGCCGTCTATAAAGTCGTGAAAATAAATGAGGGCGCTGCGGTCCTGCATATAGCAACCCTGTTGACTTGTCTGAAATCATTTTGATACTAGCACATTATTTTGTACTAGAAGCAAAACTGGTTTTAATGAAAACACGAATCTATGGTCTCAGGCGTTTAATTAAAATGAGGAAAACAAAAAAAACATACATAGATATTATCATAGTTTTTAACGTGTTTTAACCAATGAAAAGTATTCCAAAACATAATAATTGCTTTCATCATCTGACTCCGAATATTCTTCGTTAAAAAGTATTTTCATTTTCAGCTGCGTCACTAAGGCTGAGGCCGCACTACGATTTTTTTCAGCAAGCGATTGATCGCTAGCTGAAAAAAATCGTAGTACGTGTGTGTGAAAAAATCGGAGATTGAATTGGGAATCGGGATCGCGGTTTTAGCGGTTAACCGCTAAAACCGCTTGAGACGCACATACCACGATTAAAAATCGCAAAACGACCCTCAGTCTGAGGCAAAGAGTACAGTAAGTATAGAGGTCTGAGGATGGATTTCGAGGTAGCAGTATGTGTTGTTGCTCTGATACTAAGAAATAGAAAAAAAAGACGTCAATGCAAATTTCGTAAATATTGGATCCATCCACTTACTGGGTGTAGATTTGGAAAAGATTTCTTTCATAAGAAGTATCAAAGCTTAAGAGACCATCCTGATCATTTCTTTAATTACTTATTATAGGCTGTAGACTATAGGATATCAGTAGTCAGCTTCATTTCGACCTTAAGAGTTCCACAGTAAGTTGAGTTCTTAAATATTTATATAAATTATATAATCTTGAAATAAATAAACATTAAAAAAATAAACTTATTTGCTTTTCTCTCAGCCTCCGTCAGTGTCATCCAATTATTTACTACGTGTTGAAACACATTCTACTAAAGTTTATTTTTATATTTTTATCGCCACCTTTTAGATGTCGTCGCTCCATCTCGCCCAAGGGTGTCCTACGCTACGTTTGCCGAGACGCGGTCTCCACTCGCGGACTCGTTTACCCCATCGGTTGTCGGTCCTGCTGCATATGTGACCATCCCATTGCCACTTTAGCTTGCTAATCCTCTCAGCTATGTCGGTGACTCTGGTCCTCTGTCGGATCACCTCATTTCTGATGCGGTCCTTCAGAGAGACGCCCAACATAGCCCGCTCCATAGCTCGCTGAGCGGCTTTAAATTTATGGACTAGTCTGACCGTTAATGTTCTACATCGAACTGTGAATTTGAACAGTCCGCACATCACATCTTGTGGGAGTGTGTTCTTTGGCAGAATGAACGCAATATTATGTTGGATAGTGTACAAGTTACATCCGGAGTCGTTTATTATACGGAACTTGTAGAAACTAGAACCAATTTCCGTGCGTTCAGGCGCTTTTGCCATACCTATTATTGGAATCAATTGTAACAGCACATACCTACTTAGGACCCATTAACTTAATCAAATTTTATTCCGTGGTGCTTGGCAATCTGGGCTTCTCCCGGTTGCAAGAATGTCCCTTTGTGCCGATTGACCTAGTTCTTTTCTGTCTCCAGCTTGTTATGGAGGGAAGTGGAAAAAATATCTTTTTTATTACTCCTCCGCTATTCTTTTCTGATTAATTTCGTTGCGGGACCCAAGACAGTTGAATCGTTTCTCCGAGACTCGTCGAGCTTCATTGCTCGGCGTTTTTCTGGCGGTCTCCACTGATGATTCTGGCTTTCAAGAGTTGCAGTGGGTGGGAAATGTGTGGCGGGTTTTGTCTGACCTTTAGTGTCCACGTCTCGGCTCCGTAAGTCATGACGGGTAGGACGCACCGGTTGAAGATTTTAGTCTTCAAACTTTGAGGTATGGCGGAGAACTGCTCAGGATCGAGCTTGTTGGCGTGCCATGAAGGAGGCCTATGTCTTGCAGTGGACGAGTAGAGGCTGATGATGACGATGATGATGATGATTTCTATTGCTATATTGACGTAAAGTAGTGCCGTATAAAGCTGGTCTTTTCTGTACTTCCACGATGATTTTTTTGAGATAAATTTTAATATTCTGTTTTGTTTAAAACAGACTCCTACTCGCTGGATGACATGATTGAAATTACGCGCCAATGCTCTGCTCTGCAAGACAGTCAATCGAAAACTGACCAATAAACCGCTCGCGGTTAAAGCAAGTGCGTGCACGTCAACTAAGTTATATAGATTACAAATTTTGGCGCGGTTTTTACCCGAGAGCATTTTGTAGCAAATCACGATTTTAAAATCAGTCGCGGGTAAAAACCGCAGGTGCAGTCGCTTGCATTATTGTTCTAGGGACACAAATTCACGCGATTAAAAACCGCAGTGGTTTAACCGTAGTGCGGCCTAGGCCTAACATCTCCGCTACCGCTGTCATCAGCCTGCTATCTTCACTTAAGCGAATAACTAACTCGTATATATCTTGATAAAGGGTTTACTCTCACATTTTCCTGAAGAATATAATATGTAATTTCTATCAGAAGATGGATAGCACCAGTTTTTTATTCCGAACATGATATAATTCGTTTTTAAAATCAGCGGTTTAATAAATCACCTAAATTATCAAAACGACTACACTATGATCTACTTATATTTCCAATCTAACCTATAAATGCGCAATGTAAACAATCCTCATTTTAGTCTTAAAGTCGTTTACTTCGTGAATTTGAAACTTCTAGTAGATAAAAACAAACAGTAACATGATTACATGCCTGTTTTAGCAACTGTTCCAGCATAAATATCATCCATATTTGATCAAATTTGTTCAGCTTGGTGTAGTAACAAACATTGATGATAAACTTTAAAAATCATTTTGCGAGCTCCACTCCGGTTTGTTTTTCTCGTATATAACTCATTTCTTCGATGTTTTGGTTAAATATAATTGAAAATTAATACAAATTTCAATAAATAAAAAGTCCCAAAACAAATCGATGACTGCCGATGACATCCGATGTACTTGTACTTAGTAAGATTTAGTGATGGGATTCGAGTTGCTTTTCACTCGAGTGACTCGAGTAGTTTTTATATTACTCGCACTCGAGTTAAATTTTTGCCAATTTGAGTTGACTCGTACTCGAGTGGTTTATACCGAGCCGAGTGAAAATATGAAAAATACGAATTAAGTGGTCATGTTTTGACAAAAATTTAGAAAAAAAAACCGTTATTATTTAGTTTTGAAAAAAAAAATACAAAGAGTTTAGTAATATAACTAACTTGATTTCTCACATGAAATAAAGTAAAAAAACTAAAACCCAACTACGACAAAAAACAACGCTGAAAAAGTATAAAACAAGATTTTCAGAATACTGAACTGAACAAAGTTGCTAATGTAGTTGCAAGTAAATGGACACAGTAACTCTACCAAGATGCCTTCGTTGTAAATTGACAATAATGTCATACAATACTATTCGGAAGTATGTAATATTCACTATGTAGAGATAAATTTTCATGTTTGGAAAGGCGTAGTCACACGTTACATATACCTACCTACCGTAGCACCTTAACAACGTGTGACTACGCCTTTCCAAACATGAAAATTTATCTGATGGCAGTGGTGAATGTAAGTAGTTCGTCACAAGCATGTTCTTTAAGTGAAGGTGTGCTTCCACGTCTGCCACTATCAATTCTATTTCAAAGAAACGGCGTCATCAGCAATTTCAAATTGCAAAGGCAAATGCTTCACTTACAAAGCAAAAAAAAAAAAAATTGTTTAGCTCTTACTAAAATGCTTTGTCAAGACTCGATACCTAAACAAATGGCAGAAAATAAAGGCTTTATTAATTTCTGAAATGAAATGAATCCAAATGCAATATTGTTATTGTATTCGTGTTAAAATTTTGGTCACTCGAGTTTTATATTCTGAGTGACTCGAGTCAATAGAAAATGCCCGAGTTTTATCTTCACTCGAGTGGCATTCGAGTGAGAAAGTTACCAGTACCGAGTGACTCGAGTGAAATAAAATCACTCGAGTCCCATCACTAGTAAGATTTAGTGTTGCCCTACTTTTAAAATGTTTAGTTCAAGAAACAGCCATTTTCATGAATTTATAGACGGCTTATACATATACATATTCAGACTATAATGGGTCCACTACTGGGACACAGGCAAGTCTTTGTAGTTTTTTGCCTATATGACATGCCGGTTTCCTCACAATGTTTTCCTTCACCGTTTTGAGAGCAGTTGTTCCCATTACGAAAAAAATCACAACTAGCGTAAACAGGCAGTTGAATTGAGAACCTCCTCCTTTTTGAAGTTGGTCTTAAAAAATGTTTGAAACAGCATACCTATATAAAATAAAAACTTCTTCACTTCAACCTGGCGATGGGAAACCAAAAAAATATTGCAGATTATACGCGTACGGCATGTCCATTAGTATGTTTAAGGTTAACACCATCGACATATCGATGGTGTTGACAGAGAATGACAGTGCTATTATTGTCTGTGGTTAAAAATAGAGCTCAGAAAACCAGAGACAATTTTTTAAAAAGAAAACCGCGCCGCCATTTTCATTCTTTTCTCTATTCCTTTTCGTCATATGGCGTATTAGGTGCGTTCGCTTACGTCCGCCATATTAAATGAAATCAATAAAATAAGACAAAATGTCGCCTTACTAAAGTGCGTGAAAATAATCCATTAACATCCAGTTATTGTGTGATTAAATCATCAAGAGGATCAAAATGGAGAACTCCTACGGTGTGGGGGTTGTTAATAGATACGCTCTTTTTTTGGACGATGAGTCCGATCCTCTTGATGCGTTAAAAGCGCGAGAGCAAGCTAAAGAACTCAAGAAAAAAACCAAAGAAGCTGAAAAAGAGAACAAGGGCAAGCCTGAGACCAAACCTAAAGGTGGCGCTCCCGCTATCAGGAAGGGAATCAAGGAAACCCAGAACGTAAAGTCTCAAGAAAACAGGAGCGGTGAGCAACAAAAATCTAAGGGCCCTCCCAAACCTGTCGACCGCAATACTGAACGTCCGCCTCCGCGTCGCCGTGAGGAACGGCCGCAGAATGGCGCCGTTGAGAACAAGGAAGGAGCCCCTCGACCACCCCGGCGTGAGTTTGGTGACCGTAGGCCCAATTTTGAACGACGCAATTTCAGCGACAATCCTGAGGGAGCCGAGCGCCGTGGGCCGAGGCCGCCGCGTGAACCTCGCGAGGCTCGCGACAGTCGTGACGGACCGCGCGGGCCGCGTCCGTACGACAATAGAGGCAAGCGTGAGTTTGATAGGAGATCCGGCTCCGACAAGACCGGTGTGAAGCCGGTCGACAAGCGTGAGGGTGCCGGTCCTCATAATTGGGGCACTCTTAAGGACGATATTGACGAGCTAAACAAGACCGGTTCTGAAGGCGAGGTTACTGAAGAGAAACCGGCTGATGTTACTGGAGCCGGCGACGGACAGCAGCCCGAGGCAGAACGCGCAGCCGTCCCCACCGAAGAGGAGCCGCGCGAACTTACACTTGACGAGTACAAGGCGCTCCGAAATGCCCAACGCACTCAACCCCAATATAACTTGCGAAAGGCCGGTGAGGGCGAGGACCTGAGCCAGTGGAAGAACCTGGTGATGCTCGAGAAGAAAAAGGAAGGCGAACGAGGAGAAGACGAGGATACGGATGATGAATTCGATATGGCCGCTTATCCGCAGCGCGTGGGGCGCCAGAAGCGCGTGCTCGGCATCGAGTACACGTTCAACGATACAGCGCGGCGCGGCGGCGCCGGGCCACGAGGACGCGGGCGCGGGCGCGGTCGTGGTCGGGGCCCGGCACGCGAGCCCGAGCCGCTGGACGAGCGCCCGCCGCTGCGTGCGCCGGTCACACCGCCTAAAGTTGACGACAGCAAGGATTTTCCCTCTCTTGGCTAGACTCAAAGTGAGCCTTTGCTCTTCTCCCCGCGTTAAATAATACAAATTTAAAAATATTGTATGTACCGTTATTTTTGAAGTAAATATACAAAATATTTACACGAGCGTGTATTATATTACATTAGAATTTAGTTGATTTCTTCGGAAACCACCTTTCAATTTACTAATTGACTTGATCAGGTTCAATTTGAAAGTTATTGATATGGGGGTTGACTAGTCTTGCTCGCAAATCACAGGTGTTCTAGAGGGGGAGGATTATTTTTAAGAGTTTTAATTTTGGATTCACATAGCTACAGTATGCATACGGAACTATAATAACAGTAGCTTTTATCATATTGTAATCACAGCTTATGATTTAACTATGAGTTATATTATGGCATAAGGATTTTAATACTTACTGACTGTGACAAGCTATGAATTTACTCCGTCACAATTTAGAGTAGAACAAAGTAACCCTTGTTGCATTTTTTATCATGAGTTTGTGTTGACAAATGCAGACTTTGGGAACTGTAAATAGTTGATATATGTTAAAAGATAAGGTCTTAAAAATAACAAGGTTGATTTTTGTTGTTACACAACTTCAGAAAAATAAACATTTTGTATGTGTGATATTTTTCTTAATTATTTTCCTATTTTTCTGCGTTCCTCCCCCAGCCTTCTATGAAGTAGCAAAACATGTATCTTTTAAAGTTAATCTCGTGTAGCTATCTGAAAGTCAAGGGGCAAATAAAAGTAATATTTTTCAAGTAATGTTGTATATTGACACATTTTATCACTTTCACGCAAAAACAATTACTTAAAATTTAGAGATAATAAAACAATACACAGTTAAATATTCAACATAATAGAATTACTTACAAAAATAAACATCAATTATACAGAAGTGTAGAGTTCATAAGCACAATAAATAATATATTTACATTACAAAAGACATTCAATACTGTTCTATATCAGCATATTAAGACAGGCAACAACTGTTTGTCATGTCCTGCAGGATTACTAACTATGCAACTGTTCTAATTTATAATATAATAAAGGAACATAAATAAGTATTCAATGAACTCTGTAACTTGCACATTCATGACTCAATAATGTTAGTTTTATAGTAAAAATGATACATCCATAATTTCCAGAAAAGGATAGCTAGGACCGCGGGTAGCGGATATACATTATAATACAAGTGTTTGATGTATGTTCAAACAAAATTATTGACAATAATAATAACATTGTAGCTGACTAGTGTTGCTTGTAATTGGGAGATTTAGAAACTTAATTGATAAATACTTTTCAATTATACAATTTGAAATATTATTTAATTTCAATGTTAAAATTTCGTAGTACGCAGCAGTAATACAAAGTGTTCGTAATAATTTAAAATTAACTGTTCATATCAAGGGTGACAAAGGTTACATTTATAATATTATAAATTAGTGACGTAAAAGCGTAAATACTAAACACAGGACTTGAGTCCCATTTCACAGCCACAATATACGTTCACTTATAATAAAAGCGATAATAAAGTACAAACCTCGTAGAATACGCGGCTAGTTATTATAACAATAAATACCTAGGCACATCTACACATGTTTATTTATTAAACTGCTAAAATACCCCTATCTTTGTCCATTACACTATCAATTGACTATTATTTACATTGACCAGAATACTTGTAATTAGTCACAAATATTTACAGCTGCAAATGTATTTTCAATACTTCATACAGTATACTCTCAATCTCTCATTGTTTCGGTTGAATTAACTTAATTACAATCATGTTAATAAGTGTGTTAATTTCAAATATTCAGTTAAGTTTCACACAATATGATGTATAATAATTTATTTGATTACTTCATAAAGCGAATACTAATGTGGTTTAGAATGGAGGCGATTCATGGGCATCGCTTCATATCAAGCCAGATAACATTATTGTAGGTACCACAAACTGATATCGTCTAGGGTTTTGTGAAGCAATGCTACTGGAACGCTCTAGGTAATGCTCATAAAGAAAATGTGCTACATTTTCGAGAAATCGAGCTGAACAGTGTCGTTCATAAAGTGATGCATCAGTCGTGCTGATGATCGTATTCATTCGATGCCGAAGGTGTTGGTTTCTTCGACGGCTAGCAACAGCTTCTCGTGCAGCAGGTGCGGCGTTGGGTAGGGCGGCAGGTCTAGGCGGTTGAAGCAGGTGTGTGCTCGCGGCAGCGACTCCACGCGGCCCCAGCGCTCGATGCAGAAGCGGCGCGGGCCCGTGGACCCGCGCAGGGCGGCGAACCCCTCGTACGGGATGGACGACGTGCCCGTCACGAACTGCACCAGGCGCAGGCGCTGCTCGTTCGTGAACCTGTTGGAAAAGCACAACGTTATTAAATTATTTATGTACACATAAAACTTGGGGAAAACACAAACATACAAGAACACAAAGTTACTGCTTTTTAGATTAGAACATTCCGGCAGTCTGCGGCATTAGAGTTGGATGAGAGACATAAACCGTGAGAAAAACACAGTAGGAATGCATATAGATTTAAATTAAAAATACATACAAATGATATAAAATTAATACATGTACATAATTACATATAGCAATGGCTCAAGTCAGACACTTCCGCGTTTAGGTAAAATATAACGAAGTACGAATGTGCCACCGGTTATGTGTGATTGCGACTTCGGTCGCAATTGTATTATAACTTATGTAATTGGTATATAAATTTTAGATATAATTTTGGGTGGATTTTTAAGGAAAAAGTTAGGCGGTAAAAGTAGTGGACGACCTAATAAACGGTGGGTGAACTGTGTCATGTGTGACAGATGGTAAGTATGGCCAGAGAAGTAGGAAAGAAAAATGTTGCGCCGATAAATTGGGATAAAGTCAATAGAATGATGGTGATGATTCACAGTCCGGCAAGTTATGAATGTGAGATGTGTACCTGTCGATAGCCTGCCAGAACCACAGGATGACAGGATGTGCGTCGTGGTACCCGCCGCGGTACTCCGTGTGCGCGCGCCAGTCGGCCACGTCCAGCTCGGGCGCGCCGGCGATCACCAGCTCCAGCTCGCGCGCGTCGAACGCTGCTACGAGCCGCGGGTCCACCACCTACACAGACGACTACATTAGACAATGTCAAGATATCACAATCAAAATTAAATGTTCCCAAAACATAGGGCGTCGAGCGTTTACATAAATTCTAGTGATGGGGTAGTGGTTGATAAATCATTCAACTTAGCACAGCCGTTTAATACACTTCAGGATGCTGCGCCATGCTTGCACTGTGCACGTGCATGTCTATACAATATTATTTTTTGATTATGCGAAACCCGAGACACCTGTCTCTTATTTTTATGTAAAGAATCTATGTACAAAATTTCATAAAGATATCTTGAAAAACCACAATGTTATGAGTTTGTTATTCTACTTCGTCGTCCCAAAGAAAATATGATCAAAGATCCGCTCGTGCGGGCCAGCGCAAGGCGTTGACCTCTGGCGTCAGCTGTTGCGCGCGCGAGTACTATCGTAAAGATGCGTGCGCGCGCTCGGTACCCAAACAACAACAATTTCTAAATCTATTTCGGACAAAATATAACAAGGTGTAAAAATGATTGGAATCGATTCAGTTTCTTATTCTGAACAAACTATATTCAGGCTTCGCATAAACAAAAAATTACGTTGTTTAAATAAATACTTTTTTTTTTATATAAAAGTAATGCCCCTCACCTCATGGAAGCCCCGCACCAGCCACTCGGTCTGCTCTGCCACGCCGCGCTCGACGCGCCATCTCACGACGCGCTCCAGGTACTCTTTCTTGTTGCGCTCGGTGACGGGCACGTCGCGCCCGCCTGGCTTCAGCTCGCGCTCGAGCACGCGCCCGTCAGCAAGACGCTCCGATACAGCGAATGTTAGCTCCAGGGATGACACGCAACGTGCTGACTGGAATCAGGAGAGATACCATTATTATTATTATTATTATTATGTATAAGAACAAGTCGTTTGCCTGATATAATTTCTTATCAGCAAAATGTCGAATCCTTACAGTTTTTAGGAAGTTAATTCACTAATTACAGGATCAATACAAAGGTATTACCCTAAACGCACGTATCATGCCGTACTTACTCATCAAGGTACAATTCTAGGCTCAGTGCTACTAGCTATTGAGAAATGAGAATGACCGAATTTTAAGTACGTACATGTTTCATTACGTTTTCTCTCTGTGTATTGTCATTTAAATAAGCGACAAATGATTCCATGAAACAACATTTTTTGTCTTATCGTATTTTGATAAAAAAAAACTTCCGGATGAGCTAAGATGGCTAAGTGGGCGAGTGGTTATTGCAGGTCAGTGTACAATGTAGAATTGTAGATCGAGCTAATAAACATTTGATTTGATTTGTTCAATAGTTTCTGAACACAGGCACGGGAGGCAGAAACAGTATCATCTAATCTTATTCTTATCACACTAGACCAGCTAAAGGTCAAAGTGTTACTCTAAATTTTTGGTCGCTTGTACGCCAGGCAAATAGATAGAACATCTACATACTCTTTATAATTTACTTACACCATAATCATTACAGATAAAAGAGACATTTTACTTAGGGCGACAGATTGGGCGATCTTATAGCTAAAAGCAATATTTTTGAAACTTCTTTTGAATGGACTAAGGGAGGAGGGATCAATACCGAAACCGAATAATGAAAAATTTACGACAGTATGCTAGTTCAGAGCTGAGTGGTCAGTTATCTCACCTGTAGCCACCGAAGCGATGCGGCGAACTGGGCGTCAAGCGCATCAACATCTTCAAGCGCGGGCGGCAGACGCAGCAAAGCGCGGTACAGTGCCCGCGTGAACCACGCCTCCAGTAGGTAGCCATGTACCAGGGCCAGGCCCAACACGCGACCAGAGAAACGGAACCTGCAGACAAACATAGCTAATCAGTACAATAGTTACTTTATTTATTTGATTACTTTAGAAGTTAATCTTCGACCCTACTGACACCGACAATGTGAAGACACTTGGACTTTTAGTTATTGGTGAGAACATTGCATGTAAGCTAAATAAGAATCAGTAAATTTCACACTATTGGGACAAAGGCCTAGTTTCCGTGGAGAATCCGAAGGAGAATGCCAGGGCCTTAACGCGGGCCCAGTGCTTTGAAAACCTTTACGACAAAGTGACTCCCTAACTTATTACCTTGTTAGGTATATTTAATGACCATGGCACTTATTTATATTAAATCAGGAGTTAATATATAAATAAGAGCCATCAGCCATGGCTAATACTACAACAACAACACCTAAGAACATATACATATATTATGTACACTAATTTTATTTACAGATTCCTGAACAACTCATTCTGCCTAAAATTAACACATGACCTATATAAAAGTGTTGGAAATATCTCCAACTACGCTTGTATTACAGAGCCCAAGCAACGGTGCGTAGAACTCGTTACACATCAGTTGATTCGAAACATGATATTATTAAATACATAGTTTTTACTTTAGAACGTGCACAAAAACTTTGTAAATATGTCTGTTTGTTTGTAACCAAATACATGGTGTTTATTGTAATTCGAGACGCGAACGGTTCGGGTGCGCTTGCGCTGAACGACGCTGAGTAAAAATAAACACAGAGGGCGCGCGCGGCGATGTAAAAATAAATCATAATAACGGAAATATATGTAGCGCATTGTGAAAGTTATGGCGCTGTTTATTATAATGGTCGGAAGATTGTCTTTATTGGTGGAGTATATTGGTCAGATTTCATGACAAATCATATTACGGGCAGCAATGAATCCGTCACGCCTAGTGTTTTCAGAAAGGCTGTCCAATGTATGCATATTGGTTAGGGGACGACACTCGGTAACCGTTTTTGAAATAACGACGCTTGTTCATAAAGAAGTGTTTTATTCCAAAAATATTAAAATTGTTGCAAAAGAAGGATGCTCTTTAAGTTTTGTATTTTCTTTCTTACCTACTTAAAAGGTCTTTGCTTCAATCCTCACCAAAATGGAGATAGGGCCGTGATCTCCTGAGGTGGCACGTGTATGCATTAGGAATTGAGGAAATATCACTAAGAAAATAATATTCTACAAGCGGCCTGCTGTTTTACCAAGTAATTTTTTGGAAAAAATAATGATTTTCATGAATGCAAACTGGACGAGAGAAACGCGAGACAGAATCTCCAATAAATTTGGTGTATTTTGATACTTGGTTTGTCAAGTTTGGTTGTCTATAAATGAAGAACAAGGGATCTATATATTATAACAGAAATAATTATAAACCTATGATGATAATCATTTGGGTAATTACCTAGTTATATTACATTATATGCATATCTTTAACTGTTGTAACTTTTCAGATAATAGGTAAAGATTAAGATATTCATTATTACAGAATTGATATTCATTTATTACAGAATTGTTAAACTCCCCTTTTCCAACTGTGTTGAAATCGACTTGTGGTTGAGGTAAGCTGCATCCAGTCAGACTGGAAGCTGACCTGCACTCTTATTGCGTAACACACTATTGCTATCAATTGGAATCATTTTGAAGCACATTGCCATTCCATTGCTGCATCATCATCATCATCATCAACCTTTTATCGTCCCACTGCTGGGCACAGGTCTCCTCTCATACAGAGAAGGATTGAGCGTAATCACCACGCTTGCTCAATGCGGGTTTGCGATTTCAGACTTATAAAGTCCAGGTTTCCTCAAGATGTTTTCCTTCACCTTCAGTCACTGGTGTCCAAGATATACTTAGAAAGTACATGTAACTTTAGAAAAGTTACATTGGTACTTGCCTGACCTGGAGTTGAACCCGCACACTCATACTTGAGAGGCTGTTTGTGTTTTAACTACTAGGCCACCACGACATACTAGCATCCATTGCTGCATATGTTCGAAAAATGTGTCTGCTTAGCAACGTCAATAACGCAATGAATAGCGTTAAACTGTCAAAATGAAACCAATTGCTACTTGTACTGTCTTACGCAATTACCCTGCAGTATTATACATGGAGCGACAGCTTATCGGTCCTCCACAACTCAATTCCTGGATAATATGCTACTCCTTGGTGAGGCAGGCATAGTCCTGGTGGCCTATTGGTTAAAACACCAGCCTCTCAAGTGTGAGTGTGCGGGTTCGATTCCGGGTCAGGAAAGTACCATAGTAACATTTTCTAAAGTTATATGTACTTTCTGAGTACATCTTGGACACCAATGACTGAAGATGACGAAAAACATCTTGAGGAAACCTAAACTTTATAAGTCTGAATTCGCCAACCCGCATTGAGAAAGCGTGGTGATTACGCTCAATCCTTCTCTGTATGAGAGGAGACCTGTGCCCAGCAGTGGGATGATAAAAGGTTGATGATGATGGTAAGGCTAGTTAGATTTCTGACGACTCGTAACGACTGTTAATGATCTAAAAATGGCAGCTGGTATCAAAGGATGAACATGCTTTCCGAAGTACGGAGAGGTCTTGATACTTGAAGATGGTCAGTCAGTCATCCACGGACCAACTGGACCCCGCAGCTTCATCCGTATACGATTACGATCCCGTGGGGATAAAAAAGTATCCTTTATGTTAAACCAGTGTGGCCTACCATGAGTTTTAATTACGAGACTTGATCGTCGATATCGAGGCGCTCTCATTGGTTGAGAGTTCTTACAACCTTGAAGCGGGCCAATCGATGAGTCAAACGCGCTCGATATCGACGATCGAGTCTCGTACGAAAACTCATGGTGGCCACACTGTAAAGCACGGTTTTTCGGTTATTCTTCTCTTCTTCTTCAGCTTACAGATGTCCACTGCTGGACAAAGGCCTCCCCCAAGGCTTTCTACGCCGACCGGTCTTGTACTGCCCTCATCCATCGGCTTCCCGCGACCTTCACCAGGTCATCGGTCCACCTCCCTACGCTACGTCTTCCAGTCGGTTACTTAAAACAAATTTGCTGTTTCATAGACAAATCTGCGATACCTACAGGGTTAAAATGTATGAAAAAGCATTTTTTTTAAATAACATTTTTTAAATTGCGATCTGGATCGAAGGGGTTGATAAAGATTATGAATCCCCTCTAGAGATAAAAAAATCCTTTTATTGGGTACTAGCTTTCCGCCCGCGGCTTTGCCCGCGTGGAGTTCGGTAATATCGCGCTTTTTAGATTTCCCTCGGGAATATCAAATTTTTCCGGGATAAAAGGTAGCCTTCTTTCTTAGGGTCTAAAGATTGTCTGTGCCAAATTTCATCAAATTCGGTTGAGAGGTTTAAGCGGGAAAGCGTAACAGACAGATAGACAGAGTTACTTTCGCATTTATAATATTAGTATGGATTTGAACACTGCGTGTTTGAATACCTACTTAGTAAGCACAAGTAAAGCACACGTTTTTATGTGAGATAAATATACTAAACTTATTACGGCTTACAGTCAGTATGTTACTGTCAATAGTATGTAATAACATATCTATAGTAAATACATAATGTTATATATAGATTGTTTTAATAAGAAAATAATAGGTTTTGCTTGACGCCAGGAAGTACGTATTTCAAGTAATCATTGTAATTAGAATTGATTGTATGCAATTTAGTGCTTAGTGTTTGTTTACGAGTATACGTACAGATGGCAGCACATCAAGCTACTACAATCTGTCAAATTTCTTTATTCGATTTTCATCTTTAAAATCATTAAGGCTTAAGGTTGATTGGGAATATTTGACAGTTTCGAGTAGCTTGACCTGCTGTCGTCCGTACACCCGATTATTATGATAAGATGAAACATGGAAATTCATCTCAATGTATTATGCAAATATACATTTCGGATTAAATGAGCTTAGTAAATGATAGTCACATGACAACCTCCGTGGCGTAGCGGTAGCGAACGCGCCCGCTGCGCAAGGAGGAATTATTTGTATGCATGAATATGAATATTTGCACTGGTCTGGTTGTGCCTCGGAAAGCACGTTAAGCCGTTGGCCCGGTTGCCATACGAACATCTAATGGCAGTCGTTACAGGTTGTTAGAGCTCTCAAAAGTCTAGCAATTGGTCTATGCAATGATTCGATATCGCCTTGGGTTGTGGAGGTCAGACGGCAGTTGCTTCACGGAAAATGTCGAAGTTTAGCGGAAATCAGCAGTTAGACTTGTAAAGCAGACCCCAGGCTCCAATGCTGAAAAAGCTTCGGATGCGACAGGGATTAACGCTGCAGTGAAGCAATCGTTGATGGTAAAGCGCGCTAGTTTATTAAGTACCTACCTATTCACTCTAGCCTGGACGACACTTAAATTGTAGTCAGACGAAAACACTGCAGTTGGCAAATTGTTGCAGCCCCTCGATGTACGAAGTATAAAAGATGAGGCGAAACGTTTCGTCTGGATCGTAGTGATGTCAATAACTTAAGAATGGATACTCCCGAGTCCCGTACGACGGGTCGTCTGACGATGGAACGGAGATGGGGGAATTTTATACCGCGTACATAAAAGACGAGGCGAAACGCTTCGTCCGGGTCGAGAATGGCTCTACACTATATGTTTAATAATAAAAAGTAAAAAAACTAAAACCCAACTACGACAAAAAATGACGCTGAAAAATTATAAAACAAGATTTTCAGAATACTAAACTGAACAAAGTTGCTAATATAGTTGCAAGTAAATGGACACAGTAGACTCTACCAAGATGCCTTCGTTGTAAATTGACAATAATGTCATACAATACTATTCTGAAGAATGCAATATTCACCATGTAGAGATAAATTTTCATGTTTGGAAAACCGCAGTCACACGTTGTCAAGGTGCTACGGTAGGTAGGTATATGTAACGTGTGACTACGCCTTTACGAATTGCATCACGTGGCTCAACTGCCGTCATACTTCCTATTCCTAATTTTTTTAAGTGAATAGGCTTAATAAACTAGTGCGCTTTACCATAAACGATTGCGTCACTGCTTAGCATCAGGCGGGATTGCAGTGAAGCACTTGTTTTTAATTATTAAAAAAAAAAAAAGGTACTTGACATATTACATCAACACGCACATATAACAATATAAGCCCGAAGGCATATAGTGCAGAGGACATTTTTATGGGAGTTATAGCCACTTATCAAACTGTTTCCACCTTCACCGCGTGGAGTTACTCCCAGCTTATGTCGTTTTCATTAGTGCATTAGATATTCTATAAATGTTCACACTTTTCTACATTGCATAAAGCGATTCACAGTTCCCGTGATAAGTGATTCGCGCTTTACTCTTATCGCTCATATTTAACATCATTAAAGCATTCTTGTAATTATGTACAAGCATAAAGTACTCGTGAAGCTCTTTCACGTGATACCAAACACGGTATATTTATTTTAATTTTATATTAACATAGAACTTTTTGTCCGCTAGAGGGCGCAATACTAAATTTGGTGACAAGCTTTATAGCTCATAACTAACAGAATATTAAGGCCCTTCTAATGGTACTGCTGCAGTGGTCTTATTCTGATAAGTAGTAAAGAAGCCATGAACGAAAAGATTTGAATTATATGCAACCAGCCCATGAATACAGGTAAAGTCACAAGCAAATGCTAGCAATATATATATATATATATATATATATATTCAAAATGTACAAGTAAAGCTCTTTCAAATGATACCAAACACGGCATATTTATCTTAACTTTATTTTTTTACTCTGAATGTTTTGTCCGCTAGAGGGAGATTTTGTGAAACCCCATATAGCCTATAACCAGCGGACAATTAAGACGCTTCTAATGATATGTCATTTGTCGAATTCTGATAAGAAGTTTAGAAGTTACGAGGGAACAGATGAACATACATACATACATACATACATAGCCTGTCAAAATCATAACCCTCCTTTTGCTTTGCCGTAGTCGGGTAAAAAAATAAGTCAGCAATTTCCGCGTAAATTATTCTTATAATTCTTCTTATTTTTATGTATTTCTCTAACTTCCAGATTAAGAACGTGGAAAACTATTATCACACTCATTAGCAATTCATTGTTTGCCAAAAATCTAATGTATGTCATGGGATATTTCTATAACTTACATTCATAATGACCATGTGTATGATAATGATGCTAATTAAGATTATAATTTATTAAAGCTTGTTAGTTAAGTTTTTTTTAAGGTTACAAAAGACATAAACCTTCATGGAGACATAAGTCAAAACCTAGGTGTGCAGTTCTAATTGGTGTTTGCTATAGATAAGATCCGGCAAGAATACCATGATTACTCTTTTAGAACTAATCGAATTTTTCAATTAGTATGACAGGACGAATGAAATTGGACAAGAACATTTATTTATTAAAAAATATGCACAAACCAACACATTGCACAATGGCGGACTTAATGCCTTAGGCATTTTCTACCAGTCTACCTTAAGGTGATGCATAGACAAGAAATGGTAGGTGCAAATAAATTAAAGTTTTTTTTTTTTTTAATCTTTATTTTAAGAGCTTTGTCACACAATGACAATGTCGCTCTGTAATACAGCTACATGCTAAGTTCAAATTACAAAATACAAAAAAACATCAAAAACACTTTCGTCAACGAGCCTCCGCCCGACGGTGTAAGCCAACCTCAACTATTTTGTAAAGCAGCCTTGCTTCATCAGAAAAGAGACCATGTGGAGGTATGAAGAGTAGCGTGTAAAGCTCACTCATTCTTCATAGAAAAGGGAAGATCCTCCGATCAGACTGGGATTGTCTGGCGGGCCACTTTGCCCATCGGTTGATGTCGCGAACTTGTATGCGTGCTAGTTGCACTGAAAACTCTGATTGCGAGATGCAGGAATCGCGTGACGTCAGTTTGACGCGTTGTTTGCATGTTGCGTTGTAGGCACCGCTACAACCATATCAGCAGAAGCATTGAAAATACATTGCTATTTCATAGACCAAGATTCAAACATTAACACTTTATGTTAGTGTACAGATGACAGCCGGATCTAATTGTCAAATGTCAAATAATTTGAGCTGTCTATGGCCCTGGCTTTGACAACAAATTGTAGTTTTAGTAGTTTGCATGTTCGAGTACGAGACTTTTGGTGATATTATTTCTATGTACTTTTTCTTTTTATATTTTATTAATATTGTATATTTTATGGTAACGTGCGTTTTGTTTGTGCGGAATAAAAATATTTCTTTCTATGTTCACGATACAGCAGTTTTGCTGTACGAACCTACCAGGACTGTACTCACAGCTATCTTAGAATTATTACCTATCCACTAAAGCTTTAAAGCTTAAGGTTGATTGGAAATTTTTGACAGTTACAGGTAGCTTGGCTTTGCTGTCGTCCGTACATACATGTAGGTGTATCTACTGTGTACTCATTTTCTGAAATTCTATTAGGGACTCGGAATAAACGTAGTCGTTTATTTTGCTGTCCATACCCTAGTTCCCTTAATCTATAGCGATATTAAAAGGCGATACCATCAGAGGTAATAAAGTAACTTCTTTTGCGACCGATTATTCTCATTGATATGTAATGGCCAAAGAGAGTCAAGTTCTGTTGTACTCTTTCCAACTAGAGTCACGTTGAATGAAGCTTAGGCAGCATTATCTAACTAAAGCCTAGTTTTACCTCGAGGTGGAAAATCTTCATGGGTGTCCGCCGCCATGGGGTGGGCGGCGGGGTCTGTCAGACTCTTACTGACTAAAAACCACCTCGATGTTCCATCTCACACCTTGCGAGAACGAACTCTGGTGCTGGTCCCCCACTGTGGGCCTCCTCTTAGGGTTTAAGTGTTTGACTGCCTGCGTGACCTCTAAGAGTGGCGCGTGTGGAACACTTCGCGCCATCACCTCTGGTCCTGATGTTTGGGGGGCGACAGACTTCCCAGAGTCTGACCTAACTAAAGTCTAACTTAACTTGCTTAAGTAAACCTACTCACCATTCATGATGGTTATCGACAAACGCCGACATGGGCGACACGTGTACTGTGTACGTGTCATTAGCTGAATACTCGAAGAGTCCGTAGTAAGGGTTGAAGAGTTCTCTCGAAAGGAGAAAGAAGAACTCTCTGCTGGGCCCGCCATAGTCCAAGCCTTCTTCTCCGTCCCATAGCACGCAGAGTTTGCCTTTTTGTAGTTCTTTCTTGCCACATGACATAATTCTTCTGAACGCGTCTTCTAGAAGATGTTCGCGACGAATGTGCAGTCTGAAAAGAGTTTGGTTTGAGGTTAGAATTAATTTTAAGGATGTTTTAAAAATCATTTATTTGGTAACATTATATCGTAATCGTCCTTTTTTTTTACCAATTGCTTTTTTTATTCTGCCTGTATGCTGATCACTGTCGACTTATAGTGCGAACCTAATGCCTGTGTGTGTTCTAATATAAAATAGTAACTTAAAAAAAAATTCCATCGCTACGCTCGAAAGAAGACTACAAGGTAGGACTCACTTTAACTTGCCAGGTCCTTGACCATATCCTTTGCTCTCGAGTTTCCTGTAGAAGGCTCGTAACTTGGCCTCGAAGTCCCGGCGTTGCGGCGCGGGAGCGCGAGTGCTGCGCGCGGCAGCTGGCGAAGCAGCGGGCGAGGGCGACGTGCCCGCCGACGCCGCCGCTATGGAGCACCCACCTGCAGGCACGTAGCTCATGATCTCCTGCTCGAAGAGGCTGTGGAAGATAGAAAAGGTTTGGTAAGAATATGGTGTACAAAATAGCCGGGTATCCACTAAAACTTATTGACTTCTTCCTCGCGATAAACTCTGATTTTGTTAGTTAACAGTCAACAGTGGCGATGTCCCAAACAAGGTGGACCGATGACCTGGTTAAGGTCGCGGGAAGCCGGTGGATGCGGGCAGCACAAGACCGGTCATCGTGGAAAGCCTTGGGGGAGCCCTTTGTCCAGCAGTGGACCTCTGTAGGCTGAAGAGGAAGAAGAAGTGGCGATGTAGATTCCGCCACAGTGCTGTAAACTAGGTTCACTTTACTCTTTGATTGTTTTCGGGGAGAAACCTCTAAAAGCCGCCGGATCTTTGGGGATAACGCCAAGGAGTGTGGGATTGTTATCTAACTAAAACGACCCCGCTGGTCACCAACCGAAGCTTGTAGGACACTTCTCAGAGAAGACTGTAAAGGAGGTTCCCCGAATTCTGACTATGCAAGGCAGTACATGACCACTGTGCGGCGCCTTCCCTGAGTTCACCCAGTGGGCCGATAGAGTCCCCATTCTAATCGCCCGTAACTTCTAATTCCCGCCTGCCTTTAACAGTTTACTTAGCCATGAATCTAGCCATTGCGTTACTGCATACTAACCAGACGTCTGTTTCACAGCTCTTCAGGCAGAGAGTGGTTACATGATGTTGTTTACCGTGAAATATTGAACTTAATTATTTGAGTTTACTAATATAGAGTCAAATGAGATCAGTCGAGGAAATTTAGTAATTTATTTATTTATTGACATCGAAACTTAAAAAATATGTGGGATTTCGACTTTTGGTAGTCAGGTAAATACACCATTTTTCTGGTGCGTCTTACTGCTTAATTTATTTCTTATTTATTCAAAGTATCCTGGGAAATGAATAGTAATATATGAATCATAACATTGTTTCTTTTGTGTAAACATTTTAACATGTTAAGTAATTTACGTCATACTGTCAGTAAATTCTAATTTATATCCAAAATGAAAAAGTATTACCAACATAGCAAAACAATTTCAGCAACAATTAATCGTTTGCATAGATCAAACAGAGAGATAAATAATGAAAAATGATCAATTTAAATTATGTTTTTATTTTAAAACTGTATATTGTTAACCTCAAAATAAGTAATTTCCTTCATTAACACATAAGGAAATAAGTTACACTAACTAGATATATTTATACGTGTATTTCTAAAACGCAATGTAGGTCGTGTTCAAGGCTTTGTAATTGCATCGTATTATAATAGCAGCATAACAATGATTATAGATCCTTAGTGAATTTATAAAGCGGTATATTATTAGAGGCTGTTTGTTTTTGTTGTCGTCCTCCGCGGCGCCCACCAGGTTTGCACCAGGTTCGATCCCCGGCCAGGTCATGATGTAAAACGATCTTTTCCTGATTGGTCTGGGTCTTGGATGTTTATCAATATATTTATCTGTTATAAAATATAGTAACGTTGAGTTAGTATCCCATAATATAAGTCTCGAATTTACTTTGAGGCTAGCTCAATCTGTGTGAATTGTCCGTATATATTTATTATTTACTAGCTGCGCCACACGGTTTCATCCGCGTTTTTTTAATATGCCCCGCTTCTATTAGTCGCAGAGTAATGTTATATAGCCTAAAGCCTTCCTGGATTAATGGGCTATTCAACGCAAAAAGAATTTTTCAAATCGGACCAGTAGTTCCTGAGATTAGCGCGTTCAAACAAACAAACAACCTCTTCAGCTTTATATATTAAGTATAGATTCATTTTATTTATTTATATTGAAACAGACTAAAAGTAAAAATAAAATACAATAAGTAGACGAGTAGAGACAGAAACGCCAGTAGATATGTGGCATGTGTCATCAATGATAAACGCATACAACCGAGCTATCGTACATAAAATCTCTTCAAAGGTCGAAACATAACAATTTGATGAATACAGTATCCAACCTTGTTACATGCAAAAAGATTAAATAATAAACACTATACTCAATGCAATGGTAATTGCGTCCCTCTACAAAGTCATCATCTCAGCGTTAATCCCTGTCGTATCCGAAGCTTTTTCAGCTTGGGAGTCTGGGGTTCGCTTTACCAGTCTACCTGCTGATTTTGGCTAAACTTCGATATTTTTCCGTGAAGCGACTGCCGTCTGACCTCCACAACCCGAAGGCGATATCGAAGCATTGCAGTTAGACCAATTGTTGGGTTTTGAGGGCTCCAACAACCCGCAACGACTGCCGTTAGATGTTCGTATGGCAATTGGGACCAACGCCTTAACCTGCTTTCCGAGGCACGACCAGACCAGTGCAAATAATCATATTAGTCAGTCCCCCTACAAAATAAACGACATAAATAGAAGAAAAACCGACCAACGTGCGATACGGGCTCGCGCAGGTCGGGTTCTGTAACCTCTATAACTCCTGAACTAATCAAGTTATGTAAACCGTAAAAAGTTTACCTTGCATTTTTAAAGTAGTTTTTTAAATTAATCACACGGACAACCGTAATGATTTTTTTCGGTAATTAATGTTTTACGTTTTAGAAGTAGGGACTCGTTCAATTTTGTCAAAACACTGCGCTCTAAAGTTGACCTTTCCATATTTATAAAAGACCTATCCAATAAAACCGTATGAGTCAGATACAAGAAAAAAATCGTTCCTATTTTATATATAGTAAATTAATATCACATATATTTATTATGATATTAATAAAGAAATTTATCGTAGTAAATTAACAACAAAGTTTCATCATTCTAATACGAACCGTTTGGAACGGACGGATGGACATTGCAAAACTAGGTATGGTTAAGAGATGCAACTCTAAAAAGCCCCATATTCGCCGACAATATGTAGACCAGTCTCGTAATATCTATTCAAAGTAGGCTCAACTTGTGAAAGTGAGACTCCTTCGTTATTTACCAGAGCGTAGACTATTAAAAGTATAATAATAAAGGCGAGCGGTGTGAAACTAACTGACGCTCATCCATAACGCGGCCGGCCGTCACCTGACGCTAATGGGACACGACTGTCTTCTAAAACAATTTACAACACCAGCTATTATTAAAAACTTCATTAAACAAACGAGATAAGGGCATCTCGAGAACATCTCGAAGTCAGTCTCCGCACTCTCGCACTCACCAGACTCGCCAAGTGGCCACTAGGAGCAATGAACCGTGATAGATTATGACCAAAAAGACGAGAGCAAGGCCGGCCCACATAAGACAGAGACAAAACGCCGGGCTCTAGGCCCGTAATACCCGTAATCGATTTAGGAGAGCGGGAGATTTAGAACCGCAACGCCCCCCGCTCGTGATCGAGATTCGGTAATTAGTATAATAATTTCATTTGGGTATTGGGCCCGGAGAATTATACGTGAAGACACGCCGCGCGCGCACGCACACCTCCCAGCGCTGCCTAGATCATTAGATATAGCTCTGTGTGCTTAGAATTGTAATCGATATTTTTTATTGTTTGGTCGGACGTCGAACAAAATGGGTAGACAAAACAAAACTGGAGAATTTTCGACGTAATTCGATGTTGAAACAATGAGTTCGCCGAAACGTAGATCGTTCAAAATCACGTACGCGTCGGCCATAAGAACCTATCGAGCCCTTTTACAGAGGAACCTTCGGCTAATGTTTAGCTGATCTATTAAAGCGGACGTGTGAGAGGCACTTCATGTTAGACACGTGCGTAATATTTTGTATTGATCGGTCGCAGCATTGTTTGTTGGATCGCGTCGCGCGACAATAGTGGAGGTAATTGAGGAAACTTTGAACCAGCGTCTGTTGAAGCAGCGTGCGCGCAACGCAAGGCCGTCTCCCGGCCGACCGCGACGCCCGTTTTGATGGGAATGACCTACAATTACCCGCAACGATACACATAATATTATCTGTGAGATGTGTGTACCTGTAGATTGTACGGTTTGTTATAGAATTGGTGAGAAAATAGTTTCCGGCACGCAATGCGAGAGCGATATAGAATCGCATTTTTGTTTTCTAAAAGTCAGCAAAGGGTTTGAAGGGAGTTTGGTGTATTCGTGATAGCATGATGAGACAGTCATTACACAAGCATCCGGCAACGTCGACATATATCATCGAATGCCACCAATGCCCAAAAGTTAATGAGTATCGGAGGCATTCCCCCGAAGCCCCGGAGGAGGGGCGGCGCACGCGCCCGAGGCAGCGCGCGCGCCGGTCACGTCCCGTGCTGGCCGACAGGTGTGCGAGGAGTGTCTCGACCACCGCTCATTGTACACACACAACTGTGATAGCTGAACAGATAACGCGGACGCTACCCGTGCTTGACGTCTTTATTCTGTGTCAGGGCTGAATCGAAGATGACGCTGCGAGATCCCAATCTCGTGTCTGTAGTAGTTATTTAATTAACAGTGTCCGTGTCCAGACGATGGGCGATAAGCCTCGTCAAAGTTGAACTTATGATGAGGGACAGCTCTACGAAGCTTGGATAGTATAGTTTAGAAGTAAACGGCCGGGCTGCGCGCACGTGTGTAGCGTAAAGGCGTACTTTCACCGCAACATGCGGCTGCGCTGCCCTCGGTCGTAACTCATCGCCGAACAGCTGCCATTGATAATTCCTAAGAACACTTCCAAGTCGTTTGGTAACAATGCGTTTGCCTCCTGATGTTATAAAATAACATATTGACTGAAACAACAAAACTTAGCGCGGCACATGTCGTGGCATGTGCTGCGTACGCTTACTTTCAATACTAGAAATACCTAGTCCTTATTTTTATTGTACTTTAAACCGCACAAGCTCTAGTTACTTTGACGCATTTTTAACGTTAACTGGAGGTTCAAAAATATGATATAAAGCTTCACATTAGGCATGGAGCTTATAATTAAGGTCCCCTAAAGATAATCACCCATGATGAGCTCTCTTCGCCGCGGGCCCTCGATGGCAACGCGTTAGAATGCCTCGCTGGGGGAAAGGAAAGCTGATTGCTGGTCCCATTGGCCCCTGGTCACTGAGATACATATTCTATGCTATTTACCTGAAGCTTCAAGAAAACTTATTAGTATAATTAAACGGGAAGATGGTAGTACTGCTGCAGGCAACCGTGGCGTCTGTCTGTTGTACCCGTCACTAATTCATAATTGTTACACGGTAGGCAAATGATTTGGGATAGTTTCTTCTTAATAAATTCGTTGCTATAATATGTATTTCTGTCAGTTCGATCAATTGCTTTGTTCACAAACTAAAATATATTTAACTACAGTGCAGCTCTCTTTCATTAATAAGAGGACAGTAATTAGTTTAGTTTTCTCAAATTTAGAAACATTATAGACATTTTAGACGTAATTAAAAACACGTTGACTAAAAATACGTCAATTTACGTCAGGCGCGGACTAAATTAACAGGACTAAACTAATATTCAACTTCTGTCCTTTTCTTAATAACATGAAAGGAAAGAGATGCTCTGAATTTAAATTTAGTGTACAGTTTGTGGACGAGGGAATTGGCACCAAGTAATATTTTTATAATGTCGTGGTGGCCTAGTGGTTAAAACACCAGCCTCTCAAGTATGAGTGCGCGGGTTCGATTCCAGGTCAGGCCAGTACAAATGTAACTTTTCTAAAGTTATATGTACTTTCTAAGTGTATCTTGGACACCAATGACTGAAGGTGAAGGAAAACATCTTGAGGAAACCTGGACTTTAAGTCTGAAATTGCCAACCCGCATTGAGCAAGCGTGGTGATTACGCTCAATCCTTCTCTGTATGAGAGGAGACCTGTGCCCAGCAGTGGGACGATGAACAGGTTGATGATGATGATGAATATTTTTGTCGTTTTCTTGGGTAACTTGATAACTACCCAAGAAAACGACAAAAATCATCATCTCATCAGCATCTAGTATGTAGGCCTCTTTGAATGCCTATTGAAATGCAACGACGTTATATCTGTAAAGCTTTCAGGATTTCCTATACAGGGTCAATTTAGATAAGCTAGCCAAACTCCACAGACGTGTTGCAAAACGGATATCTGTAATATGATGAAACAAAAAAAAAAATTATGATAATTTATTTTGGGGTTAACGACCGTATGTAGTGTTGTTACATGAAGTGTAGCGTTAGTTCTATCACGTCTGTGAATAATACAGAAATAATAAAAAAAAGGGAACTGATATTTCAAGCAAACACAGGTAAGTGTAAATAAATTAGGTATGTATAATCAAAACATTTTTAATTGTTTTATGATGCTTTAATATCAATTCTCATCACTCTTCGGGGTTTCGCTAGAGAATTTAACTTCAGTAACCTAATCTATGTATTTCGAGTAAGTACAACAGAAATTTCAACAAAACAAAAGAACAGGATTAGAAGAGGTCTACAAGATTATGACCCTGTAGACCTCTTTTGTTTTGTCTACAGGGTCTAGAAGAAGTCTACAGGGTCAGAAGAGGTTTATAGGATGATAACCCCGTAGACCTCTTTTGTTTCGTCTACAGGGTCTCGAAGAAGTCTACAGCGTCAGAAGAGGTCTACAAGATTACAACCCCGTAGACCTCTTTTATTTCGTCAACAGGGTCTCGAAGAAGTCTACAGCGTCAGAAGAGGTCTACAAGATTACAACCCCGTAGACCTCTTTTGTTTCGTCTACAGGGTCTCGAAGAAGTCTACAGGGTCAGAAGAGGTGCGAGAGGTGGAGATTGCGTCACTGCTTACCATCAGGCGGGATTGCGGCCAGCGCTAGTTTATAATTTATAAAAAAAGACCCCATTAGTTTTGTCTACAGGGTCCAGAAGAGGTCTACAGGGTTATAACTCCGTAGACCTCTTTTGTTTCGTCTACAGGGTCTCGAAGAAGTCTACAGGGTCAGAAGAGGTGCGAGAGGTGGAGATTGCGTCACTGCTTACCATCAGGCGGGATTGCGGCCAGCGCTAGTTTATAATTTATAAAAAAAGACCCCATTAGTTTTGTCTACAGGGTCCAGAAGAGGTCTACAGGGTTATAACTCCGTAGACCTCTTTTGTTTCGTCTACAGGGTCTCGAAGAAGTCTACAGGGTCAGAAGAGGTCTATAGGATTATAACCCCGTAGACCTCTTTTGTTTTGTCTACAGGGTTATGACCCTGTAGATTTCTTCTGTTTTGTTGACATTTGAGTTATACCTACTCTAAATATATCAAATTACTTCCGCTAACAAAATCTAATATTGACACGTAGATCCGAATCGAATTGGTTCGTAACAATAACCGACTTGTTTAAATGTTAAGTCTCAAATGATTTCTAGAAGGCAAAACGGAATTATGAAATGGCCGACATTGGGGCGACCTCAGCGGAATTAGAAGCAATACGTGTCTAATAATTTTGCTAAATTACTTCCTATGATGAATGTACAAACATATATCTACCACAATCTGTCAAATTCCTTCCATAGATTTTCAAATCCCTATTTATTATCCATACTAATATTATAAATGCGAAAGTAACTCTGTTTGTCTGTCTGTCTGTTACGCTTTCCCGCTTAAACCTCTCAACCGATTTTGATGAAATTTGGCACAGGCAATCTTTAGACCTTGAGAAAGGACATAGGCTACCTTTTATTTAAAAAAAAAAGATGTTTCCGATAACTCTGTCTGTCTGTTACGCTTTCACTTCTAAACCACTGAACTGATTTTATTGAAATTTGGTATAAAGATAGAGTTGACCTTAAGAAATAACATAGGATAGTTTTGATCCCGGACTTTTGAAGAGTTCTCTTGGAAACGCGATATAACCGAACTCCCCGCGGGCGAAGCCGCGGGCGGAAAGCTAGTTTATCTATGAAGCATTAACATTGGTTCAAGGTTGATTGGGAAAATTGTAGGAGGGAGGTACCTCATAGAGTTGCAATATAACTAACACTATAAGCAACTCTGTATATCTACCACAATCTGTCAAATTTCTTTTATAGATTTTCAAATTTATCTATGAAGAATTAAGGTTCAAGGTTCATTGGGAAAATTAGACAGTTTCGGGTAACTTTACCGCCTGAGGTTTGTACAGTCCAGAAACTATAGCTTTGTTTGTGTTGAAATAAACGAATGTTTTTGTACTCAGTACATGAAGCACGATAAATCTTATTATTGAACCGTAATGTGATGACCTAATATTCCAGTCGACAAACCGCTAATTAAGTGGAATAGTACATTTTGTACGCATCTAAAATAATATTTGTTATGTATTTATTGTTATCCTTACTAATATTATAAATGGGAAAGTGAGTTTGTTTGTATGTTTGTTCCGCTTTCACGTCGTAACTACTGAACCGATTGCTTTGAAATTTTGCAGACGTAAAGTTAGAAGTTCGGATTAAATAATAGGGTACATTTTATCGCGGAAAATTTGATGTTCCCGAGGCAAACCGAAAAGGCGCGATATAACCGAATTAACTCCATGCGGGCGAAGCCACGCGCAAAAACCTAGTTTACCATAAATCCCAATGTTTTTTCCTATATGGGGAAGGAGGACATAATAGTAAATCCTGTGGTTTACTGTAGTGATAAAAATAATGATATGCTTTATTTAAATTTATTAATTTAATTGTTTTAAAATTCTTATTTATTACGTTAAACGTGAATAAATCTAATTACTTCCATCCTATTCTTAGTATAATAAATTCCACGTATAAACCATTGCACGGATTTCAAAACAATTTGGCAATGAGATAAATGGCAACTCGGGAAGCAGGAATATGTACTATTTAAACGAGATATCACTCGGCTGTAAGCTCAACGACAGTCTCCGTGGTGTAATGGTAACGAACGCGGTCGCTGCGCAAGAAGGCGCGAGTTCGATCCCTGCGCAGTGCAAATATTTGTATGCATGAATATGAATATTTGCACTTGCCTGGTCGTTCCTCGGAAAGTACGTTAAGCTCTTGGTCTCGGTTGCCATACGAACATCTAGTCGCAGTCGTTACGGATTGTTGGAGCCCTCAAAATTCCAACAATTGGTCTAACTGCAATGCTTTGATATTGCCTTCGGGTTGTGGAGGTCAGACGGCAGTCTCTTTACGGAAAAAAGCGGACCCCAGAAAAAAGCTTCGGATGCGACTGGGATTAACGCTGAGATGATGATGATGATATAGGTTTATGCAGACAAATGACAAAATACTTTATGAACATGAAAAGTAGAAAATGGACAGCGTGTTGGAAGGACCAAAAATGAGTTTTCTTGTTGCTTATGAATTAGGTTTTTTGTTCTAAATATGCACATTTTTATCTGACGCCTCATGTTATGCAGGTAACTTAACATTTTTTGTTTCATTCATAAATCATAGCGATCGCCGTCTCACCTACAAATTAAGTTTCCAAGAAATTTTATAAATTGAAAAATTCTCCAAGATTAAAGCATTATGTGATAATAGAGGTGCTGCATAAAAATTAAATTTGCGTTAAGACGCTGTGAATAGCAAACTTTTAGGTATTTGAGGGGGTGAAGCAGACGAAGTGGGACACGACTAGCCCCGCCCACTGCGGGGCGCGGGGCGCTCCGCGCGAGTACATCGATGCGTGAGGTGAGGCGTCGTGCATCGAGAAATACGCACGTTCTATTAAATCTATACCAACCATTCTCTATTCCATCTACATTTAGAAGCGTAATTTCACAACCCAACCGCGACGTATGGTTGGCTCTGTTCGTCACAGTCCCGGTTCGCATTAGACGAGCAGCAGGTTCGAATCCCACATCCGTTCACTTTACCTTGCGATTTTCGAAAATGTGTATTTTATACATATTTTCATTTTTTATTATTACTTTTGTTTTCTTTTTTATTTTTATAATGCGCTTTGTCCGTTCTGCTTAAATTTTTTGTGTTATGTCCTTTTTTCATGAAACTGTTACAAATATATCATTTCTAGAAATTACTCTTTATAAACAGCTGTTTAGAGTAACTGTTAATAAAAAAATGCATTTTCGGATATTTAAAAAAATAAAAGATTTTTTCTTCAAAACTGCAACTCTCATCGAAGTCGGGTTTGTACGAGTGCTTAGAATAACACAACACAAAAAGATTGAAATAGATGGAGGCACTTGGAGGAGGCCTATACTGAAAGGGGCCATGAATAATGCAACAAAATGAAATCTAAATTTACTGTTTTGAACTATTATCAAATCAACTGTTATTTTTATTGTTTTTCTTTTCTATTCCATCTACATTTAGAAGGGTTATTTCACAATCCAACCCCGAAGCATGGTTGGCTCTGTTCGTCACAGTCCCGGTTCGCATTAGACGAGCACCAGGATCGAATCCGACTTTACCTTGCGATTTTCGAAAATGTGTATTTTATACATATTTTCATTTTTTATTATTTTTTTTGTTTTCTTTTTTATTTTTATAATGCGCTTTGTCCGTTCTGCTTAAATTTTTTGTGTTATGTCCTTTTTTCATGAAACTGTTAGAAATATATCATTTCTAGAAATTACTATTTATAAACAGCTGTTTAGAGTAACTGTTAAAAAAAATGCATTTTCGGATATTTAAAAAAATAAAAGATTTCTTCTTCAAAACTGCAACTCTTATCGAAATCGGGTTTGTACGAGTGAAATAGATGGAGGCACTTGGAGGAGGCCTATACTGAAAGGGGCCATGAATAATGCAACAAAATGAAATCTAAATTTACTGTTTTGAACTATTATCAAATTAACTGTTATTTTTATTGTTTTTCTTTTTTTAAATTATATTATGAACTAAGAAATTCATGGTTAAATAAAGGCTTATTATTATTATTTATTATTAATTTCTAGAAATTTGTAGAAAGAAAATTATAACGAATTGATTTTAAATATTAGTTTGCATTATAATTGTTACAAAAAGAATATATTTAAAAAGATGGAACAATTACTACAAAAAATACAGAAAATCGGATAAATTAATAATAATTAAAAAAAAAACAATTGCAAATAAGAAATCCAACAAAAAGCATACAACGTAAAGCTGGGGTTTGAACCCGAACACATACAGGTGAAGAAAAATGTGCCGGGAAAAAGTAAAAAGAATAATTACAGAAAAAATCAAATAAAATATCGGCAAAAATACAACAGTAAATTAAAAAGCATTTATTTCAATTAAAATCTACAAAAAGCATATAATGTAAACCTGGGGTTTGAACCCGGGCAAGAACGAAATATGATTATTCATCAACAAACAGACACGTAAATATAATTATTTTCTGTGCGGGGTAAAGCAAAAAGTGACATAGGTCCGACAAGCACAGCGCCTCAGCGGTCACTGTCGCTAAGCATAGAAGTGAAAGAGAAGGCAATGGACGCCGCGATGGAGCGACGTTTCGTTCACGTTATTTATCATTAAATACATTATTTATTTTAGAATATCTTAGTTAAATCGATAAACAAAACAATGGTTTCATTTACTATTATATTTTACATCGCTCTTCTCAATTTTATCAAGATTTGATGATTAATAATACAGTTACAACTGTTATAAATTCAATTTTAGGGGTTACTTTAGGATTTTTTTCTATCGAGAAAATTAATTCAAAACGTGTTTTGAAAACAATGGTTTCCTGCTACATATAATCAAGATTAACATATAAATTTTTGGCTGCTCTGAAATGTATACATTTGGCTAAAAAATTGTTTTAAGAAGCCTATTTTTACTGAACGCAGCGCCTTAAATTAAGTCTTTTATGGAGAATATTAATACATTAATGTTCCCGTTTTAGTTCTTTTTCTGAATGGAGGTGTGCTTCAGGCTGATGAATTGATAATCGATTAGTCGACTTCAAAAGCTGTCTAATAGTCGATTACGAAACCCACATTGGTTTATGTTATATTACATATTAATGGGTCAACAGTCGCTAACCACTACTTAATTGTAAACAACGTTTTAATTTGTCTCCAAATTAACTACTATTAAATGACGAACCTTTCGAAATCTCCGATTCAAATTAATCTGATCATTATTTCCGGAGCTAAGTCACAGTAGAGAACAGTAGATTATCTAAGGCCGCCCGCAGAGTTATTTGCCTACTCTTGCGTTGAACCCTAGGGTTGTCACTTTGATCTAAATTTATAGAATAAAAAGCATATTATGATTGAATATTTTACCAATTTATAAATTTAGTAAAAATAAAAAGCCTTTATTCACATAACATTTATTATATTAAGTTACAAATTTGATACCGACAAAATTTTTAAGACTACTTAAGTGTAACACTAAATTATATTCTAAAGCTCGTAAATAATGATAAATTTTAAGTGATGTGTGATATGGGAAATCGATATAACTGGTTCTTATCAGAGAAGATTGTAAGTGATGAGTAGGTACTTAAATGTAACACTAACACAATAATATTTACAAGCTAATAACTAATGCTTAAATGATATAAAACATGAGAACGTAACCAATAAATATGTAGTTCTTATGAAAAAGTAGACATTAGTAAAGCTACGATTATGTATGGGTAGCGAATATTTAACAAATGATACCTTACTTTAATAAAACCGCAAAACCTTTTTAGCCTCATTAGTTTCTGAGGTACAATTATAATGATTGTTTATATGGGTACTGTGTAATGTTTATTTATATAATCGGATAGCAACAGCTAGCTCAAATGCAACAAAGGCGCCGCTCGCTTACTCGCTATTAAATTAAAGGTTATAATGTTATAAATAAAATTCTACGAAACCCTAAGCGTTAGTCGGTCACATTTTACTATAATTTTATTAACTTAATATTATGATTAAGACGCCATATTTGGATCAAACAACACTTAAGACAATAGAAAAAAAAATAATAGTAATTTGCAATATTGATTATTGTGAAATTGTCCTTATTACACTATACTCTACAAATAAGTTTACTTAAACGATATTTCGTACTCAATCCTCTGTTTTATAGTAAAACTGGGCTTCTTAAAATAAACTTCACTTTAAACATAGTAGTCAGGAAGTAAATCTGGGAATACAATTATATGGAAAAATGCGACTCAGGTACGCTCTTAATAAAGCAAATAAACTGTGAAACAAACAATACATATATCACATTTTCTAATAAGATTTAAGTTGTAGGTACTTACATTTCTGGTTCAGTAGGAAGTATGAAGAATGATAAGTCCGGATTTGCGAAATCATTATTGAGGCACCCGAAAACACTACAATATTTTTTTCCCCCTTTTGAAGTCATGATACTCGTAATAATTAATATTATGGTAAGTGGCCGGCGAGAATTGACGAACGCGAGCGGTCATGTAATTTACGCGCGTGCTCACAGTCACGCGGCACAGCCCGTATTGCCGCCATCCTCTACCATCCTATATTATGCCAGCGTGTGCGTAAAATCGCGTACCGACACGGCG
Organism: Sesamia nonagrioides; assembly: GCA_017933935.1. Taxonomy (NCBI): domain Eukaryota; kingdom Metazoa; phylum Arthropoda; class Insecta; order Lepidoptera; family Noctuidae; genus Sesamia; species Sesamia nonagrioides. The sequence continues at coordinate 949,740 of JADWQK010002191.1, forward strand.
CTCGGCGCGTACGCATACATTCAAACCGAGAGCGGCTCGTTTATATGAAGATGTTTTACTGTTCTCTGTCTATTGTGGCTAAGTTCTAGGTAAATGATAAATAAATATAAACACAGTTATATAAACTAACACAACCATAGACAATACCAGCAAAACTACAGAATAATTCGGAACACACTAACGGTAGCAATGGCTTCCATTTTGACATTTCGACGACATTTATTACGTTGTTGAGCCGATTTTTTTTTCGGTCATATGAAGCAATGAATTAGAAGTTTCCTTCAAAATTATTCAGAATGAAATTTATAGTGTGTTACTATTGCATTGAAGTATAATTATCATGATATATAAAATTGCATGACTATACATGACCGCCACGTCATGTCAATTAGGATATTACGAACTACTTCCGTTGTTGTAACTACAACTACGCTAACATACAATAAACCAAATTCGGTGCATTTCAGTTAAATAGGTTTTGATTAGAAAGTGGTCAAAAGTGGTTTCAAATGGTTCGTGTAAAAATACACACGGTGCTGCTTCGCCAACTTGAACTTGGCTGACACGCTACTGCGTGTCTAGATATGGGTCCACAAAATTTATGCAGTATTAATAGAAACACCCCTCAAATTATACGCTTTTATATTTCAAATCGTGGTGGCCCAGTGGTTAAAACACCAGCCTCTCAAGTATGAGTGCGCGGGTTCGATTCCAGGTCAGGCAAGTACCAATGTAACTTTTTTAAAGTTATATGTTTGTACTTTCTAAGTATATCTTGGACACCAATGACTGAAGGTGAAAGAAAAACATCTTGAGGAAACCTGGACTTTATAAGTCTGAAATCGCCAAGCCGCATTGAGCAATCGTGGTGATTACGCTCAATCCTTCTCTGTATGAGAGGAGACCTGTGCCCAGCAGTGGGACGATAAAAAGGTCGATGATGATGATATTTTCGAATGTGGTGATATCATCGCGGTCGTGGAGGTTTAGGTTCAGGAAATGTATATACTACGTGGAAATACGTGTACATTTATTGGACGGTTCACGGTACCTAACTTAAAGCATCTTCATAATGTACATATTTTCATCCTTTTTTTTTCTAGTGAAGCTGAGATGTGGACGTGGATGTGACGTCCACATCTCAGCTGACGTGATGATAATATCGTCATGTTGGAAGGTCGGCTGATAACACCATTTTTTTTATAATTATTTATTCACTACTGTAAATTTTCATTATAAATCAATCAGTAGTTTTTGCGCATAAAAGTAACAATCTATACGTCATTAAAACTTTCGTGTTTAGAATCCTCGTCTAGTACCGGGCTTAGATCCCGTATGGTGGTCTACCAGGCTTAGAATAATACCAAACCCATATCCTCCCGTGGGTTTCGTGAGAGGCGACTAAGGGAACTCTCACCAGGGAAACGGGCAGCAGCGCTTCTCCTGTGGAATATCATATTATTGCGATCCCCAACCCGCCTGCCAAGCATGGGGATAATGGCAAACCCCCCAAAGCAATGAAGAAATCCTTGGAGAAGGCCTTTATCCAGCAGTGGATCTCTATAGGGTGAAGAAGTTTAGAATTAGGACGATTATAATCATCAAAGGCTTATCCCAATTTATTTAGGGGGCATAATAGAGCACAGGCGTAGAGTAGCCAGGCTTTCGGTGTTCTATAGGATGCATTTCGGGGAGTGTGCGAGGGAATTGCATGATTAATTCCCCCATCTCCGTTCCACCAGCGGACGACCCGTCGTACGGCTGGTTTCCACCCTTACGTTGTTAACACCACTACGATCCGGACGAAGCGTTTCGCCTCCTCCTTTATACCGCGTACATCGAGGGACTGGAACAATTTGCCAGCGGCGGTGTTTCCGTCGGACTACAATTTGAGTGTCTTCAAGGCTAGAGTGAATAGGCTCTTAATAAACTAGTGCGCTTTACCATCAACGATTGCGTCACTGCTTACCATCAGGCAGGATTGCGGTCAAGCGCTGGTTTATAATATGTAAAAAAAAAAAAAATATTTAACAATTGACGTTGTCTGGGTAGCCACCCCCTATCTCACCATATTATCATTCCAATCCATCCATTGTTTCTTTGGTCTTTCTCTATACTTATAGCCATAGAAATGTATACTCAAAATTGTCCTCACGTCATTATCCTCACTCCTGTGTATACATGACAGTTAATTTCTATTGAACTCTCAGTGTATGTATTCTACATTATACAGACGACAGCAGGTCAAGTTACCCCAAATTTTCAGATCTTCCCAAACAACCTTTAGCCTTAATGATTTGGAAATAAAGTTGAAAATCTAATAACGAAATCTGCCAGATTGTAGTAGCTTGATGTGCTGTCGGCTGTACAATATTGGTGTGGTTAATGGTAAAGTCCCTATTTATCGTGTTTCGACTTTAACGACGTTAACAATACTCTTCGGTACTTAATTGATTAAAATGGTATCGGTATCAAGCGCAAGGTTGCTCGGTCTGTAAACAATTTTATTTTTTAAGTTAATAAAAAAAGAAAACTTTTTTAAAAGTAACGGGCATTGGACAATTTTTTTCGATCCCCATTTTTTATTTAAGATTTCGATAATATAGAGCATTCTGAGAAAGTAACTTGAATGTTTTTGAAATTTGTGTAGTCATTATATTTCTATTAATTATTTAAAATTAGGAGTAACTTCGTTACGTTTACGTCAACATTGGCATAATATTTATGTACCTTTGCCCTTTTACCTAAAATAATTTCTTTGACGTTAGACAAATGTCAATAATGTCATGTCAGTATCAGTCATTAGTGTAAACAGTAAACAATACGAACATAAATATTATCTGGGCTATTTTTGAGTCGTTTTTACTGATTGGAAAGAAGCACTTCGTATATTCGAATTTCCTATATTTCTTATTATCGAATGTTCGCAGAATTTGAGGTTATAATTTTTTTGCATATCTTGTCATTTTTGACAGTTGAAAACAAGTGTGTGTGAGCGTATTGTATATTTGATGGCAAAGGAATTGTCGCTCTAGATCCAAAGAAGCCATAATTAGAGGTTAAATGAAGTTTTTCTAGGTTTACTTTTAGCGATAAATAACAATAACCAGTGAATATTTTACTTTTTAAACGCTCAATATTCACGAGCAACCCTATAACGAATGGGTGTCGAAATGGATTTCATACCCATTGAGTTGATTTCAGGGCTATTAGCACTATTGAGGAAAATATGAAAATGTATGAAGTGAAAAAATAACTATTCCTTGTAGCATTAAACTAAACTTTATTGTTACTAGTTATTTTTTTTAAAACCTATATTTTTTGACACTTTTGGTTAATTTATTTTAGGTATAAAATTTGCCAGAAATTACAAGACGACAAAACTAAGAACATATTTAACCTATAGCATTCCTACGGCTGGGGCCATTATAAAGGCGAAAGTTTGTGTGTGTTCATTGGTATGTTTGTTATTTCTTTACGCCAATACAATTGAACGGATTTGGTTGAAATTTGGCACACAAATACATGGTTTAAAAACTAGTTATTAACACATAGGATACTTTTTATCCCGATGTTCATACGAGATTGAAATTGTAAAAAGAAAGAAATGGACATATTGCATAATTTATACTTAATAACATTTTCGTAAAACTGATAAAATACCAATGAAATGAAGCGTACATAACCAAACGCATGTAAAAGCTGCCATAGATAATTTACAAATACATTGATATCGTTTTAAGTAAAGCAAGAAAGATACCATGTTTACATTAAATTATTTATTTATGTAAACGTACCCAACATATCCACTTGGCAAGGTACTCACCCTTAATTTCTTTGTAATTAATGACGGTTTTATGCGAGTGCCGCCGGAAGTCGACACAATGGCGTTAGGAGGGGAAAACAATGGCTGACATAGGACTTTGTTAAACTCTGACCTTCCAACCACTATGGGTACCGCTCAGCTATCAAAGAGTTGTTTTCAATGAGTGATGGTGAGATGAGACATACAATGCTCTAAAATTGATAAGCATATTTATTTACTAGCTTTCCGCCCGCGGCTTCGCCCCCGTGAAATTCGGTTATATCGTGCTTTTTAGATTTCATCAAATTTTCAATAAAAGCCTATGTCCATTCTCAGGGTCTAAAGAATGTCTGTGCCAAATTTCATCAAAATAGGTTGAGAGATTTAAGCGGGAAAGCGCAACAGACAGACAAAGTTACTTTTGCATTTATAATATTAGTATGGATTACTAGGTGCACCCCGCGGTAGATAAGTTCCGATCCCGTGGGGACATCTGGTGCCAAATTTTATCCTAATCTGTTGAATAGTTTTGGTGTGAAAGAGTAACAATCATCCATTCATCCATACACACAAACTTTCGTATTTATAATATTAAGTAGGACCTACTAACTGCCCACATCGATAGGCGCTAAACATTTTTGTTGTTGAAATCAGACCACCACGAAAAAGTCATAATTCGTTCAATAGATCCAGAGATTGTCCTCTACAACCTTTACCTCTAGAAGAAGAGAGAGAAGGTCGATATTACTTAGTATCGGCCTCATCATCATCTCAGCCACATGAAATCCACTGCTAGACATAGGCCTACCTCGAGAATTCCCAAAAAGAACGGTTGGACGTGGCTTGCATCCAGCGCTTCCCTGCGATTTTGGTCAGGTCATCCGACCACCTAGTCGGTGGGCGTCCGACGCTGCGCTTGCCGGTACGTGACCGCCATTCAAGAGCCTGTCTGCCCTTTCGGCCATCGGCTCTACGAGCTTTGTGCCCCGCCCACTGCCCCTTCAGGGAGCTAATCCTGGGCTAATGCTGGACTCCTCTCTGGAATTTCCTCATTCGATTATGTAGAAAAACACCTATCATAGCCCTCTTCATTATCGACCTACTGCGAGTATATCCCGCGTGAAATTTCTTGTTTTCCAGAGTTTCCGACCGACTCCATCCCATCGTAACTCCTGGCCGCTCTATTAGTTCGTTTACGCTTAGTATTCTCGTCTTCTGTCTCGCTTAGTATGCGTCTTCTAAGGGTTATGGCGTGATATTAAATACTCTATAGCTTTTCTCAAGAATTGGGCTATCAAATGGAAGAAATTTTCAAATTCATCTGGTACCTAGGTAGTTTTTTTTAGAGATTAGCGCGACTAAACACCCAAATTCTTTAGCTTAATTATTACAAAGTATAGATATTAATTATCTTACTTGGTAATTCATCTACTAATTACTGAAAGCGATGCTAACAGCGTCGCTATTCAATGAATGCAAGCCGCTAATCTCATAATTTAGATACAAAACAATTTTGTTTCACTTTCGCAGTCTTACTTTCTGTATATGACTTTCGCAAAAAAGAAACAATTATGAGAAAAAAAACTGTGAAACTAGACCACTTTACATGTGTGTTAGTTAGAACTGTTTTTAAGATACGCGAATTTACTGTAAAAGATGTAGTATCGAAAGACCAAAAACTATGAATAAGTAACGTAAGCGCGCACACGATCCACACGAACGATACGCGTCAATGAAAGAAGCATTAGCCTGTGCCACCAAAACATAAAATTTTAACTCCCTATTTCTCATTACATAAGCTTAGTTTATGTTTACAACTGTTGACATAAAAAGCTAAAGGGAACGATCTATAAACGAAATGTGGGTAACTCGTGCAATGAGTAATGTTCTGATGACAGGAAACGCAAGGACAATGACCGATTGGCGGGAACACTCCTGCGCACCGTCGAACTAAAGCGTTTTGTTTCTTTTCTAAACTTTGAGTACACAACGTACATAGTAATCGGACTGTTAATATTTGTTATTTGACAGTAGATAGTAATAGGAAAAAGAAAAGCAAACAGCTTTGCGAAAAAAAATGTGATATGATAGTCAGCTTTAGTGATTCATGTGACTTTATTTTTTAGGCATACGGGGTAGCAACACGATTCTGAACAGCCAATGTTTAAAATCAATCGCCAATTACTAAAAGAAAAAATCTGTTCCATGAATTTTGTTTCTCTAATTCTATAAAACTTCATTTTTTTTTTACCAACGAAATATTGTCGATGCTATGGGATCCTGAATTCATTCATGGTTTCAGTTTGAGGGGGATGTAACCAACCTTATTTATGTGTTTATATATACAGTTCAATTCATCAACAGTCCATTCTGCCATCTCTCTCATCATGTATCATTATTAAACCTCATCTCCTTTTTAAATGAAGTTCAAGGTGTTACGAAAACGCTAAAAAACTGATATGACAAGTCTATTGTAGGCTGTCAGCAATCCAGTCCTTGGGCATGTGAGTGGACACACCAGTTAGACTCGTCCTACAATGCCATTCCAGCCGACTGCTTCTAGTGTCCAACTAAGCCCTATTGTCACGCACGTTGCCCTTGCGCAGAAAAAAGCAACGCCTTGGTAACAGTAGACGATACATTTTGTTGTGTAAATTAAAAGAAAACTGGTCAAGTGCGAGTTGGACTCGCGCATGAAGGGTGCCATATATATATATATACATATATATATCACGCTTATTGTAAGGGAGCCCCAGTTTAATATCGATTCAGAAATTATCCTAGAGAACGAACGTGTTACATTTTATCGAAACACGTTCCCTAGTGTCTTTTTGACACCTACTGATTCAATTAGTGGTTTGTCTTTATTATTTGTCATTACAGCAGCAACAGAAATACGTCATTTGTGAGAATTTCAACTGTCTAGCTGTCCCGGTTCATAGTGATATTAATAACAGGATCCCCTTTTTATCCTTTACGACGGAATTCAAAAAAAAGGCACATGTATTGTGTAGTATTATGTATATTGTATATCTGGCTTTATTTACCTTTTTACTAGATATTATGTTCCGGCCTTTATGTTAGAACAGATTTTGAGAAACTCTCTTGTCATTCGCTGTCACTGAATAACTATAAGATTAAAACTACGGAAATATTAAATATGTTTTAATGCAACATATTGGCTCAATGTCAATATTTGTCGTTGAATCGAAAGTAAGGAACATATTAAATTACAGACGTATTTTTTACCAACCTTGATTGCATCTCTAATATACAACAAAAAATCAGGAGACCGTTACTATTTCTAAACTCTTTTTACATGGTTTACGCATATTAACAATTCTATTTTTGGACCACATTTAAAGACAAACCGTGAAAAATATGGAAATAGTGTTATAAAAACAATGAGCATAAGAAACGAAGATTCGCCACACACGTTACAATCTATAGCGAACTGTTTGCCCAAACGCGAGAACCGACACTAACGCGGCCAAATTTTCAGTAAAACCAAGAAAATATGTACCCAACAACAACCCTATTTCGAAAGAAATAAAGTTATAATTCCTGTAACTAACGTGCTCTAGATGAATTTGTTTATCTGTATCACATCGGGTCCATCTAAGAGAATGATAGTTCCCATATCGAGTGGATTACGACCGAAACCATTACGCTTTACGACGATTTGATTGGTATCCCACAACAAACGATATAGGAGCACGCCAACACCATATAAAGTATAGTACCCACACGTAAAAAGCCCACAATTTACGACTTCTCGTAAAACTTGTGTCCTATTGTTAATTTAAAAACGATGAACGGCGATAACTCACATTAATAACGTTTGTTTTAGGCATCGATAACGGCGTGCAGGTTTATTATTTTACGATATGTTTGTTTTACGAAATACTTGATATTTCTTATCGATTCCTTACAATGTGGGGATTTACTGGCATAATTCTTTTGATGATAAAGGGAAAATAAATACCACGCCTGAAAGACGATTGGTAAAAATAATTAAAAGTTTAAAATATGACCTAAATCATATCGTTTGTAATCCATCATATCTGAACTAGAAAGAAAGAATGAATACTTTATGGTTATTCAAGAACAGAACATCAATGACATGTCCATATAATAGAACCGATTCGTCAAATGAAATAAAAGTAGATAGTCAAATTGGGGCAACAAAATGAAATGAAGGACAATGTTCGAAAATATGAATAAATAATAAACACGATGAAAATAGTAGCAAGTGTAAAGGTTACTGAAATACCTGCTGACGTCAATGTATAATTTATCTAGATATTTGTGTTATCACTCGTGGATATCATACAAAGGACTTTCTTTGGCTTGGCAGATATCCCATTTAGACATTTTTAGCCCTTCCTTAAATCTTCCCGCATTAATTCTCGTAGACCTATTTTTAGTCTTAACAAGGTAATTCGATAAACTAACGCTAAATTAAATAGACAAACCTTCCTCTCCTCTTTCCCATTTCAAGATTAAAGGCACTCAAGCCAGTGCAAATAAAAAGGTTGGGATAGATCTGTATTAAAAAACGGTTATCCACTGCCAACAAATGTCTCATTGAACTTTTAAGAGCGTGTCTTTGACAATCACCGCTGTTCCCGAAATGATGGGAGCACAAAGACCAACACACAATTGTGCACCTTTCTAGCCTCTTCAAAAGACCAGATTATATTGCAAACGTCTGTGGTGTTTACCGAGGATGTTTATTGCGAAACATCGCCATTGAAGATGGAAACGTAAAACGTTTGAATATGTTTGGGATAAAGATTACGATTGTGGGACAGGTTCCTTAAACCCTTCTTTTTCAAAAGATGACTGTAATATTTCCGTTTGAGACAAGTATTGACAGTAAATGGTAATAAAAATCTTGATGACATACGCTTTATAGTATCCTAATAGAGTAAGGTGTTCAATATTTTCCTTGCTATTTCAAATAATAAACTGATATTGCAAATACCAACCATTTGTGCGTTTGCCATTCCATCGCTTTTAATACCCTTTCCTAGACCCGTGATTTATTAAGTATCCAATTCTGCATTTAATTTACTATAATTTTCGCTTCCACTATTATCTTTGAGTTTCAATACCAGCTATTAACTTCATTATCTCTATTCAAGTGTCAGTAGAGCGATCAATGATCATTACTCACTTTTATTTATCTTATATATTTGACGCTATAAAAAGGACATAGACGAAAACTCCAAATTAAGTATTCTCACGACCATTAAGTTTAGAACAGGATATATATTTCTGGAGACGTTGAGAAAGGAAGCTACGTGTCATAGGAATTACGGTGCGATAGTTAAGATCAAAGTGAAAACTATGTAGTTGAAAGCCAATCCAATCATGCAACAGATTTTTGGAAATTGAACATTCATTCGGATGAATGGTTTAAAAAATAGAACTCTCCAAGCTCAATAAAATTACTAAATTGTTGATGCGCCGGAAACTAGGTATGTTGATTTCCGTCCGAGCCAAATAAAGCGAAACCTATCGAGTTTAAATTTAGACGCGCATTGTTACAACAATTGGCATTCCTTAAGCTTCGTCAAGCTTTTCGTTCCCCTCAAGTGCTAGACCATTGTTGTTTCGTATATTTATCAACAATTAGCAAGAAAAATAATACAGATCAATCTTAGACATTAAGGTTGATCGATATTATTATGGGCGGACGTTGCCACATTTACGGAACTTTGCCCTATTAATTTTAGATAGGGACTGATAGCAGCACCAGGGCACCGGTGTTGGCCAATGGCTTGTGACGTCATTATAATTGGCTATCCCGCGAAATTACACAGTGCACCACTTATTCGCAACTCGGCGATCGGAATCGTGAATTGTAACAACTTACTATGATCAATGTCCAGTCACTGTTCCATGATATAAATTGTAAAATGGGCTTTGTGGACTCCCTTGTTTATGCGAGAAAATAGGTCGTCCGGAAACGCGAACGACCTCTACATTATTATCCATGAGTTCAAAGGGCTGAGGCGTATTTAGTCCCATACAGTTACATTGTTTGGTAGTAATTTATTACGTTTTTGGTCCTTTTGGATTTCAAATACATATTTCTGGTTAGGATTTTTTTCAAATGATGTTGTTAGTAACGAAAATGGACAATTGGAGATAAAACAAGGTATACAATACAACCCTGACAGGAATCATTTGAAGACCAAAATAATGACTTTTGATAGGTAAACAATCCACTTTCGACACCGGTAGTTCATAACTGACGCGTAGTTTCTTTACACCTAAATAAGCTTCACATCAGTTTCACTTGGAACAATAACGCTATTACGTAAAGCAGAGGAATACATAACACATAATCTTTAAAAAACCGTGCGTGCTAATCCCATTCGAGTTGTACATTCATCAAAAATTATGACGACTAAATTGCCCAAATTATATTCAAGGGTCATCTTCATGTTAGATTCTCATGATGCCGTGACGGTAATGTTTCCATCGTCATGTAATCCACACTTCACAAGTTTGTTGTAATCAACTCTAGTTGTGAATCCTTCAAACAGCCTTTACCAAGGGGACATTAAGTTGCGGTTTTAGACCTCCAAATCGATATTAACAATGCTAACGATTGTTGGAAAATTCATGAGCTGTCGACTAATAAGGACACATAATGGGAACCTTTTATGGATTATAAAAAATGTACTACGCGTACTACATTCAAATTGCTTTTAATTAAAATTTTAGATTATTATTCAATCATTGTTTATATTTTTAACTTTTGTTCATGTTTGTAACTTACATAGTCTGTCTACTTTACATTAGTTTTATTTTAGCTTAATATACTTCTCAAGGCAGCAAAATATATAATCAATGCTATAAATGCTGTTATTGTCGTGTACTTTAGTCTTTTAATTAGAAACATTATGCTAGCATAATATTAATTTTAAAGTATTTGATGTTATGGTAAGGCTTTTCTTTAAAAAATAATAAATTGATTGGACAGCAGCGCGCAGTTTAAGTTAATTTATATGAACGTTAAAACGTATGTTAATATACTAGTAGGTCCATATGTAAGGAACGTTTATTAAAAGCGGCTTGAGGGGAAAGTCCACACTAATTTGTGAGAATAGTCGTTTACAATTAACAATGATGAATGGCACGAGAGAGGATAGCAGCACAGATATGTGGCGTAATTTTTGCATAACCTCTAGTTTTAGTTGTCCACTGTGTGAGACAACGGAAGACAGTTTTGAGATGAATGAACACATTAATAAAAACGTTCGGTTTATTACGCATGCAGCTGAAAGCGTACGCATCTTTACGATGCGACGAACATGCGAATAGGAACACTTGCGCAAGCGCATAGAGAGACGACTCGCTGCTTCACTGGCGAGTTATGGTGCTTTTATTACCATTATTTCTCTACTCTAGTTGCGTCTTATGATAAATTGTCGTGATAACTAATATTTTCAGATGTCACTTTCACCTTCCGGACGACTAAAATAATAAGAGAAAATTTTTGAAAAGGCTAAATTTTAGGAGGAATTTTTGAAAAAGCTAATCTTTAGGAGGTTCATCTCGCTTAAATCAATACAAATTCTAATTACTTACAGGCTGAAGACAACGCCAAAGGTTTTAGAGATGACCCCCATGGTCTTCTTCCAACCCTTGATGAATTGGCGGCGGCGCGCCCCCCGGGGCGACACCGCGCGCGCCCCGAGCTCTGTGTAAGAATTAATTTTGCCGGCCTTTGGAGCTGGAGCTCGTAATCAAACTCTTCATCACTGGCTCAGTCACTTCACTGATAAAATTTAGTAGGGCACTGCATAAACTCCATAACTCATCAATGAAACTGTAAGTCCAAATTTTTTAAGGGTCCCACCCTGGCCTGACGTCGTACGGCCCTCCTCATTACAATACAATCCACTCTTGACGACTTATTTCGATTGTCCAATTTGAATATCAAATCGGTGCACAGTCACGGAAGGTTCGATTCACATCGCACTCGTAGTGATGAGTGTTCGGACGATGCGTGCGCTCGGCCTGGTAGCGCGGACTACACTGACTGACGTTACTTACTCTGATTGTATCGTAGTCCGTAGAGCCGGCTATCGGGGACGCTCTACGACCGCTACGGGGGTGTTGTTTGACTTAATAAGCTCGCTTGACTCACGCTGCAATTATTTTGTTTTACGCCGCTATGTTTGTCCAGATGGCTGCATAATATTTCGTTTGACGCAATTTCAATTTAACGAAAATTCTCTATGCCGAATATACCTCCGGGCACCTTGTCGGATTTTGCACGCGACAATTACCCGCGATTCAAAAATGGTGCTCGCTCTCATGTAACTCATTGAACGCCTAGAGGTGATTCTTGCGTGAATGTCTGGTCCTAAGATCGCTGTCAGAGTACTGGATAGACCTCGGGTAGAGCGAAGTGACGTAATTGTTTAATAAATTGTAGGGTAATCGCCTACGCATGTTTGAAAACTGCAAGGCTGCAGGAGTGCAATCTTTTCGAGCACTGACAATTTGTTGATGTCAGAGTGAGCTCAGGCTCCTGACTCATTGTTGTGCAGGTATAATAAGACCTTTATGATCCACATATACAACTTACTTAAAATTTCTTTGTTACTTATTCATCGATGAAGTAATACGCATAAAGCTTAAAACTTTATGGATGACTGGTTGAGTGCATTAGAAGGCTGCATTTAAAATATCAGCACTAAAAAGCATAAAGCTGTAATTCAAAACAGAGCACTAAAATACCACCAACAAGCTATTTGAAAGGAAACAAGCTATTTAAACATTTAAGGATAAAAGCAAAATATGAATTATTAGAGGTAAATTATTATATATTTCTACATTTCGCACCTCGCCGTTTGGTGCTGGGTATAACTAGAACAGCAGCTAGCCTGGTATTAAGTCATACCTTTACATCCTCGGCTATGGACGAATGTGCGCAAAACAAGTGTCCATCAACACGCAACTCCACTTACGATCTCATGCTTAACCGGTAACATTATTACTAGTATTTATGGACTATTTATAAACGCAATCCCGACCTGAGACACGTTAAGGAGCGAACATGGAGGAATTCTTTGAAAATTTATTGAACAGCATACTATTTGAATTAATGCCTTTCAATCTGCGTATATGTTAAAATCTGATAGATGTTTATTGCACTCTCCGTTTTATTTGGACGTATGTCTATGCATCATTTTATACTTTAATTATTTATTTTTTTCAGTACTTTGAAAGTTAATTCAGGATTTCAATTAAGCAAGGAAAAAACCTAGACACGAACTGATACAGAATTGTATTATATATATTACAGAGAGGATGAAATAGAAACTTATATATGGTATTAAAGATTTTCTTGTTCTAAACAGTAGCACTTTAGCATCATAAATAACTTCGTCAAATGTACCATGTGTAAGTTAAACTCACACGTGTGTGGATATATCGCTGACCTAAATCTGAGGCAGTATGTTCATCTTATTCTTTTCTCTGCACACGTATGTCACGACCTGCTTTGTAATTTTGCATAAAAGATGCTTGTCGGAGGGGAATCGGAAACACGGGTGTTAGGAATAAATAAAATTTTAAAGTATCTCTTCACAACTGTAAACGAAAGCGAAAGCAACTGGCGACCAAAATACTTACGCTGCCGGAAGGACCAAAAACGTAACACGCCATTGGATAATTTCCTTACCTTAGGAATATGAAAGCTTCAGAAACATACTGTTATTTTTGTGGCTATAGAACTATTTCTTTCTTTTCCAACAGGCTTTGCCATTAATGGAAAAAAAAACTTTCTAAAGAGTTTCCCTGACATACTTATTATTAGTCATTTGTCCTCCGATGTGTCCTCGAGAGCTTGATACGATATACTATGACGTCAGGTCGCCCACAAGGGTTCTACATATAATGTAGTTTATTTTTCATCAATATTACTAATACGTCCTTGTTAATATGTAAGAACCCCTAATTGCATTTTCAGCCTCTTTCTTATAGACATGTTTTGATGATAACCTACTATACTTTCAGAAAAAATAATGAAATGGAACATTCATTTGATTATATCAATTATTTTAAATATAAATATTTAAAAATATTCTACAAACATTAGAAAATCCAACATTGATGTCTTGTCGGTTTTGACCTTATACTTGTTGCTAAGACTGATTGTCAGACTTTCCAGCTTCTGACGGCCTGTGACGACTGTCAAAGATCCACGGAAGACAACCGGGATCAATTCGGCTTAACGTACTTTTCGAGGGCTTCTACCCAGAACGACTGAACGTATGAATGCAAGCAAAACTAGCTGTGTATGGACTCATCTGCAGGGAAAGTTTTGATCCTGAATTTTTTATCAGGACTTAATTGTAATAAAAAGCCCCTAAAAACTAAATTTAACAGAGACCTATTTCATTTAAAACAGCCACATTAACTCCCTAAAACTTTACGACTAGTTTTTGTTTAGTTTACATTATCTGCGTCTTTATACAATTCCGTAAGTTGCAAACTGTCGTGTTAACAAAAATTATCTTCTTCAATGCTTGTCAAATTTAACAGAATAATGCAACTTTGAATCGCGTGTCTCAACGAATTTGCGACTTTAAAATGTGATCCTTTTGAAATTTGGTTCACGGTCATATTGTCTACTACAATTAGCATAATACAATGTTGTGTTGTAGTCATGGTTTGGCCTTAGAGCGACAAAGCAGTTCCAGAGATATGTTCATGTCATAAACGTGTATATCTTACGAGAACATTTTACTGATTGAACTGAACCCTACACCCGATTAAATAACTTTCTTGGACGTTTCAAACACATCGGAAGTAATCCTGGTGTCGACTGTAAATCACGGCGATATCAATTCTTGGGGACCGACCAAAAAGTTATCATGTATATTCAGAATAGGGATCGCCTATTACTTCTTCATTCATATGATCTCTTTTTGACAGGCCCGTCATATGCAAGTTATGAAACAACTGCTAAGCAGAGTTTTGACGGGAAAGCTGAGTGTTACGCGCATTTTTCATTGGCCTTTTAAAATTATTTATAGTGTCGTTTACTAAATAAAAGCGCGTAATTTCTGTAGTAAAAAGTGCATTCAGTGAATAATTCATAAGGAACATTGAAATATCGCAGCATAGTGGCCACATCATGACTTCGCTTCAAACCTCCCTCATAGTCGGTTCACGCGGCCGTCTTTTTCAACTGTCATTGGCGATATCCGCCAATGAGAGTTGTATGTAAATATGTAATTAAGACAGCCTCCGTGGCGTAGCGATAGCAAACGCGGCCGTAGCGCAGGGAGGCGCGGGTTAGATCCCCGCACAGTGTATTTGTATGCATGAATATGAATATTTGCACTGGTCTGGTCGTGCCTCGGAAAGCACGTTAAGCCGTTGGTCCCGGTTGCCATACGAACATCTAGTGGCAGTCGTTACGGGTTGTTGGAGCCCTCAAAAGTCCAACAATTGGTCTAACTGCAATGCTTCGATGTCGCCTTCCGGTTGTGGAGGTCAGACGGCAGTCGCTTCACGGAAAATGTCGAAGTTTAGCCATATCAGCAGTTGGACTGGTAAAGCGGACCCCAGACTCCAAAGCTGAAAAGGCTTCGGATGCGACTAGGATTAACGCTGGGATGATGATGATTGGCGATATCCGCCATTATTGTAAATATAATGTTTAAAGAATTTCTATAACTTGTTACACGTGTTATTGGCAAAATTGTGGTATCTGTTCAATTTTATAAAAGAAGATACCAATATGCATCAACGTTCGGACATTGGCATCTATTGGAAAAGACAATGACTCTTCGAGCAAACGAGTCAATACTTGAATATCGTTACATAGACATAATAGGAAAACAATTGACGTTCTGCTACTTATAGGATCTTCCCGATACCTAATGCAACGCAAATGAAGGTGTTGTTGGAAAAAATAGTACAAGAGACTGAGGCGCGTAAGTTAGTCACCATATCTACGTCATACATATGTACAGATAACAGCACATCAAACTACTACAATCTGTCAGATTTCTTTATTAGGTTTTCAGCTTTATCTTTAAAGCATTAAGGCTCAAGGTTGATTGGTAATATTTGGCAGTTTCGGGAAGCTTGACGACCTGCTATTGTCCGTACATCCTAATATTATTGTATGTTGGTAAATTCTAAAGTAACACTGTCCGTCACGGACGTAGCTATAGCTTTGACAAGGGGAGGGGGACCCCAAAGTAAAAAGCTCTAACGCCAATTACATCTACCATTTACAAATTAAATATTGCCTGCGACTACAACACGCAACTTGTTTAGTCGTAAGTAATTTATAATATTCAACTTAATGTATGTATTGCAGAATATGAATGAGGGGGGGACGTCCAGACACCCCCCATGAACGTCCGTGCAGTCCGTATATTTTATAGTCGATAAAATTTCGCAGAGAGGATAAGTGGCATCCTGGGAAAGGTTTTGACTACTTTTTCTCTAAATAGCAGGTTTACCATCAACGATTGCATCACTGCTTACCATCAGGCGGAATTGCGGTCAAGCACTAGTTTACAATTTATTTAAAAAAAACCGATATCAACACAGGCAAAGCCACGGGCAGAAGCTAGTTTTTTCTACGTGATGGGTTTATTATACCTAGTTACGACATAAATATTCATCTATAAGGTATTATACAGAGTACAGTCTAGGCTGGCTGACACATCGGAATTGCTTATAATTGTGTAATTAAATATTTTCTGTTTATATGTATACATGCAAAAGTTTCTTTTAAGTTATTCATCACGAACGTTTTTTTCCA
The DNA here is from genome assembly GCA_017933935.1 of Sesamia nonagrioides. Classification (NCBI taxonomy): domain Eukaryota; kingdom Metazoa; phylum Arthropoda; class Insecta; order Lepidoptera; family Noctuidae; genus Sesamia; species Sesamia nonagrioides. The sequence continues at coordinate 966,359 of JADWQK010002191.1, forward strand.
ATCCTACGTCAATTCTTGAGTTTGAGATGTGTAATATTTGGAATATTTTTGTAATGAGATCTAGGTCGTAGTCTTTTCCCGTGAACCTATACTAATATATAAAGCTGAAGAGTTTGTTTGTTTGAACGCGCTATTTTTTTTTTTTTATAAGTTATAAACTAGCGCTTGACCGCAATCCCGCCTGATGGTAAGCAGTGATGCGATCATTGATGGTAAAGCGCGCTAGTTTATTAAGAGCCTATTCACTCTAGCCTTGAAGACACTCAAATTGTAATGTGACGGAAACACCGTCGCTGGCAAATTGTTCCAGTCCCTCGATGTATAACGGCAACAGAAGTCATCGGCATCGTCTGTTAAAATTTCATCGTCCGATGGTGGAACGGAGATGGGGGAATTAAATCATGCAATTCCCTTGCACACTCACCAGAATGCATCCTATAGAAGACCGAAAGGCTGGCTACTCTACGCCTGTGCTCCAGGCTTTCGAGACCGTTTCGAGTTAAGTCTGGGTCGCCAATCAGCCTCTTCGCACGCCTCTCCACTGAATCCAAAGTAGCCAGGTGACATTTCGTAGCACCAGCTGCGAAATGTCAAATGTGGCTGCAGTACTCCACACACGAGCGGACCTGTGCTATGTACAACATTAGAAGCTGCCCCGGTGTGAAGTACCGCCGGACCTTTGCGATAACGCCAAGTTTTCTGGCAGCCACCTTGGCCTTGGACTCAATGAACCGCCCAAAGTTAAGGTTCGAGGAAATCTCAACTCCCAAAAGCTGAAGGCGGTTGGTGCACTCCAAGGAACTACTGGTCCGATTTGAATAATTATTTTTGTGTTGGATAGCCCATTAATCGAGGAAGGCTTTAGGCTATATAAAATATCACGCTGCGACCAACACGAGCGGAGCATATAAAAAATGTAAAATGTTTGCTGTATATTATGATCTAGAAGTGTAATAATGTATCTATAGAAATCCACTCTTTTGGGGTTAAAATAAAATGTTGAAATAACTAACTCCACGCGAACGAAGTCGCGGGCGGCTGCTAGGAAATAAATAATCAAGTATTGGACAGTCATGCGTAGGTACACTGGGTTCATATCGAAACTAATTGTGGCATCATTCCCCCAGGACCTATCGATATAGCAATCTGCGGGGGAAGTCTTATTTATTATTCAGCTGAACCCAAATTAATACATTTTAATTTTAGATTAAGAATATAATTTATATCAAACCAACTCGGTTTTCAAAATTAATTTCCAACGCTTAATCACGTAATTCATAAAACGACAGTCAGTGTTATATCCTGAGATTACAGTGAAAACAATGCAAGTACCCACATTTAAATTAATGGTTATTAAAATACGCCAATTCACTTTTTTCAGGTTTCCAGCTAATATGAACAGAGTAAAACAACATTTGAAGGCCATTTACAAGTTTCCACTGTTAAAGACGTTCCCCCTTATTCATAAAAGTTGCTTAAAGTTACCTAGTGGTTAGTGACTGTTTAAGGATACATTTTTGACATTTTAAAGTCACTTTACTTTAACCATCATTTATGAATAAACCTCTTAAACACTGTGGTGTTTATTCATAAAGGATGATTAAAATTCAGTGAGGTGCAAACGTCTAAAATGTATGGTTAAACAATCGCTAATCACTAGTTAACTTTGAACAACGTTTATGAATAAAGGGGTTTATGAATAATAATTATCTATAATTATCATCATCTCAGCGTTAATCCCAGTCGCATCCGTAGCTTTTTCAGCTTTGGAGTCTGGGGTCCGCTTTACCAGTCTAACTGCTGATTTTGGCTAAACTTTGATATTTTCCGTGAAGCGACTGCCGTCTGACCTCAACCCGAAGGCGATATCTAAGCATTGCAGTTAGACCAATTGTTAGACTTTTGAGGGCTCCAACAACCCGTAACGACTGCCACTAGATGTTCGTATGGCAACCAGGACCAACGGCTTAACGTGCTTTCCGAGGCACGACCAGACCAGTGCAAATATTCATATTCATGCATACAAATACTTGCACTGTGCGGGGATCGAACCCGCGCCTACTTGCGCTGAGGCTGTCGATAATTATCTATAATATTATAGTTAAAGTTAGTATAGATTGATGGACGGATATTTGTTTCATCTTTCAAGTAAAAGCTATTCAACGAATTTGGATAAAAATAACCAGAATTAACATTTTAGTATACTTTTATCCCGATATTCCCACAAGTTTGAAACTTACGCAAGAGAAACCGCAGGGCTCAGTTAGTTCGTTAACATGTATTCATTTAATTGCTTCATCCTTGACTTCGTTATAATAAATTAATTAAGGGACTAAATAAACGCTTGGAATAATCGTCTACAATTTTTCCTAACGTTTATTTAGTTCAATGTGTAATTAGTAACATGAGTCTCATTGATAAAAAGCATAGGAATCAGTTTTACTCGGTGGTAGGCCATAATATCGGCTGCCGGCAGAAGTCACCACCCACCAGACAAAGTCATGCCGCCAAGCGATTCGTCATGTTCCGGCATGATGTCTGGTGAAGCCAGAGGACGGAGGACGGGTCTCGGTAGTTTGATCGTGGAGGGTCTCCAGATTAATCTGCCCCTGGTGCAACAGCGTTGGGCGTGTTGTTGGTTTAACGTTGCATCACCTCGCTCAACTGCCGTCCTCCTTCCTACTTACTAAGATTTTTAAGTGAATAGGCTTAATAAACTTGTGCGCTTTACCATCTTCATTGCGTCACTGCTTACCATCAGGCGGGATAGTAGTCAAGCACTAGTATATAATTACTAAAAAAAAAAGGTGTAAAATCAGCCTATAATGTTCCCGCTGCCCCCACTGGAAATCTGGCAGAACATGTGTGAACTCCTCTAATTACTAATCTTTTTTTTATATATATTTTTTATTAAATTATAAACTAGCGCTTGACCGCAATCCCGCCTGATGGTAAGCAGTGACGCAACCGTTGATGGTAAAGCGCGCTAGTTTATTACAAGCCTAAGTGTAAACGGGGACTTATACAGGATCATTTGCGTCTATTTGCATTACAAATACCTAATGTTTCATGTAGATGTGTTTTCTGTAGTTTCTAAGACAAAGTAGCCGGGGATGATTCGGCCCTAAAAATTTTACTTGCCCCCCGAGGCCAGAAGCTTTTCTTTTACTTTGGGTTGGGCCTCCAGTGACACCGCATGCAGCTGTATACAAGTATTTTGTGCACTGCTTATCTGCCATACAGTATGTAAAGAAAAACCTGTCCGATCCGTGAAGGTATTGTTAGGTATCGATAATTGATTCTACTAATGGATAAAAAGCCGGGCTAAACTTAAAAAAATCCCCAAAAATCCCCTAAAAAAATAAATATTAATTCGCAAAAAGAGGTAACTTAATACATGTGCGGTAGGCAACCCTTCCGCGGGCGACGGGGGGCAGGGCACGTGGCATTTGGTCGCATCGCTTATAATAATACCGTCAAAATGGTGTTGTCACTTTTTTAAAAATTACCAAATTTCCGGCAAGTTGGAATTAATTCACGGGAAAAAAGATTATTTCAAAATTCATTAGTATTGTCACTATGATGATTACGTAAAATTTTATATTATATTTGGCCATGTCTTTACCCAACCTTTATTATCGTTATGGGTCGGACAGGGTTTTCTTTGCATATTGTATAAGACTTATTGTATAAGTCTCTACGATAATGTGTTAAAATTATTATAATGAATCCTCCAATTGCCCACTTAATTAACCGGAAGTAACTATTATGCATGTGTTTTCTTTAATTGCGACGGCAATGAAGAACATGCTAGTATTTTTTTTTGTTTACTAGGTTTTATAGATGTAAATGTTGTCCCTGGCTGAGGAAAATGATGCTACTATATAATTAAAAATATACTAAGTTGCTAAATAGCCTTGGTGTTCTACAGGGAAAGCAATGTTTAGGTATATCAAATGCAATGTTTCAGATGCAAAGCGTCCAGCACCTTAATTACGTAACACATTATAACTATCAATTGGAATCATTTTGAAGCATATTGCTAATCTATTGCTATTATGTACAAAAAATATGTCTGCTCAACAACGTAAATAACGCAATAAATGTTGTTGAATTGTCAAAATGAAACTCACTGCTATTGATAGTGTGTTACGTAATTACCCTGCTGATTATCTACATATATATATATTATATAAATCAATGCCACTTTCTTTGTAATTTTACGGACTCACCTATCTAAACCAAATGTTTAGGCTTTTTTGTGACTAATTAGGAGATGGTTTAGGTGAAGTTTGAACAAAATTGGTCGAGCGGTTCTTCATTTATCACGAAATAATTTTGAAGATCCAATAAATTTGTTTTTATTACTGCACTTACACGTAGCGAAGCACGTATCGGGCCGCTAGTTAATTATAAAGCTGAAGGGCAATTCCTTTAATTTAAAAAGTTCAAAATGTTGTCGCAGTCTCATCTCGGAGACAAAAAAATTAAAAAAATTGTCAAAATGTAAGGCAATCAGAATTTTTTGACACATTGAGATTGAGATCAGACTATGAACGTTATTAAAATTGCGAGCATTACCCCTCTGTAGGGAAATTGAGTAGCAAACCATCAGTAGCAATGGGTTTCCTTTTGACAGTTCAACAACATTCATTGCGTCATTTATGTTGTTGAGCAGACGTATTTTCGAACATATGTAGCAATGTATTAAAAAAAAGCTTCGAAATTATTCCAACTGATAATACCTAACAGTATGTGTTACGCAATTAGGGTGCTGGTTTAGCTATCCATGGTTTTCCAGATTCAATTGATTCGTCTCAAAGTTCCTCTGATGTCCATTATCACTAATACGTTTTTACATTTACCGATAGAATAGAATCTTTACACATCATATACCGATTTAACTGAAAATATGGTATGTATCTCTTGCGACTCATAAGTTGTATGTTTTTGGTTCCAAAGATCCGAACGTTTCTTAAGCCATTTCGTTTTTCTATTGACTCAACAATCGGGTACATCTCAAGTATCCCTGTCACCCCGAGGAAGTAGATGGGCCATCGCGCACGAGGAATGGCCTGGCAGGCCGGTTTGCTTCCGTGCGCGTGCCCCACGCACTGCCATGTTCTATATCTACACAGTCAACTTCGTGGTACACAGTAAGAGTGTGCGGCACTGTTTGTAAACTACAGTCTATGTATGTATAGTGAGTCATCTGTGGGCTTTGATCGTAGCCCGCGTAACGGTTATTTCAGTTTTAAAATCTTTTACATGCTCCCAATTTTACTTGAACAAGGATGTAGTAATATTTTTGTCATGCTAAAGGCGCTTAAATGCTCATCTTCATAGAGGATAATTTATTTATTGTACAGACGACAGCACATCAAGCTGCTACAATCAATCAGATTTCTATATTAGATTTTTAACTTTATCACTAAAGCATTAAGGCTCAAGGTTGATTGAGAAAATCTGACAGTTTGGGGTAGCTTGATCTGCTGACGTCCGTACCACAACTTGTTGAACATAAAAATCCCTCATGTGCGCCTGCGCAGCTTCTTACATTTTACGTTCGATGGCAAACTATGGTGGTGTAACACGATACTGAGGAGAGCAACATCATTTCCAATCATCATTTAAGATGTGAATGTGTTCATTGGAAATTAGATACCAGCGTCAAGCTATCTAAGAGACAAGAAAGACCAGAAGACCAATTCCCGTAGTAAAAAAAGTTCAAATTTTTTCAAAATTATAATTATAAACTAGAGCTTGGCCGCAATCCCGCCTGATGGTAAGCAGTGATACAATCGTTGATGGTAAAGCGCGCTAGTTTAAGAGTCTATTCAAGTATTCACTCTAGTCTTGAAGACAGTTAAATTGTAGTTCGACGAAAACACCGCAGCTGGCAAATTGTTCCAGTCCTTCGATGTACATACGAGGTATAAAAGACGAGGCGAAACGCTTTGTTCAGATCATTGTGGTGTCAACAACGTTGCGGTGGAAACTAGCCATACGTGATAGGACGGATCGTCCGATGGTGGAACGGGGAATAGATGGGGGAATTAAATCGTGCAATTCCCTCGCACACTCTCCAAAATGTATCCTATAGAACACAATATAATAGACAATATAATATACACTATAATATATACTATATAATACACAATATAATATACACTATCTCATCTCGCCGATAATCAATGTCAAATATTTTTTAAGATTTCAGTGGTAATTTGGACAGATTCGAGACTGTGGTCAGACAGTGAACGTTCAATTACGATGAAAGCTGAGGTCAGCTTTGCGTCAACTAACCGCATTACCTGCACTCGTAAAATACTCCGTATTTTTTCATTCTTTACTCTTGTCACTTTTACTAGAAGCAGTAAGCAAGTCATAAAACCGCCTTGTATAATAGATAAATGTTTTGTTAAAAGAGTCGTAACGTTACTTATGCCTAAAGTTAACACCAAAATGCAACACAATTGAGGACATTTTTTGAAATTATTTCCTTATTTTTATTTAGTTTTCAGAGGTGCCATAAAACGGGCGCCGTTCTTTACAAATACTTTCACTTTCACAGCCGGCGTAACAAAGAGACAAGGGCGCGGGACTCTATACAAACGTTCAATGTAACGTTACTTTGTTTGTCATCTAATTACTACGCCATTAGGTTGTTGAGAAAAGGATTTTTGTTACATTTGTTATTGTTAGTGACACGCGTCCTTCCAAAGCTCCGCCTTCGGCAAACCGAGGCCTTTTAACAATAGAATTTTGTGATACCGAACTAATTTGTGTAACTGTTTAAATGTGTCATGCAAATATTGAAAACTAAAGCATATTTATTTTGCACTAGCTTTCCGCCCGCGGCTTCGCCCGCGTGGAGTTCCGTTATATCGCGCTTTTTAGATTTCCCTCGGGAATATCAAATTTTTCAGGGATGAAAGGTAGCCTATGTTCTTTCTCAGGGTCTAAAGATTGTCTATGCCAAATTTCATCAAAATCAGTTGAAAGGTTTAGGCGGGAAAGCGTAACAGACAGACAGACAGAGTTACTTTCGCATTTATAATATTAGTATGGCTTAAATTAAAAATAGAAGAAGCTATTTTGACTGTCATAATCAGCCTATATTGTTCCCATTGTTGGGACACGGCCTCCTCTCGATGAGAAGAAGTGGGCCGTAATTTACCACGCTGACCCAGTGCGGGTTGGTAGATGTCACATGTTTTCGAAGTTTTTGGCTCTAGGACATGCCAGTTTCCTCACGACGTATTCCTTCACCGTTTTGAGAGCAGCCTGATGGGGTTCGAATGTACGACCTATAACTTGTAAGTCACGGCCGATACCACTGCCCTTTGACTTTACATCATACCTAATAATGTTTGATTGACCAGTGTGGTACCGGGCTTAGAATAGTATCCTCCCGTGGGTGTCGTAAGAGGCGACTAAGGGAACTCTCACCCGGAAAGCGGACTTCAGCGCTTCTCTTGTGGAATGTCAAATTACTGCGATCCCCAACCCGCCTGCCAAGCGTGGGGACCGCCGTTTGTCCAGCTGTGAACCTCTAAAGGCTGAAGAAGAAGAAGAAAATGATGTTTGTGTTTGTTATACAGAAATGACATCATCGCAACTCAAAGACTGCAATATTGTTGTCTTCACTTGTGGTACAAAAGGCACAAAATAAGTATGTATACAGTATGTTAACTAACAGAGGGCGTTCCCGTTAACCCGAAATAGTATAGCATACATACATGCTAAAAAAAATATTTCCATTCGAAAACAAAATGTTTTAAAATTTTTTCCAATAAGAAAATATTCAATAAAAAATTTAAATTGACATGTAAAAGAAACACACTGTACACGCGAACATGAAAGACGGCAACGTCGCAATTTATTTATACATGACGACTACTATTTTGATTTAAAACAGGAGGTTTCAAATTTATTTCCAATTAGATTTTTTTTTTATTCGGATTTTTTATGCTTATTTTTCTATGCTGATATTTTTATTTTAATCTATTAATGATATATATTAACGAGTTTAAGGGAACGCCCTCTGTTATTTAACATACTGTATATTTATTTTACATATACATACACATTAAAAGCTAGTACATAAACTAGTGCTTGACCTCAATCCCGCCTGATGGTAAGCAGTGATGCAATCGTTGATGGTAAAGCGTACTAGTTTATTAAGAGCCTATTCATTCTAGCCTTGAAGACACTCAAATTGTAGTCCGACGGAAACACCGCCTGCAAAGCTGGCAAATTGTTCCAGTCCCTCGATGTACGAATAATATAATTTACTGATCTAATTTTTTGCTACTGATCCAAATTTTCAAGATTGATAACAATAGAAGCAAACAAACAGATGTATTAAACAAAACACATTGCAGCACAAAGTATCTACTTATATAGCCGATAATTATAGCCCAAGCTCAGGAAAGTTCAAAGAAATGGTAAATCAAAGAATTGAATCCTAAGAAACGTGCGGGTGCGCAGGCGCATCTACCTGCGTCAGGGTACTACTGCGTACCGTTAGATGAAAAAAACGCCATTGTGGCCCCAGGCTGTAGCTGGGTAAGCAAAGGGTGCAGCGATTAGTGGGCTGACCTTATAGTCAATTATTTCCACGGAATAATATGTTCAAGAAAGTTTTATGTAGGGCCACGGGTTCTTTCGGTATTATTTATTTATTTCAGACACACACATCCATAGGTTACACACACCAGTCAAATTACGTAATAAAATTTTTCGGTAATACTTGCTTTCGGTAAAATTCGGCTATTTACCACAAAAGTACATAATCACCAAGAATAAAAAAACGTAATAGAAGGTTCAGGAAAATAATATCTAGAAATAATAAAATCAAACAAGGCTAAATTTTTCAGCAAACACAGCAATTATACTTTGTTTAGCCACAAGGCAATATCCAACTTACTTCTCATTACGTTTTAAGAGATAGTAAGGACAATGATGGATGTATATTTTCGAGGGAACCCTAAGAAGAACTATACAAATCCGTGAAATTATATCGACAGCTGTGCGATACTTTCGTGACATGTGAAAGCATCTATAAACTTTTTGTAGAACAACAATGTAAAGCGGATAATGTCACGGATATAAAGTAAACTGTAAAGTAACGGGAAAGGTGATGTTTCATTTTAGGCCACAACTATGTACAGTATATAGAAAAAAAAGGAAAATATAACAGATTTGCATAAAAATAGTACTAAATTAATATGAATATAAATACAAGTATATAATAATTAATTATTTGAAACTTTTTTTGAGTGAGATAACCTTTTTTAAAGGTACCCATGACAGTGGTTATGACGTTTCATTGAAGACTTTGACAGTTCTATTTTCCCGTTGTGTTCGTGGCGAGTGTTGATTCTGTTTCGAAGCTTTTAGTGATTGTTTTTGTTTTGTGTGCCGTATTTTCGGAATTCATATTCTGTTTTTTTTCCGTTGTCATATGATAGAAAATATAGATACGACAGAGATACATGACACATCAATCAAATGTCACTGTCAAAATCTTATTTCGCTTATTGCTGACCACCATATTTATCAGTGGTTGTGTTGCACTCCTTCGCCGAGTTAAATTAAATCTACATAAAAACTAAGCCAAAATATTGAAAATTAACATAAAAACAATTAACTGTAATGAATACTAATATTTACATTAAGTGTACATTGTGCTGGCCCAGGCTCTATACATTTCAGAAACATCTCCATTAGCTTCGAATTATTTAAAAAAAAGTCCCACTTATTGTATTGAAATAAACTTATTCTCGGTCACTGGTGCAATACAATAATTAAGCTTAGAAATATTTTGTTTTTAAAATAGTTTCGTTTTATTCTAAACTAACTATAGTAACATAATTAGTGAGTGGTTTCCATTATGTAACGCGATAGTACTGAAAGAACTTACATTTAATATGTAAGATTTTAAATGACAATGAAAAATAAAGCGTGCTTACAAAGGGTTAAAAAAGCAATAAATGACAAAGGGTTCATTGTAACTTCTTTCGGCTCCCTGTGTCTCTCTGAATTCAGCAACCATTTTTGTGTTGACTTCCTTTTTGTAAACTTTCACCATTCGCGACTGACGCATTTCAAAGAATTAATAGAATTTAACTTTTAATTACAAAACAACTACAAAACGGAGTCTTTTCATTATATAATGTCTATTTATCCTCGTCAGAATCAACACCTGACATATTCGCAAATCTATAATTTGGAACAAACATGGGCCCAAATTCGAAAAAATTCTTAGCTCCTCTGTCAGATCCTGACAGTATTCCGTTACCAGACTCCCTAAAGGATCGACAATACAAGATTCCTGCACAATTGCTGCGCATTGTCACGTGTACACCTGCGTCTGCGCGCACGCATGTTACGGTTAGATATTCTTGGCGAATCTTTTATTTCCGTCGTGGGAACTGTGTAGCGTTTTCAATGGAGGCTTCTTTTTTTTATTTTATTCCACTTTTGAACATAATCTCAATAAAGTTTATAGCAATTCGAGTTTATTTTAAAATTTAATATATAATAAGTTATTCTTAGACTAGGCAATAAAAATATGTTTTTACGTTCTTACAAATCCAGCCTGAATTGTTCTAGAAACAATACGAACCTGAACTTTACATACCATTACTTTACTACAATTCTGATATTAGCAATTATTTTTGTGTTAGCTTCAGTAGCTTAGACTGGAAGGCGACAACAATTTAGTAGGGAAGGCTAGACAGATGGTGATTAATATTATATGTACGGACTACACCAGGTCAAGCTACCCAAAAAATCAAAATTGAGCATTAATGACTTACAGATAAAGTTGATAACCCAATAAAAAAAATCTGACAGAACGGTAGCTTGGGCTGTTGTCTGTACATGCGAAAGTGACTATCAATCGAATCGCTGAAATAGTTTTGATATAATTTGGTTTAGAGACAGCATGAACCTTGAAGAACTCCTCATCATCGTATAATTAAATAAAAATCGAACAAACGAAAGAACTCCTATGAATGAGAAATGGGAAGTAAAAATATTTCGCACAAAAACTTGCGAGCATAAGAAATAAGCGTTTTGCGCCCCAATTAAGTTGCTCCCAGCAATTAAACATGTCAGCAGATTCCTACAATTTTATTTATTTTTAACTCTGAGAAGCTAGCAACAGGCCGAAGCCCTAATTGCCTTCAAGCTCAGCGACATGAAGGGCTTATCTATATCACATTGTCCAGTGAATCCGTCGTAGATGTTATCTTCTATCAGGCGTCCATTGTTTGCGCGACTAATAATTATATGTAGTACATTTACTGAGTGGATGCCGAAGGTACTGTTGACATGCGATTAAAATTTCAGGTCAGTATTTAGGACAAGGCTGTTTTTGAGGATCCGTTTTTGTTTTGGATCACACAATGGGTTTAGATTATGCGTGAAGTTTACTTAGACATAACTTTTTATTCTTTTGTCTTTTTATGTAAAATAATGTCAACTTTTCATGAAGGTTTAGGTAAGAAGCAACACAGAAATTGAGCTATTGATTTCAAGAGGGGAGTTTTGACAGGAAAGCTAAGATGACTGTCACGTGCATTTTTCATTGTACTTTTAATAATATGTATTTATAGTGACGTTTACTAAATAAAAGCGCGTGATTTATTTAGTAAAAAGTGCATTCAGTAAATAATTCATACATAACATTGAAATATCGCAGGATGGTGGCCACATCATTACTTTGCTTCAAACCTCCTTCATAGTCGGTTCACGCGGCCTTCTTTATCAACTGTCATTGGCGATATCCGCCATTATTGTGAAATAAAATTTTCAAAGAATTCCTATAATTTGTACACGTGTTATTGGCAAAACTGTGGTAAACAGAGGCCATTGATCAAGAGTTGAGGTTGAATCTCACCTTGAAAAAAGAAGAAGAAGATTTCAAGAGATCAGTGAGTTTCATTTTTACGCGTCTTTCACATAACTGCTGTTTTATTAAAAACAATACCCGCGTATTTTAAACCTAACTAGCTGACACGTGCGAAGTATCCGCACAATTGAAAAATCCTTGATTTTCAATCGTAAATTTTATAAAAATCACTGAAATGTGAATAATTTGCACATTTTTCTGGTGTAGGGGTCCAGAGGAGCTTTCGATTCTAAACTCACTTCAATAATTATTTCAACAGCCTGAATGAGGTAACGTTCCCTTTTGCTGACAAACTTACAGCACTTAATTCTTTTTCATGAAACTCCCTGTATTACCATGCCAAAAATATTAAATTCATCGTCAATTTAAATATAGAGCGTTTCTTTGATGACGTCGCAATCCTTGGCATTTGGAAAATGTCACCCAGATTGGTTGTTGCATATTTGATACGCCTTATATTCGTCATACCCACACAGAATTTTATATTTTTATCATGAAAATGGAGCATTTCGGCCTTTTATAGACATACTAGCGGCCGCCTGCGGCTTGTTCGCGTAGAGTTAGCTATTTGAGCAATTTGTTTTAACCCCATAATATACAGAATACACTTTAATTTTTTGTTATGCGCCGCTCCTGTTGGTCGCAGCATGATGTTATATAGCCTATAGCCTTCCTGGATTAATGAGCTATTCAACGCAAAAAGTATTTTTGAAATCGGAACAGTAGTTCCTGAGTTTAGCGCGTTAAAATGAACAAACTCTTCAGCTTTATAATATGTAATAGTATCCTAGGAGACCTGTGCCCAGCAGTGGGACGATAAAAGGATGATGATGATGATAGAAATATAGATTAATTATTATTATGTAAAAAGCCTTGAGCCCCAAATGTGGAAAGCTTTGAGGGAGGCCTTTGTCCAGCAGTGGACCTCTATAGGCTGATGAAGAAAAAGATTTATGACTTAAAAGGTATAAAAGTGTAGTGGAAATAGATATCATCTGCCTAGCCTTTTCTAATTATATTGGGGTCAGTGGCATGACTAATGACATAGAAAACCATATTCTTGTGGATAAAATAAGACTTCCTACCTATGTTTACAAATGTCAGTGCTTTTAGTTATAATGAAAACTGTTGCTGGATAAGCAAATTAAACACCTACTAATTTCCCATTTGACATTTCCAATACCTTGGATGCAAATTAATTTTCCAACTATTAAAGCTGTAATAACGCTGCTTCCTTTCACGTGCTCGCGTGCAGAGCCTCAGATAAAAGCTATTTCCAAAGCCCGTGAGGCTGTGTATAATTAACTAGATGGGTTGAAGGGTTTCTACCTCACGTGACTGCAACCCTCGTGTCACGTGAACTGGAAGCCTCGCACGTACACCGACGTCACCAACGCTATTATCGGGTGCCTACATTTAATTTCCCCTCTCAAAGCAATTTCTCAACAATGTACTTACTCATTTATTTACAGTTTAATTTCGGGAAACCCTTACCTGAAACAACAAGATCGTGTTTTAAATATAAATTGGAAACATTTCGCAAACCTCCTCGACGTTACGAAAATAATATTATTGTGGTAAGGATATGTTTGTTTGTTTTGTTTTGCATGAGCTTGCGAAGGATCACTGAACGAACTGAAAATAGCCGACGCGGGCGATCATGAGTGCGCGCCAAAATAACGCCCCACGCGGCGTCACATGCGCAGGCGCTTCTTTATGAAACCCTATATTTGCGCAGTTTTCCAGTATGAAACTGATTACCTACCTACTCTAAAAATATAAACAAAATGTAGACGACAAAAACAGTACTCCAAGTATCTAATTATTGTATTTAAAAAAGAGAAGAATCGATGTTAAATAATGGATGAGATGAATATTTAATTCAAAAGGTCTTAGAAGCCCGAGATTCTTAGTAATCGATGGAAGAAATGATTGTTTATTAACAGTAATTGCGGCGCGAATAAATCGATGTTCTGAGCGATGGATGCTGACAGGAATATAGGTTACATACCTGTTTATGTACTGGCAAACCGTTCGAATGATCATGACTACGACATGAGTCCTATTAGAAGTACTGAACTGTTTCCAAAGACAGTTGTATTTGGTGAGCACTGAGACATAAGCATATAGCATCAAAAATAGAGCAAGGGACCGCAACCAAAAACACAAGGAATGCGATTTATTAATACGTCGTTTCAGTTTATTCGAGTGACACACTATATCTATCGTATAAAAGTTCTGCTACGACATACGTACTTCAGACCTGCAATGCATATTGATTGATATATGTAGTAAGATAACACATGCAATCAATTTACTTCATACATTACTTTTATTGATTGTTTCCCTATAATTTGTAAAAGATAGTCATCAAAATAACAGAAGTATTTCGATTGATTTTTTAATTTCAATATTGTGAAGTTCATGTTTAAATACAGACGCCAGTACATGAAGCTACTACAATCAGTCATATATATTTAATAGATTATCAACTTTATCATTAAAGCATTAAGGTTAGAGGTTGATTGGGAAAATTGTACAGTTTCGGGTATCAGCTTGACCTGTTGGAGTTTTGAAATGACACAAAATAGATACTGGCCTGACAAGGTGACTTTTGTTTGGAATGGCTTTAAGTCTTACTGGTTACAGCTGAATATCAGGGAGCCACTGCTATCTGACCTCTACTACCCAGTTGCTAGGTAACACGATTCATTCTCCTTGGTAAGACTGGTTATAATCAGACTGTATGGCTGACGACCCGTATCAAAGCTTTTACGAACGGCTTAACGTGCTTCCGGGGGGGTTTAGATAAGCAATGAATGTTCACCAATTCACGAACCGACTTTTCATTAAGTAAAGAATAAACATGAGGTAGTTAAACCAAAATAAGGCTAAATAACTAAAATAACCAATATACAAAAAAGGTCAAAGTTCATGAGCCCGAATGAACTATCAACCTCGAAATAAAATTCCACAGTAATACCACTGTCTAAAAATCATACAGTCGTCCAACGAAGACGTCTAGACAGAGCAATTGTGCGGGGTGTGAGGGGCGAGACGTGGGTAAGCGGCACCCGAGCTGCGAACAAAACGATGTTCGTAGCTCGGTATCTATCATTAAGGGCTAATGCGTGTTTGTTTTTTTATTTGTTGGTTTTATAATTTGATATGAGTGTCTATTTTGAGTATAATTGGGGTGCTTGTTACGAAAAAGCCATCCTTTTTGACATCCAAAATGGCGGACGTCATTTTTTTTATAATTTGATATGAGTGTCAATTTTGATTATAATAGGGTGCTTGTTACGAAAAGCCATCCTTTTTGAAATCCAAGATGGCGGACGCCAATTTAAATGTATATTAATATGATATGGGTGTTAATTCCGAGGTGGATTAGGGTGCTGGTTACGAAAATACCATCTAAATAACTTAAATCTGTTTCGAGTTGTTC
Organism: Sesamia nonagrioides; assembly: GCA_017933935.1. Taxonomy (NCBI): domain Eukaryota; kingdom Metazoa; phylum Arthropoda; class Insecta; order Lepidoptera; family Noctuidae; genus Sesamia; species Sesamia nonagrioides. The sequence goes on from JADWQK010002191.1 coordinate 981,730, forward strand.
CCTTAGTAAAAATAGCAAATTAATTAAATATAATCCAGCTATCGATGTTGATCTGCAATAAATAAATAATTTCATAAATATTGTTTATTTGTGACAACCCTGGCCGATGCGTTACTGTCTAGACGATGTCGGCATTTTACACGAGATCAAAGGCGTCGACCTACTGTATGATTTTTATACTGTGTTAATACTCTATAGTGAACAGTCAAAACCAATCAAAGATAAATTTTTCTACCACCGATAGACGTTCCGAAAGTCGTGGTGGTGGTATATCTTGGACACCAATGAATGAAGGTGAAGGAAAACATCTTGAGGAAATCTAGACTTTATAAGTCTGAAATCGAAAAACCCGCATTGAGCAAGCGTGGTGATTACGCTCAAACCTTCTCTGTATGAGAGGAGACCAGTGCCCAGCAGTGGGACGATAAAAGGTTGATGATGATAGACGTTCAATCATGGCATTTGACGTCACGGTTTGATATTTGGTACTCGATAAACCCCCTCACAAAGTGGAATATTCCTGAAGTCATAAACATTTGGAAACACTGTTGCATATAGCCTGGTGAGTGCTGTTGACAGCCAAAAGAGTTCTGTATAGCGAATTAGTTTTAAATGTTATTTCCAAGGAGTCCAGTGCAGATTTTATATCCATTTGGTACTTAGAATAAATGAACGATGATAAATGAATGTAGCGCCCATTTGAAGGATTGAGAAACAGATTTAGGAGAACTTTACCTCCTGAATATTTTAAATACTAATATTGGCTTCCTCTTAAATAATGACGGCATAAAACCAGCAACCTAATTTCTAAGCACACTATCAAATCAAATCAAATCATTTATTTCAAATAAACCAGTTACAGGCACTTTTGAATTGTCAGAAGGTCGGTCAGTCAATAAGATGAAGCTAGTCGCCCATTCCAAAGAGTAGGTACCTAGGGAGAAGAACGGGCAAGAAACTCCATGGACACTCTTTTAAATTTTTAAGCTATTGTTACAAATATTTGATTACATCATTCATGTTGAAATCAACCGCGTGAGAACGATGCAGAAATATATTGTACGCTGAGAGCGTCCATTACGGAAAACATACAAAAATCAATTCAGAAATTAAAATACGCCGTGGCAGCTAAGAGATGACCAGTCCAGTATGGATCTCAATTCTCGATTTCAACCATTTTGAAGGCTATTTATAATTCATTGCTTCATGTGTTCGCAACATTTGTCTGCTCGACAATGTAAATAACGGAATGAATGTTATTGAACTGTTAATATGAAAGTCATTGCTATCGATGGCTTGTTACGCAATTACCTCCCAGAATCGTCTATGAACGTAACCTCTAGGAGGTCTTGTCATCATCATAAGCAACCTTTTATCGTCCCACTGCTGGGTACAGGTCTCCTCTCATACAGAGAAGGATTAAGCGTATCACCACGCTTGCTCAAAGCGGGTTGGCGATTTCAGACTTATAAAGTCCAGGTTTCCTCAAGATGTTTTCCTTCACCTTCAGTCATTGGTGTCCAAGATATATTTAGAAAGTACATATAATTTTAGAAAAGTTACATTGGTACTTGCCTGACCTGGAATCAAACACGCACACTCATACTTGAGTGATTGGTGTTTTAATGAAAAGGCCACCACGACTCTTGTCAATTTCTAGATAATCGACTTTTCTTTTACTTCATGCCCCACATTAAGCTTTGAATGGTTAAATTATCAATACTCAGAACTAAGTTTGATTTTAAAATAAATTCAGCCGCTTGAGTTCAATATCAATTAAATTGTTTTTAATCATTCGTCACAATTGGGTTACTCGAATTAATCTCGGTGAGGGCGATTGTATGTAAATACCCGCATCGCATGCGCTTGCGCAGCGAGGGCAAGCGATCCCTCATAGTACTGGTAGCAATTGTCTTGCGAAACCCTTTGTTGTTTAGTGCCTAAAGTTTATGAAAGGATAATTTAGTACTTCAATATAGTTGTCGGTAATTACTTCGCAAATCATACTAATAGTGTATTAGTATCTAAGTTAGAAATCAGTCTAAGTTATGGTGCAATTCAGAGCCACGTTTCTCTTTCGTCTATTTGCTAACTTCCCTCCGAAATCTTGATACAACTGATAAAATAATCTATTATAGCTATTTCTGGATCTACACGCATAAACAACTGTAATTATGTACAGCTTTCTTAGGACATAATATATTGATCATATTGAGGATGTCCTTCAGAAAGTTCAGGTGTGTAGTACTCGCGAGGTACGGACTACGACTAAGTAGGGTGTTGTTCTTGTTTTTTAATTGTGTAACACATTATCAGTAGCAGTGGGTTTAATTTTGACAGTTCAAATATATTCATTGCGTTATTTACGTTGTTGAGCAGATTAATTTTTCGTACATGTGGAGCAATAGATAAGCAATATGCTTCGAAATGATTCAAAGTAACAGTAATACCTAGTAGAGTATGTGAGAATCTGTAACAGGTGGTTCAGTAATTTCCGTCTACCACCATTGAAAGAATGCATAAGTGTATGATAAGTTACTTCTTTCCTCATATCTTTGAAAACCACTCCACATCCAACTACAGTAGGGCCTCGTTAACCCGAAGAGGCAAAAACAAGAGCCTTTACGGATTATCGAGGCTTCGGGATTATAGTATGCCATATTAAATGTTAATAAAATACATGACCATATGCCAAACTTCCGAGCAATGACAGGGTAGCTGTCACCTTTATCTAACATTTCTATAATCCGTAATTTGTCTTGTAATATCAATGTCGTATGTTTACTTGGCGGCACCATGATGATAGCAAGCGCGCTAAATTGACTCTATACGTAATACACCAAAAGCGATAAACAAAACACTGATGGACGGCGCATTGCTTCGTGCATGACAGCCCGCACCTACCCTCGCCGACCTCCCCCACGAATCCCATTGTCCGGCCGGATTACAGCAATCACCGAACAAGCGGGAGTCCGGATTACCGAGGTCCTACTGTAGTTCAAAAGTACAAGAGGCCATCCCAACCACTAGATCCTCATTTAGCCACTATCGCTACAATTTGAAGAAGCCCACCACTAGCCACCCTCATTTAGCCACTATTACCCAATATTCACAGAAATAAAACAACAATGCGGTTCTATGATTATCAGTACTGATTATTAAAACAATGGACAATTAAATGTAAAAGTGTGTGCACGCGCATATCTTACGGATCAGTAAGTACGGTGTCATGATGAACACATGCGTGTTGACACCATTGGAGTTGTACAGAAATTTAAAAAAAAGTTACAAGTGAATCTACAACTATCTTACTGCAGGTGAAATCCAACAGACATTGATTATTATCAAGTTGCGAAATCATTGTAGCCGTACCTATTAATTGTACAAGAGACGGTAAGGTTACTTCAGGTAATAAACGTAAAGAATCCTACAACGTCAGGACTATTACAAGGTCCTTTGGGCACAAGTCCAGGCAGGCGTTTTACTTTGTGTAAATAATTATTTCACCACCACCATTCACAAAACTATAAAACAGTGAAGAAATTAGTAAAAATTTCAAGACATGTGACATCTACCAACACGAATTGAACCCGTGTGGCATATTAGGTATAGCCCACTCACTTTCGGAGAGGAGAGGCCTGTGCCCCAACAGTGGGAACCAATAGGGATGTGTCCAAGGTATGAAAATAAAAAAATAATAATTAGTCCGTCTTATCCATACCAGTATTAAAAATGCGAAAGTAACTCTGTCTGGTTGTCGGTTTCCCGCTTAAACCTCTGAACCGATTTTGATGACATTTGGCACAGACAATCTTTAGACCCTGAGAAAGAACATAGGCTACCTTTTATCCCGAAAAAATTTGATATTCCCGAGGGAAATCTATAAAGCGCGATATAACCGAACTCCACGCGGGCGAAGCAGCGGGCGGAAAGCTAGTAGACAATAAAAAAAAATTAAGACCCGTATTTTTTATTTTGTCGAAATTACCAAAAACTACTGAGATATAGCGTATTAAAGTTACGGAGTGGGGACTAATTACGTCACGCCGTGGTATATTTTGTACCACGGCGTGACGTCATGCGATATTTCAAATCAACATATCTTCCTAATTATTTGAATGAAAGAAAAAATAAAAAAATACGTGTTCAATATTTTTTATAAATCTATCTGAAGGACATTAAATTATTTTTTAGGATACAACCCAATTCTAGACCTATTGTTACTTGATCAATAGTTTCTACACATATTTTGCGGAAAAGAAAACGCAAACGTCGTAATTATACCAATGTACAAATTAAGAAAACCTATAATGAACATTTTCCAACACAAACAAATTATTTTCAAACAAAGTATATATAAAGCTACATAGAACTATTATTTCGCGGCCCGATTGCCACTTATTACCTAATAATCATTACAATGCAGTTATTGACCTAATTGAGGCAAATTAGCTACTTGAATGAGCTGCGTGTGAAATAAACAACGACTTGACTTAATGCAGTTGGAATATATTTATTAAGTACTAGCTTTCCGCCCACGGCTTCGCCCGCGTGGAGTTCGGTTATATCGCGCTTTTTAGATTTCCCTCGGGAACATCAAATTTTTACGGGATAAAAGGTAGCCTAAGTTCTTTCTCAGGGTCTAAAGATTGTCTGTGCCAAATTTCATCAAAATCGGTTTAGAGGTTTAAACGGGAAAGCGTAACAGACAGACAGAGTTACTTTCGCATTTATAATATTAGTATGGATTATAATTTCTACTTTACTAAGTAATTGTGGCCAGTAACTTGTTTTTTTGTTAGTTTATAAAAAAAGCACAGTACGGTTCAGTCTCATATTGAGAAATATAAAGAAAATATATAATGACCACACAATCACCATACAACTACATAAAACCACAGAATCAAAAGATTTAGTATGTGACATTAGGTGTTAGTACTTCGCTCTAACGTATTCATCTAGGGCTGTAACAATCTTACTGCTAAACAGAGTTTTCTTTACATATTGTATAGCTTGCCCATAGGGTTACGTTAAATAGCAAATATATCGCTGTTTGAAATTGTACCTACATAACAGTGCGTCCATCTCATCAGTCTTTGCGTACATTTGGGTAATTCATTGGTCCTTTCATTCTTTGGTCCTTAAGTCGTGGTTAACTTTGGGCACTTGATCCGACACTCAAATCGCCAATAGATTTGATCAATTTATTTTTTTATTAATTCAATCTGTATTGCAATGTAAAAGTGTACTTCTGAACCGGAAGTTTCAATGTTATGCCTGATCTGCCCCTATTCTTAATTGATCAACATCACTTAATTGAACAGCAAATACTTGAACAAAATAAATGACAGTGTTGAGGTTTACAGATTGTCGATTAAAATCCATGCCCAAATAATAACGCCATATGAGCTCGTTTTAAATGTTCAAAGGTGTGTTGCCCAGGTAGTGTATTTATGTTATCACAAACATATAAAATCACATACATTAATTAACAGCCAGACTCAGAACAACTAGTTGTAGGTCATGCAAATGTTTGTTCCTTGTGGGAATCGAACTCACGATACGCAGCCCAGCAGTCAATGGCTTAACCGCCCCTGATTGTACATTTAAAACAAAACAGAACTCATGGCAAAAATAATTACAGCTTCGGAACTAATACAAGAATTACCAATGTACTTAAGATATCCAATTAAACGCGCTTTGCTTTAATTTTTAAATACCATGTAGGCATGTACTAGTAATTTTCGGTTCAATGGCTAGCGTTATTGATTTTTACTTTGTTCTAAAATTAGGAACAATGTAGTGTTGTTTGCGCCAAATTTCAGATGCGCTGGTTAACTCACGCTGATTTTAGACGGAAATCGTATGCAAAGTAAAGTGTTCTTAAACTGGACGGTTTTAGAAACAATGACTAATGTTCTCCATGTGATGCGGAGGAATGCGGAAAATGTCTTGAGAAAATCGGCTAACGGTAATAATAGTATAGAAGACAAAAATAAAAGATCGATGAATTGGGTGCAGTGTAATAAGGTTACAGGTGAAGTAAATACTGAAATGGCACCTGATAGACTTACTTGGAACAAGAAGGAAGTTGCAGCAATCATAAACTTAAACACAGATACGAAAGTTGATGAGTTTGTTACAATATGATAATCTCTGGAACTACCAGCTGGATGGCATAAATTATTGCATTGAATTTGATAGCCTATTTATTGAGGACAGTTATAGGCTATTTAATATTAGACTATTATGTATGTATTAAGAGCAGATGAAAAAAAAGTCGGAAATAAGGTCAAACGAAAACGAAACGATAGCTCTCGCAGGTGGGTTGAAAAGGTTCAAGAACAAGAAATTGCACATGATTGAAATCTCTGACAGAAGCTAGTAAAATTTAAGGGAAGAGGGTGACAGTACCAATGTTTGTAGCCAGTTTAGAGGCATATAAGTAATGTGGTTTTGGATTTGGACGTTAGGCAACAACGATCTCTTATAACAACAATATTTGATTGAGTAAGGTTAAGAATATTGGCAACGTATTTGGAGGACCCACTTCAAATGCAAACAAATGTCTTAGAGTGCAACTCAACAAGTGTTGAGTTACAACCTTTTATGCTATATGCAATTTCTGAGGCCAATCGAAACTCGAAGCTCTTTAAAATAATATACTATTAGCTTTGTTAGGAAGAATGAAATCAAGTTAATTTTAGACCACATCATCTTTGCCTATCGGGTTGTAATTTTGTATAGTCTTTACATTCTGATTTCAATATAATTTATATTTACTAGAATTAGCATACCTATCCAACAGCGCACATTGGGCCCGTGTGTGGGATTATGGCACACTCCTTTTCATAAGGAGGAGGCCTATCATGTCCCAATAGTGAGAACACTAAATGCTAATTATGTTAGTAGTATACTGATGTAGCGTTTAATACTTTCTATAAACGTGGAGGTTGGATAACAAACGGTAGACAGAAAGATTTTGCATTTTAAAGAAAGCAGCATTTTGCATTTTAAAGAAAGCTTTTTCATTAAGTTTTTTTATCAATGAAAGATTTGGACAGAAAAAACAACCCATTTTACAGCTGCATTTTAAAAAGTAACCGGCCTGTCCTGGAACCAAAAATATGAAGACGTGACATCTACCAACTCGCACTGAACCCCTGTGATGTTTGCAAACTCCCCCATACAGTGGGGGCCAATACTTTAAGATAATCCTTTGGAAATGTTCTATTAACGGTTCAGAATCATGATCTGATTCTGGCTCAAAGCCTAGTGAAACACACACGCAAAACCTACAAACGCGACCAACATGTGCAGCGGCTAGGTACTTAAAAATTTAGGTGCATATTTTTATTATATAATTGCCCATTACTACGTCGATACGGTTATGTTTTACCTTGACTCACGTTAGGTTACGTGTAGGGCTGTCAAATGCGTGGTTTTTGCTTGAAAATTATTTTACACAGCGCTTTCAGCTTGAATACATTTACTATTTACGTTGTTAACACTACTACGATCAGGACGAAGCGTTTACGCCTCCTCCTTTATACCGCGTACATCAAGAGACTGGAACAACTTGCCGGCGGCGGTGTTTCCGTCGGACTACAATTTGAGTGTCTTCAAGGCTAGAGTGAATAGGCTCTTAATAAACTAGCGCGCTTTACCATCAACGATCGCATCGTTTCTTACCATCAGGCGGGATTGCGGTCAAGCTCTGGTTTATAATTTATAAAAAAAAAATATTGATTATTTTAGGATCTAGACCAGCCGGCTCATTTTATCTATTGTTCTATTGTTCGATGTTAACAGCAAAAAAATAAGTTGTGATTATTTATTAAAAAGAAAACTCAATCAATCAAAGGATTATATTGTATTTTACTTTACTTTTGAAAAGTCAGAAGCACGGTTCCAAATGGTTGTGTTTTCTATAGAAATGCAAAGAAGAAATGTGACGGTTAATTACAACAAAACAACTGCTGTAGTAGTGCAGCTTCATGGCGAGATTAAGGTAAAACACTTCTTAAAAAATTTTTTTGCCGTTTTATGAACGTTCACAGTCTAATGTCAATCTGTCAAAATATACCTCTAATTTTCGTGGGTTTTTGACATCGATAGTCGCTGAAATGAGTTTGCGAATAGATTTAGAATATTTTTAATTACGGGAATTGGCGCTGTAGCCCTAAAGTTCACTCTATGGTGACATATAATATGACCGTACTATCTTAATTTAGTAGATAGTTGATACGTAATTATTTGGTGTAAGCTTTAATTATATGTAAATGATTTGCATTAAATTACGCCCCATTACCCGATTAGACTGATGTAAATTAAGTCATATTTCCTTTACATGTTTATCCATTCTAATATTATAAATGCGAAAGTAACTCTGTCTGTCTGTCTGTCTGTTACGCTTTCCCGCTTAAACCTCTCAACCGATTTTGATGAAATTTGGCACAGACAATCTTTAGACCCTGAGAAAGAACATAGGCTACCTTTTATCCCGGAAAAAATTGATATTCCCGAGGGAAATCAAAAAGCGCGATATAACCGAACTCTACGCGGGCGAAGCCGCGGGCGGAAAGCTAGTATTTTTTATATTTTAAATTCAACACTTAGAGTTTAACTACTACGATTTATTAAACGGAGGTCATGAAGATAAATATCTTGTTTTTAATAACTGCTCATTCTTAATAATTTACTATTTAATATTAAAAATAATCTAGACTTTTAAAAGCATGTTTATGCATTCCCAACTTTGCGTCGCCATTTAATTGTCTTGCGCGACTCCTGTTCAAATATATTTGATTTTATAAAACAAAGGCACGTAATGATTGCACTTATTATTTACCTTACATAAATCAAGGAAATTCGAAAATTCCTAAGTCGATTCCAAACCCATTGTAATACTTCTAAAACAAAGAGCAACTTCTTTCGAAATTGAATGCTTATAGCTTTATATAATTCTCATGACCTTCCCACACAGTATTCTGGATAATGACAGGATTCCATACGATAATTTGTTGGTAAGCACGACCTAGTTGATGTGTGTGATTATGTATCGACTCTGAATAGAGCATGTAGGGTTAAAATGTGGGAAATGGTTTTCACTGTGACTTAGTTATGTAAGCTCTACATAATTATGATTCAGTCAGTTCGAGCCGGTCAATTTCTCGGTGGTAGGCCATAACATCGGCTGCCGGCAGAAGTTACCACCCACCAGACAAACTCTTGCCGCCAAGCGATTCTTCGTGTTCCGGCATGATGTCTGGTGAAGCCGTACGGAGGACGGGTCTAAGCAGTTGTGTGGCGGGTACGATGCGCCAAATGTTGTGTCGGGAGTTTGTTTGGTCGTGGAGAGTCTACAGATCAATCTCCCTCTAGCGCAGCATCGTTTGGTCGTGTTGGTCTTGGGTTTAAAATTGCATCACCTCGTTCAACTGCCGTCATCCTTCCTATTCCCAAATTTTTAAGTAAATAGGCATAATAAACTAGTGCGCTTTACCATCAACCTTTTGATTTTTGCATCAGGCGGATTGCAGTCAAGCACTAGTTTATAATTATTAAAAAAAAACATACTAAGCATTTCTCCTGTACCGTGGTTGTGTTTACAAACAATTAAACTCATATACACAAGCATCCAGTATGATTCTAATAATCTTCTTTGAATGATAAAGTTATCGCATGAAAATAAAGAAAAGTTTGCACACTTTTTGGATAAGAAAAACGAAAGGCAAACAGATTTTTCAGCTGCTATTACAGTTTCAATCTTATTTTTTCATAAAGAAACTCATATTTTCATAACTAATTATTACATTATTTTCGAGGTTGAATAAACACTAATTCAAACAGATTCGTACTTTGAACTTTTCACAATTGACTTAGGTAGATGCATATGAATGCTCGTCTATTTGATTCCAAGTTGGCACAAAAACAATTCCATCGGAAAATTCTCAAGTCATGATTTGCAGGCATACCTAATGAGAAATGCAAACGATGTAGATATTAACAAGTCAGCAATCAAGTAGTTAACAGATCCAATTTAAACGTAAATGGTACTTGCACATGTGTACGCAGCGTTACTTCTCGATTAAATGATTAATTTTAAATATCTTAAAAGTAGTTAAATGGAAAATAACAATAATCATATTAGCGAAAACGTTAGTAACAAAAAGCTTCCATACCATATGGTTTCATTTCCATCGCATTCTTGCGGTTTGTCATCGTTTCTAAGGAATTGTAATTAATTAGGTAGTTAATTAATGTTCTTTGAATATTTAAATAAAACATTTAACTATTTTATTAGAATACAAAGAACTTACTACAAACGTAAACGAAGCAACAGAAGTATCTAAGAGTTTAACAGGTGATATTCAACAGTTTCTGCTAACTCCCAAGAAAGGCGCGGGTTTACGTAGGTAAATTAAGGGCAACGGATCAACATTTTGTAAAAGAGATGTACATAAAAAATGTTCTCACTATTCTAAAAATTACCAAATGGTTGCTTGCTCCAAAATGATCCAAAAAGGGGGAACCCGATCGTACGCAAAAAAAAACTTCTCATGAATGGCATCTTCCGTTGATGCGTAAAAAAACGAACCTTTCCGCCGTTCACCGCCTACAAATTCTACTATATAATTATCTAACTTAATCGGCATTTAACCAATGATTTGTGAAATAAGAATGACTCAAGTAGCGGGTACTGTAACGCTCGTGAATTCTCGATTCCTTCTTCGGTAGCTTGCCTTTAGGATTGTCTAGTGTGATAGATTAATAATGAGGCAAGGACGTATGAGCCAGTAATCTGTTGGTTTCGTTAAGTTTATTCACGATTTATTTTTCAAAATTGTAAACAAAAAGAGTTTATCGAAAAATAACTTTAATTTCGGACACGATAAAGTTTAGTATACTATAACAGCTACAACTTCAAACATTTTTATATTTTTTTCATTAGTGCTAGTCTCTGTCAATCAATTTAGTTACATTAAATTAGAGTTGATATATGTTTAACTTAAAATAGCCTCTTGAAACTAATTTTAATAAACTTTGCGTTCCTATGGTTCGAAGATCTTTTTGTACATAAGTTTCCATAAGTGCAAGAATTTTAGAATGAAACTTAAGACAAAAAAGATCAAAGACGGTTATATAAAGATGGTTTATCATTTACTTCTCGTGAAGCTATACCGTAAGCTGTATATTATGCTATTTATTAATGCCTATTCTGTTGCGAAAAAGGAATAATGCCTAAGACATTAAGTCCGCCATTGTGCAATGTTGTTATTTGTGCATGAAGTTTTAATAAATAAATAAATAATAGCATTTTTCTGTACAGCTCCATCTCTATAACATTGGAACAATCTCTTTATCATCTACCAATCCTTTGCCCAATTGGGAAAAGATAGATAACAACATAGTTATATTATAGTTACATAACGATCGCTTGATTGTTTAGTAACCGGATATGCAGCTGGATAATTGTTCCAAAATGCATGCTGTAAGTTCCCCAGTTCCTCTGGTAGCTTTCCGCTAACTCTCTAAAAGGATTCAAAGATATTTCGCGCCACAACCTAACGAAGATAATTAACCTAAAGCCATAATCACACAATGAATCACTTGCCAACCATATGCGTCGAGTGTTCGCGTTAATTTATTTCCATGTTGGAAAATTTGCCTCATTCATATCCGTCTAAGGACACAGTTCTATGGAAATTGATCGCGAATATTAATAAGTTATAGTAATAAATGTTTGTTTTATTAACTATAATTGAAAGATTCCATTCTGAAAGAGACGTGGAAAACATATTTCCCTCCCATCTGGAAACTGGCGAACAATAGTAAAACAACATGTCTTAACAATTTCAATGAAATGTCACAAACACTAACTCTGGGGTGTATAAAGGCGTGTGGCTGCTTATTAGCAGGTTGTGCTGTAGAAATACAAAAACAACCTACTCGTATTTCTATGGTAACACTGTAAAGGTTTTCTGCTAAATTCGACTTTATGTAGTGCAAGCTGGCAATAAAATAACTCTGGTTGCATTCGTACAGCCGAACGAATTAAGTTTTTTGTCTTAGGTTCTTTGGTAACCTAAAATACAGCGAGAAGGATGAATACCATGTATTATAAAAACATTAGCTTGACATGAATGTAGAAAATCATAAGGTTGTTTGATTGCTATAGTACCTGCCAACATATACAAATGATATTTAAGTATAATAATAAGTAATAAGCATTTAGATATATATACATTTTTTTTTGTAAGTATATAAGTATAATCTCATATTATTTATTTAATTTTATTGAATACATTGTTCATGACTTTACGTACTTTTTTTGTCTCCTTTACTCATTCCCTCGTCTCTCTCTAAAGAGATTTCATGGAATAAGTATTACGTTTAAGCTTATTTTGTTTTTTTATTTCCTGTATACAACGTGTAACAAAAAGGGTATATACATACCGAGGGCATGCCATCTTTAGATGATATCAAACGATATCGGAAGGGTTTCAGCTCAAAATAAAATACTCAACAAATTGGTACCAAATTTTCGGTTTCGTATGTTTCTTAAAATCAAATCATAACAAACGTGGCAGCACACTACATACGTTAATAACTACTCGTTACCAGTCACGTTACTTGCCAAAATCCGATAAATGTCTTCAATATCTCTGTACGACTAGTATGATAGTAGCCTATCACAGGCGGTGTTTTTTCTCATAACTTCCTAACATAAAGAGATAGGATTAAAAAACCCTTCCAATATCGTTTGATATCATGTAAAGATGCCTCGCCTTTGTTATGTATATACCCTTTATGTTACACGTTGTATAAACATATGGGTGTGCATAAACGGTTAAACAAATAAAATACCTACATAGCTTCCAATATTAATTTTGTAAGTTCTACCATTAATACCCATAGCTACCATTTCGTCGTACCCATACGACCCGGGGTCTCCAGAGCCAGAATGATCGATTCGATACTTTTGATCTTTTAAGCTCAAACTTAATCATTTTAGAAAAAACTCTTCTAATATAGACAAACTGAGTACGAAAAGCTCGTTTTACGTTTGGGCTTGCCTCATAGAGTTACATATATCATAATTATGAAACCGTGCCTCCTAATAATGTGTTTACTTCAGAAGACGAATGTGTTCACGGACTGACAGTTTCTGAATGCTAATGGATCATGCGCAGACGCACCGGGTGAAAACCGACAGTGTGAAACAAAGTAAATTCACTACAAAATGTTTTAATTAACATAAAGCGACTGTACATTCAGATTATGCATACTAATTTTTGTTTTATATTTATGACAAAAGTAATTTGACGGCACGGTCGGAGCAGTTGTTTAGCGATTCACTGCTACGTGTGTGCGTGTCAAGGGTTCCATTCCCGCTCGGAACATTATTTGTCTGACCTACAAGTAGTTGTTCCGAGTCTGGCTGTTTATGTATGCGAGTATGTTTGTAAATGTTGTATGTTTGTGCCTCGGAAAGCACGTTAAGCCGTGGGTCCCGGTTGCCATACGAACATCTAATGGCAGTCGTTGGAGCCCTCAAAAGTCCAACAATTATTCTAGCTGCAATGCTTCGATGTCGCCTTCGGGTTGTGGAAGTCAGACGGCAGTCGCTTCACGGAAAATGTCGAAGTTTAGCCATATCATCAGTTAGACTGGTAAAGCGGACCCCAGACTCCAATGCTGAAAAAAGCTTCGGATGCGACTGGGATTAACGCTGAGATGATGATGATGATGAGTATGTTTGTAAATGCATTCAAGATACATGAGAAATTCTTAGTGTGGGGAAACGTTTAAAAAAGTTGTTCTTGCAGTATTTTACTTCATCATAATCAACCTTTTATCGTCCCACTGCTGGGCTCCTCTCATGCAGACAAGGACCTATGCTTATTCAGCTTCCAGTGTTGAATCCACTATTATATTTAATGATGCAAAATAAGCTTTTGCCCTTTGCCATTTTCTAACTATGAATAAATCAGTATTCTCAGAAACACAGCTCATTAAAAGCTGTCAAAGGAACATTAGCTGTCAACATTGTTGAAATTAACAGCCCAAAATCCTACTTGGAATTTGAAACCTTTGTGGAGAGTCCTTGAAATGCGAACATCTTTAGTTTATACAGTCGATCTCAAAACGTTTCCACTAGAGTTAATTTTACGTTAAATTAGTTATTTTATCATTTCCCAATCAAAGGGAATCTCGATTAAAGTAAAACAAATAATCACGGTGAGTTTCGTATTTCCTTGGCAACAGATTGGAGGTTACTTCATTTCAGGCAGTCTTGTTGCTATTCTTGATTACTATTGAGCAACAATGGCACAGTTATTTCAATCTTTACTAATATACAACGTGTAACATAAAGGGTATATACATAACAAAGGCATGGCATCTTTACATGATATCAAACGATATTGGAAGGGTTTTTTAATCCTATCTCTTTATGTTAGGAAGTTATGAGGAAAAACACCGCCTGTGAGAGGCTACTATCATACTAGTCGCACAGAGATATTGAAGGCATTTATCGGATTTTGGCAAGTAACGTGACGGGTAACGAGTAGTTATTAACGTATGTAGTGTGCTACCACGTTTATTATGATTTAATTTTAAGAAACACACGAAACCGAAATTTTGGTATCAATTTTTTGAGTATTTTATTTTGAGTTGAAACCCTTCCGATATCGTTTGATATCATCTAAAGATGCCATGCCCTTGGTATGTATATACCCTTTTTGTTACACGTTGTATAAAGCTGAAAAGTTTGTTTGTTTGTTTGAACGCGCTAATCTCAGGAACTACTGGTCCGATTTGAAAAATTCTTTTTGCGTTGGCTTTTAGCCGATTAATCCTGGAAGGCTTTAGGCTATATAACATCTCGCTGCGACCAATAGGAGCGGAGCAAAACGAACTCCACGAGAACGAAGTCGCTGGCGGCCGCTAGTTTACAAATAATTCAGAGTTTACAGTTACTATCGCCAGAACCTGCATCTGACCATTTCAAATACGTAATCCCTTGGACACAATGAGCACTGTACATAAGTAAAACAAAAGAGGGTCCTTTTATTTTTCAACTCTGAAAGTCTGAAATTAACTTAATCGGCATTAAAATAAAGTTGATATCAGGTTAACTTGAAATTATTAAGTTATTCATCATCATCACTATCGTTGGTAGCCTTGTTAAATTCGCTGTTAGATATAGTCAAGCCTTTCTAATGTATCATGCTTCATTGGTCTGTGCGATTCTCATTCAAGTCTTCCCCACAATCCTCTGTAGACCTTCTTCTTACCTAGCTTGCATCTATTCTGCCGTCTCGCGGCACCCTTTTCACTTCTGTGCGGAAGAAAAATCTGAAACACCAGACTTTTTCTATAGGCGGACATAGTAAGCTTTTCCATGTCCGTCATCGCTCACATTAAATCTAGCATCATTTCTTTATCTACGCTTTTTTTTATTCGTTATAAACTAGTGCTTGACTGCAAACCCGCCTGATGGTAAGCAGTGATGCAATCGTTGATGGTAAAACGCACTAGCTTATTAAGCCTATTCACTCAAAAAAAAACTGAGCGAATAGGAAGGAAGACGGCAGTTGAGCGAGGTGATGCAATGTTTAACCCAACAACACGACCAACGATGCTGCGCCAGAGGATGATCTGGAGACCCTCCACGACCAAACTCCCGACACAACAACATTAGGCACATCGTACCCGGTACACATCGCAACACAACTGCTCAGACCCGTCCTCCGTACGGCTTCACCAGACATCATGCCGGAACACGACGAATCGCTTGGCGGCAAGACTTTGTCTGGTGGGTGGTAACTTATGCCGGCGGCTGATGTTGTTGCCTACCACCGAGAAAACAAATTTTGTATGTTTCTATTTCCCGAATCAGCTTAGCCATATCGACATAAGTTAATTAACGGTGGACAAAAATATTGCCACTTACGTTGTATAGCTTTCGGTTGCGATTGTACGTTATGTACTTCAATATTTATGCTCCTTAAACGTCGAATTGTGAACCTCGTCATAAATATACGACACACGAACTTAGATGTTATATTTCTTGGAAGGCTTATAGAATACTAAAGTTATCAAGACAATGGGATCAAATACAAAAAGCATTAGAACTTATGAATTATTGTAGTCACCTTTGATATAGGATACAATTCTAAGTTCAAATAGTCACAGATAGCTTAAGAGGTCTTTATTATAGGTAAATCATACATTGACTGTAGTTTCAGACATTATGACTGAACAGTATACTATTAAGGCAGTTCTATACAGTTGATATAATTATAAAAACAGTTGATTTAAACTCCCCCTCCTTGACGCATTTTAATTCGCAAGGGGGAAATATACCTATCCGTTAATGCAGCTGTCTTTATAAAACCACTAACTGCCCCCATGGTCTAACCCATTAAAGTCTCAACCCGCAATATGGAGATAAAAATTATGCTATTTAAAAGTATTCGTGTATTACCCAAATCAATAAGTAACGTAAGTAACAAACAAATAATCAATTATGTTCTCTTAACAATATTATTAACAGTTGGATGAATGATAACCCCTCACACGCAGTTAAACCCCTATTTTACTAATATCATTTTAAGCAGGGCGGTCTATTATACTCAATACCACACATGAGTTTCAATCACGCGACACATGTCAACAACATTGTCGCCTATAGTTACTAAACCAAAACAAACAATCCTAATCCACCGGTAGCCAAGAAACAAAGGTCATCACATACATTTCTTGTGTTATCTTCAAGACAGAAGATAACCCTGAAATGCTTCGGTAACTCGGTAGCTCATTTAACACACACTTATGCCTCAACAAATGATCTGAGGCGTGATAATGGCATTAACAAATATTACTATACAATGTTATCTTAGTTTAAAGGTTTGTTCAGATATGCTAAGTGTGAGCTTTAGATTGAGTTGGAACTTTGACTAATGGGGAGTAAAGGCTCAATTATATGTAAATGTTACCAACTGATGTAACAAAAATGTATGTAGATCAGATAAAGGGGTTAACTAAACATGGTATTCAAAATTTTAAAATGAAATCTACATATAATCTCACATATAACATAAGACACATTTTTAGGGCGATATACGTACTGCAACCTATCTAGTGGACACGATTAGATACTACTGTTAGCCTGCATCACTGCTAGTTGGAGACTTCCCATCGCTCTATCCATCCAAGCCTAACAAGGACCACTGGTCGTTTCTTTACTCCAACTCTTTCATCTTCTACGCAGCATCGTATAGATTTAAAACCTTTATCACCCTACTTCTGCGGCGTCTTCCACGTGGCTTTTGAATGTGCTCCATGTTATTGTAATTTTGGCATATGGCAGGTGTAGAATTTCAGCGTCGTGGAGTTACGAATATGGTCTACATACATCACAGAAATAAATACTTATTTTTCCCTCGTGTAGATGTACCCATACGGCAGCCAAATCTCTACAAGTGTAAATATTTCCAACAATCAACAATCTGAACACGCTCTAACACATCCACTTGTCTGTTTACTTTGCCCAAATACATCACCTCTATTGTTCGAGACCTTGTTACTGCAATTCTATAATTCCGTTCTGTGCAAACCAATACAAGGATAGATAAACTAAAATGTTTTATTGTTAAAATGTTATTAACATTGTCAATTATATGTGCCGTGACACCGCTGGTTTTAACTTAGGTGTGGTCTGTTTATTTGTCGCAATGCGAAACTGTTTTTCAATATTTTATTTTATGTACGATGTATGTATGTTTTTTAGGAACGTAAAGCTTTCTTCGACAATCTCATTAGCGTTTTGTAACTTTAAAGGTGCATCCAGACAGAGCAAAACATGCGCCAGGAATGTTTTTATAATTTGATAGATGTCTCAGCCTGAGGCAGATGTTTTATTCGAAACACATGCTTGCGATGTCTATACCGCCTTAGAGTGCTTTAAAGCACGGCTTTGTTATATGCTACATTATCATCTGCTTCCTCTAGTTCCGTGTTAGATGGGTTTGACTGAACACTATTGCTTTTTGCTTCCTCCTCGGTCACGTTATCTTTCACTTCCTTCTTTTTCATTATCTGTTCATGGCTTCCCTCTTCCTCACCATCCATTAATATTTGTCTTTAATCTCCATTTCTAACGAAATACTTCTTTCTACCAATTGTACGTCTTTTGTTATCCAAATAGTTTTCTTTACACATTAACTATACAGTCAATTGAATTTTCCTTTCTGATTTTTCATCACTGTCAATTATCACAGTGATCTTTAATCTCATGAAAATAAGGTTGCTGTTGGGTTTCTGTAACTGTCAAGCTTGTCATATTCAGTGGTCTTTAGTGTCGTTGTAATAAAGTTGCTGTCAGCTTGCAGCTCTGTCAGAGCTAAACAGACTGTACGTGCCCTTATCTTTCGGTAAGTCGCGAAACGATTCGTTTAGTATCACCATAGTAATTAACGGAACGCCTTTCTATGTTTCCCCCAACTAATGACTCTTGTGTGCTATCAGCATTTCTTTTGCTTCCAAACAATTAGGTTTTTGTGTGGCCTCGCTTGCCGGTAAACGATAAATGGATGACATTTAACGATTGATGACAATGCTGACTATTTAAATGGTTGTCGAGTTTTTGGGTTAAACGATAATATGTTTTGTTAGTAGGTATACCTAGAAGTCAGTAACTTGACCTACTTTAGTGTACATGGAATTCCTCCTGAAAAGGTGAAGGCGGATGTTTAAATAATAGATAAGTAATGGTGGAGTTACTCCTAATTTCAGGAAACTTTGGTACTTCTTAGAGTCAAAAGGGTAATAACGTGACCCTGTTAATAAGACTCCACTATCTTTTTGTCTATAGGCTGTATCTCATGTACAGACGACAGCACATCAAGCTACTACAGTCTGTCAGATTTCTTTATTAGATTTTCAACTTTATCTCTAAAGTATTAAGCCTCACGGTTGATTGGGAATATTTGACAGTTTCGGGTAGTTTGACCTGCTGTCGTCCGTAGGTACCGTAATAGCTAGACAGTTGAAAATTCACAGACGATGTAAATACTAACAGTTTTTTTTTTTGTTTAGATAATAATGCGCGGGTCAGTCTCGCATTTCGCCGGTTTTTCAAGGCAATCATAATGCGAATAAATTTTTTTCTGCTTTTTTTTCATTTCATTTTAAAAGATATTGCTTATCCACTGCTTCATTTTTTTCAAAAACTTTATCTCTTCAATAAAGTAAATAACGCAATGAATGTTGTTTAACTGCCGAAATAAATGCCAAGGCTACTGTTAATGTGTTACAAAATTACCTCGCAGATAAACACGGACGATTTTTTTATCATCCTGCCCTCTCTGAGTGACACCCTAAGTCAAGAGTGCTAAAGTGCTGGAGCTGTCGATATTGAATCGACCATTGCGCATCCAACAGCGTATATGTTACCTACTAGCGCATTAAAAATACACTATAGAATTGTGAACTCTCGGCATAAACTATATTAAGATGAAAGTCCAATACTTTAAAAAAAAGCCCGTAGTTACGAGGACTAAAACAACATGAGACATAATAGATTGTGGAATGTAGAAATAAAAGCAGAAACTATATATATAACTATACGCTATAAACTAATTTATGCATAAATTAATTTTAGTCTCCCATAAATAAGTCCGTTTTATTGCCCGTTACGGTAAATGACCCAGATTTTTAACTACGTATTTGCGTTTGTAAAAGGGTATGTAGATCTAACGGAGACAGAAGGAACTATGCCTAGGGCTGTGAGACGTAAGGATAACATAGATCTCTATATCTATTTCAATGTTTTCCCTGTTTACCGTGACCAGTATATCCATAGAACAGATAAAAGAGATACCGAGAGACCTTAAGACCTTACTTATCTATTCCGTGAGTATAACTACTGCCTAAGCACGAAATTTGTGCCAAAGCTGAACAATTCTTTACAGACATAACACAAGGTCTAAGGATGTTTGGGGAATACATACGTAGATTAATCAGATGTAAGGTCCGCAGTAGCAACAATTTAAATTGAAATTTAAAAACCTAACCATAATTACATCAGGAGTCAACCCTATCTCTCCTTTTAACAATAACGGTTAGGGCGAATGCATAGTGCATTCTGAAAGCTGCATTCGTTCAAGAACTTAATGTTTTTATTTATAGTCAGGACTATCTGTGCTTAGATCGCGTTTACACTGTCACAAATCATGGTCACTGATGAGAGTGCAATAACTTTTATATAAATTTCAATTGCCATGTTACACGAACTGGTTGCGCTTTCATATAATTTGATGCTAGGATAGTTTGAAAAACGAATGCGAGTACTATTGTATTTAACTCACTGAGCTTTCGCTTATTTTTAAGTGAGAATTGAGTGAGAGAGTATTACACGTTTTTGTTAGCTTCAGTTGTAACTAGCAGAGTAAAATTTAGCCAACTTCTAATGGTCGTATCAAAATGAAACTTTCAATGAAATAAGTAGTTTGGATGACAATACTTCAATTTTGTATTTTGGAACTAATCTGAAGAAGGATCCTACAGGAGAGAGGATTACACGTTTTTGTTAGCTTCAGTTGTAACTAACAGCGGAGTCAATTTTAGCCAACTTCTAATGGTCGCATCAAAAATAAAACTTTCAATGAAATAAAAAGTTTGGATGACAATACTTTAATTTGGTATTTTGTAACTAATCTTAAAAAGGAGCTAGCAGGTGGATAGTGGAACTCTTCAGTGGCTAGTAGTAAACCCCTCAAATTTGGGTTCATATGAGTTTTTTTTTGACGACTCCAATAGACGGAGCCTGGTGATGATACACGCTATTTCTAGCAAAAAAAACAAACCGACATAACTGGCTAAGCTGGTGTTTTATTTTGAAAAGCATATGATTGCTCTGCCACTTAACGTAACTACTTCTATACACGTCATTTCTGTATTGAAGTGAAAATAAGTATGATTCAGTTGATTACCGTATAACTACTATCATATACCTAAGCCACAGCTATATTACAGATTTAACGATGACTACAAGAACTCCTTTTGAAACCATGACACATCCGGTTGAGATCGAATGTGACGTCATGCAATCGAGTTACCTTAGTACTTGCAATCATTGTAATTAACTGCAGTACATAATTAGGGAAGCTTGAAAGAAATGCCTCTAACACGCTGCTTTCCAAACGTATTTCAACCTAATCCGTAACTAAATAAAGTTGCAATTTGAGTGATGAAAAAAAAATAGATGCTGTTTCCTAACATCAAAATCAACTTTATTTTCCAAGAAACAGAGTTGTGATTTGAGTGATTACTAAGATATTAGTTATTAGGTTTTGTAAAAAAATAAAGTGCATCATACGTGTAGCCTGTGGTCTGGCGTGAGGATTAATTTGCACTCATTAATAACTGGTGGCCGTCTCAGAAGGCAAGCAAAAACGAAGGTAGACCTACCATAACATATTTATAACTTACAGTGAGGAAATTATAGAGGAAGTGGTTCTGGAACTGACAGGATGAAGTAATGTATTGGGATGGGAGGAATTAGAGGAATGAGCATTAATTTTACATTTTTTTTTTTTTAATGCCATCTTCCTGAAAGGTGTTAGAGAAAACAGTCTGGCATTTATATTCTATTTTATCATCATCATTGATTGTGGTATAATTAATTAGGTTTTTTTTAATAATTATAAACTAGTGTTTGACTGCAATCCCGCCTGATAGTAAGCAGTGATGCAATCGTTGAGGGTGAAGCGCGATCGTTTAATAAGAGCCTATTCACTCTAGCCTTTAAGTTACTTAAATTGTAGGGAGACGGTAAGATTCTTGCAACAGACTAAATTAACCGCAACAAATCAAATTAAAAAACAAATACCACAAGTTATGGTAGCGCCATCTCTTCATGTTTTCTGAAACTAACCTATCGGAAAACTGCTTATTAAAGTGCAATGGCCTTTGAGAATAATTTCTTGGCCAAATGACTCACAAGT
Source organism: Sesamia nonagrioides (assembly GCA_017933935.1). Classification (NCBI taxonomy): domain Eukaryota; kingdom Metazoa; phylum Arthropoda; class Insecta; order Lepidoptera; family Noctuidae; genus Sesamia; species Sesamia nonagrioides. Next base: position 1,003,746 of record JADWQK010002191.1, read on the forward strand.
CCATTTAAATCGTTAAAATATTGACAGTATTGAGTAGGTAATATGCCATTCACTAGTCAAACGAAAAGGTATAATTTTAACTCGACAGTCATGACAATAATAACTCTTAATAACATATAGAAGGGTTTTTTATCCAGACTTAAAATAGACCTTACTGTCAATGCATAAGGTTCATATTAGTTCGTTGCTTGGTTATGCGGCGATTTTTATAAATACGCACGTCCATCGCTCAACCGCATAGCCGCGCATGCGTAATGTTAGAACTATTATAAAAACTTCACTCTTCGGATTTTGCGCAGTAGCAATATTAAATTTATTGCGTCCGTGTGAAAATTTTCTTTTACCCGCTCTTTGCTTTCGTTTTCGTTTAGCGTTCTGTTTTCCCTTTTTTATTTTACTCTGCTCCTAAGGGTGCTAGTGTGATGTTAAATAGCCTGTAGCCTTGCTCAAGAACCAGGCTACCACATACAATTATTTTTTTTTTTCAATTGGTTCCAAAGATTAGCCCGTTCAAACAGACAAACAAACTCTTTAGTCTTATTATTATTATAGATAAATCCGAGGTATCTCATATATTTTCTGCTTATTTATTTTATTTTTATTCAGGGGTTTTTTTAAACCGTCAAAGTACATGTTAATCGTTTCTTCCGCCAATAAATACATACAAATAAGAATCACTTATAATATAAATATAATGTAAATAAAATTAAAAAAAAAGAGTCTGAATTAAAATTCTAGCTACAACATATTGTTATACCTACACAACAGCTAGGCATGTGTTACTATAACTTAGTAATCCATAATCCATACTAATATTATAAATGCGAAAGTAACTCTGTCTGTCTGTCTGTTACGCTTTCCCGCTTAAACCTCTCAACCATTTTAATGAAATTTGGCACAGACAATCTTTAGACCCTGAGAGGCTAACTTTTATTGTAAAAAATATTATATTCCCGAGGGAAATCTAAAAAGCGCGATATAACCGAATTCCACGCGGGCGAAGCCGCGGGCGGAAAGCTAGTGTAAAATAAACAACAATTATGTGTATAAATGGTATAAAATCACATAATTGTCATAATTATCAGTTATGCTGTTAGTCGCCTGATCACGTCATTCTATACCTACAATGATTCATTTTATAATCACATCAACCTTTTGCCCGTGAGTTCGTTCGCGGAAAATTTCATGATTCCCCAACTCATCCTATAGCATCCCATCACCTACCCGCGTTCCCTTTTTTTGGATCGGAAATTATCAAATGATCTATCCCACTCTGGGCGGAGCGGAAGGGCGTGTCAGACTTTTACTGACTAGGGTTTAGTTAGTAAAAGTGTAGAACAGTAAAAGAACACTCCCGTGTTCCTTCACTTGCCTGTGCGACGGCCCGGGTCACGGTTTCTCACCTACCGGCGTTCCTCCCGGTTTAATATTTTTTTTCGCACCTCCAGAGGATCCTAGCCATTGATATAATATTAAACTAAGGTAGATAATTCACTAGCGCACTGAAAATGAAGCGTACAAAAGATTATAATTCTAATCTCCTGCCTTAGTCACTCTCGATACACTCGTAAAAACAAACACTAACAGCGCAAATGACAAACGCTAGCCATCTTTTTCTTCTCTATGCTTTAAATTGCGCCCCGTCTCACTCACACTGTACCAACGTGTGAAATGTATGCAGAATAAAAAATTTGCATGTGTGTGCTGCTGCTCCGATCGGCACATTTATTTCGGTTAATTTGTTAAAGCATATCATATCTGTTTAATATTATATCAATGATCCTAGCCATCAAATGCAAAAATAATATTTCAAATCTAACTGGTATCTTCCAGATCTGAGCGCCTTCAAATAAACAAACAAACTCTTCAGGTTTATCATTAGTATATAGATATCTGCATTATTACTACTTATTATGCAATGATAATAGTAATTAGCAGATACTTATCATAGTAAATAATATGACTATATGAATGGAAAATACATTGTAATTTATTGAGTTGTAATTGTAAAAGATAGAGAATGGATAAAGATTTATCGTTTATTGATAACATACGTTGTTATATTCATAAGTGAAAAGGTGTAGTATATTTTAGAAATGATTAATATTAGTAGTCGTATTCGCTATAATAATATTCCTAAGTAAGCATAAGTCACATTGACTTATCATTAATGTACCCACACCATTTTTAATAGCATCATGCAAGTAACATCCTATCTATGTATCTAGCTTATAAGGCACAAGCTGCACCTTGCGGTTTCACCCGCATAGGTTTCGATATGTTTATTTTTTTTATATGCTCCGCTCCTATTGGTCGCAGTGTGATGTTACATAGCCTAAAGCCTTCCTGGATTAATGGGCTATCCAACGCAAAAATAATTTTTCAAATCGGACCAGTAGTTCCTGAGATTAGCGCGTTCAAACAAACAAACTCTTCAGCTTTATATATTAGTATACTAAATTAAGGCTACAAATACTTATACTATAAAATATAAAAAAGTAAGGATGTGTATGGACATGTTTATGCAAATAAATTTATCTTTATCTTATGGAATGTTTAGCATGTATTATGGTGTATGCCTGTTGGATGTCCTTTAATCAAATGAATAAATAATAACACAGACATAATAATGTTATATTTGTGTTCACCTTAAATGTCTCCGATTCATTAATTCCATTATGAAGGTCAAATGGTCTGACAGAGTGCGAAATACCGAAGTCCTGCAACGAGCCAATGTTGGTGGCATTGAGGCTTATTTAATGCGTCGACAGCTTCGGTGGTGCGGGCACGTATCACGTATGGCGGACGAAAGGGTGGCGAAGCGCATCTTCGTCTCTGAGCTGGAGGAGGGCAAGCGAAAGCATGGCGGACAACTCCTCCGGTTCAAGGATGTCTTAAAACGACACATGAAGAGATGCAATATAGACCCCTCTGAATTCCAAATCGGTCAGTATGGCGCAGAATGGTGTACGGACAAGTACGCGAGTTTAAGGAGCAGCGCAAAGCTGTCCTCGATGCCAAATGCGACCAATTAAAGGCCCGCCCACCTACTGCCATCACATACAACTACGTCGACGGCGTGCCCTCAGTGTGCACGAAGTTTCGCCGCCAAGATAGGCTACATAAGCCATCTTCGGGCGCAAGAGCGCCAAATCATCGGCTAGGAGTCGAAGTGGCCGAAATCGGTCGGGAACATCATCATCATCATGTTTGTTTTACTCATTTAATACATAATATACAATACAGATATTGTCACGTCTGTATTCTTCTAAATGTTAAACACATGTGTACCTAAAGTTAACTTATCTTTCGCGCTCCATCAGTTCTTTAGGCCTGGGAAATATGAGCATGTTTATGCGTTGGCGATTTTTTGTCGCACTGAATTTTCAACGCACCGCTTAGCGCCGGGAATACAATACAATCATATTAGTTTACTCTTGTCAAATTAGTCAGTGCCTGACGGATATTGACGTATTTTTAGACGTCATGTTATTAATTACGTCTAATTTGTCTGTAGAGAACCTTGATTTGACACTTAAATTATAATCTTACGTAAAGACAGCTGCAGGTAAATTTATGTAAATATGACTTTCGACTTAAAAAGGAAAAGTAAAAAAGTAGACGTTTTAAATTTATAAATAAAAAATGAGTCCAAACATTACAAAAATTCAGTCTTACTGTCCCACAGACGACAGACAAAATGAATTAGTATTAAGTGCTGTCCAGCGCCCAAATAAATAAAACACAATTTGCCAGAAATCATCTACATTATCAATTCTGACTAAAGACATCATGCATCATCGCTTCGACCTAATCGAACGATGGCACTGCATCTTGCGGCCTTCACAAGTTCATCAGTCCACTTGGTGGGAGACTTAATCAACGCTACTTTTTCTGCTATGCGGTCGGCACTCCAGAATCTTTCATCTTTTGGTCCCATCAGCAGGAATGTGCCCTGTTCACTGTCACTGAAGCTTAGAAATTCTTCAGGCTATTGAAACCAGTGAACTTAGTTTTCATGGGGATCTCTTCATTTCTGATTGGACCACGTAGGATACATAATTTATTTACAGATATAGATTTATATAACTTGTTATATATTTGAATTGGTCATGAAGAGAATACGATAATGGTCTAAATACCGATTGCATATGGAAAGAAAGAGTTAAGAAAAAAGAAAAACATTAATATCACCACAAATCTGGAATCTGGTGAAGCCGTATGGCGGACGGGTCTGATCAGTTGTGTACATTGCGTTGTGTGGCGGGTACGATGCGCCAAATGTTGTGTCGGGAGTTTGGTCGTGGAGAGTCTCCAGATCAATCTCCCTCTAGCGCAGTATCGTTTGGTCGTGTTGGTCTTGGATTTAACATTGCATCACCTCGCTCAACTGCCGTCATCCTTCCTATTCCTAAGTTTTTTAAGTGAATAGGCTTAATAAACTAGTGCGCTTTACCATCAATGATTGCATCACTGCTTACCATCAGGCGGGATTGCAGTCAAGCATTAGTTTATAATTATTAAAAAAAAAAATGTAATAATTATCTCTACTGGTTACAAAAAATACCTTGGCAAAATACCACCAAACCTCGCGCTAGAAAACAAACAACTTTTCAACCAGTGAATCAGATTTAGGACACTAAATATACAGCACAGTTATACATTCACAATCTGTGACTAATTACACCGCGCAGTGTAAATAGCATAGTAAACTGCAAATTAGTGCGCAGACTGAGTGGCACCCAGTGTACCGATCGGTGCCACTGAATTATATGGAATTACAAATATATTAGTCGATTTGGTGGAAACTGTGTCATAGTAATTCTGGCAGGACGTGTAATTTTTGTGGGAACATGACGCATTTGTGCACTGTCTGGAAAATAGTAGACCCATTGTTACAAAGAAACAAAAATACCGTGGAGTGGAAATTGTCTATCTTCGTACATTGTTATCATGCATCATCGTTTGAAACAAGCTTGAAGAGCTAATCTGCAATCGCGACTTTGCAAAGGGGTAAACAAATATAAGTGCAAAGAAATGCTAATATTTTTGAGTATTGGTTTTCTTCACCTTAGAAGGTGCTTAGGCCTGCAACAAATAAGTTTTTATCCGCGCCGCCTACTAACGTAGCAAGGGAACAACAAAGCTAGACAATTATGATGAGGAACGAGACTAATTGAAGGGCGAAAATGCCGAAAAAATGATTTTTTTTTTTACTTAAACAGTTATTTTTAAGCATTCCAATATTTTTTTACGCTTTTTCTTTTTTCGGTCTCTGTTCTCGGGCCCGGTCTCGGTTCTCGGTACCGGTCTCGGTCTCGGCCAAGAACGAAAAACCTACCTCGGTCGAGCCTTAGAATCATGTCATTAAAATAAATACTACATAATACATAATAGTTATTTAGTTAATAATTCCTTAGAAGAAATATTTATTTCCGACACTGTCATTACAGTTCACACTCCGATACCGTATAATTACCCCGACTTACTTCAAATTAGCACCATTTCGCAGAATTCTGTATGAAAAACGATTAAAAATTCTATTCTGTGTGTTTTAAAATTTCTGCCTACCTCATAATTTAAAACAGTCGTATTAGTATAATGTTACGTGAATTATAACCTATACCAACATTTCCAAGTACGAACACGTGTTTCGAACCGCGCGCGATAAAGACCAAAACAATATAACGTTATAGTAATTCGAGACAGCTAGCGCCATCTATTGGGCATAATACGAACTATGGAAGGAAAACAAGACAACTTCTATTTTAGTATCGGCGCCGTCGATGGACTTCCGCATTCATGTAACACATTTGGGGTTAAAAGTATCAAGTTTTAAACAAAATTGAATGAATACATTTACTCACTGAATGGAAATTTCTCATACAGTATAATAAAGAAACAAACCATTAAAATTAAAATACAATTACACTAGCATGATGAAAACTAAAATAAAGCATCGCAATATTTCTTTGGTCCGATTCCAATTTACTTTTAAAATAAAAATTACAACATATGCTGTATATGGTGTGGTGTGTATGGTGTGGTATATGGTGGCGTGTGTGTTGGGTGGTCATTAGGTTCCCTTCAATATGGTTGAGCTGAATGATGCTGATCTTTTTTTTTTTTTTTTTTATATGGCATCTCCTAGTTGACCTTGAGAGGCCGGTACTAGTTAACCGGACTATCCTGTGGCTGCCTTAAGTGAATTTAAAGCCTCCAGCCAGGGCTACTAAAAGCTAAGCGACTACACGCTAAGGGCACCCCCTGTGGGGTACGAACCTCGGCTTAGGGTGTCGCTAGAAGAACAGCAAGGGACGGCTGGATCGAATTTTTATTTTTATTTCGGTTTGATGACCGCGGCGTTTCCTGGTACTAGCTCTGAGAAGAAACGTCCGAAACAAACTCAGAGGTCATAGTTGGGAATTTATATTTACTGGCTCAGCTGCGGCGCGGGCTGGCCTACATCGGACAAGGTGATGCTGATCCATACGTAATGTTCGTGAACGGACGCCGTCGGAGGGGACTGGTCATCTCTTAGCTGCCACGGCGTATTTTATTTCTGAATTGATTTTTGTATGTTTTCCATAATGGACTTCTGCATCGTTCCCACACGGTTGATTTCAACATGAATGATGTACTCAAATATTTGTAACAATAGCTTGAAAATTTAAAAGAGTGTCCATGGAGTTTCTTGCCCGTTCTTCTCCATAGGTACCTACTCTTTGGAATGGGCGACTAGCTTCATCTTATTGACTGACCGACCTTCTGACAATTCAAAAGTGCCTGTAACTGGTTTATTTGAAATAAATGCATAGATTTTTTTTTTTTTTTTGATCAGTGATTGTTGGAAGGGTTTGGTTTTCTTAACATTCTGACTGCACACCGTTGCATGTTGGTTTGGTAACTCAATCCTTCTCTCTATGAGAGGAGACCTGTGCCCAGCAGTGGAACGACAAGAAGGTTGATGATGATGATGAAGCGAATTTGAGCTTTTTCTGGCTTCCAACGAGGGGCTCAGTGTGGCTACCATGGGCGTAACCAGGTGGGGGCTCTCGCAGAACCTGTATGAACTCCCCTAATTACTAAACAAAGTATAAACAAGGACTTATCTCTAACTTTTAAATAAAACACGCAGTAGACACTAACAAAATGTACGGTGTAACTGTAATTACCAAAAACCGCATGCGACTATAGCGAACAAAGATTACTCACTCTAAAAAATTGACTTGCGAATTAATTCTAACTTCCCCAAAATTTGGTTATTTTAAAAAAGTGACAACACCATTTTAAACGGTATTATTATGAGCGAATAGCGATACGACCGCGTGCCGCTTCCCCTGCCCCCCTTCGCCCGCGCATTATTGTTTACCGCACATGTATCAATTTACCTCCTTTTGCGAAATAATATTTATTTTTTAGGGAATTTTTTTTAAGCTTAGCCCGGCTTTTTAAGCATTAGTAGAATCAGTTATCGATACCTAACAATACCTTCACGGATCGGACAGGGTTTTCTTTACATATTGCATATGCAGTCAATTTTGTGGGTCTTTACTTTGCACACATCACATGTCGTGTACTTGTATACATACTAGTTGCACAATAAAACTCTGCTTACGAGATGCAAGATTTGCATGAATGTCTGCATGATTGTCGGTATGACACGTTGTAGGTACCGCTTCACTATATTACAGTACGTGCGTACAGTATAATAACGCATTCAGTGTGCTCTTGGGGTTGCCGTGGCGCTGTCACGCGTCAGTAGGGTTGCCATTTATTTTTTACAAGGAATAAAGTATATTCAGGTCTGTGAAGAATATTAAACAGTATTTTAGAAAAATGAACAGTGTTTTATTTATTTAATTTTTTACATACATATTTTTTGGAACTCCTCGCACAACTTACTAAACTTAGGTAAATCGTTTTTGAATATTTCGTATATCACACTAGCGGCCGCCAGCGACTTCGTTCGCGTGGAATTATTTATGTTCAGCTCCTATTGGTCGCAGCGTGATGTTATATAGCCTAAAGCCTTCCTGGATTAATGGGCTATTCAACGCAAAAAGAATTTTTCAAATCGGACCCGTAGTTCCCGAGATTAGCGCGAACAAACAAACAAACAAACTCTTCAGCTTTATATGTTATAAAGAAAAACAGTATTTTTTATACTTTATTTTTGTTGAAATGAAATGAAATCGTTTATTAAGCAAGTAGGATCACTGATCACTTTTACACGTCATGTTTATTTTTCAACAGTAAAAAGTATAATTTAGTGAAAAACAGTATAATACTGTTCAAAACAGTATAGTTGGCAACCCTACGCGTCAGTGATGTTTGCAGAGGCGGGAAAACGATGTGCTTCCATGATGGTGCGCCTGCGCTCCTCCTCCAATGGCATCCAGAATGTGTTTCCACATCGATGGGACTCGCCCCTCTTACGTAAGTGGATGGGAATTTATAACTAACATTAGGCTAACCTTTACTTGTACTAACACTATATGGATATTGATGTTTTTTTAATCCAAAATAAAAATTTTGAATTTGAATATTATCAATTATTAGCCTTATCTCTCTCCGGTCTTATCAGGTTACCATCCCATCGGACTAGTATATTGATGGAAGAAGGAGGACATGCACCTGTGTCTGCGCATACGCATGTGCACTGTAAGTAGTATTACCCGCGCCGAAAGGAAGTTTCCGTTGAGTTTGTATACGGGAATTTTACTAGTATATTACGTATTTTTTTATTAATATACGTATTTGTAATGTACTTTTTGTTTGTGCTAAATAAATTATTTTGGGGGCGGCACAAGACCGATCGTCGTGGAAAGCCTTGGCGAAGGCCTTTGTCCAGCAGTGGACCTCAATAGGCTAAAGAAGAAGAAGAAGAAATAAACAATTTTGATTTGTTACTTTCTCTAGATTGACCACCATAGCCGAAATACGATATAGAGGAGTTTTTGTTGTCTTAACATCGTATTAAGAGCAGTGGTGGCCTAGCGGTATCGGCCGCGAATAACAAATTGTAGGTCGTAGTTCTCCCCATCAGGTGCTTTACTATGTGTAAGTTATTTCATCACCACTGCTCTCAAAAGGGTGAAGGAAACCGGCATGTCCTAGAGCCTAAATAAAAATATCTACGACATGTGATATCTACCAACCCGCACTGGGCCAGCGTGGTAGAATACGGCCCATACGACTCATCGAGAGGAGGTATGTGTCCCAACAGTGGGAATATTATAGGTGGACTAGCTGCGCCGCGCGGTTTCACCCGCGTAGGTTTCGATATGTGTTTTTCATATGCTCCGCTCCTATTGGTCGCAGCGTGATGTTATATAGCCTAAAGCCTTCCTGGATTAATGGGCTATCTAACGCAAAAATATTTTTTTCAAATCGGACCAGTAGTTCCTGAGATTAGCGCGTTCAAAAAAACAAACAAACTCTTTAGCTTTATATATTAAGTATAGATTATAATGAAGATGGTATAGTGACTGACCTGAGTAAGCAAGTGAGCTGCACGTCGTTCTGGAACCGAGTGAGAGCGGGCACGCCCTCGACGCGCACGGTGTTGACCTTCTCCCGCAGCGCGCCGCCGCAGCCGCCGCACCGCTCGCGCAGAATCGACATTATGTTGGGCTGGCGGAGAAACGCTACCACCTGGACCAACGAGAGATTGCATTAGCGATGTAAGGCAGTCCATTTTATATTATAATATACTATCATCATCATCTCAGTGTTAATCCCAGTCGTATCTGAAGCTTTTTCAGCTTTGTAGTCTGGGGTTCCCTTTACCAGTTTAACTGCTGATTTGGCTAAACTTCGATATTTTTCCGTGAAGCGACAGCCGTCTGACCTCCACAACCCTTTTTTACATATTCATGGTGGAAATCCTCAATGGATGACCGCCGCCCTGGGGTGGGCGACGGGGTCTGTCAGACTTTTACTGACTAAAACCACCCCGGTGTCTCTTCTATCACGAGCGCGCGTGGGGCCGCGGGAGTCTAAATTCTTCCACGGCCCTACACCCTCGCGCTAGCCCGGTCTGTCCAGGCCTCGTCTCTTGCACGGGGTAGTTGGGTGTTAAACTACCCTGTGCATCGCCTTAGAGTCCGCCTCGGGGTCCATTAAATAAGGGGCAGGGACTTCCCCATGTCCCTATCCCCTGAACCCATTCATGGGGGCCGGAAGAGGGCGTTATCCGCCCTTCCTCGGAGCCCGGTGCGTCTTCTGCGGCCTGGGAAGGCAGTTGAGATCTCCCTCTCCCGTTCCGCAGCTTCCTTCTGCGACATCACGTCCTCGCAGAAGGACACCACCGCGTCCCACGACTCTGCGCTACCGACCATCGTCCGCACTACTGCCGGCAGCGTCAGGTCACCTCCTACTTCATTTGTGAGGACATGGCGCTGCTCCTCCCAAGCTACACACTCGGAGAGCGTGTGCTGCGCCGTGTCCTCCCCGCATTGGACGCAGCGGAGGCACCGAGCGTCCGGCTCCCTGTCTATGCGTCGCAGGTACTTGCCGAAGCAGCCGTGCCCCGACAGTACCTGCGTCATCCTGAACGGCAGGGAGCCATGCCTTCTTCCGAGTCAGTCTTCAAATACCGGCCGGATCGCCTTGACGGTAGCGAGGCCGGCGGTAGGCCGCAAAGTCTCTGCCGCCAGTCCGCCACCAGGACCTAACGGAGCTCCTCTCGGCGCAGCTCGATCTGCCGCTGCACCGGACTGGAGCCCCGTGTCCGCTCTTTTTCGCGCCATCGGTACAATGACGCGAGTACTTTCGCCTCTAGGTCCCAGGGCAGAGATCCGGCCAGGACGCAAACCGCCTCGTAGGAAATCGTGCGATACCCGACGACTGACCCTGATGGCCATCGCCCTCTGCGGCTTGCGCAGAATGGTGAGTGTTCCGGCCCGTACAGAGATTAACAGAAATAAAGTAAGTAAGTATAGCATCTTACCTTGTCGTTATACGCGACGGGTATCTCTTGATGCGTGTTCGGTATTTGCGCGTCTGCAGCTGATAGCGGTGGCCGCGGAGGGGGCGTCGGTGCCTAAGAACACAACATAACATAATTAATTAATTATAATATAAAGCTTCATAAACTATTTAAAAAAAATTGTATAGGTAAAACCCACTTGCGTATAAGCAACTACGCTAAGAAAATGGTCGCATAAAAACAGAACAAATAAACGAATCAAAACAAAACAAATGCAAAGAAATAACGCCACAAGAAAATAATAACAGGCAAAAACAACATAACCGAAGACAAGACAAAACAGGTATAGACAAAAATCTAGACGATAACAAAACAAGCCATGTCAAACAAAAATGATCATACATGAATAACATGCGTGAAAACGAGACAACACAACATTAAACATTCAAACCATGCTAGGTACGAAACACATTGCAATAGACAAAAAAAAAAAAATTCAAAAATGGCAATACTAAAAGAAATATCATTGCCAAACGTTACATGGACGTCAAAAAAAAAACTTTATTACTTTTCAGATGAAAATGTAATCACTAGGAGATTATGCTACTAACAACATTTATGAATGAGAATGAATGTGTCCAATGAGATTATGGAACCAGTAATAACTAAATGGAATGACAATAGCGCCTGTAGTGTATGCGTTTTATCATTAACCACAGACAACAACTGTCACTGTCAGACAGAGAGCACAGCCTGGGGCACACCACGTTTGTCATTGTTACGAGAGCCACGGGCGAGAGTAAACGTGTCGGAAGTCTGTCCGTTAAGTGCACACGCACTTAACGGACAGACTTCCGAGCCTGTGATATTCAACGAAGTAAAGGTTTTACAGCGCCGATTCTCTTTTTCAAAAACTAAATTTAAGTCAAGTGCATTTTTTTCTATGTCATTAAGAAAAGGACAGAAGATAAAATGTTAGTTTAGACCAAATGTTGGTTTTTTTTCACCGTACTTAGTACCGACATGAACAAGCTAACAAATCTAGCGATTTAAATCTTTGGGCAGCGAAGTTTTACTGAACGGACTCGCTTTCCTAGAAATCGAGCTTTACACACTTTTTATACAATATGTAAAGAAAATATAATATAAAATTTTACGTAATCGTCATATTAATAATACCAATGAATTATGAAATAATCTTTTTTTTCCGCGAATCAATTCCGAAGAAAACTTCCCCGAAATTAGGTATTTAAGAAAAAAATTACAACACCATTTTGACGTTATTATTATGAGCGATATGACCACGTGCCGCGTGCCGTGCTCCCCGTCGCCCGCGGATGTATTGCCTACCGCACATTTATTAAGTTACCTCTTTTTGCAAAATAATATTTATTTTTAGGGATTTTTTTTAAGTATAGCCCGGCTTTGTAGGCATTAGAAGAATCAGTTATCGATACCTAACAATACCTCCACGGACCGGACTGGGTTTCCTTTACATATTGTATAGATCATGCCGACCTGAATAAGAAATATATACCACCCCTTACTGTGCCCTCCATTTAGTTACCACATAACTGTGTTATGAAGGGAAATATGGCATTCAACCAATTAAAAAATGACGTATCAAAATGAACCAAAAAATAACAAAAACTGATCAAAAGCAAGCAAGCTTGTTTGATGTAAGTCACCGGTGGCGGGTCGATGACGGGTCTCCGCCTCTGCGGCAACAGCGGGCTGAAGGGACCCGCCGCGGCCGTGCGCGGCACTCGCGGGTCGATGAACGTGGTCCGACGCATCACGTGGTCCACGAAGAAACGCTGCCACACCAGAATATCATGTAGCTGATGTTTTGTTACATTGTAATAATCAAAGAATTGCTAAATTATATCCGCAACTGAGCTTCAGAACTAAGTTAGGCAAGGTTTCTAGTCTAACCGGATACAACTTATCATCTCAGCGTAAATCCCAGTCGCATCCGAAGCTTCAGCTTTGGAGTCTGGCGTCCGCTTTACCAATCTAACTGCTGATTTTAGCTAAACTTCGATATTTTCCGTGAAGCGACTGCCGTCTGACCTCCACAACCCAAAGGCGATATCGAGGCCAGTTAGTTGCCAATTGTTGGATTTTTGAGGGCTCCAACAACATTTAACTGGCATTAGAAGTTCGTATGGCAACCGGGACCAACGGCTTAACGTGCTTTCCGAGACACGACCAGACCAGTGCAAATACTCATATTCATGCATACAAATATTTGCAAAGCACGTGTTCGTTTTGCACGCAGTGCAAATATTTGTCGGTTGGTATTGGTCGTGCCTCAGCAATCAGTATTTTACATGGAACGACTGCATGTCTGGTCTCCACAAACCAATCATCATCATCATCATCCCAGCGTTAATCCCAGTCGCATCCGAAGCCTTTTCAGCTTTGGAGTCTGCCCAAGTAACAAAATATGGACTTGTAGTGGTTCCGGAGCCAGGACTATAATAGGCTAATAAACGTTTATAACCACGGAAAAGGGCCCATTTTATATGCGTACTTTTGCTAGTAAAATACCCATACTAGACTTGGGTAGCACTACTTAGGCCAATAATACACTCATACTTGGACTACACAGAACTATCTGCTCCCGTGAAGCCAACTAGAAGCATATAATAGAACCAAATATCACGATATAAGTCCATAATACACTAATATTTAGACTCCGAAGAACCATTTACTCCCGCGGAGACCACTATGAGCAGCCAATAGACCTAGGCAGGTCTGTAACATACTCCGCGCTTCCATTACTAGCTACTTCAAACATTTGCGAATTTTGTTGTGTTGTGTTTGTTCGGTTGTGGAGAAAAATATAAAAAATAAAAGGTAAGTTCATCCATTTTATATTAAATGTATTAACGAGTATTTTACACGTAATATTATGCATGCATAAGTGTCTGCACGGCAAACGCATTAGTGTTTTCGGTGAAATATATACTGTTTTACATCTAAGTTTTTGTTCGCCTTTTGAACAAGGCGTATTTACTGAGTTGTGTTTAAAAATAATACGTAATATCCTAACAGCATTGTCGCGCCATATTGTGACGAATTAGGGTTCCACATCACTTCGATATATGTCAACGATTTTTCAAACCGCTTTTTTTACATAAAATAAAATATTTATTATAATAATGATAAATAGGTATAAAAATTAATTGTTTTTAAAAATTATGAAACATGTATCGCCACAAATATTATGAATTAGGGTTCCACAAAATTTTAATTTTAATTGCTAAGGTTGTTGTTAAGAGTTAAATTATTGTTCTGTTTTAGTTGTGACTTTGACCAAACCATCATGGTCATACTTCTGGATGTTGACCGCTTTTTGACTAAAAATGATATCAGAACCTTGAAAACAGCGAGATGGCCTTGGATTGAAACTCATTTCCTGTTATGTCACAATTGCCATGGTTGTGGCCATAAAGTTTCAACAAATTCTGGAAAAAGGCCGGTTCACATAGTTTTGAAGAAAGAAATCATAAAATTATTGTTAAAAGAAAAAAATATTTGGTGTGAAAATTGCAACTTCTACGCTGTTTATGACCATTTCGTCGGTGATGAATGTGAACTAGGTACCTAATATATTTTATTACTGCATTTCATAAATGTTATTTTAAATGTACTTTATACTAGAGATTCCAATCCCCCGGGAACTTTGAAATAAAAAGTAGCCTATGTGTTATTCTGGGTACATAAATTTTATCGCAATTGGTCCAGTAGTATTTGCGTGAAAGAGTAACAAACATCCATACTCACAAACTTTCGCATTTATAATATTAGAAGGATATCTCCGCCCAGAGAAGGTAACGGGATATACAGAGCATCAGTGGTTCTAGAACCTCTTGATGCCACGTTTGTCACATACTGTAAGGGCAATTATAAGACAGAAAAGTTATACATATAATGGTTTGAGGTAGTCAGCCTTTTTCCCATTGTACACTAGTACCCTCGCATTCCACTTACAGATATGTATTATTTTTTCAGAATCATGTCAAAGAACAAATTAACACATCAACAGTCAATCAGAATAATGAAGAGAGATCTGACCAAAATAATGTTGAGATTCTCGATCAAAATAATAAGGGGATGCCTGATCAAAACGATGAAGAGATGCCCGAGTAATTGTGTATGTAGTTAATTCAGTTAGTATATGTTTAGAAAAACATAATTGATGCACATGATACTGAAGGACTTGTAATAAAATTTTGATAAATTATCGTTAAGTACTGTTTCTCGTCATTATGCTAAAGGAACGTGATTACCTCATTAATTAAACTTTTTAAGGCTGACTTTTAACTTAATTATTAATATAAGAAAAATTGTTATTGACAAATAAAACTTTGATTTTCTATATTATAAAGACTTTTATTATCTTAAGGAGTATAACAAAGGTATGAAAAACATTTTCCTACCATACAAAATACTCATCATTTTACACCTAATCATTGAAATTTTGCCTCTCTACCGCGCTGGAATTCATCACAATCACATTGATAAATGTTTAAAAAAGAAGGTTTTAGTGGCTTTTTTTTTCATCTTGAGTTTTTTGCACAACATAACTGACATAACCATGTATTTCTATATCTTGCTATACCGACAACAAAAGGCGGCAGTGGAATTTCAGATACCGAACATAAAATGGGCTAAAACTGGTACCTAGAACTTTTAAACACTGGAAGGCCATCAATGTTTATTTTCAAAGAAACTTCTTTAGGTGGGACGGAGAGTTCTGCAAAAATATTTTTTAAACATTTTATCATGCCATTATGCCAATATTCCCCGGGAGCTGAACTAATCATATCCACATTTGCTTTACATTTGCAAAAGAGTGACGCGGGCACACTTTTGCAAATAAATGCAAAAGAGTGCTCGCGTCATTAATGGAGGATATTCTTCAATTTATTATTTAAAATTTTAATAATAATAAGGTTTTTTTTTAAATTAAATTATAAACTAGCGCTTGACTGCAATCCCGCCCGATGGTAAGCAGTGACGCAGTCGTTGATGGTAAAGCGCACTAGTTTATTAAGAGCCTATTCACTCTAGCCTTGAAGACACTCAAATTGTAGTCCGACGGAAACACCGCGGCTAGCAAACTGTTCCAGTCCCTCGATGTACAGCCCATTTACTAAGAGCATTACGTAGTTCATAATTTTACTCGTATGTTGAATAGCAGTCACTTTCATCTTCCTGCATAGAATCAGAGTCATCACAAATGTACTCCTTGTCATCTTCCGAGTCTAAACCATCATGTGTTGTAGGCAAAACCTCGTATAGTACAGAAGTGCCACCGCTAACACCTGGGATAATATTTTGAAAACAATAATTTCGTACGGAACCCTCGTCAACATCTGCAAAACGTTCTTGGCTCAGTGTAAAACTAGTACTAGGTACATATAACATATGTTGGTAAGTTTTCTGCACTTTCCTCTTATATGAACCACTTTTTTTATAACGCTTCCATTTATTAATATCCATTTTTGTAATAATTAAGTACAATCACAATGACTCAAAAGAAATCAAAATGGCTGTGAAGTTGCGATTTATTTTATAAGTAATTGTCCTCTTAAATGGACTTCATGGAGTTGTCTTTGGACAGTAATAGTTTCACAAGGTACTTTTATAGATAAATTAAGACTATATCAGTATTCGAGAGTACACAATAATACCAAGTATATTTTCTCTTAGAAAAAACCAATGTAGAACTAACTCACTCATAACTGGCACATAAAGTTAACTTATACATGCCTATAAGCTCAAGTAATAAGTGGTAATGGTTCTAAGTGCATTTGGTTCTATGCATTACTATTACAAGCGCATGACACTTATAGCAGATTTATAATTACTTCTTGTAGGTGATTATGACTATAATTTACTGGAGCAACTTTTCTCAAGTGTATTTACACCTTTGCAACACTTTTATAGGCCATCTTAGCCTTTATTGCGCTTATAATTTCGTTCTGTACGCGACTATAAGTCAAATTATTAGAAAAGGTGTACTATAAACCCAAACGAACTCAGTGTAACCTGTTATAAGCTTGGTAGTCAAACCTGGAACCACTATGAGGGAATTATTAGTGCTGTAAGCCTATAAGCTGTGCACTAAAGGAGTACCTTGTTACTTGGGTGGGGTCCGCTTTTACCAGTCCAACTGCTGATATGGCTAAACTTCGACATTTTCCGTGAAGCGACTGCCGTCTGACCTCCACAACCCGAAGGCGACATCGAAGCATTGCAGTTAGACCAATTGTTGGACTTTTGAGGGCTCCAACAACCCGTAACGACTGCCACTAGATGTTCGTATGGCAACCGGGACCAACGGCTTAACGTGCTTTCCGAGGCACGACCAGACCAGTGCAAATATTCATATTCATGCATACAAATACTTGCACTGTGCGGGGATCGAACCCGCGCCACCTTGCGCAGCGGCCGCGTCCGCTACCACTACGCCACGGAGGCTGTCTCCACAAACCAATAACTGGATAATACCCCTTGATAAGACGGTTTGTTGACTATCTCCTGAAGAACCGTAATAGCTGTCAAGATTGTACAAATTACAGCAGGGACTAATGGCTTGACGGCTAAATGTCTTGAGTTTTGTAAATATGGCCACCCACCCACGAATCAAGGTCGGTCGGTAAGTGGAGCTTAACCTGTAGGGTAATAGCATAACACACTATCAGTTTCAATAGGTTTAATTTTGACAGTTGAACGATATTCATTGCGTTATTTACGTTGTTGAGCAGGCACGTTTTCGGACATATGGAGCAATGGATTGGCAATTTGCTTCGAAACTATACCAACTGATGTAGTAATGGCGCGTTACGCAATTAGGGTGCAGATCGAACGAGCCGTGCTATTACCGCCACACGTCCTTCACTATTGCTTCCTAAACTAACTATTATGTGTCGGTACTCAGCAGGTAAGTAGCCACGCCTATGTTTTTATTTTAAAGCAACACTCACCATACTTGCTTTTCTTTCCATCTTTCATACAATACATCTCAAACCACCATCATATTCGTACCAGAACTGCTACGAATAATTACATTGAGAAAGGCCCGCTTACATAACAAAACACTAAGATGTTTAGCACACAACATCAACCTTTTATCGTCCCACTGCTGGGCCCAGGTCTCCTCTCATACAGAGAAGGATTGAGCGGAATCACCACGCTTGCTCAATGCGGGTTGGCGATTTCAGACCTAAAGTCCAGGTTTCCTCAAAATGTTTTCCTTAATCTTGTAATCAGTCATTGGTGTCCAATATATACTTAGAAAGTACATATAACTTAGAAAAGTTACATTGGTACTTGCCTGACCTGGAATCGAACCACACTCATACTTGAGAGGCTGGTGTTTTAACCACTAGGCCACCATGACTCTATGCACTAAACGCATTTAAAACAGTTTTAATCCATTAGCGCTAAACGAGTATATTGATTCGTGGTGTAAGCGGACCTTATAGTCCAAGAAGATGATAACTCCACCAACCTTCCCGTTCCGATCAAGCTTGGTATCCCATCCTAAGGGCAGCTCCCTGTCTGACTCACTGAACATGTTGACCAGTGACACCAAGTCGCGGTTGTGTTGGTAGCGCTCGAAGGAGGTCGTATCTCTTCGGATCTTGGAGATCATGTGCTTTAGTGTGGAGTTGCCATTGTAGAGGATGGATGCTTCCTGCAAAATTAAGTAGGATGGTTTAATAAATTGTAAGTTTCATGAATACTAATATTATCAAAATCGAGTAATAGCCCCCAATTCTCTTTAAACTAAACTAAATTTGAGTTCGGTGCATTTTCTTTTTTCTACTTCATTAAGTAAAGGACAGAAGAAAAGCTAATTTAGTTTATAGTTTAGTTTAGGCCTGTCAAATTAATCCGCATGTGACGTAAATTGACGTATTTTTAGTAACCACGTTTCAATCGCGCCTAAAAAGTCTATGGAGTATCTTAATTTGACAGGACTAAACTAATTTCCGCGTCTCGGCAAACGTAGCGTGGGACGCCCTTGGGCTAGATGGAGCGACGACATCAAAAAGGTGGCTGGTAGTGGCTGGCGGAGAACTGCTCAGGATCGAGCTTGTTGGCGTGCCAGGAAGGAGGCCTATGTCCAGCAGTGGACGAGTAGGGGCTGATGATGATGATGATGAAACTAATTTTATCTTCTGTCATTTCTTGGTGAAATGGAACGAAAAAGACGCATTGTACTTAAAATTAGTTTAGTTTGTAACTAAACTAAATTTGAGTTCGGTGCATTTTCTTCTTTCTACTTAATTAAGAAAAGGACAGAAGAAAAGCTAATTTAGTTTTTAGTTTAGTTTAGGCCTGTCAAAATAATCCGCATGTGACGTAAATTGACATATTTTTAGTAACCACGTTTCAATCGCGCCTAAAAAGTCTATGGAGTATCTTAATTTGACAGGACTAAACTAATTTTATCTTCTGTCATTTCTTGGTGAAATGGAACGAAAAAGACGCATTGTACTTAAAATTAGTTTAGTTTGTAACTAAACTAAATTTGAGTTCGGTGCATTTTCTTCTTTCTACTTAATTAAGAAAAGGACAGAAGAAAAGCTAATTTAGTTTTTAGTTTAGTTTAGGCCTGTCAAAATAATCCGCATGTGACGTAAATTGACATATTTTTAGTAACCACGTTTCAATCGCGCCTAAAAAGTCTATGGAGTATCTTAATTTGACAGGACTAAACTAATTTTATCTTCTGTCATTTCTTGGTGAAATGGAACGAAAAAGACGCATTGTACTTAAAATTAGTTTAGTTTGTAACTAAACTAAATTTGAGTTCGGTGCATTTTCTTCTTTCTACTTCATTAAGAAAAGGACAGAAGAAAAGCTAATTTAGTTTTTAGTTTAGTTTAGGCCTGTCAAATTAATCCGCATTTGACGTAAATTGACGTATTTTTAGTAACCACGTTTCAATCGCGCCTAAAAAGTCTATGGAGTATCTTAATTTGACAAGACTAAACTAATATTTTATACTAGCGGCTGCCAGCGACTTCGTTCGCGTGGTGCTCCGCTCCTATTGGTCGGAGCGTGATGTTATATAGCCTAAAGCCTTCCTGGATTATTGAGCTATCCGACGCAAAAAGATTTTTTCAAATCTGACCAGTAGTTTCCGAGATTAGCGCGAACAAACAAACAAACTCTTCAGCTTTATATATTAGTATAGATTTCATTTCTTGATGAAATAAAACGACAGACGCACTGAACTAATAATTAGTTCAGTTTTTGAAGAGAATTGGTGGCAATATCAAACTAGCACACTTCAAAATTGCAGCTCATTTGATTGTTGGTTGATCATGAAAATGGCTTTGTAAATGTCAAACTATAGTTTACATCAATTGCAGCTCATTTGATTGTTGGTTGACCATGAAAATGGCTTTGTAATTGTTAAACTATAGTTTACATCAATTGCAGCTCATTTGATTGTTGGTTGACCGTGAGAATGGCTTTGTAAAATGTCAAACTATAGTTTACATCAAGCAATGCATACAATTGCTTTATAGACGTGTTTTTTACTCCCCCATTTGACGAGGTCTGGAATCAGTAACCAGTAGCAAATTGAAAAAGGCTCCTTAAAGGTTATATTTACACAAGACAGTTGAAGTTTTCTGGCAATTGTTTAAATATGACAGAGGCAGAATGATGTTTTGGTTGAAGGTATTTAGTAGTGCAATCGGGCCTTTTTTTGTTTTAGATGGGAAGTCAACAAATGACCTCCCCCGCTCTGGGCGGAGCGGAAAGCGTGTCAGAACCTCAGAACCACCTGTGTTCCTTCACTTGCCTGTGCGCCAGGGCCACGATTTCTTTTTGAACTAACCCGCAACCCTGGCCCAGGAGGCATCGGTCTTCGTGGACCCCGTCACTTGTTGCTGACATCTCTTTGAGGCGCACGTGATACACAAAGTGCCGTCGACTCGGGTCTGGTCCGCGACCGGGCGGCGAGCTGCCCACTGCTCACCGCCTACAAAACCCGCGCCTACGGCGTCCGGGAGTTCGATGTTGTCTCCCGACCAGTGTGGCTACCATGAATTTTCATTTCGTCGATATCGACCGCGTTTGACTCATCGATTGGCCCGCTTCAAGGTTGTAAGAACTCTCAACCAATGAGAGCGCCAAACGCGCTCGATATCGAGGCTCGTAATGAAAACTCATGGTAGCCACACTGGGCGTCGTCTGCGGCGGCTAGAGGCGTGAGGGCGCTGGGATTCCCGCTCAATCACAGTGCAATCGGGCCTTAGGGTTTATCTACATACCTGGTTCATATGCAGTATGGAGTAGAAGTCAGGTCGTGCGAGGAAGAAGGCGGCGGGGTGCGGCACGTGCGAGGTGTCGGGCGCGCGCGAGGTGGAGGCGCCACACGACACGTGCGCGTGGCACGGCGGCGGCGGAGACGCACATGCTCCTGCTTCCTCTTCAGCTAGTTGTGTGCGTGTCATTGTGCGCCGGATTGATTGGTACCTGGAATTGAAGCGAGAAAAAAATATTTTAGAATAGATCCTTTATCCACAAAAGCATCGGATCGGACAGATGAAAGGAAGACAGCAGGTCAAACTACCCTAAATTGTCAGATATTCCCAAACAACCTTGAGCCTTAATACTTTATAGATAAAGTTGAAAATCTAATAAGGAAATCTGACAGATTGTAGTAGCTTGATGTGCTGTCGTCTGTATACGTAATAGATTATTAAATTTCGATTTTAATACAACGGTCATAAAGATTATATTTTCCTGGCAGTTAAACGTCGCCTGCTCCTAGCTGTATTTGGATTATTGTAGATCTTAATGAACATTGTGGATAAAGTGGAATTGATAATCCTATGTCCAATTCAATATTTTAATTCGAATTACCGACTTATAGTTTTCTGCTAGATATGAGATATTTTTTTTTTATTGTTTTTTTTAGTTATAAACTAGTGTTTGACTGCAATCCCGCCTGATGGTAAGCAGTGATGCAATCGTTGATGGTAAAACGCACTAGCTTATTAAGCCTATTCACTCAAAAAAACTGAGTGAATAGGAAGGAAGACGGCGGTTGAGCGAGGTGATGCAATGTTTAATCCAACAACACAACCAACGATGCTGCGCCAGAGGATGACCTGGAGACCCTCCACGACCAAACTCCCGACACAACAACATTAGGCACATCGTACCCGGTACACATCGCAACACAACTGCTCAGACCCGTCCTCCGTACGGCTTCACCAGACATCATGCCGGAACACGACGAATCGCTTGGCGGCAAGACTTTGTCTGTCCTAGATATAAACATAAACAGTGGCGGTGTTTGGACATTGCAAACAAATGTAAAATGACATGTTTTTTGGCGTTAAACGTCTGAAATGAAGACCAGATTTTCACCGCCAAAAGGAGCCCGTTCACCTTGGCTCCTACTTTTCAGAATGTATCCTTGGAGTGCACCAACCGCCTTCAGCTTTTGGGAGTAAAGATTTCCTCGAACCTTAACTTTGGGCGGTTCATTGAGTCCAAGGTCAGGGTGGCTGCTAGAAAACTTGGCGTTATCGCAAAGGTCCGGCGGTACTTCACACCGGGGCAGCTTCTAATGTTGTACAAAGCACAGGTCCGCTCGTGTGTGGAGTACTGCAGCCACATTTGGGCTGGTGCTGCGAAATGTCACCTGGATACTTTGGATTCAGTGGAGAGGCGTGCGAAGAGGCTGATTGGCGACCCAGACTTAACTCGAAGCGGTCCCCAAAGCCTGGAGCACAGACGTAGAGTAGCCAGCCTTTCGGTCTTCTATAGGTTGCATTCTGGTGAGTGTGCAAGGGAATTGCATGATTTAATTCCCCCATCACCGTTCCACCATCGGACGACCCGTCGTACGGCGAGTTTCTACCCTTACGTTGTTGATACCACTGCGACCCGGACGAAGCGTTTCGCTACCTCTTTTATACCGCGTACATCGAGGGACTGGAACAATTTGCCAGCGACGGTGTTTCCGTCACATTACAATTTGAGTGTCTTCAAGGCTAGAGTGAATAGGTTCTTAATAAACTAGCGCGCTTTACCATCAACGATCGCATCACTGCTTACCATCAGGCGGGATTGCGGTCAAGCGCTTGTTTATAACATATAAAAAAAAAAAAAACGGATTTTGGGTTCAAAAACTCACCGTCGATCTAACTGCCGCCTCTGCACCTCAGGAGCTGGTGACCTGGGAGTGGTTCCATTGAGCCCAGGCCTCTGCCACGTTGTGGTCCTGTTGATGTGGTCAATGTAGAACACGCGACCATGACTGTCCATGCGCGCCTCCCAGCCTGGAAGACAGTAGTTAACATTTGAAAAAAAAAAAATACAAAAATATACCGTGCGATCAGTTAATAAATTCAAACTATTGCAATCAGATCTGCATCCAGGCTGTCCCAGTATCCATAACAATATTATAATATCCTCGGGAAAATAAATAGCATATTCTATTTAAAAGAAACCCCAGAGCAAGGTTTTTCAGAATCGATCTAAGTATTAAGATGTTATAAAACTTTGGCTAACGACATTTCCAATAATAGTTTACGTCCGAAACGCTAGATGGCGCTAGTTGTTTCATATAACGCAATGTTCGCGCTCCCAAATATGACTTATCTTTTAATATAACAATAGAAAAATAAAATTACCCACCTGCCGGTAAAGGTTCTTCGCATTCAATAATCCCTCCAATCATATTAGCAGGAAAATCGCCCGTCAAAGCCATCTGCCTTGATGCCCTTTCCGGTATCGAAGGTAGCCTTATACCGGCCATGTGCCTCAGAGGCGTGGGTGACGCCACCGCATTGTCATTGTCATCGATATCCTCCACTGGCCTCGGCCTCCTTAACACCACATCTTCAGGAGGCCCCGCGTGGACTATCGTAAAGTGATTACTGTTCACAAATTCCATGTTTGGCGACCTAATTTCTGATGTTCTTAGTTCATTCGTGAATTCAACCATTTCAAAGTTTTCTTGTAACCTTGGTTCATTGTTTTGGACCGGAGGAGGATGTAGGTCAGGTGGCGGCATTGGCCTCGGTCTTCTAGCATGATGTGTCGGCGTGGGCGGACACTGAGGCACTGCACCGCCAGCCAATGCCGCTACTCTGGTCAACACCCTCGGGTGAGGTCGCACAGGACTCTCAACATTATTCGTCTTAAGAGGCGAGTGTTTCGGAGTCCCCTCACATCCTAGATTCTTTATCAAATGCCTCGGTAAGCTAGAATGCTTTGGTGTTGACGAATCGCAAGAATGTTTCCGGTTCATCATCATAGTTCCCACGCTTGGTATCATTTTGTTTGACTCATCGACCGGGGACGTCGAGTGAGAGGAGTTGCAGGAACTGTGACCATTCGAACTGTGGTTATCTGTCTCTCTCGTTGGAGGATCTATGTGAGAAGAATTTAAAAATGCCGTCATCATTGTAGGTGTAGCACGACCAGAGTTCTGCCGCGTCAGGGGTTTGTGTCCTTTCAAAATCGTGATTTCTTTCTCTTCTATCTGATTCCTATTGTCATCCTCAAACTCAGAATGATTACTAATGTCATTTAAAAACGTGTGTTGAGCTTTCTCTTCAGACTTGGCATGATTTGGCGTTCGGTTCACTCCGTCCACCACATCTTTGGGAGGACTGGGTTTTTCTTTCCGTGCGAATGTTGTCGTAATATAATTATCGGGACCTATATCTTTTATAAACAGTATCTTATTCCTACTTACGCTCGGGGCGCTATCAGGTACATCTTTAGTTCTCTTCTCCTCGTTTAACCTAGATAATTTCATTGATGAAATTGTAGATTCACACAAGCTGCCATCAGTTTCAGGTGTCGCTAATGGCGCGACATTTTGACCACCTCTCCAAAAACTAGCTGTGGAAGACGTCGCTATTTGATTGCCAGAATAAAACTCTCCTGGTTTGAAATCATTTAGTTCTCCTTGTAAAGCGGCTGAGTTTGTAATGTTATTATCAGTAAAGAATTGCTCATCCGTGTCTATTAATTCAAAGTTGAACGCGTCTTCAGGCTTTGTTAATTTTTTCGGCTTTCTATGTCTGGGTACCTGTGGCGGGGATAACGCGTGCATTCTCTCGAGCGGCTTGTGTGATTGTCTGGGCGGCAGGGGTGGCACAGGTGACTTTTCTGCTTCACTGGGCACATTCGCACTCTCCACGTCGTATACGAACTTCATTATTTTGCAAGGATTCTTTGGTGACCATATTTTATAGTACTCTGTGCCTGGTGAAGTAGGCGAGTCAAAGCCGCTGTTAGCTATTGATTTCTTCTTGACGCCATTGAGCGCCTGCCCGCCGCCGGTATCCACGGGTGGAGGACACTTCTTCTTCACGCCCGACGACGTGGGTCTGCAGTCTGTAGCACTTCGAGATTCACTATTTACATTTTGAGATTCTTGGCTTAAATTACTAACTAGAGATTTACTAGGATCACATTTTGTTTGTTCGAGATTGTTCCCGTTACTTTCTAAAGCACTAATTGAGCATTTGTTGACGTTCTCGCTGAGATGTTTGATGTCGTGACTGGTGCCGGGCACGAACTCGATGTGCGGAGGGTTCTCAGAGTTCATCTCGAAACTCTCGTTGTTGTAGGAGAAAGGCGAGACTTGGTCGCCGCTCCGCTTCCGTGACATGCCCTCCTTGAGCCGCAGGGGCAGCTTCTTGAGGTCCACTTTGAACCGCGCGGGGAGCGTTGGTGACTCCGCCGCGCACTCCTCGCCCTCGCCATTGTAGTATCGGAAGCATAGCAGTTGCTCACAGTCTGAAATAACCAGAACAAAATGAAGTAGTTCAGTTTTAATTACTGGCAAACAAGAAGGATATTTACATAAATTAGGTCGAGCATAAAGTATTACTGCATAACAGGTGTGTAATAAACAAATATAATAATTACCTTCATAAGGTTGATTAGGCTCGTCAAGAAGCCACATTATGTCGCCGCTGGCGCATCCGGTGGCCGGCACGCGCCCGACGACACTGACGGAGCCTGTGGACTCTGCAACAAACAATTAATCTGTTAGGTTAACAAACAAAAACACTCAAGGAACGACCTAAATATTAGAATGAGAAAAAATAAAACTAACAAAAAACCAAGTATGACCCCCAAAAGCCGACCCAAACCGCAAAAAATAAAACCTGTAGGTACCTACTTAGTTATGAATATGAGACATTTCTCAACCATGTTATCTACATAAAACTTTAAAATATTAATGTTTTTAAATCAGATGCATATTCAATGAAACTAATTTGCATATAATAATAAAATGAAACCACCAGGTTCATGTGTAGTGAAAAATAAAAGCAAAAATCGCTCGCAAAATCTCATTTGGTACGGCCGGCGGGCGGGCGGGTACCAGCATGAAACACAAGACGCGCAGGTGCAAAAGAGTCGACATTAAAAACAAACAACAAATGAGGCAAGTACGCAGTAACAGAGCTCAGAGAACCCTCCGCTTTTTTATCTAACAAAAATCAAGCAGGCGTAGGCTGGCTGGGCGCAGTTCGGCGCAGGCGCATCACAAATTATGCGCCCGACGTAATCACCGGATGCGGGAGTCGCCCGCACATTTTATGCGAAATAATCGAAGCCACCGAATTGCCAGTTAATTGGGGAAACACGACCATAAATTTCACGGGGGCAAATTGATTCTGCAAGTAAATTTACCAGGCTCAGCCGGCCATTACCATATTTTGATTGGGCTAATATACGAGCGGACGGTTAACATCTTCCTGTTGCTGATTAAGTGTTCGATGTCGTCATAAATATCGAAACTTAGTACGCACGCTAACTACCACGTCAAAACTTGCCGGTATTTTGAACTACGCCAACGTCCTGTCCAGGAAACTGGAAAACATTGCGATATCTGGACGAGAAGTAAAGGGCACGTCGTGGAGCAAATACTCAGGCGGATACACGTAGGACAGGATAAATCGCAGTATTATCTCGAAACTGTTTCCGTTTGGAAATAATTGCTGGTTTCAGACGCAAGATCGATCTCTGTCGTTACTTTTTTGTTTCGACTCATTTGTTAAAGCTTTTTGGGTAAGGACATTAGCAGATAAGCACGTAGCTCTACACGTTGAAATTTGTTGAGTGACGACAATTTCCTTTGAAATGACTGTTCTAAGGGGTCTAAGGGGTGATGATGGAGTGTTGTCGAGTCAGAGTTCACGTGTTAGTGTGGTCGCGGACAGAGTGACGCGTACCGTGACACAGAGGGCGTCTATTTCCGGGCGGTGACGCAACATCCGCACGCTTCCGTCCGCAGGATACGGAGGAGATACAAATGTTGCGACGCTGCAGAGATCAACCACTATGCTTCCGCGGGATTTGCGATAATGATAATAAACTCTGATGACTACACCAGACGTAGTAGGTATCTAGGTTACGCAGCCATCGACATTATCATCGGCGGTGATAATGACTGTTCCGTATACGAACTCTGTATACATTAGTATTGTTATACTCTTTGCTGTGACCGACAGTGGTTTCCGTAATATTCTTCTACGGGCTCATATTTTATTCGATGAATAAACACAGAGTACTTTTTATAATGAATAAAATTTAAATTATATAGTAATTTATCGTTTATAATTTAATAATTTTTCGAATAAACTTATCAGATTATGGAATAATTAAGAAAATAAGCCCTTAATGTACCAACCAGAATTAACTACTTCAAGGTTTATATAGCGATAGCTCGATAGGTGTTCTGTTTTAAGCAGCTAGGTTCTACACTTCGAAAAGATAAAATTTTCTAAAAATCGGGTTTTTAAATTGATTAAATTTCCAGAAAGTATGAAAAATTATATTTCTTTATTTTCGAGAAACACAACGGATGACAAAATATAAATTCTTGGATTACCTATCTACAGTTTATTTTTAAACAACTTATAGACACACTCATCAATTTTCTGGGAGGGTGACGAGGGAGAGAAATATTCTCATTAGTTCTATGTTTCCGCTCAATTTCGGGAAAAAAGAATCATAATCATATTATAAATAAAAAACGTGTAAGTATAAATAACATTTAACACATCTTCATGAAAAGATAACATCTGTTATTTAGTACTACACCTCCTGGACTTTTAGAAAAATAAATATGGCTTGGGATGTATATGTATCAGTTAGTACATTACATATGTACATATTCCCTATTTACAAGCTTCATGCAACGAATATGCGATGACGGAGTTATAAATATTTGCGATATTGAAACTAAGTGCATTACGGTAGTAGGAAACAGTAAACTGTATCCGATATACTTTACGGATACACAAAACAATTTAACATTCCAACGTCTAAAAGCTAAAACGCAATAAAGCGAAACACACTTGGACTATGAATAAAAACAACAACGGTTACACGCATTATATTCACACAATAGTGACTAATAGGTATGATGATTTTCCTACCAACTGTATAATTACCGTACGCAATGAAAGAATCGCAAACTGAGAGAATTAAACATAATCATAATTTACCAGTAGCACCATAACCGAGGATTAACAATGAAGGTAACTATCCTCTAGTGACACTTTCACAAAATCAACTACAAGTCATTCAAATTAGTCAGTCAATCAGCACTTTCAAAATAACAAAAGATATCCCCCAAAACGACCACCCTTTATCACTTCCTAGTGCTTTGGATAGAAGAAGTGGCGCACATAATATTAAAACATTATAGGGACCTGCGCGCACACTAGATATGTAACATGGGTAAAATCACATGTCTAATATATTTGACATTTATCACAACTGAACGTGAATACGCAGCATTATCATACCAGAGCTTAATAATTAATTAAACTTGAACGAAGCTAATATTGCAAAGCATTCATGGGAACTGTGCATTAGAAATTCAAGCAGCAACAACGTTCTCTAGTAACCACCGCCATGGGAAAAGTCAAAAGGAAGTATTTCTTAAAACAAGAAAACAAATTACCATGCAATTAAATTTAAAATTCATAGCATCAATTACATTAACGTTACTTATGAAACGCATAGAGGATTATCATACGTAAGCAGTGCAAGGGCAATGCGGTCTGTATGTGTCACATAACCGACCGTTTGGCGGAAGCCAGCAGTTAAACTAAACGCCGGTCATTCCACGACCCCTTGAACACATCTGTCACTTTACGCCTACGCCCTGATGTGTTTAAGTGAGTTTTTTACACGGCGACATGATATGTCTTAAGTGGTGCCCTCCGTTTCACACGATGTGTGTCAGACACCTCGTATCCTCGAATTGGGTAAACAATACGGCTGTCAGTGATGATGACAGTTACGTGCGTGTCACTTAAAAATACCCTTTTTTTACTTTTGGGTAGCAAGGGGGAAAGGATTCAGTGGTACAACTGTTCACTTGATCCCATGTGTGAGACATTCAAATAGTAAACCAGTAGTTTAAATCGTTTCTAAAGAAATCTGTAATGCCCCTAAATGGTCAATTATCGCCATAACAGGTCTTTTATAATTGGTACTGCAAATAACACGTACCTTTCGTAAATAAGCAGTAATCACCATAATCACAAATGCACCACACATCTTTTATTCAAACCAAAAATAGACCAGACACTTACCCGTATCCGTCTTAAAATAAACTAAATTACATTTCGAAGTGAAGAAACGACAGTTTAAAGGGGTCAGCTCGATGACGGAGTCCCATTAGGCAAGTGACGATTTGACAGCTTCACGACTCTTTAAACTTTGTTTAGAGACTTGGATGTTGAACAGAGCTTTGTTTCCATTTCACACGAATACCTTTCAGCGTATTAGTAACTTGTTGACGAGAGGATCTTAAATCAGCTTTATTTTTGTCTTCACATCCTTTAGGGTTGTAAATATGTTTGCAGTTGCAGGTTGGACGTCAATCAACGCTTTCGTATTGTGTTTGTTTCTTTATGCTTGAGATAAGGTTGCTTCTGCCTTAACTGGCTCGGTGTCCCAAGAAATTGTATGAGGTAACCTAAGGTAAGCTCTTATTTTTCATTTTCTGGAAACACTAAAGGCAGATTTGTTTCTGATAGGATTTTGTTTAAAAATATTTGGCAACCTCTAGTGCTAATAACACGTTCTCACGTCCAAGTCCGTTCTGATTGATTTTCTACGCGAACTTTCTTTTGTACAAGTGCATTTTCTGTTGATGTGTTATTTTCAACTTTGAGAATTCTCGACTTTACTGTAGCGCAGCTTCAACAACGGGAGTGGTAATGCTAACAAGTGAAAGTATAGCTATAAAAACCCATTATAAAAAATTTAAACCGTAACAATTGAAACAGAGCCGAAGCGAATTTAATAAATGAGTTAAGAACCTACTCGTCGTAATAAATATGACCGAAGTTTATATACTTATTTTAAAATACCTTTCCGTTCATTCAAAAGGTCCATTAAGGACCGGTTAATTTTACGAGTAAAGACCACTTAAAATTCCGAAGGGTGGACATAAATCGACTCGGATATTAAATGTTGCGGACAGAGACTCGTCTGTGTCCATTAGCACCTACACTGATAAGTTACATTGACATTTACTGACTTGAGTCTACCTACTGTCAATAGGATGACGAATGTGTCAATGTACCCATGAATAATATCGGACGAAAATTAGTAGAAGTAAAGAACAGTCTTTTAGGATCAAAAGATTCAGTCCAAGGAGTAAAAAATGCAAGTGGACCAAACTAATAAAGGGTCAGAAGTGTGAAAAACTATTCCCATGTTTATCTTAATTGATCAGTTCATGGAAAAGATAACTTCAGCGGCTTGGCCTTCGTTGATTTTCCGCCGTGTATATGTAAATCCGGCGTGACTCATTAGCTTTTAATCGCAATAGTAGAATGTGTGTACGCCGCGCCGGGCCCCTGGAACACACTCCGATACTATTGGAACTGATTGTGATTCATTATAATAGAATATTCATTAGCACGTGAATGAGGGCCTCACGTTATTGTGTGATGTCATGACAGGTAGTATAAATCGAAACCAGAGAGATTCATCACGATTAATTAATACAAGACCTGCCTCGAAATACTAACTATAATTATGTCGTGTTAAAAAGTCATCATCATCTCAGCGCATAATCTCGGTCGCATCCGCGGCTTACGCGTTGGAGCCCGGGGTCCACTTTCCTACAAAAACGCCTCCATTTCGCACGATCTTTGGCATTCCGTGGTGTGAGATTGTTGGCACGCATGTCATCTCTTACAACGTCAAGCCAGCACTTCTTTGGTCTACCTCGCTTGTCGTGTTTAAAAAGTGTTTAGCCTAAATAACCGATTAACACTGTTTTGTAGTAGTAAGGCTTGTGTTTAAGCGTTAATTACCAAGCTCAACTACTTACGTCAGGCATAAACAACCTTGTGCTGCCCGACCATGCAACCTCGCCACCTCACTCGTGCCAAATACGGTGTGATATTATCTGCCCATTTGATATGGTTGTCACCTCATAAGGGCTACTGAATATGGTCGGAAAACACTGCGCCCATGGGTTAGCCATGCCTCTCCCACAATGGCTGCGCTAGTTACCCAATAAGGGATTCAAGTGTTAGACGGAGCTGCCCGTTATCACCATCTAAGTTTATATGACTGCGGCGAGCAAATAACATAGGTAATAAAGAATGAAAGAAATCGACATTTATACTGTGTTTATATACATTCGCCTAGTTTATTATCATTGCGGTTACGAAAACAAATTCAGATCCAAAAGATGTAATTGAAGCGATAGACAGGCGCGTGGGCGACGCGGGCTTAACTCAGACTGTATCATGGCAATCGCCGTCCACTCAATTATTGTGGCCAGGTCTAATAGGGCATTTAGCTGTCAATTACAAGTGATCGACTCGCTCGCCAGATAAGTGTTCCAGAGTGATATCATTGTCAATGAACTGGCTAGACGAATGGAAGATTAGAAATTTTGTTTAACACATTGAAGGTAGGCACTTGGTACTCCTGAATCATTATTATCATTTCAACCGAAACACGTCCACTGCTGGACTAAGTCTCCTGCAAGAACTGATCGAAGTGGTGGTGATCAGTTATGTGCTTCTCGCAATCATGAATGAATGAATGCTTTGAATCGTTGAATATTTTCACCGAAAACATGGTATTTTGGTCAGTTCTGCGTATTACATTATAAATAATAACCCGGTTTTCCTCTACTATTGTTTCGAATCGGAATTCTTCTTTGGAATGTGAGATAAACATTCTCTGCGAGCACACAATCGACCCACTAATTTAGTTACATTCTAAATATAACATAAAGAAATGTAGTTTAGATTACCACAGTATCGATCGCCACGTGCGGTCCATTGACCGTGCGGAGGTGGGAGGGGGGGATTCATTCATTCATATTGCGCACGCGCATCGATCGCGACCTCGCCGCGGCCGCCGGCGCATGCCGCCCGCACTGCGCGCCACTCCTCGCACTCACCGCTATATGCATGGTTCACATTACTGGTGTCATAAATTCATAACTATAAATTATTCTGACGCCTTGTCATTCCGAACTAATCCATAATGATGCCAATGAACTCTTGCGACGTCATTGTTATGAAAGATCGTGTTATCTTTAATCCTCGATCGGGACCGATTTCTGATTCTGTTGACAGTCGTCCCATTCAATAATAACGACTTGTTGTCAGTGGGATGTCGTATGAATACACCTACGTCGCAATTAAGTAAAGTGGAATGTTGGTCCTAAAGGTGAGTGTAGGTGACAACGAAAATATTAAATTAACTAGTCGATTAGGTAATAAAGTAAACGTGCGTTTGCCTGGTGAATTAGGCAAGTGCTAATATTTGCGGACACCTACATCCGCCAACCTGCCGCATGCCAGGCGGCCGTGCCGTGCACGACAAGTCAATAAACTCCTACTATGTTTTACTAGCTAACACTACGAAATGGAGTAACTAGAAAGTGCATGGGGGCGAAATCAATTTGCTTATGAACAGTACAGATGGAACGCAAATATTTAAAGGCGTGACAGACTTCATTCACACAAATTGCTACATTTACTACAGACCGTGTTAATGATGGAAGTAAAATCACGATCAAATTAATGCCATACGACCGATAATAGTGTCTATTGCAATCTGCATAACATCCTCATACATAGATATTGAAGCAATGCTCATTTACGTCTGATAGTAGGAAGAAGCAGAATCTTTTCAATAGAAGTGTACTGCAGCAGCACTAAGGGCGTAATTATGTAAATCTAATACGACTAGCGAGGTAAACCAGTAGATATAGGAAAACAAATAACAAGACGGCAATGCAACCATACTTAACATGCAGCATACGCACAATTTCGTTACAGGTTAATAAACATTAGGAGGATGACAACACTGTGTGAAATGCACAATGTGGACAGCAACAAAACTTATCAGCAACTCGATTATACCATTCCTCGAACATTCGATCGACAAATATCGCCTACGAATAACTACCTTCCTTATATGAATACTTCTCTTTATCACATATTGTGAGAAGGTTTAGTGCCGAGCCGTATAGGGGACAATACTAATCTATTTGAAAAGTGTGTGTGACAGTTCACAATTGGAGGCTGTACGATATGACGGCAGCGTCTCGGTGGTGGTACCAATGCCAGGAGTAACGCGTCACGTAGGCGCGTGCGCTCGGCATGCGCGACGCGCCCACCGTTACGCCACCGCCATTATAAATTTCCTACGATTCCGCGGAATTTATGGGAACGTTGCCAGCGACATCCTCGCCCATCGGCATCGACCGGTTATCGACTGGCCACTTGCCTACTCCGATTCCGAACACGTAATGGTCGTCGTAAATTCGACTACCCATTTCAGAATGCGATACCCATTTAATTTTAAGGATACTGAAGTTGTTACTTTTCGATTATAACTTCCGTGAGAGTCACTGTGGCGTCGAGAGCTGTAGGGTAAACGAACAAGTTGTGTGATGGGGAATTCCAAGCTAAAACTCCATTCAATAAGATATTCAATGGGCGTAGTGCTTTCATCGTGTTAATACAAATACGCAAGCAGAATCGGGATTCAGAGTGCGGCATGCAAAAGAATAAGCGACATCAGACGAGAACCGGGACGAACGACCTCCACATCTGCAAAACGAATACAAATGTCCTAATCGGGTAGTCGATTAATGTGACCAGTCAGCACAGAAGTGTAATAAATTATGGGAAAATAACGAGAAACCAATTTGCATTCATTGCAAGATTGCAATAAAAGTGCACACGACGACTATAGCAAAATAATATAAGATCGTTAAATCAATACAATACGATGAAGGAATCTTTTTTTATCTATAACAGTGACATCATTGTGCCCAAAGGTATTACAAATTAGGCTGTTAATTAGCATATTCATGTGGCAGCCACTGACAAAAGTTATAACAGTTATAAAAATTTGAGCGTCGAAGCACCTTCACCGAATTGCGGCGGTATTGTCGCGCGGCCTTTCAATGGGCCGAATACTAACACGCACTTCCTGTACTACGGGTATTCAATTGGCAAAAAACAACGACCACTAATAATAACCGTTTGTAAAGCTTGTAACGAGATGATAACATACGTGCTCGATCAAATTGCCTCGGATAGCAATGCGTGCCACTGACCGTGATCCTCTTCCAAAAGTCAAAGGTCGTTGTCTACTAGGATTTCCGCTTATATATCCACGATAAGGAATATATTCTATCGCGGTAACAATAGTATTATCATAATCTGCTATTTTCACACCTACGTCTTTTAAAGTAATCTCAACATCTCCACAATTTCGGAATATGATGTGGGAACTAATTCTTGCATATTTGCAAACAATGGTTGTGCAAGAAAATATTCGCAGACAGGTATCGTGTGATTGTGCAGACTCATTAACTGGATTTTTAAATTATATTTATTGTGAGAACTGAAATAACAAAGGCTTTTGAAATGTTTGTGTATAAGTATTTTGAGCGGAGATTGGGTGAACGTGCCATAAAAAGTTGCATCATGTAAATATCAAGGTATTGGGAGGCAATTAGTGATAGCCGAGACTAGTCTTACAAAACAATAATTATACATATCTGTGGATTTAGATTCCCGACTAATTGACGAGTTGTATAATGGGCGCGCCTTCCTATCATGTGGCGTCAAATCCAAACGCAGAGTTCGTTACATTGGAGATGGTACTTACTATTTTTTCTAAGAAAGGGAAGTGGACGGCAGACAGGTGAGCCGGTAACGGTGGAATGGCGACGAGCGACAGTCGAGCGGCCACGTCCCGCGCGTCCACATTCCTGGATAAATCTTTATCTAACCGATGCCGTGCCATCGGGCAACTTGGCCGACGAAACCCCAAACATTCCTGTGTTCTACGATGTTCTGTCTCAAATAAACTCACGCAATTTAAGCATTAGTTTAGGAATTCGGTGATTTACAAACATCCTACTACCGTTTACAATTCTTTCTTTGTATCCTGTAAATAGGAATTGAGGAACTTGAATAAGCAGTTAAACTGTGCTCCTAGTTTTATAATTATTGTAAATTACTTTTCACCTGATACCAAAATAACCAAATCACAGATTCGTCAAGGTAGAACACAACACAATCGGCTACAGGGTTTGCCGTCAACAAGAATAAACGATGTGCCTTATTTCGTACCGCAAACTAGTTTGCGTGCACTATCATCCTGTCACCGTACAGACTGGTCACTTATTGGGTAATAAACGTATTCGAGTATACCTACTTATATACAGATAAATTAGTGTAATATTCAAAGACTCGTGCAACGAGTTCAATCGTAAGTAGAGCGTTGCATTCCCACATGATAAGTACCGCTGGTTGACGATTGTGGTGGCTTCTCTATGCAGGGAACCGAGTTATCTTTGCAATTCGCTTCCGTTCAATTGTTGCAATGGCCGTGCGAATTTCGCAAATCTTTACTATTAAAACTGTAAAATAAAAAGGGAGTCAGTCCTGTTAGTAACTGTATCTATAATATCGATGATAACTTCAACGACTGTCTTGGTTTAACCCGCAAATCCTTGGCTAGAATAATTCAGGTTTGTCTTGTATAATTATACCTACATACTTAGTACATGCCAGGTATTGTCGGTGGACCTTCATAATCGATAGGCGTCTCTAAATACCTATATACTCAAACATTGATAGGTTGCAGACTTCACTTTCTTCAATATCACTTTTCTAAGCCAGATTTATCACGGACATCATTTTTTAAGAATTGGAATTGGATGTAAAAATTGCAACAGTGCATAGATTGATGTAGGCGTTGAGTTGCTTTGCAAGGACTCTAACCTTTTTTTCCGGATGCAAAATTATCAAATGACATCTCTCGCTCTGGGCGGACCAGAAGGGCGAGTCAGACTTTTACTGACTTGACCACCCGTGTTCCTTCACTTTCCTGTGTGCCAGAGTTACGGTATCTCTATCAAGCATCCCGAAGCCCTGGCAGACATCGGTTTTCATGAACGCCGTCACGATGTGCTAACATCTCTTTGAGGCGCGCGTGAAACAAAACGCGCCGTCGACCAGGACCAGCAGGGTAATTGCGTATTACAGTACCAGTAGCAATGGGTTTCATTTTGCAAGTTCAACAATATTCATTGCGTTATTTAAATTGTTTTCGAACATATAGAGCAATAGATAAGCAATATGCTTCGAAATGATTCCAACTGATAGTAGTAATGTGTTACGCAATTACAGTTCTGGTCCTTACCGGACAGCGAACTGCCCACCGCTCGTCGCCCGCAAAACCGCGCCTACGGCGGCCGGGTGTTCGACGTTTTCTCCCGACCAGGGCGTCAATGAGGTGGTTAGAGGCATGAGGACACTGAGATTCCTGCTCCTCACGTACTCCGCCTCCTCCTTTGCATTGCAGCATCACGTTGGGCGTGCTCAACACTGGGTTGCGACAATCGTAATCTCCTTGAGCTCTATCCGTCGTACCGCGACTTTTGGTGGCAGCGGTGTTTCGCCTCCTGTCACCACTCCCACATGAGGGCGAGGGAAACTCTTTAACCTTAGTTGACTTATTCGTAACTACCGCAAAAACAGTAATTGTAGCAAGTATGTAGGCACTGTAATTTCCAGAACATTCACATACAAAAATTTCCTTACTTTCCTTGAAGAGAAATGAAACAGAAATCGTATTTACAAGTGAAGATGTTCCACGCGTTCGAACGTCCTTCATCACATCTCTATATAGTTTCGAAACGGCTATTAACAACTGGGCAGTGTATCCTAGGAATCGTAAACATGCAAATAGTACTGGTACTTGGCACTGATACGATCGATATCCTGCATGTTCCCACGCGATCGCCGCGGAAGTCCGTATCGTTCAGTCAGCGATACTGAGCTGCTCTGGACATCGCTCCGTTCCCACGATGGCCTGCGTCCGGAACCTTGCCATTATGCAGTTATGAGCCATCCAAATTAATAATGTATGCATAATCTTTGTAGCCATCCCTAAAGTGCTATTCGTTTCCAATACTAATGTCGTCGAACGTTGACAGCCTCCGTGGGGTAGCGGTAGCGAACGCGGCCCCTGCGCAAGGAGGCGCGGGTTCGATCCCCGCTCAGTGCAAATATTTGTAAGCATGAATATGAATATTTGCACTGGTCTGGTCGTGCCTCGGAAAGCAAGTTAAGCCGTTGGTCCCGGTTGCCATACGAACACCTATTGGCAGTCGTTACGGATTGTTGGAGTCCTCAAAAGTCCAACAATTGGTGTAGCTGTAATGCTTCGATATCTCCTTCGGGTTGTGGAGGTCGAACGGCAGTCGCTTCACGGAAAATATCGAAGTTTAGCCAAAAATCAGCAGTTGGACTGGTAAAGCGGACTCCATACTCCAAAGCTGAAAAGGCTTCGGATGCGACTGGTATTAACGCTGAGATGATGATGATGATGATGACTAATGTCGTCGAACCACCTGTATGTTGAAACAGAAACTGACGTTTTTAGCGCGTTTATTCGGCGGTGTTCCGGTACCCTACGGAAGCGCGTATGCAGTTTCAGGTTCCATTTTTAACATATCAACACTTGCTTATATTTCGATGACATGACGTCGTTCCAGTTATAGCGCGAACTGTTAAACGACACATGAAACTTCCTGTTTCCCCTACTTGCTAAACTACTACATCTTCACATTTAATAATATGGCGTCGCATGGCGTCCGCATTTGGCGCTGCAATATTTTGCACTCATAAACGTCGCGATAACGGGCAATTTAAAAAATAATTTGCTTTTAAGTGTTCATTTTATAAAAGGAGCAGTAAGTGCAGCTGTAAGAGTCTCGCTTATTATCATAAAGGTTTTTATGTGTTTGGTAATCCGCTTTATCTGGGTTTGGACATAATTATGTTAAAGCGGTCGTTAATATTAATTTATCCATACATTGCTCCAGCAGTGTCACTGGACCCCTTCGTGCGACGTACGCGGTACATTCTCGAGTTACGGACACCCAACACCCAATATCTCACCTTATCTGGCAAGCTTATGTAGGTACCATAAACATATCAAACGCATCATAATATTAAGTTATTTGAGGTGAGATTATCTCGTAAATAAGTTGGTAAATAAGAACACCTTCGTACTAGATGTAGTATTCTGTAATCTGTGGTACTAGCCTACTAAGGAACTCTCGTTTTTTAGATACACAAGAACCATTCCAAAGTCCCCAACCCAGTAGGTAATTAAACAAAGTAAAAAGTCTAATAAACTTGTTTGGATACGTAATTGTTATTTGATTATATTTCTTTTTTAATTACACTAAGTTCATAAAACTATTAGTTAAAGAGCACTTTTACCCCTCCACCAAATTTCTCAACCTTAAACACCATCAATGACATGGTGGTATAACTTAAAAGATTTGAAAGTTTGACACTTACTTAAGAGCTAAACACCAAAATCGTTCCTAAGCCCTTTTTAAGATAATGCGCCCATAATCCGATAACCCATGCGACGTCCCTGTTTAGTGCACTACCCTAATTATGTCAGAGAGCTTCTCAAACTTTCTATGGCTTTTCTTTTAATTATACTTATTCACACGTCAATAAATGCCTTTCTCGACACAATGAAATAAATATGTCGTGACGAACCTCATAATTGTATGTGTAAATTATAGAATTAGTGAACATGTAAGTCTTTGAGCGTATGGGTGTTTTATTGTTTATTTGTATTGAATTTGAAAGCAGTGGCGTACTGAGAGAAATATTTACTTTCAAAACAGCACCCACGACACGAAAAAATATTCATTCAATCTCTAAGATTTTACTTTTCAAGCATGATTAAAGCCGACGAAATGTCAAAATCAAACGCAGTTATTGATATGAAAACATAACTATAACTACACGATTAATATCCTCTACAAAACTGTTTAATTTTAAACTAGAACACTCCCTTTTCAAGAACACTCTCATTTTAAACTTGGTCGCGATCGCAGACGTGCTCTATCAAAAATTCATTTTGCAAGGCGTTAACTTGACCGCTTAGTCGACAGAGCACCCATTATGAAACACTAGAAAAATCACTGATAGCCACTCAATGCACAAATTCCAGTCTAAAAATGTTTAGCGGCGTCAGCTTACCTTCGGAATCAGTTTCTCAGATCTAATCCAGAAGTTGATTTGAATTTCAATAATTTAGAAACCGAAAGTGCACAGGTCACTTTCACCCAATGCGCTATTGACCGATGCAGTCTGTTATCAGTACGTTTGTACGTCTCAACGAAGTACTGCGCAGACATCACCCCGCGGTAAGGACGGGCGTAGGCGACAACAATGAGAGGCAATAAGTAAAATAACCGCACTCTATTCCGTTTACGAGCTTTTTATTAGCTATTGAAAGCATCCCCGATTACAAAATACCACAATTACATTATATTACTTTGTTGCACAAACGAATATGTACTAATACTAATGAAAGGAGATACAGCGGACGGCAGCCGGTATGAGAGACTGAACTATCGATCCCAGTTAGATATCTGCAGTTCTTTACCGGCCCTGTTACGTCGTGCTATTTGTTACATGACTTTCGAGCTTTCCGCTTAATACAGATGTCCAGCGGTACAAAAATATGGTGTGCTAACTTTGAATACCTACTTTTGGTCAAGTAATAAGTTCCGCGTGTTCGATCAATGGACAGCGTGAATGTCGAATGATGATATGATTCGTAAAGGGGAAGAAAAATGGAAGAAGAAAGTGTTGCACCGACCCTAAATATATTAGGGCAGGAGAATGAAGGTTCGATCGATTTGGTTAAGTTACGCCACTGCCACTCACTCATGCCTTAGTTAGCCTTTGGATAGTCATCTTTACTAATCAAAAACCCTCTTTGCCTTAACAATCACGTTAATCCCTTGGTCCTGGCTGCCAGTTGCTGATATTTTTTTTTTTTTTTTTAATAATAATTATGAACCAGTGCTTGACCTCAATCCCGCCTGATGGTAAGCAGTGATGCAATCGTTGATGGTTTAGCATGCTAGTTTGTAAAGGCCTATTAAAAAAACTGAATGAATAAGAAAGAAAATGGCAGTGGAGCGAGGTTATGCAATGTTAAACCCAACAAAACGACCTAAGATGCTACGCCAGAGGGAGATTGATCTGGAGACCCTCCACGACCAAACTTTAAGTTATTAAAAATAAGTAGCGGATCCAATTTAAATACCAGGCGTCCGGTAATATCCGCATACTTAAAATATATTTAAGTATGTTTTTTCCTTTGTTTAAGTTAAGCTCATTCATGCATTGGCGATAACTTTAAAAAAAAAAGGGTGTTTTTAGGGTTAGGGTATGTTACAGTTAAGATTGAAGCTGAATTTATTATAGTCGACTTATATACCAACTGTTATACTTACATTAATTTATTTGAACTATCCATCTTCTTAATTTATGAGGCTTTTGATGAAATTAATTATTTGGTTTATACGTAAGTAAACTATATAGAGTCCATGTTACAAACATTTTAAAAACACAGAAATGTTTTTTTTTGCATAGATATAATATTAAATTATAATATAATATATTTAAATTATATTATAATATAATATTATAATTATCAATGTTTTTTTCTTAATTTTGCCAGGTTAAAAACGCTTCCGCCAAGATATGTAGCCGTGCTTGATTGTCATTCATATGTCAAAACCTTTAAATGATACCTGTTTATTACCGATATTTAGTTACGTTTTCTTTTTTTTTTCTTTATCGTTGTTAAGAATATCTTCGGAGTTGTTTAACTTTTATATTTATGGACAAATTTAAATTCATCTCGAAAATGAAACGTTGCGCATCTCAGCTTTAACGACAACCTCTTTTGTGCATAGCTATGGAGTATTACGTATTTATCAACATCGACAAACTAAATACTCATCCAGAATTCCCCCATCTCCGTTCCACCATCGGACGACCCGTCGTACGGCTAGTCCACCCTTACATTGTTAACACCACTACGATCCGGACGAAGCATTTCGCCTCCTCCTTTATACCGGTACATCGAGGGACTGGAACAATTTGCCAGCGGCGGTGTTTCCGTCGGACTACAATTTGAGTGTCTTCAAGGCTAGAGTGAATAGGCTCCTAATAAACTAGTGCGCTTTACCATCAACGATTGCGTCACTGCTTACCATCAGGCAGGCGGTCAAGCACTAGTTTATAATATATATATATATAAATATATATATATAGA
This sequence comes from Sesamia nonagrioides, assembly GCA_017933935.1. Lineage (NCBI taxonomy): Eukaryota > Metazoa > Arthropoda > Insecta > Lepidoptera > Noctuidae > Sesamia > Sesamia nonagrioides. The sequence goes on from JADWQK010002191.1 coordinate 1,045,390, forward strand.
TATCCCTTTGGGCACTTTGTTGATCAGACGTGCCGTATAGGCAGTAATTTGTTGATCCATTTTCACTTGTTGATCCGGGGGCCTTTTCTTGATCCGTTGCCATCTGCCCATAAATATGTGGCTCCGTTCGGAGCCACATGTGTCACGCTGAATAATAATAAGTAATAACAATAATTAAGGGCTGTTTTATACAAATCCACCTTTTAGGCGTCTGGGCAGTTGTTGATCCAATTCAAATGGGCCAATCAGGGCGCAGCATTTGCCAAGGGCGTGAAGCGATTGGATAAGCAGCAGTTACTTTTTTATGTATGTTCACCGATAAATCTCAGACGCCTAGACCGATTTACAAAATTCTTTTAATGTTAGAAAAGGTAAACTTTCTAAATGGTCCCATAGTCAGGATCTGATGATGGAAGACTAAAGAAATCAAGAGGAACTTCCAAAAATCGTAGGGGCGACTAGTGCATTTCTAAGTATCTTCATTAAGTATTTTAGAGAACTACAATTTGATAAAGGTCTGGTATAGCTGATGATGGAGCCGGGAGAGAGTCAAGGAACTCCTCAATTATTCACAGCAGCTACCTTGAGTTTGTGCTTGATTAATTTGTCTTGATAAGAACTTTACGAAAAGATGGGTTATGACTGTCATGAAGGCTTTGGTGATAAAAACAAAGGCCAGTTCAGGGAACTCTTCAATGGTTAATAGTAGATACCTTGTGTTTGGACTTAATTCATTTATATTGATGAGAACTTTGCACCTATATGGGTTAAAATGATGGTAAATCTGATGATGAAGACCATAGGCAGTCGAGGGAACTCCTCAACTATTCACAGCAGCCACCTTGCGTTTGTGCTTGATTAATTCGTATTGATAAGAACTTTGCACCTATGCTCGGTGCCTTTGCTTGGTGGTAGGCCATAACATCGCCGGCAGAAGTTACCACCCACCAGACAAAGTCTGGCCGCCAAGCGATTCGTCGTGTTCCGGCCTGATTTCTGGTGAAGCCGTACGGAGGACGGGTCTGAGCAGTTGTGTTGCGATGTGTGCCGGGTACGATGCGCCAAATGTTGTTGCAAGTGAATGGGCTTAATAAACTAGCGCGCTTTACCATCAACGATTGCATCACTGCTTACCATCAGGCGTAATTGCAGTCAAGCGCAAGTTTAAAATTATTTAAAAAAATATATATGGGCTAAAATGAATGTTTGTCGGTCGTGGTCTTCATCATCAAATCTACTACAGATTTTCATAATAATGCATATCGGTGAAAATTACTCATCAATATATATTAATTAAATCCAAATACAAAGGAACTACTGTAAACCGTTGAGGAGTTACCTGAACTGGCCTTTGTATTCATCATCAGAGCCCTAATGACAGTTACAACCCATTTATGTGTAAAGTTCTTATTAATACAAATTAATCAAGTTCAAACACAAGGTAGTTGCTGTGAATTGTCGAGGAGTTCCCTCAACTGTCTCCCGACTTCATATCTACTCCAGATCATTACTAAATTGTAGTGCTTTAAAATACTTAATGAAAATAACTAGAAATGCACTAGTTGCCCGTAAAAATTTTGAAAGTTTTCCTTGATTTCTCTAATCTTTAATCATCAGATCCTGACCTGGTGACTATGGGACCACCCTTTCAAATAAAACAAGAATTTCGCAAACGGGTCCAGGCGTCTTACAGTAATCGATGAACATACATAAAAAAAACACCTCCTCCTTTTTTTGAAGTCGGGTAAACACTTAAATTGCCAAAAGAAAATAATTTTTCTATTGACAATTTAAATTTTATAGGATTTTGACATTGATTACTAACTTTTTTATTGCTATTGCCCGAGGTCGAATCCTTTAGTCTCAACGCCTGCGCTGCTGCTGATGACAATAGTATCATACTAAGCAGTATACGGTGAAATCACGCAGGTATTTACTAACTACTTTTCTCAAACAATCTGCGGAAATCAAACACATAATTTTCTTTTTTAAGTTCAATGACGAATAATGAACAATAATATTTTTTCCCGCGCTATTATAATGTTCTTTTGTTTTTTTCAATAAACAATCTACTACTGTCTATTTGCAAGATAGTCCAAAATTTGAATAAAACCTTTTATTAGTTACCTCCTTGGTATTCCATGTTTCGAATGCAGTTTTTTTTTCGAAAGAAATTCAAACTAGGACGTTGGAACGAAACGCAAACTCCCTATGTTGACATTCCATGTGTCTAACGCGTTCCAGTACCTACCACAAACCATTATTATTCATTCATCATATCATTATTATTCTTTGTAAGATCTGTCAATATTTACCTGTGTTAACAAATAAATGATTTAATTTGATTTGATTAGAAAACAGCGCTTTCATTCGCTAAAATATAACGCGACTAAGCGAAATTATTTTTATAACACACTTAGGTATGTTACTTTGAGTAGACTGAGAAATCATCCACCAGATCCACAGATCTTTATTACCTTTATTACTTAGTAAGTAGCAAATATGATTTTATTTCCAATAACGTGCGGTTGAGTTTATCTTTTTTAATTTACAAAAATATTATAAATGGGGACACATGTTTATTGTACACACTACGCTAGGATATCTTAATGTTCTTTATAAATTATTTACTGAATGCACTTTTAACTACATAAATCTCGCACTTTTATTTAGTAAAGAACACTTTAAATAATTTAAAACTCCAATGGAAAAATTGAAGCTCAGCTTAAATTTCCCGCCAAAACTCCTGACCCGGGTGGTTATAACATCAGGAAAACATTGTTTTATTTTGAGTACGAGGCTTTTTAGTAAATTATATTACTTTATTTTTTTTTTCTTTTTCTTTATTATGTGTTTATTATTTTTTCGTGTATTATTATTGTAATGTGCGTTCTGTTTGGAAGGAGTAAACAATTTTTCTTTCTACCTGATTAATACCTAAAAAAAACCGCTACGCTAAATTCAACCCTTAAAACTGAAACTTAAAATTTAATAATAATATGTATTCGCATATAATTTCTACCAAAGAAGTCTATAGTTAATTGCATGGAGTGTAACCGAGGCCGTCCACATAATATTTTCAGCCCAAAACATGCAGCGCCGATATCGTGTTTGGACTAATTAGATTGATTTCGATTAATAGAGTTTAAAAACTTAATATAAATGGTAAGTTAGAAATAAAGTATAAAAACCCCATACGCAAAATTCAACCTCATTAAATATTAATAACAATAACTTTGACTTCATACTAAACATAATTGATCGACCAGTACGGTATCAGTACATCTTCAGATCAAAATAAGTATTATGAAGTACGAGTAGCTACATGGATCAACATAAGGCAATGATTTTTGAAATATATTTCAAGGCAAAAAGTCTTCGTGCATTTAAAAAAAAATAGTCGTTATGGATCCACTAATGCATGGAATTGTTAAAAAATATATATAGATCTTACAATGTATGGAACATTGCGAATATAAAATATCTAGATTAGCTATAATAAATTCATAACTGATCAACTGTTACGGTATAGGTATCGGATCAAAAGATGTATTACTGGAAGTACGAGTATATAAATGGTTCAACACAAGTAATTGATTTTTGAAATATATTCAGAGCTAAAAAGTCCTCGTGGGTTCAAAAAATTTAGCCGTGGCAGAGGTGTTTATATATATATATATATATAAACACCTCTTTGCACACTTAGTTGATCTAGCCGCGATCCCGAACACAATAGACTCCACCTTTAGCACGGAATAACTTTAATCCAGTTGCGTATTTCTCGGGCGGAGTGGCAACGTCACATTCGGTTAAGCGATGTTGCCAAACATATTCGTCGATGGGACATTATACTCGATAAAAATTTTTCAACAATTTCACGCATTGGTGGATCCATAACGGCTAAATTTTTTGAACCCACGAGGACTTTTTAGCTCTGAATATATTTCAAAAATCAATTACTTGTGTTGAACCATTTATATACTCGTACTTTCAGTAATACATCTTTTGATCCGATACCTATACCGTAACAGTTGATCGAATAGGAATTTATTGTAGCTAATCTAGATATTTTATATTCGCAATGCTCCATACATTGTAAGATCTATATATATTTTTTAACAATTCCATGCATTAGTGGATCCATAACGACAATTTTTTTTAAATGCACAAAGACTTTTTGGCTTGGAATATATTTCAAAAATCATTGTCTTATGTTGATCCATGTAGCTACTCGTACTTCGTAATACTTATTTTGATCTGAAAATGTACTGATACCGTACCGGTCGATCAATTATGTTTAGTATGAAGTCAAAGTTATTGTTATTAATATTTAAAGAGGTTGAATTTTGCGTATGGGGTTTTTATACTTTATTTCTAACTTACCATTTATATTAAGTTTTTAAACTCTATTCATCGAAATTAATCTAATTAGTCTAAACACGATATCGGCGCTCCATGTTTTGGGCTGAAAATATTGTGTGGACGGCCTCGGTTACACTCAATGCAATTAACACTGCTTGTATAGACTTCTTTGCTAGAAATTGTATGCGAATACATATTATTATTAAATTTGAAGTTTCAGTTTTAAGCGTTGAATTTTGCGTAGCGGTTTTTTAAGGTATTAATCAGGTAGAAAGAAAAATTGTTTACTCCTTCCAAACAGAACGCACATTACAATAATAATACTAAAAAATAATAAACACAAAATAAAGAAAAAGAAAAAAAAAGTAATATAATTTACTAAAAAGCCTCGTACTCAAAATAAAACAATGTTTTCCTGATGTTATAATCCGAGTCAGGAGTTTTGGCGGGAAAGTTAAGCTGAGCTTCGATTTTTCCATTGGAGTTTTAAATTATTTAAAGTGTTCTTTACTAAATAAAAGTGCGAGATTTATGTAGTAAAAAGTGCATTCAGTAAATACCTAATTCATAAAGAACATTGAGATATCCTAGCGTAGTGTGTACAATAAACATGTGTACCATTTATAATATATTTGTAAATTATAAATATAAACTCAACTGCACGTTAGTGGAAATAAAATCATATTTGCTACTTACTAAGTAATAAAGGTAATAAAGATCTGTGGATCTGGTGGATGATTTCTCAGTCTACTCAAAGTTACATACCTAAGTGTGTTATAAAAATAATTTCGCTTACCTAGTCGCGTTATATTTTAGCGAAAGAAAGCGCTTTTCTCTAATCAAATCAAATTAAATCATTTATTTGTTAACACAGGTAAATATTGACAGATCTTACAAAGAATAATAATGATATGATGAATTAATAATAACGGTTTGTGGTAGGTACTGGAACGCGTTAGACACATGGAATGTCAACTTTAGCGGCCGCAATTTCGAAATAGGGAGTTTGCGTTTCGTTCCAACGTACTAGTTTGAATTTCTTTCGAAAAAAAAAAACTGCATTCGAAACATGGAATACCAAGGAGGTAACTAATAAAAGGTTTTATTCAAATTTTGGACTATCTTGCAAATAGACAGTAGTAGATTGTTTGTTGAAAAAAACGAAAGAACATTATAATAGCGCGGGAAAAAATATCATTGTCCATTATTCGTTACTGAACTTAAAAAAGAAAATTATGTATTTGATTTCCGCAGATTATTTCAGAAAAGTAGTTAGTAAACGCCTGCGTGATTTCACCGTATACTGCTTAGTATGATACTATTGTCATCGGCAGCAGCGCGGGCGTTGAGACTAAAGGATTCGACCTCGGGCAAAAGCAATAAAAAAGTTAGTAATCACTGTCAAAATCCTATAAAATTTAAATTTGTTGTTAAAGTTGTCAACAGAAAAATTATTTTCTTTTGGCAATTTAAGTGTTTACCCGACTTCAAAAAAAAGGAGGAGGTTCACAATTCGTCGCAATCTTTTTTTTTTTATGTATGTTCATCGATTACTGTAAGACGCCTGGACCCGTTTGCGAAATTCTTGTTTTTTTTGAAAGGGTGGTCCCATAGTCATCATAGATCTGATGATTAAAGATTAGAGAAATCAAGGAAAACTTTCAAAACTTTTACGGGCAACTATTGCATTTCTAGTTATTTTCATTAAGTATTTTAAAGCACTACAATTTAGTAATGATCTGGAGTAGATATGAAGTCGGGAGACAGTTGATGGAACTCCTCGACAATTCACAGCAACTACCTTGTGTTTGAACTTGATTAATTTGTATTAATAAGAACTTTACACCTAAATGGGTTGTAACTGTCATTAAGGCTCTGATGATGAATACAAAGGCCAGTTCAGGTAACTTCTCAACGGTTTACAGTAGTTCCCTTGTTTTTGGATTTAATTATATATTGATGAGCAATTTTCACCGATATGCATTATTATGAAAATCTGTAGTAGATTTGATGATGAAGACCACGACCGACAAACATTCATTTTAGCCCACATATTTTTTTTTAAATAATTATAAACTAGCGCTTGACTGCAATTCCGCCTGATGGTAAGCAGTGATGCAATCGTTGATGGTAAAGCGCGCTAGTTTATTAAGTCCATTCACTTACAAAACCTTAGTGAATAGGAAGGAAAACGGCAGTTGAGCGTCGACAACGCTGCGCCAGAGGGAGATTGATGTGGAGACCCTCCACGACCAAACTCCCGGCACAACAACATTTGGCGCATCGTACCCGGCACACATCGCAACACAACTGCTCAGACCCGTCCTCCGTACGGCTTCACCAGAAATCAGGCCGGAACACGACGAATCGCTTGGCGGCAAGTCTTTGTCTGGTGGGTGCTAACTTCTGCCGGCAGCCGATGTTATGGCCTACCACCGAGCAAAGGCACCGAGCATAGGTGCAAAGTTCTTATCAATACGAATTAATCAAGCATTAATCATGCTCGGGCTAGTAGGGAATCAATCCGGTCCGAAAGAGAGGCCATGGTTGAGCGAACGAGTGTTGCACTGCAGGCAGTCTCCGAATGGGGCAATGCCAATCTTGTAGCATTCAATGCCGCCAAAACACAAGCGTGTCTTTTCACCGCCAAAAGGAGCCCGTTCACCTTGGCTCCTACTTTTCGAAATGTGTCCTTGGAGTGTTCCGACCGCCTTCAGCTTTTGGGGGTTGAGATTTCCTCGAACCTTAACTTTGGGCAGTTCATTGAGTCCAAGGCCAAGGTGGCTGCCAGGAAACTTGGCGTTATCGCAAAGGTCCGGCAGTACTTCACACCTGGGCAGCTTCTAATGTTATACAAAGCACAGGTCCGTTCGTGTGTGGAGTACTGCAGCCACATTTGGGCTGGTGCTGCCAAGTGTCACCTGGCCACTTTGGATTCAGTGGAGAGACGTGCAAAGAGGCTGATTGGTGACCCTGATCTAACTTGAGTTGGTCTCCAAAGCCTAGAGCACAGGCGTAGAGTAACCAGCCTTTCGATGTTCTATTGGATGCATTTCGGGGAATGTACGAGGGAATTGCATGATTTAATTCCCCCATCTTCGTTCCACCAGCGGACGACCCATCGTACGGCTGGTTTCCACCCTTACGTTGTTAACACCACTACGATCCGGACGAAGCGTTTCGCCTCCTTCTTTATACCGCGTACATCGAGGGACTGGAACAATTTGCCCGCGGCGGTGTTTCCGTCGGACTACAATTTGAGTGTCTTTAAGGCTAGAGTGAATAGGCTCTTAATAAACTAGTGCGCTTTACCATCAACGATTGCGTCACTGCTTACCATCAGGCAGGATTGCGGTCAAGATTGCCTCGACTGCCTATAGTCTTCATCATCAGATTTACTACAAACCATCATTTTAACCCATATAGGTGCAAAATTCTCATCAATATAAATGAATTAAGTCCAAACACAAGGTACCTACTATTAACCGTTGAAGAATTCCCTGAACTGGCCTTTGCTTTTATCACCAGAGCCTTCATGACAGTCATAACCCATCTTTTTGTAAAGTTCTTATCAATACAAATTAATAAGCACAAACTCAATGTAGGTGCTGTGAATCATTGAGGAGTTCCCTTGACTGTCTAGGGTCTTCATCATCAGATATACTGCACACCTTCATTTCAACCCATACAGGTGAAAAGTTCTCATCAATATAAATGAATTAAGTCCAAACACAGGGTACCTACTGTTAACCGTTGAAGAGTTCCGTGAACTGGCCTTTTTTTTCATCACCAGAGCCTTCATGACAGTCATAACCCATCTTTTTGTAAAGTTCTTCATCATCATCATCATCTCAGCGTTTATCCCGGTTGCATCCGCGGCTTTCGCGTTGGAGCCCGGGGTCCGCTTTCTTACTTAATTTCCTCCATTTCGCGCGATCTTTAGCATCCTGTGGTGTGAGATTGTTGGCACGCATGTCATCTCTTACAACGTCAAGCCAACACTTCTTTGGTCTACCCCGCTTGCACCGGCCCGGCGGAGGCGCCATGGCAAGACATTTGTGACCCACGTAACATACCGGTTTTCGTAAGACGTGACCGTACCAACGTAGGCGACCCTCCTGCAGTTTGTCCGCTATGTCACGGACATGAAGACTGCCACGGATGCGGGAGTTCCTGATGCGGTCCTTCCGCGTAACTCCACACATCCACCGCAGCATATTCATCTCCGTGACACGCAGCTCCTGCTTGTGTCGCTCAAGCACAGGCCACGCCTCACTGCCATAGAGGAGAACAGGTCTAATGATGGTCTTATAGACCTGCCCCTTAAGCTTAACCGGCATTTTGGGGTCACAAATGACACCCGTCACCTCACGCCATTTTGCCCAAGCTGCGGAAATACGTGCCCTGACGTCGCAATCAATGTCGCCGGACGCGTGGAGTACAGACCCCAAGTATTTAAACTGGTCTGTGCACTCGACCTTGTCACCGCCTATGCGCACAGACATGGGGTCTGTCGTGTTGCTAGCCATATACACGGTCTTCGCCACATTGAGTTTCAGACCTCCGTTCTCGAGCGAGTCCTTCCACATATTCACACGCCGCACCAGCCGATTCCTGTCCGCGTCCGCCAGCGCGATATCGTCAGCATACATAAGCAACCAAGGAGGTTGCTCATGTGAATCCCTGATGCTATCCGACAAAACGTCTAATATCACGCTGAACAGAAACGGACTAAGGACGGAACCTTGGTGGACTCCGACGGTGACGGGGAAGGGTTTAGTGTCACCAACAGCGGTCCTAACAACGGAATCGGAATTGAGGTACATATCTCGAATTATGTCAACATAGGCTTCTGGTACCCCTTTGGACCTCAGTGCCCACCAGATCACCCCTCGAGGGACACAGTCGAAGGCCTTCTGCATATCAAGAAACAGCATATGCAGAGGCGTGTTCTTCGATCTGTATCTCTCCATGGCGATCCTTAGTGCAAAGATAGGATCCATGGTTCCGTACCCTGGACGAAACCCATATTGACACTCCGAGACAGCACACTCCTGTCGGATCCGGGAGTCTATAATCCTCTCAAAGATCTTCATGGTGTGGGACATGACCTTTATACCGCGATAGTTGCCACACTCCTGAACCGAGCCCTTGCCTTTGAAGACTGGAGTAATAATACTCAGCCTCCATTGGCTCGGGATTTTTCCGGTCAGGAGCACGCGGTTCAGAAAGCTAGTTAGCATGCCCACACCGCGAGGACCCATCGCCTTCCAGGCCTCAATGGGGACTCCATCAGCTCCGACAGCTTTCCGATTCGCCATGCGACGAAGAGCCGTATGGACTTCCTCAGGCGTTATCGGGGGCACTAATCCAAGATTTGGAGGGAGTTCCGATGTCTGCACCTCTTGGTGCTGCTTATTCAGCAGCTCGTGGAAGTACGAGCGCCATCTCTCCTTCACCGCCAGGTCTTCGCATAGCAGGTTGCCAGCAGGGTCTTTTACACAGCGGCACTTGGATATATCCAGTGCCGCTTTAACCCTAGAACGTGCCAACTTGTAAATGAGCTTTTGCCCCTCAGACGATTCCAACTTCTCGTAGAGCGGTTGCAAGTGGTCTCGTCTGGCTCTGGCTACAGCTTTATCTTTTTGTAAAGTTCTTATCAACACAAATTAATCAAGCACAAACTCAAGGTAGCTGCTGTGAATAATTGTGGAGTTCCCTTGACTTTCTCCCGGCTCCATCATCAGCTATACCAGACCTTAACCAAATTGTAGTTCTCTGAAATACTTAATGAAGATACTTAGAAATGCACTAGTCGCCCCTACGATTTTTGGAAGTTCCTCTTGATTTCTTTAGTCTTCCATCATCAGATCCTGACTATGGGACCATTTAGAAAGTTTACCTTTTCTAACATAAAAAGAATTTTGTAAATCGGTCTAGGCGTCTGAGATTTATCGGTGAACATACATAAAAAAGTAACTGCTGCTTATCCAATCGCTTCACGCCCTTGGCAAATGCTGCACCCTGATTGGCCCATTTGAATTGGATCAACAACTGCTCAGACGCCAAAAAGGTGGATTTGTATAAAACAGCCCTTAATTATTGTTATTACTTATTATTATTCAGCGTGACACATGTGGCTCCGAACGGACCTACATATTTATGGGCAGATGGCAACGGATCAAGAAAAGGCCCCCGGATCAACAAGTGAAAATGGATCAACAAATTACTACCTATACGGCACGTCTGATCAACAAAGTGCCCAAAGGGATATCTATATATATATATATATATATATATATATATATATAAAACTAAACTAAACTAAATTTAAGTTCAGTGCATCTTTTTCTTTATATTTCATTAAGAAAAGGACAGAAGATGATATGTTAGTTTAGACCTGTCAAATTGGTCCGCGCCTGACGTAAATTGATGGTTATTTTTTTTGGTCGTAGCGTCTAAACTGTCTATGGAATATCTAAATTTGACAGGATTAAACTAAAATGTCATCTTCTATCCTTTTCTAAATGAAATAGAAAGAAAAAGACGTACCTACTTAGCTTAAAATAAGTTTAGTTTTGAAGAAGAGAATCGGCGCCATTTTCTATACCAGTACTATAAAAAAGGTAATCTGTGAGTTTGTTGAGATTTAGGAGACAGTAGCTGAAACTGCAAAACCGATTCCGAAAATTCTTTCACTAATTCGAAACCTTGGTATTGCCAAATAGCACAGGCTATATTTTATGTTTAACAAGCTATGTATATCAAGCAGAGGAAATCGTTGGAAGAAGCTAATGCAAATAAAACGAAGAATCTGATTAAAACAGTACCAAGGACACTTGTGCGTACATGTGTCGAAGTGTGACACTAATTTACATAGCTTGTGACCGGATGTCAGGCACCGGCATCATTTGTCCGTGCGGTGCATGTTCGCGCTTGCTCTGATGCAGCCGGTCAAGGCTGACCTTGGCAGGACCACCCGCGAATATGGTCATTGGTCATCATATACCACCAGCCATTTAAATACACATACGATTCTTGCCATAACCGACTGTCGAACTACGCTCAACATCGTCTCTCTCACGATTATGATATTCGTATGGCAAATCTCGTGGGGATAAAACTGAACAGAACTACGGTAATTGTTCTTTAGGACTGATTTTTTGAATTTTGAAATTTCCACTTGAAGTTAGCCACGTCTAAATGTCTTGAATAATAAGACTGTGCGTTGATTTGTAGTGTGAAGTTAATTTGTTTGGTAAGAGGGAACCTACACATACAACGACAGAGTAATTGCGTAACACACTACCAGTAGCAATGGGTTTCATTTTAACAATTCTAAAACATTCATTGCATTATTTACGTTGTTGAGCAGATACAGTTTCAAACTAATGGAGCAATGGAATGGCAATACACTTCACAATGATTCAAATTGACATACATACACATTGACGGCAATTAGCCTGTTGGTTATAAATTCATAATAGTATGGGGGTGATCATAAGGTTCATAAGATTCAATCTATTTCAATAAATATAGATTATTTTAAATAATTTCCACAAAATTCTGTGTATGGACCAAATCAATCAATCTTAAGCTTTACTACTTTGCATCTATTAAAGAAATTTGACAGATTTTTCAGAGTCTTCTGTACAAAGACTAGGCGGAAATTAAACATATTCAAATAACAATCCCACGATTGGGAAGTGTCTAGACAGGATATGAAACAGAACATCCATAGAAACGAATTCCCAAGGCGGCACTCGCCTGGTGCACAGACTAGACAGGCCATAGCTGAATCTGCCAAATGAAGTTCAATCTTCCCAAAGCATTCAAGGCACACTTTGAGTACATTGAGCAAGTTCTTAAAATGAGTTTTTGGAATTTCTCGAAGATGTATTGCAATTACTATAGTGCAGTAGAGCATAATGATGATTAACATACAGCGATGGGCAAATGAACAATTTTAAGCAACTTTATGAAATTCTCTTGCAAGTGTTGCAAAAGTCCAGTTAACAATTTTACGCACACTGAAATACGTTTGGCTACATTTGCTGAACAAAAAACAATGCCAACGGTAAACTTCATCCAAATTGGTCGACTGCCTTTCGAGGTTACAGAAGTTTAAATAAATGGAGATTTTTCTTGAATGTTAACATAAAAAACACTTATTTGGTTCTCACACAGAATACAATAGTATCAGATAAAGTTTGAATGAATTCTTTTAAAAAATCTGTCTACTAATAACTGACAGTAAGTAATGGCGGATGCAAATGATTGTACTGTTTTTTAGGTTATTTTAATAATGATACGGGTCACAGTGATAACATTGAATGGTGCCACGAATTACAAAATAATATATTGTACTATACTTTAATTAGAAAATACGATTATTATCACGCCAAACCATCAGTTTAGAGATTAATCAACGCAAGAGTTGTGATAAGATTTCAATTTCGGTTTATGATATATGTACTTTGTTGTCAATATTTCCAAATCTCTAGATTGCTCTAGAGGTCCTCTTTGCTTTACTTTCAGTCATCAACAATGAAGCTTGAATGAATAAAGTTTTTTAGCAAAAGAAAACAATATTACACAATAAAAAACTATAGGTACAAAGTATGAAAACTTATAGGTAAACGAGTGGAACACAAAAGACAAGTACAAAACCGCGGTGCTCGGCGTTGCAATATGCAAACAGAAAATCAAATTATGACTCCAAATAATAACGATTTCCATGATCTGAAACATATGCAAGCATATTGTTAAAGAATGGTTACTACTTACAGGACTTCGCATCGACAGCCTCCGTGGCGTAGCGGTAGGGAACGCGGCCGCTGCGCAAGGAGGCGCGGGTTCCATCCCCGCGCAGTGCAAATATTTGTATGCATGAATATTTGCACTGCCGCTGGTCCCGGTTGCCATACGAACATCTAATGGCAGTCGTTATGGGTTGTTCGAGCCCTCAAAAAGTCCAACAAGTGGTCTAACTGCAATGCTTCGGTTTCGTATTCGGGTTGTGAAGGTCAGACGGCAATCGCTTCATGGAAAATATCGAAGTTTAGCCAAATCAGTAGTTAGACTGGTAAAGCGGACCCCAGACTCCAAAGCTGAAAGCTTTGGATGCGACTGGGATTAACGCTCAGATGATGACGATGATGATGATGACTTCAGGACTTCGCATCTGGGGTAGGCACTACTTTGTGGCAGGTACTTTGCCACATCATCACCCAGTACCATAAATTATATATGTATCAATTTGAAACATTAGAAAGGGCAACACTTCTTTTTCTAAGACTGCCGTTCAAATAGCATGGTCACGAAATGCGACCTACTGCAAATATCGCAAAGAAATAATTATAGTATAGCAAATTTTATTTTCAAAACTCTAAGAATTACGTCATTATGATAAGTTCGATGTAGTTTTAACATAGCTGATTACCCTAGGACATCAAAAGGCTATCTAGTCCACATATGTAAGTATAATTTGGCACGGGCTGCGCCGCAGCGTCACATCCGGCCCGATGACCGCTTCGTTGCGCAAGCGCACCAACATGGGCATTGTATGCAAAACGTCTGGGCACCGCTCGCCAAATACCGAATATTAACGGTACTTTACTAATAGGGATTTAGGGTATTGGGAAATTGTGTAGTCTTCAACATAAATAGATTAAGTTGGTAGAACAGAGGATTCTGCCACGAGAGAAACAGACTCTCCAGTTTTTAAAACTGCTTCAAGTTTATTTTACTTTACTTTCCTATCTTTGAGTTCCTTTCTTGTGTAGCCTTTCGTTTGCTGGCCCATTGTTATACTCCGCTGTTTATGGTTTCCCGGGAAAACAGTATAATATTGTCTGACTAACCGATATTGTATGCTGCCACGTGCAAAGATGTATCAATGGGAAGAACAAAACACACTGACATAGAGTATTAAACAAATTATAAACTTAATCGGCTACGGTAGCTATGTCCACAAAGATTTTTTTTTTTATTCCAACGCTGGCAAACTTCCGGACGTGCATACATAATGAGATTAAATCGTTCCCGAGCAACAAATGTACAGTAAAAACACAAAAGGCTGAAATCACACACCCGTTCAACGAATAGTGTTTACCCAAGCTTCGCCGGACAAACACATTGGCCCTTTGAAATGCGTGTACGCCGCTTACCCGCGATATAAAAAGGACCGGAAGGATTTTGAGCTTCTTTCTTCCGTTTCTTACACTAACTAATGTTAATTTTTTAAGCAAACAACCTTTATGCTTTTCCTTTCAGCATCAGATTAAAACTTCAAAAGATATTTTTGACAGCTCGTAATAAATTGATGCCGAATCTTTAGCAAACAAAATATTATGTTTACGATAAACCCATTCGTGCGTATGTTCCGAGCAAACATTCAGTTTTAGACTTATTTTTAAGAAAATCATTAATTTTAGTTTTACGACATTTATTTTCTGCCTTCTCTGGGAATTAGAACTTACTCTTGTAGCTTGCCTTGGGATCTGTATACCTGTAATATAGACAAGCATATTCAACAGAAAATTTGTATTTCGTTTTGTCACCGTTTCAGTGCCTTTACATTTTAAGACCCTACGTATTCAGCTTTAAAAAGAATATTGTCCCTAAATGATATTGAACAATAATAACCGTTGGCTCGGTCTTCATCTTGACGAAGCCACAGAGAAGCAACGGTCATGTGAAACAAATCCTGACCGGCACCGGACATCCGTCTTTGTCGATATTCCCGTAATACATCAAAGGGAACCACTCAAATTTAAACCTTACAAAACACAAACAAGTTTGAACCTTAAAAGTGTGAATAAAGAGCTTACTCTAACACTTTTGATAACAGCCACTATGAAACTGCTCTAATACATCTTGTCACTCGAAGAGATGATTAAATTGCAGTGGACAACGATACAATAGCGGATGCGGAAATAAGTCGTAGTGTTACAAATTGTGATGCACTCCACGCCCAGGGAGAGAGCACGGTCACAATATCCTATTGAATGATTAAGAAATATCCTACTCGGTATTCACTGGCATTGACATATTAAGGTTCAATTGGTTATAGTAGACACGTGTCTAACATTGTAATAAACACGAGGGTCCGAGTAAATAAGGATAAATACTCGCCACGCATTACCATCTAATGTAATCAATGTTCACCGTATCGTGACGATGATTGCGTAGCACTTACCTGGAACAAACGATCAGAAAATAAATCTTAACGAGCTGAATGAGGACTAACAGAAATAGATAACGATATTAAATTTGTCACTTTGTGTAGAGAGTGGTCACTCGCGCACTCCGTAGGTGTCGCCCACGTCCAATCCATTTCCGTTGGGGACTTCAGAAACGAGACACGTTCCTCCCTTGAAATTCTTGCAAACGTTTTATTCTTTTTGATGCTATCTATTCTACATGATGGCATGAGTGCTATGGGATTGAAGCATTCTAAACACCTAGATCTGATTGCAACCAGAACCAACTTATAATTCCGATTAATTCGCCGGTTGATTAAGGACCGCCGACCTTGCCGAAGGACTCGTGTAGCGGACGTGGATGGTCGTAAAATAAAAACGGCTCTCGTAGTCGCACAGACAAACAGACAGACGTTTATAATATAATATGGCGAGACGCTCACACGATTGACGGCCGATAGCTCCTCCAACACAACGGCGGCATCCGGCATTCAAGGTGACACGGCCCATCCTTGCAGATCCGGTGCCGACCACAGTAGTATTATCAAAGAAACAATAGTTAGAGCTTAATTATCATGAGAAAACTATAGAAAGCCATTTCCCATTATCATTAATCAATACACTGACAATCTTGGACAGTACATTTAGAGTATAAATGCTTGAAGTTAATAGTGTAGTCTCCATAAATCCTAAGAAATATGAAACCTTTAACATTAAACGCCACTTACTGGACACTTTAATGTCCAACATTATTATGGTAAGCATTCACCATTAACCGTTAAACCATAATGATGGTCAATAGAATACTGAATCATTACTCAACTTAAGATTTGAAATTAAAGACCGTAATATAATCCGCGGGACAATCACCAGGGCCAAGGCAATACTCGTGTATATAGGTAGTTGAGTAATACAACTAATGGATGGGTGGCATCGAGGCGGAATGTTAGCCTAGTGTGCGATGGTTTGTCGTTAAATTGAATTAGAGCGCACCACCGGCTTGCGCCCGCGCAGTTCGACGACCGTTCGCCCACCACATTCACCATACTTATTGATCCCATTCAGCCGATCCTTTTTGATTGATCAACCTTGATGTGGGAGTGACAGCGTTCCAAACGTGTGACAGAATTTATGATTTTTGCTTGTAAAGAGATTATTATTATTGATGGAACGCCCTCGTGACGACAATACGTTGCATAAGTAGTAAATAAGTATTTCTAAAGATTCTTTATGTACCCGTGGGCAGGAGGAAAGTATATGGAATTACGAAGGCGGGCGTGGGTGTAAGTCGGGGGCGGCGACATTTCTCCCCCCCGCGACAGTCTAGTTAGTGCTCAAATGAGCTGGTTCTTATTTACATGTGATAGTAACACGTGACGCAGCCTTGCATAATACAATGCAACTAGAATAATAGCAGACGGGAAGTGAACAGTCACAGTATGTTATGCAAACACGGAATACTGCACATAATAGTTATTTTTGCGTAAACTATGCAATATTTACACAAGATCGACCGTCGACGATAGATTACAATAAATTCTCAGACGCATATGCTTAGAAACACCACAATCATATTATATTTGTTTACCAACACTACTAAATGCACTGTATATTTATGGTTACTTTAGAGTTAGAGTGAGTCATAAGTACTACTTTTATCTAGGTAAATGATGATTGAAAGACACCTTGAAAATGACAAGGTAAAGATTTTCTCATGGGCACAACACAATTTTGCTATTTATTGTTTTCTAGGTAATGACAAAAAAGGAGTTTTGTCGAGAAAGCTGAGTTTCACGCGCATTTTTCATTGGACTTTTAAAATTATTTATACTGTCGTTTACTAAATAGAAGCGCGTGATTTATGTAGTAAAAAGTGCATTCAGTAAATAATTCATAAAGAACATTGAAATATCGCAGCATAGTGGCCACACTATGCTGCGATATTTCAATGTTCTTCATCCATTCTTCGTTCATGACTTTGCCTCAATCCTCCCTCATAGACGGTTCACGCGGCCGTTCAACTGGCATTGACGATATCCGCCATTATTGAGAAATAAAATTTTCAAAAAATTTCTATAATTTGTTACACGTGTTATTGGAAAAATTGTGGTATCTCTTATACTGAGATTCTCTATACAGAGGCCATTGATCAAGAGTTGAGGTTGAATCTTACCTTGGAAAAAGAAGAACACAAAAAGGACCATATAGTCATTTTCTAAAACACTTATTTTGTTTCGAGCAGTTTAAAAAAAAAAAGAAGAAGGAAAGCTACTATTAAACCCCTTTATTTCAATTCATTTAAAAATATCCTTCCTTAATTGATAACTTTCGTATTAAAAATAACTCTTATGAAAAATTTCTTGCTTCTAGACCCAAAGGTCTTCGTTGTGCGAAGCCTGATAGTGAATGATTTTTTTTTATTGATTCTTGTATAATATTTATAGGGAAGCCATCTTTTCCATGTCCAAAAATAACAATCCTTAATACAAACTTTCATCAAGTATTTAATCTCTATAAGGAACGAACTTTCAAAAGTCCTTCCGTAGCAGTGAACCTTCGTTATAAAACAAACTCCTGTGCAAAATTTTGTGCTTCTAGAAGCATGACATTTTATGTCAGTGAATGAATGAATGAATTAAAGATTATAATTTTATAATTTTGATGATTACACGGTTCAATCCAATAAAGGGGTTGTCATAAATAGTATCGAAAGGATACTTAATATCAAGTACAAACAATTTCTACTTGATATTAAGCAAAGGTGATGTTCTTTGCTAAATATCAAGTAGAAATTGTATTCATATTCATAAGATATAAAATAGGCAACGGCACATACTATTACTTTCACCTCACCATGTTCGTTATCGCATGTGTCATGCTTCACCATTACAGCTGCGTTACTTCATAGCAATTAGTTACCTAGCTATAACATAGTCGGCCTAAAATCCTCTTCTTATAATTGAAATATGACCGCCTCATTGGTTTATGGTCGCAAAAGCAGTAAAGGAGAAGAGGTCCTGGTTTCGGAATCATAAGGAATCTTTTAGCAACAGACTGTAGTTTGGATTGTGCACAGTTGGTGGCACTCCATTTGTTATTTTCTTTTTTTTTTAATAATTATAAACTAGTGCTTGACTGCAATCCCGCCTGATGGTAAGCAGTGATGCAATCGTTGATGGTAAAGCGCACTAGTTTATTAAGCCTATTCACTTAAAAAACTAAGGAATAGGAGGGATGACGGCAGTTGAGCGAGGTGATACAATGTTAAACCCAAGACCAACACGACCAAACGAAGCTGCGCTAGAGGGAGATTGATCTGGAGACTCTCCACGACCAAACTCCCGACACAACAACATTTGGCGCATCGTACCCGCCATACATCGCAACACAACTGCTCAGACCCATCCTCCGTACGGCTTCACCAGACATCATGCCGGAACACGACGAATCGCTTGGCGGCAAGACTTTGTCTGGTGGGTGGTAACTTCTGCCGGCAGCCGACGTTATGGTGGATGTATATGTTAAGCTAAATATGAGATGTGATACCATGGGAGAAATGTGAGTACTACGCTTTGCTTGACTATAGGGGAGTGTCATCCTTACAAATCTATATTTTAAATGTGCCCACAATACTTCATTATTTTAAAAGGATTTTGTATAAATGGAGCAAGATTTTCGAAATACAATTTATTCCAGACTCAACCTGCAGGGTAATTGCGTAACACATTAGCAGTAGCAATGGGTTTCATTTTGACAGTTCAACAACATTCATTGCGTTATTAACGTTCTTCAGCAGACACATTTTGATACATACGGAGCAATGGAATAGCAATAAGCTTGAAAATAATTCCAACTGATAGTAATAATGTGTTACGCAATTTGGGTGTTGATTAGTGTAAATTATTTCAAATCCGTTTCATACAACAGACACCAAAAGTGACATAAAAACAGAACTAAACAAGAACAAAACTTCTTTCTTATATTTATTACCTTACTTACCCGTGGATTAGAGGCGTGCTGTTATGTTGTAATGTGGATACTCAGAAATAGTTACACAATCTTAAGAAGTATAATTCAGTATTAAGATGCTCAACAAGTTTCAAAGTGATACAATAAATGTAAGAGAAATATTTCTCTAATGAATTCCTATACGTGGTAAGAAACCGCAAACCGCATAACTTCATATCTTTCTTAGTCGTTCATTTTATACACTAACATGACTGGATATTATATTTTCAATAGTGCCTCATAAATAGGAAATAATATGTAAATATAACTTGGCCAGTCACTTTACTTGAACTTGTTTTCTGCCGGCAGACCTTAGGTGGTAAAACTAGCAAGGTAACGTAAGGTTGGCGGTATAAATCAAAACTTTACACCAAGAGTAAAGCAAATCTAACTATAAATCAATTAGAAGGGGCATACCAATACAATTAATCATTCAATGAAAAAAGTAGATTACCAAACGACTTTTTTTACGACTTCAAGAATGATAAATGACTGACCAAATATTCATAAAACGATTTCCATAAAAATTCTTAATGCGATTTTGGCAGCCATTAAAGTCCAGCACTAAGGTGTGAGGGTACTCGCTAATCCGTCTGCCGAGTGTATGGGCACGTGCCTTGGAGAACTCACGACCTTCCAAGTTATTTGTGAAGATTAGCCGAATGCCGTATGTCATCAACAAATTTATTAAACAAAAGCGCTATAGGTACGCCGCAATGGTAACGCAGCTGAAAGTGTGTTTATAGCATCCGCCTTCCTGCTGTGGACCGACTAAAATACCGTTACGCTCGCACAACCAAACTCCATTGATTTACATACGCAAATCATGACGAATTGCCCACAATGCGCAGCCGAAATACGCCGATGTTCATCCACAACACAGAGCAAAGCGATTCATGGCCCACTTCTACCCACCGAGGGGCCATATTCGTATGAATGAAGCTGTTATCCTTAAACCTTTTCGGAAATTAGATGAAGTAACTAGTTGCCGAAGGTTGTCCGTGAACTCATTAATATTTCATTCCAAGAATCTGGAATGCACTCATTATAAAAATACTTGCAATTACCAGAAGCCCTGTTCAAGAGACAGTTATGTTAATGCATTGCAAATGTTAACGACGTGCTTTGTATCCCTGTGTCTAGAAGCAGCACATTTATATTCAGATTTAGATCAAAAGCCTCATCTCCTGTTTGTTTAAGTCTATTCAACGACTAAACTAGTCGAAAACTGCATATAAGATACGGCGCAGCAACGTATAGTTACACTGTCCGACGGGATTTTGTTGCGGATTCGTTTAATAGAAACTTATAAGCTCTAATGGTTATCGCATACTACATGTACCGGTTGAGTTATGGATTAAGTCATGGCGGAAACGGCCTTCAACAAAAACAAACTAATGCTGCACGGTGAAGTTTAAAAAATTTAACACTCGTTAGTGCATCCGGTGAATTACGATTGCGCGTGGTGTCTTTTTGCTCAGAGTTCGATTTAAAAAAATAAACCGATCAATCGGCCAGCATAGCACACGGCGAGGGAGAATATCCTGTCGCCGCGGGAGAGTGGGGAGGAGGTTGCGCGCAGGCATCCATGAATGGCCCTAACGAACTCGCTGGCCTTGGCAGGACGGCCCTGCGGCCCTCCAGTGCCGCGGCTAGCTACGGACACAAGCTTACCATCTAACACTATAAAACTATTAATACCTTGTGATATATTGCTTTCTTCTGAATTGCTTTCATAAATACTTTTGTATTGATGACTTATTGCATTAGCACTTTCAGTAGCACCTAATCTGCTGTCAAAGATTTGCATAAAAGCCAAAATAATGTTTCTTCGATTGAAGAAGCTTATTTAATGACGAAACATGATTGTTTCGATGATACATACCTATGATATAAAACAGGAAACGCTTTAAATCTTGCACATATACGCGTGTACAAGCGCGGTAAACATCTCATTCACGATCCTTTGATTGAGTTTGAATGAGTGACGTGCTCTGCGTTTACAATTCGCCTCGTAACAGGAAGTGAAACGAGTCCAACTATATCAAGGACGCTAATATTGGAACATGATTTGCTACTCCATTCACCAAGGCAACAATTTCAAACTTAATTTCTTTCATAACCTGTTTGATGGTAAAATCGGTATTCGTTATTTCATAACAATCATGGAGCCGGTTTTATACTTTAAGGATATTAGTGCGTCTATTGATTATATAGTTGTGCAGGTAAATTATTGCGACCTTGAACAGGCCAGGATCGACATGCTAACCCACTTAAGGCTGCATGCTTGCGCGTGCCGTCAAAGGATTATTGCTCGAGCTAATGACGCCACCATTTACTACATCTGGTGATTTGCTTTTATTTGTTCCCTGCTACATATTTACATAAAACTAAGACTAACACATAGCTGCATAGGGTTGTTTTAAATTTTATCATACAACTATGCGAACAAAAGTCAATGCTATACTTTGTTCTACGCAAACATTTCTGCAAATTGTTATTTACAAATGCTGAGCATTAACTTAAATCTAAATATGTAGTTCATATGTATTAAATATTAAAGAAAAAGCATCGAATATATTCTTATTTTCCTTTCAGATATACCACTAGAGATCAATAACACAAACAAAGCGGAAGTTCACAAAGTAGATGCAGTATTTGTTAGTCTCCCAAAGCTTTCGGAAGCCGTAGTGCTGCGGACGAACGGTCAGGTAAACATTGAGAAGTTCCGACCCACTGGTGACGATGGTTCTCAGGCAAGCAGCGGAACGTGCGGAAGAAGCAACGTTATGCCGTCATGTAGCCGACCATCCATCTCTTTAAATGGACATTCAAGCAAGAAGAGCACTGACTCTTATTGGTCTAATAATTACCAACCTTTGCGTCACTAGCAAAACAAACGGAGCAACGCCTATAGGAGTTGCCAATAAAGACACGCCCTCGCATTATTCTTCATTTAAAAACGTACTATGGATTTCTTATAAAAGACATTTTGATAATATCTGTTGACTTTTAATGATCCTGATGAACAGTGTTCTCAAGCTTCGATCTTTTCTGTGTGATTTACTCACAAAAAACAAGTTTAAATTGGACGGCGCGTGTAAAGGCAGAGGGTCAACTCGTGATCAACGATTGACCACGGTATGTTAGTAATAAGCTCCTAACTCAAGCACGAATTCTGATTCATGGTACTTGCACTGCCGAGTGAATGCCAGATCCATTATCATTTGGTGTCAGTTAAAATTGCCGTTGCAGATCCGTGAAGGAACGTTGACCTGGATTTGTGAACAGCTTACCAGCATATGATACTGCACTCGTATTCAATGCACAAATGACTAGTTTAGCAATCGGTTCACAGCCCGGATCTGCGTCTTGAAAACTGAATAAGATGTGAACAATGCCTCATTATAGACCGGTGTTGTTACCACCACGGTCTGAACTAAGGAAGTCAATATCTATTAGCTCGTCACAATAGGTGAGCGACATCCGAAGCTCATTACTGGCATACGTTTCCGTTGGCGATTCGCAACACGCGAATAAATCGCGCCAGTATTGGAATATCAGCGGGCTTATTACATTTATAAATAAGTAATGTACATACCGTTTCATTGCGTATAAGAGCAAAACAGCGTTCGTTTTAGTCCATTTTTGGTCACTCTTTTCTCATTACAGAATACGGTTCGCCTTAAAAAAATACATATCAAACAATCTACTGTCTTGGACTCTTGTCAGAGCAGTGAGAAAAAGACGCGGCAAAAAATACTAAATAAATAATGTGTGATGTCTAGCTAATATTACCTTTTATATAAACCTGTCGATGTATTCGTGTTATTAGAGTTAGTAGACTCGTAAACATACGCGGCCTTGGCTACCACTTGTTTACGGATACAAATGCGTTGGCAAATGAACCCGAATGTGAAGTTAAATTTGTAAAACGATGACTCCAATGTTTTGCTGAAGACATCAATTAATGAATAACCCCTGCAAACAACAAAAATAATAGCTACAAATATATCGGACAATTAACAACTGACCATAAGTTATCGTGTATTGTTTGTTTATTTGTTAGCCTCTGGCAAATCTTAACCTGTGCCGCCAGTAAATGGATATCCATAAACTAATGCAAATAGAACGTGAGGACGCATAATATCCAAGTGCTAGTGATCCGTGCCAGCTATCCTCAGGACATAAAGTAAGCAAACATGATTTGTTTTGTGCAAACACCGTGTGTTATCTCGGCAGTTTACAGCCGTATTATCTGTGCGCACCACCGCACCACCTACGGTGAACATAGTAGTCATAAGAGACGAACGTGCTTTTTCTACTACACAAACATTTGTCATGTCAACATTTGTCGCATGCCCCCGCGAGTGTTGCAAGAGGCCGCCCTCAGCCTACCTCATTCTACAGACTTTTGATGTGCACAAACAAACGTGGGGATCAAAAAGCGAGACCAGTCGTGAAAACAAATAAAAACAAACACAACAGACAGCTAAAGAGGCGATTTAAAGTCGTCGAATGAACAACTTTTAATCACAAAGAAATAAACGTGAAATTGACGTCAAACAATGATCTTGCGAGAAGAAATCCGACGAGTGAACCCATGATCGCTGATTTAATGAATACATTTTACAGGGCAGCAGTACAACGAACAGCGGAAAGCGCATAATGACTTCCGTTCGGCGGACAACGAGAAACATCGAAAATAAAACGACACGCCGATATCAACGGATTTCGGATCGCGAAGATTGAAAGATTCAATTAAAACACCTTGACCGCGAAAGTATTTCTATATAATAGTAAACATTGTGAAAACAGTCAGACTTAGAATGACATGATATCCTCAAAGTATTTTTTTAACAGAAAACATTGATCAACTAATATTTTAGCAACAGAAGCTACAAAACGCTAATTCAGGAAATCTGTGCACGTTTTATGATTTAAGGGACTTTGATAAACGGATATGGGAAGTGCGGTCGACATAGCGCAAGTGCCCCACCGTTCATCGGCTCGCGATTCTAATTTTGATATATCCTGCGGGTTTCCTGCGCAAGCACCGACCGGAACCGGCCCACTCTCCACTGGTAATAAATAAATCATTCGGGTTTTCAACGTCGTCGCTCATGAACTTATAAACAACTAATAAGATCTGTAAGTAAATCTAATAAGATCTGCCCAAAGCATACCTACTGTTTCTACCAATTCATCATAAAAATAGGTTTAAAAAATTCAGGATTTTAGAACATAGTTCCTTGTTTTCTGCCACGCCGATAAATATGAGTATGGAGTTATGGACACTAATTGTAATGAGATTTGCATATAAACACTAGTGCCAACACAATAAACCTATTACTAAGCTGGACTCGCACAATGAGGGACTAAGACCATCAATCAACCATTCACAGCAACCATTCACAAGTCCGACGTTATTGTCTATTCGTGTGAGCTGTGAATGATAACAATACAAACTACTGACAAAAACAAACCGCCTCATATCGCCACCGATATAGACAGTATATTTACATACCATACACACTATAAACACGCGCACAGGCGGCTACTTCGTCAGTCCACAAACATATTCACGCAAAATTCGCTGTAAATTAGGATGTTTACAATTATTCTAATTATATTAAATGCGCTGGTTTTAAGCATACCTGAGAAGAAATTTGGTTCATATTAGAAGACACTTTAGACGAGGTGAACGGTGAAATTGTAGAAAGAAGTAGCATTGTTTGTAGATCAAACTTGTGAGATAGAGCAAAAATTTCACATTGGACTAGTCAGTAATCAGTTCACATCCTTTTTAGACGCGCGTACTAAATGTGCAAGTTAACACCTATTGTTTCCGTCGATGAGTACTCTTTCCATTCACCACACCTAACGAGCCCATTGACTGTTTCTAGGAACTACTTCGATTGTTTAGTTCTCAGGACGGCACCTTTGGCCACTGCAACTTGGAATATCTGCATCCAAGTGTTTCTTCGAAATAACACCGTGAATTTTATTTACCACCTTCAAAGTTAAGGTAGACTATAGGGGACACAATAATAAAAACGCAACGCAAATGTCTGTGATTTCACGCAACAACTCATAAACTACATGCAAGGATGAGCACCGTCGTATATGATGATTCTATAAACTCAGTCACAGTCCAGAAGCCCGTCATGGGAAAATGAGTCTAGATGTGACTACAGACTAATGAAGATAAGATTCGCTTCAACTTTTACTTGAACCACTCCACCAACTTTATGAAGTTACATCCTCGTGGGAACTAAAAAGTTCCCATATTAGTTAACGTGAAACAATTCGCTACAAGTTCATACCTAACAATTTGTCTATTCAAATGCGGTTGTTAAAGAAAATTATCATTAATAACACAGAGCTTATAAACAAGCTTGTAACAACCTTTTGATAATTACTTACACCTACACTATACGACATCAATGAAACAAAAAACTAAGATAATCATTGCAAAGGTAATTGAAGCGGACTTGTTCATTAGCTGAGAAAAAACCTAAAAAGCATTGACGTCCACGAGCACGACACAAAAACATTCGGAGAACAAGTTAGCTGCTGTAAATGCAAACCATAGCACGACTGTCGCAAGATAATGTTGGAGATCGCGCATTAGCGATTAAGATTGTAACATATTGAAAACAATAACATCCGTGGTATTGAACGACGGAACATTAATTCATGACCATAATGTAAAAGATAACGTATAAGGAGTCGTGACTGCAAACCGAAAGAAGACAAAACTCGGCAGGGGGTGATGCTGATATCCCGACGTTTAATTGGACAGGCGACCTTTTACGGCAGATTTTCTTCAAACTAACAGAGACTCACGATCTCGGCTGTCGTCGCCTGATGTCGCGAGACAGGAAGCTGGGGGCAAGGGGCGCGGGGGCAAGCTACACGATATCCCTTTTACGCGGACCAATTAACGGACCCCGTCGGACCGGATGTGCGTATACACATGCATTAGCACCTCCACCCTTCACTAATCTTTTTATGAGAACTGAAATGGTCTTAAGAAAATATACAGAACCGCGAATCTTAGGTGTCAAGAATATTTTATTGTCAATAATACGATCACATACGCTGCGGAGACGTGACTTCATTGACCGGATTTCACACCATAGGCAATCGTCCTTGGTTGAGCTACTTAACTCCTGAGCCGCCTATGGTACAGGACAATAAAACTTGCGAAGCATACAATTACATCCATAAGTGGAGGACACGAGAGTAATTGTATTCAACGCGCGTTCTATATAGGCTCGGTACGTCCAGACGGAACGTTTCTTCATGAG
This sequence comes from Sesamia nonagrioides, assembly GCA_017933935.1. Classification (NCBI taxonomy): domain Eukaryota; kingdom Metazoa; phylum Arthropoda; class Insecta; order Lepidoptera; family Noctuidae; genus Sesamia; species Sesamia nonagrioides. The sequence continues at coordinate 1,072,277 of JADWQK010002191.1, forward strand.
AGCTCCATTTATTTCGACACGTAACGCATTTCAGTGTCACCAAATCTGAACAACCATTTACAGCTGCAGTGGATCCACGTGTCGGAATTCTAACATTGTTGTGAGCCTAAAATAGGCCAACTTGAAGGAATTCACAAATACCAAAATATTGAAAACATTGATGCAATCAATTGAGTGAGCAGTTATTTTGGGGATACGTAAATTCCTTTCTCTGCTTAGGGACTTTTGCTCAATGAATTAAAATCACAAACAGTAATAATATTAATATTTCACATAAGTAATAAGAGCAAAAAATAGCTAACCTACTTATCTACATTAATTGTGTATTTTGGAGCACGATTTTCAAAACATAATAGTTTTCTCCTTCGCTCAGTCCAGGAACTATTTTGGAATTTTTTAATATTTTTATATGTCCAAAACAATTCCAAATCTAGCCGGGCAGTTACAGTAACATAGAATAACAGGACACCTAACTCAATGTTTCTTGAGAAAGTGGTTTGGCTATTTTAGTCCTCTAACTCCGGAATCATAAAGAAAGGTTTAAGATACCTTCAATACCTTTAAAGCTAGACGAAATTCTTATAACAAGTAAAGGAAATACTCTTTTCTATTCTTAGATATTCCTGAAAAGAGCCGGAAGTACGCCCGTGCCGCCAATTACAAAGGTATGGTAGACGTCTGTTACTTCCGTTTTGGCGTGTACCGGTAAACACCCCTAGCGAGGGCTGTTTCGGAAGGGACACATATTATTAAGCGCTTAAAAGTCAACCGCGCCTTTGTTCTGAATTCGTACACTTCCGGTTTTTACAAATTTATTTATTAACTATGGATGACTTCCTGCTAAAACAAATAGAATAAAAAATAGTGTGTGAGACTGACAGCCAATTAAAAGTCATTGCTTATTTATTAATTAAAACAAATAATTAGACCCTCCAAGACTTGAAAGTGACTACGATTTCAGACTTATGCTTAAAGTGAATCTATTTTGTATCATCCGGTACTCTTTTAGTAATCGATTTCTCTGATTATTGTTCAAAATAGCCACCGTCAAAAATGAATACTGAACAATTCCTATGAGAGGGTTCGTGTGATGCTGCGGGAGCACTACGATCGCGAGCTCATAGCCCATTACCGGCCGATCGTATAAACTTCGAACAAAATTTATCGTTTCCTCTCTGTGTTTTTCACTCGGCAACAATGCTCGCCTCCCCAAGTGTGAAGTTAATGGCTTTACGATGTGTCGATGTGTAATTTGCTTTAACGAGTTTGTGGATACAGTATGATAGCATTACACATTATGACGGCAGTATGTTATAATACCCAGGGACATTCCCATTATAAAACTTTAAACGTCCTTCAACATTTGTTGCAAAGCACCCCGCGGTGTTAAATGCAATGAAACAATGCTCAATAAAGAAATTTAATTAAAAGTCCAAGAATCAAGCAAAGCAGCGGGATCCTGAGTCGTTTCTTGGCGAGCTCGCCTCGTGAGAAACTGTCTCACAATTTCTTTTACTTGTCGCAACACACCACTTGACTAATGGCAGTTAACGTCCACGTAGAAACTCCGTGAGAATCATTTGACGGCCGCAGATAATGAAGCCAACATACAGTTTAATGATATATTTGTAAGTAACAACTTATAACCTGGCTGGAAGCTGGGCAGTTGAACGTTCTTTAAATGATTACTGCCAGCAAGACAAAGTATCTCGGAACCTAGAGTTTAATGTACTTTTCGCTCTGAATTATATTTTATTAGACATCATCACCATCAAATACAATGGTGAGAAATATACCTGTAGGATGTATATAATAAGAGATGACTGGATAATTACTAGAGGAAGGAAATGGTTATTTAAATGGAGTAGATGGCATTCATAAAACTTGATGCCGTAATAAATAAAATGGAGCAAATTGTAAGTTTAATGGAATTGGTATAATGAATTACGGAAGTTGAGGGGTCCTAAGACAGGCTCGGCCACAATAATTGGATTTGTTACAATCAGAAAAAAACAAGATGTCGTTCAATGTACCTATTGACAGAGCTCGTAGTTGTCTTCATTAATGGGATGTTGCAACGACGCAGTGCTGGGAGTAGAGAGGGCGTGTCTATTTAATTTCCGTTGACCATCATGTAGGTCTTTCAAAACTCGATAATTTATATTATGAACTAGCAGCTGTCCGCGACTTCGTTCACGTGTAGTTAGTTATTAAGAATTTTTCAAATCGGGCCAGTGGTTCCTGAGATTAGCGCGTTCAAACAAACAAACTCTTCAGCTTTATACATATACTAGCTTTCCGCCCGCGGCTTCGCCCGCGTAGAGTTCGGTTATATCGCGCTTTTTAGGTTTCCCTCGGGAACATCAACTTTTTCCGGGATAAAATGTAGCCTATGTTCTTTCTCGGGGTCTAAAGATTGTCTGTGCCAAATTTCATCAAAATCGGTTGAGAGGTTTAAGCGGGAAAGCGTAACAGACAGACAGACAGACAGACAGACAGACAGACAGACAGAGTTACTTTCGCATTTATAATATTAGTATGGATTAGTATAGATTAACAGTGCTTTTCAAACGCGTTTGGTGGAAATATTATTATCGACCTAAGCAATTCTTCGAGCTGGATGAATATAGTGCATATATTATATTCCTTATTCAAGATCGAAATCAACTTAACCCAGCAAGATACTTTTAACTAGCGGTAGATACAAAAAGAAGTAAGACCGCTAGTTAATTATGCGACAACATGCTCTATAAAAATTCTCGTCAAAGATAAGACACTTGATAATTCTCCGAGATAAGACGGTGCCGTCGATCAGCTTCCTGTTCAATTGAAACTTAATTACGGTGCCGATCTCGCTACACCATCATATAACATGAGATTGTCTTCCTTCATATTTGTTCTAGGTGTAATTTCCGTAATAAAACTTTTTTGCACCTGTTTATATCGTAACATAAAGTGATTGCCGCAAGTGACCAGTTAGAAACGTAGTAATACGCCGTAATGGGATAAAATGAAGGAGTGTTCCAAGGGAGGCGTGTCAATTTAATATCCGCTGGTGGGCTCGTGATGGATGACTGTTTTATTAGCCCCCGGACGAAGTTTATGTGCTTACACGACACATCAATCGATGTTATCAAGAAAGCCGCTAGTATTGTAGCTTTACTTACTTCGGAACACAAATAAAAAATTTATGCAATAAAAAAATCCACAACCTCGATCAAAATGTTTAATTGCCGTCCGTGGTAGGGAAATCGCGAAACGGTGTCGTACCGAAACCGATCGATATCACGCGCAAACAATAGGGGCTCATCAATTTCAAACCGACGTGAGCAGCCAGAAAAAATTGGCGAGAATCAAGTCCAGGTAGAGTTTGCTTAGCGCCTTATTAAACGGTCTATTGTGTTGCAATGGCGCCTACTCTGACCATTTTTTGCAAACAATTTATAAAACGGAATGCATCTGTCTTGTTGAGGAAACCCGCTTTAGCCTTCCTTGAATGTTTAACTATTTTAGGATCGCTTGCTTTATAACAAGTCTAAAGCAACATTAACACTTTAGACTATGTTCGCAAGTACGTTAGAAATTTTAATTAAATTGAAAACTACATTTACAATTTCCCTAGAGTCACACTAGTATCTATTCCGGACGTTTCTAAATGTTCATGATAAGTAAGTACTTAATTACAGGAAAGCTATTAGAAGCGAGTTCTAGTCGGTATACATAGATAAGCAATATGAATGAGCACTGTTTAAAATAAATTTTCATTCAAACATATACTTAAGTGCATATTTCTGAAACATTGCATTCGGAATAATTATTGCTCAAACTTATTGTGCTAGATACAAGAAGACACGATGGCGTAGTACACCTACTACCTAATATTAAAAGTACGTGGGCACCCCACCTACAAGCCGGCCCACAACCTTATTTTTCGTTCAATCAGCCTAAAGCCTACGTGTCACCTCTGCTAATGCTCGATAACTAGCATTGGTAGTGAATGAAAGAAAAATTCATTACGACTTACTAACCGTATATGTCAAACTATGTCTGCCGATGGCGGCTTTCCCGAAGGCTGGTTTGCTTACAGTAATAACGTCCAGAGTCTCACTGCGGAAAGTGCATCGCAACAGAAACAAGCAGGAAAGCAATTTTCACTTGAAAGTCAACTAACTGTCAATCAAAACTTAACACAGACAAACACGTACGATTTGAAATTTGAAAACGTCAAAATGTTCACACTCGCATGCGCTCGCGTGTTAGCGCGTTCACCGAAGGCGCGCGGCGCGACTGAACGTGAGCGGCGAGAGCGCGGCACGCGCCGGTGGGGGATTCATTCACAAATCGAGTGGCGGGGACCGGAGCGCGGGGGCCTGACCCAAAGGCTCATTCATGCGATTACCAAGTTGGTATGGTGACCTGCGGCCTAGCGTTACGTGCATTGCCCGATCCACCACATCGAACTTGTGAGTAACCATTTCAACAAAGTCATTGTAATGCAAAGAAAAGCATGCCAGTTTCCAGTTCTTGCCGAAACACCGGTTAGTGGAACCACATAATGTAAGTAGCAATTTGGAGAATTTTAATGCACACAATAATGAATATACAATAACAACAGTCTTGGGCAATAAGACTGGTCATACGTGTGCGCAATTGTGACGGCGACCTGACACAATTAATGCGTCTACAGAACCGGCGAAAGTCAGGAGAAATTCGAGAGTCGTATTTGTATTATGGAGGACATCTGTGCATAATTCAGATAACGCTGACTTAAAGACATGCGTATCCGATGCCTCGCGATACACTCCATAAAGATCGACATTGCAGGTATTCGCTACATAATAAATGACGACAATTTAATAGTTGAGATATCGAGATTAAAACCGCTACTTATAAAACGGTGACTTGAAATCAGATCCCGTTGCGCCACCGACGGATTTACAGCAATAATGGCTCTGCAAGCAAGAAAATGACAAGCAACAGTGCCGGTGAAAGGCTCTAAGTACAGGCACAAGCGGTTTATGTAACAAAGTGGCTGCATCGCACGTGCCTTGCGTTGCTTCACTTAATTGCGATGCTTATTGCTTTTTATTTCGCTGAAGACGACATTAAAATTCGCACGGCGTATGATGATCTCAGAATATTCGGTGTAGAGCTTTAGTCAAAATATAAGAATTTTACGTGTTCCTCGGGGCCCATAACTTTGAGCAGTCTTGGTTGCACGACAACAACAGTGGTTTTTATCACATCCTACCAATGAATACGTGATCGTTTTATTTCATCCTTGACCTTTCGTTTTTTCATCACTCCAGGTTAATGCTAATACAAATGTAAATGACGATTCTTAAACCACGCGAGAGACTGCTCGGCGCCCTCGCAACTATTGCTACGTAAACTAGGGAATGACCTAAGGTGAGACACGTCATTTGATGATTCGTCATTTACGTTTTGGGGCGTAATGACGTGGCAATAATGGACTCAACAGGTGAGTAAGAAAATTTCAAGACAATCCTATGGCCAATAGAATAACTGTGTGGTTTCTTGCTAATAATTACTGTGCCTTCTACTAATCTGCGTGAACTGGTAAATGAAACAGGATTCGATATGCACATACCTACATACCTATAGGTATGTAACCTAGCCAACTAGAACATTATCGCAAACTTTGAATAAAACATCGACATGCAGCTCAAGTGGTAATCCTAGTGAATTTTCCCTTAAAAGGCTAAGCATGGAGTTTGAAAAGTGGAAAAATAAAACTTCTAACACATACTAAGCTAACTAGTTAGCTAATTACATTTAAATAAACAGCAATCGGCATCAGACTACAAACTGCGAGGTAACTTTATGGACTTGGCAATAACTGGTTGTACGAGCGCTAATGTCGCCTAATTAACGGGATGGGTGTCTAGGTGTAGCTTTCATAGGAGGCCGCCCTTAAAATCTTATCGCTTTCTAAATCGGTAGCTTACAAGGTATTCACAGTAATATATTGATCACAACTTCTTATAAATTCGTTTGCTACTCAATGCAGGCATTCGAATGTCTTGCGAATTTCTAAAACCGCACTGCAGTGCACATCATTATAATGAAATTATATTTAAAACGCAAAAACATTGAGTTAGAATACATTTAGAAACTAATTAGGTATAATATTTTGTATAATTACTTCGCGAGAAGGAGGAAGGCTCAAAGTCACTCAAAGGGCAATAGAGAGGGCTATGCTTGGGGTTTCACTGCGGGATCGAATCAGGAATGAGGAGATCCGCAGAAGAACGAGAGTAACCGACATAGCCCGAAGAATTGCAACACTAAAGTGGTAGTGGGCTGGACACATTGCCCGTAGGACCGATGCCCGATGGGGCCGACGGGTTCTCGAGTGGCGACCACGCACCGGAAGACGTAGCGTGGGTAGGCCCCCGACAAGGTGGACCAACGACCTGGTGAATGGTCGCGGGAAACCGCTGGATGCGAGAGGCGCAGAACCGGTCGTCGTGGAGAACCTTGGGGGAGGCCTATGTCCAGCAGTGGACGTCTTTCGGCTGAAATGGTGATGATGACTTCACGAAAAACCCCAACAGTATGTATGTCTGTTGTTAGTAACGAACTTTTAACGTTTTAAAGGGGGTCTTTTAAAACATCTTTTATCTGATTGGGTTGGGATACAGAATAGTAGTTTAATAAATGAAAGTATTTTCAGAAAAACTGGTAACAATGCCGCAGCAAGCTTATTCCAAGCGAACATCAGTTTAAATCACGGATATGTTTTAAGTGATAATGCAAGACTTCACCACGATGACCGAATGAATGTGTTTTCCCAAGCCAGAGAGATATACATATGTACTAAAATAACGAATGATTAATGGAAATCCTTAGCTATGAAAAGTGCAGCTTAAAGTGGAAGAGGGAAGTCGGCAACATACTCAAGGCAAAAACGTTAATGCCACCACAGTGAGATCATCAATCCGGATTTTAGGATTACTATGGCCCCAGGATAGCTCCAAGGTGGAAACCTCAGAAAATAAGTAACGTAACATTCAGAATCACACGAATACAATGTTGAATGTACCCACTATTTTGATTAACACTTCAAATTGCAAAACATACACTTTTGTGACTTTATCAAGTATTTTTAACCGACTTCTAGAAAAGAAGGAGGTTATCAATTCGTCGAAATATTTCGAACTCGAAGACGCCTGGACCGATTTGCAAAATTCTTTTTTTGTTTGAAAGGGTATACTTTCCAGTTGGTCCCCTAGTCACCAGGTCAGGATATGATGATGAAAGGCCAGAGAAATCAAGGGGAACTTTCAAAAATATTATGGGCGACTTGTGCATTTCTAAGTATTTTAAAGCACTACAATGTAATAAAGGTCTGGGGTAGATCTGATGATGGAGCCGAGAGACAGTCGAAGGAACTCCTCAACGATTCACAGCAGCTACCTAGTGTTTGTGCTTCATTAATTTGTATTGAGAAGAACTTTACACCTCGGTGGTTGTGACTGTCATAACTCATAAGGGCTCTGATGATGAAGACAAAGTCCAGTTCCGGGAACTCCTCAGCGGTATAGAGTAGCTACTTTGTGTTTGTTTCATTTATATTGATGAGTACTTTACACTCATGGGGTTTAAAATGAAGATCTGCAGTAGATTTGATGATGAAGACCCTAGACAGTTGAGGGAACTCCTCGACGATTAACAACAGCTACTTTGCTTTGTGCTTGATTAATTTGTATTGATAAGAACTTTACACCTAGATAGGATGTAACTGTCATTAAGGCTCTGATGATGAAAACAAAGGCCAGTTCGGGGAACTCTTCAACGGTTTACAGTATTTACCTTGTACTTGGACTTAATTCATTTATATTCATGAGCACTTTGCACCCAAATAGGTTATAATCACAGAACAGATAAAAGACATTAGAAGGGAAGTAGTTCGGGATTTGTATTAGAACGCGTGTCGCCGCTTGTGTCCCCTCTTTGACTCCACTATAAACAAGAAACCAATACCGAAGCTTATTACGCACACAAATAAACATTCGCACTTAGATTATAAGTTTGTAATTGGTTGTCACACTAACGTAAGCAATGCATTTGACGTACACTCTTACATTCGCAAATTTCTCATACACGCTATGGCGACCAAAAGGTCGATAGTTTATATCGATAAAATTAACAGAAAATGATTGATTGTGTTCTAATTAATTTTGTAAGGATTAGGAGTATTCTTTACATATAAGTTTACATAAGATTCGAGTTATACGAAGTAATATACTATTTCGTAATTGTAAGATTTTTTAGAAAAATATTTCTTAGTAGAAATTTACGTAACTTAAAAATGTGATTTTTTGTTTATGGTGATATAAACCTAAAATTAGGGTTAAATGAAAGATTTGGGTGTACAAACAGTTTTAACCTAACCTAACTTTGATTTAGTTTAAATGTATTTTTTTCCTATAAACTTTTTATTTGTATCAATATATATATATTTATAGTATAATCGTTTGGATTATGGTGTCATTTTATAGAATAAGTTTAAAGAATTCAAAAATGTATCATATTTTGGATTTCATATAAGTAAACTATAAATGATATAAATAATAATAAATATAATGTAATAAATAAAGGCTCCGATGGTTTTGGCTCGAGATAAATCTATCATGTTAAAAATGGCTTAAAATTGCGTGGCATTCCGTCGGATAAGCACGGGCCGTCTATAAACGGTGTGTTTAATTCTCTTTGAGGCCCACACAGGATTAGGCAGACATGCGCCACACGTATTTGTATACAATAATGACGTCAGTAAATACCTTTAGCACATGTATTTGTATACAATAATGACGTCAGTAAATAAATAAAAAATGAAACTAGCAAAATGGGTATACAAGTATATTTTAATATTGAACGATAATTTAATCTCAATTTCAATTACTGTCCCTGAAATAACACATATTTATTCAGTAACATGCGCTTGCTATCTTTTAAATTGATTTTTTTCAAAATAAAGTGCAATCTTACACTTATATATTTTTGAATAATAGCTTTAGTTAGGTCTGTAACATGACTTGCAGTAGGATATAATCCAACTTGATGATTACTAATGTTATTAAATAGTTGAGTTCCAACGAAGCTACGCAAAATCTTCGCTGTCAACAAATGTTTGTTTATATTACGAAGATTATCGATGTAAAGTTTGATAACTGCTTCGGACGTTTTACAAATTTGTATTAGGTCTTTCGAAGGGTACAAAAAAAAGTTGCTTCAATCCACAGTTTTCTTATATTTGGATCTGTGGGAAATCTAAAAAAAAGTATTGAAATTGAATTGACAGAAGACAAAAACTTACCAAACTTGAGATTAATAACCCAACCAGAAGTTAAATTATCCAACAATATAATAGTATAATTATAGGTGATAATTAATGAACAGAGTTATTAAAATTTATAATATTACTGAATCATTTCTAAACATACAGGTTACTTCATATCGACATTGTTTACATCTTGGTACAGCACTATCGATGCGTGTGGAATTCTCAGAAATCAAGCTTTGGATCTGCGTCTGGGACGTTCGCAGTGAACATAATACATTGCGCAGTCGCTTATACTATATAAGACGGTACCCATGTATTGCAAGCTATGTATAATTTTGCATCTGTTTGCCATTTTATCGTTTTTAATTACAAACTACATAATACTATCGAAATAATTACAAATATTACTTGTATTTTGAGGTTTTTGGGCTTACCTGTGAAAAGAAATTCCTTGTCGGGCTACACTACACACCTCACTTCTTTTCCGACACGTTACAATAGCGCAAGACGGCATTATTAAATTTTTCCGCGGAGTTTCTTACGCTGTTACAATAAGAGCGCGACTGTTGACCGGTCAAGTCAATTTCGGCTAAACTTTGAGCGTCTGCTCACATCAGCGGCGCGCTTGCTCCGCCTTCAAGGCCCTTCTAATGTCTTTTACTGTTCTGTGGTTATAATGGTGACCCGGTTGGTGACCAGTAACACAGGCTTCTTCAAAAACCTACTTCAGGCACAAATCTCTTCCAATGGTGAAATATAAGTAAAATATTGTTAAACCAATGTTGTGAAGAGAGAAATAAATAAATTAATGAAGCTTTGCAGTAGATTTGATGTTGGAGCTGAGAGACAGTCGACGGAACTCCTCAACGATTCACAGAAGCTACCTTTTATTTGTGCTTGATTAATTTGTATTGATAAGAGCTTTATACCTAGATGTATTGTACTTGTCATTAGGGGTCTTATAATGAAGACAAAGGACAGTTAAAGGAACTCCTCAACGGTTTACAGTAGCAACATTGTGCTTGGAATTAATTCATTTATATTGTTGAGAACTTTGCACCTTTATGTGTTAAAATGATGGTTTGAATAAATCTGATGATGAAGACCATAGGCAGTTGAGGGAATTCCTCAAAAATTTACAGCATTGAAGTTTAACATAGGACAACCACAACCTACTCGTCACGCTTATGCAACAATCAATTATAACCAAAAGACTGAATTTAAGTTCCGTAATCGCGTCATGTCTAGCATTGTTCATATTATCATTTCATTTTGGTTTCATAGGAATTTAATAGAAATCAGTTTAGTGGTTCCGTTTTTAAACTAAAATTACGGATAAAAATTAAAGTAAACAAAATTACGTTATTTGCTTACATGCCTTTTCCCAACTATTTTAGCGTCAGCATCCAGTCTAACCGGATGCAGCTGCACAGTACTTTTCACAAATAAAAAGTGTAAAATAACAAAATATTTTACAAAAAAAATAACAACCGACTTCCAAAAAACACTACAAAGTGAAAAATAACTAATGTTTCCGACATTAGTTATTTTTCACTTTGTAGTGTTTTTTGGAAGTCGGTTGTTTTTTTTTTGTAAAAAATGCTTTTTATTTAGTTAAATTGGGTTTGATTTCGTATGGCCAATATTGTTAAGAAATTAACTGGTATTACGAGTTATTGAGTTATTGGAATATGAATTAGTTTTAGAAGTGATAAATAATTACACGATATTTCTCTTCTCTTTATTTTTTTTTTTGGACTGTAAAAAAACTGAAAAAAAAACTAAAACTGAAATTGGACTGTAAATATCATATTTACAGTCCAATTTGAGCCACAAATCTGGCAAAAAATAGTAATTTTGCTACATTTTTAACAAGTTTATGACACATGTTGTCGCGAATACTGCGAACTTTTGAAATGACGAGAATTCGCTCTCAGATATGGGCCAGGGCGCCCTCACCTTCCGCCTGACGCAGGTCCTCATCGGGCACGGTTGTTTCGGGAGGTTCCTGTTCTGTATAAGGCGGGAGGACCCGCTTGCCCGGCTTGGGTAGAGCACCGCCGAGGCCTCGTAGCGGCGATCGGCGGCGATCTCTCACGTCCAACCCTGGTCCAGGCCATGTTCCGGAGCGAGAGTATGGCAGGCCGTCACCTCCTTCTGCGAAGCAGTGATGCTGATTGCTGGCAAAGGAGGAGGCGGAGCGCTTGAAGCAGCGGGAATCCCAGCGCCCTCACGCCACTAGCCGCCGCAGGAGACGCCCTAGTCGAGAGACGACACCGAACTCCCAGCCACCGTAGGCGCGGGCCTGCGGGCGGTGAGCAGTGGGCAGCTCGCCACCCGGTTAGAACTACGCCTACACTTATGATGTCAGCACAACGTGACGGGGTCCACGAAACAAGAAACCGTGGCCCTGGCCGTCGCACAGGCAAGTGAAGAAACACGGGAGGATTTTAGTCAGTAAAAGTCTGACACGCCCTTCGCTCCGCCCAGAGCGGCAGAAGTCATTTGATGATTTCCCGTCCCAACAAAAATATAAGATATTCAATCAAACAGCGATGACTATGAGAAATGTAAACTATGAAGTAATTTCGATTAGAACCGTCGCAATTTTATACAAATACTAGCTTTCCGCCCGCGGCTTCGCCCGCGTGGAGTTTGGTTATATCGCGCTTTTTAGATTTCCCTCGGGAACATCAAATTTTTCCGGGATAAAAGGTAGCCTATGTTCTTTCTCAGGGTCTAAAGATTGTCTGTGCTAAATTTCATCAAAATCGGTTGAGAGGTTTAAGCGGGAAAGCGTAACAGACAGACAGACAGACCGACAGACAGACAGACAGAGTTACTTTCGCATTTATAATATTAGTATGGATAGTCTTAATTACTCTAAAGGATGCACTTCAAAGTAAGAATAAATACAAAGCAGGAGTAATTTAACTTTTATTTTGCTTTTATCGCTACAGACGACCATGGAATTAAAATATGTAGATACACCAAATTGTAGCATGTATAGAAGGAACCAATCTTAGCAGCTCGAAGCATTGGTTAGCAATAGTAGCAATCGAGAGGTCCAGAGTCAATTGATAGCCATTTCTAACTTTGTTGAACCTGATCATAGGCCAATCTCATTTATTTGGTTAGATGGACGAACCCGTATAACAGACCAATATTTAATTTTTATTGGTAAATAATTTGAGTAAATACAATAGATTAACAGTAGTACTTTATTAGGTCATCACGTCCGCTAAGGTTCGCTAGTTAATTTAAATGACCCTGTACATTGTATCCTCATTCCGTCATATTCATTTCTGGAAAACACCAACGGCTAAATCTTATCTACAGGCCAATTGCACATCTCACTTTTTCCCGCCAGTGATAGCATCTACAGGGAGGATAGGTCGATTACTCACGCTGCTTCCTGTTGTCAATTAATGCAACGCGGTACCGCAGCGCTCGTATGCAGTTATAACTTATAACACCAATCTTGGGCGTGCAGGGAGTCACATATAACACTGTCTCTAGATGCTGGTTACCAACGACCAATTACGTATTACATCGCATTAGTGGTCTACAACACTAGCTTAATTTATCGTCATCCTCATACACACCTGACTTCACCCACTGCTGAGCATAGGCCTCGCTTTTCTTTTGAGAAACCAAGTTAATTTCCGGTAGCAAATACGGCCCAAAAGCTTAAGACAATTATTAAATGTAGTTTTAAGAACCTGGTCTGTTTGAAAATTAATAGAACTTTGAACTGATGTCTGATGAAGCCGTACGGAGAACGGGTCTGAGCAGTTGTGTCGCGATGTGTGCCGGGTATGAATTATGATGCGCTAAATGTTGTTGTGTCCAGTTTGGTGGTGGAGGGTCTCCGAGAGATATAATCGATCAATATTGGTGAAGCACGTAATCGCAAAAGACTTCGATAATTAGATATTAAAGGTTGGCCAACAATGGTAGACGATGTACCGAGGAAACTGGAAGAATGAAAGGACTAAATATAAGCTTATTGTAGTTTCCTCGAGTTTTGTTATATTTTATCAATAAAATGTGCAATTGAAGACCAGATGAGGACATTATTTATCAAAAATGGTGCATAGTCCGCAAGAAAATCCGACTCTATTTATTGCGTGCTGATGCACTGGATAAGAATTGCGGATTTTCGCTATTAGCGTAAGTAGTTGCTATTGTATAATTAATCTACTATACCGAGAAGGCAAACAACATAAACAAAGCTGCAGAAACTAATTTTCTAAGTAGTTTTATATGACAAAAACAATGGAGGTACATAATATCTACCTTACCCATCCAATTAGCGAAATGTATCGCTTTCAAATTAGCGAGAATTATGAACAGGAACTCGTGACTCACTTCATTGAACTCGGCGAGAATCAAAACCGCTGGATATGAATGACATCAGTTGAATGAATATTATCAATAGGGAGTAAAACATTAATTGTGTAGATTTCCATGTAATTTCAGTTTTCTTTAAATTGGCATAAAAATCTACAAAATTTTGGTAACAGACGGTTGGTTATCTTTCTCGCTTTTTGTTTGTTTCTACCAAAGAAAAGTTCGGAAACCTTAAAAATTGCAATAATGACTGACTCTTCTCTGTCACCATTTTTTTACAATTGAGTTGCTTACGCAACTCCACGAGGAGGCAGAATAAGGCAATGTCACCATTATGTAATTTAGATGTAAAAATAGCATCTAACAGCCACACGAAATATGTATCAGAAATCTTTCATTTATGCTCTAGCATTTGTGATTGCCTGTGAAATGTCGATCACTGAATATTTCCATCGAAGCGCCTTCGACTATACATTCATATTACTACCGTTTCGCCGGACTCGCCCCTGTTTACTTTGAACTCGACAGCTAGTAGAACGTAGCATTTTAATATATCCAGCAGCCCGGATATTCTTATTGAATATTTGGGCGGTTTTTTGGAACAGTTGTCAATAACCGACGTGATTTTGACATCGTCCTGTGTCAAATCACACGTCTGACGCTCACAGCCCTCGTGCCCGCGGATCGTGCTTTAGACTTTGTATAGTGCGAATTGTAAGTTTACCTTGGCAAAAGGAACAATTATTTTTAAATGTAAGGTTTCATTGAATTATTTCTGGATTACAAATATAAAATTAGGCATATAATAGAATACTTAGACTTAGTTGTAGGTTCCTTACCTGTGCAACATAGTGCGATGTAGTCGTCCGCCGTAGCAGCACCCTCCGGCAGGCTCCATGCAATCTTGAATTGGTTCCCTTCCGCTGTCCAGGTCAGTGTCGCTCTCTCATTGGCACCGTATAAGTCCTTCTTCTCGTCCACCTCACTACTCAATGTCTCTTTGTCTATGGCATCTATGGCACTGTCTTCTTTGGATGTGTTGGCACTTGGTTCATCAGTATCTACCGTCATTGGACATTCTTCAGCATTTTCAACCACAGGTTCGTCGTTTTGGACCACTACTTCGCCATTTTCAAGCACTGCTTTTTCATTTTCGACCACTTTTTCGCCTGTTTCATCAGTCTGTTTTTCATCTTCCTTGGGACATTCCACGCCATGATCCTCAGACATGACTTCTTAATCACACGATTTAGTCACACATTTTTTTTTATTTGACTATAACATTATTGTTCAAGAAAAAAAAAACGAATATGTTAACATCGAATAAGAACTATAATATCAGGAAGTATGCTACAATACGTATCCAGATCACATAATAAACTTTGAAGCAATAAATAAATAAAACTAACAAAATAGTAACAATCGCGAGAGTAGGCAAACAATTTTCATAAAGTTAGAAGATGCAGTAGCAGGAATGTAAGAGCAGTTAGTAAGAAGGGATACTGAGACTGACACACTAGGGGGGTGTGAGGGGGCAGCGAGACGAGCGCGGGGCGGGAGCGGGTGGCGACGTCGCGACGCCAGCCCGGCCGGCGCCGCCGCCGCCGTCGACCTACTGCCCACTAATGCGTCCTATTCAAGTCTCAGCAAATCACTATAAGTGTAATGATTACTGATACTGTTATCATAAGGATTCTCAGTCTCGCAGATTTTCCAATTATACCAGTTGTCCTTAAAAAGATAGATTTGCTAAGAAGACAATTATTATATTTCAGGAATGTATGCAAAATGCTTTTTTTTGAAAATAACATACTATTCTGTGGTATAGCAGTGAGTAATGAAGAAAATGTTTGAAAAAATATCAAATAATAGACTGCTCGGGATGTTTTTGATTACAATACTTATTTTTTAATTATTCTGTTTCAATAGCTTGACTGTAATGGAAACAAACAAATCAATAACATTAAGGACCATATTACAGAACCTTACTCAAGATTTAAACATTACTTAAAACTAGTTTCAACTGATCAAATTGCTTCAAACGAGACTTAAGTAAAGCTTGAGTTTTGAGTGAGGTTCTGTAATACGGACCTTAGTATCCATTAAATATGATTACTAGGTAAATAATTTCATACTTCAACAACATAGTGCTAGCAAATTAATGTATGGGAATATGAGTTATTATACAATAACAGCGATCTCACAGTTACAAAATAAGATTGTGCATTTATTTTGTAAATAAAAAATGATAAGGGTTGTTCTTAATCACATGAATTATAATTTTGAAAAAATGATGCTGTTAAATATAGCAGTCCTATATGATACAGGAATTTATTTGTTTGATTGCACATAATAGTCTGCAGTACAGATATCAATATTAACTGTGTAATACTCAACTAAAGCGAGGGCCACATTCAGCAATTTGGAAGCTGTGGGTTGATTCCAAGAGAAATGCAAATAGAATTTTCTAGGAACAAACAACAAGTCCAAATATTTATCAAATAATATCTCGTCCTGTAATTGATTGAAAGGAAGAAAAAGCAAGGCATAAAGCTAATGAATAAAAATAATAATGCAACCAAAATAAATAGGAATAAAATTGGCAAATTACCTACTTGTTGTTATTTTAAGTTTAGTTAAACTTATCACTTAGAAACGTATTGAATGTGTAAAATTTGTGAATGATTTTGTCCTAAAAATGCATCGTTATTTTTTTTACTTTTTTCTATAAATCAATAAATAAGCAATAAAAACAATATCCGCCACACAGGATACTATGTGGCGCAATAGAAAGAAAATGATATAACACCACAATATACACTTTTCGCAAAAATATTATGAGTTTTTCACACAAAATTCACAGTCGATAATTTTTTCTAAGATTTTCGAAAAAAAATTGGCTTTTCTCCAATGCAGGCGATTCTTTCCGCAGCGGATGACATTGACATTTGATTTGTTTAGAAATTGAATACGGATGTTACAGAAAAAATAATATTTACAAGGCTTTAGATGATTTCATAATATTATTATAAGATCCACTGAAATAATGCTAATATTTCATTGGTTCATAATATGACACCGAGAAGTTTTGGTTTTTAGTTTGTTTTGATCGATTGTCGAGTTACTAAACAAGTAAAAGCTGTATATTTATATATATAGATTACTAAACGAACAACTGACTGTCACAAAAAACGTTTCAAGCTCGGCCTCAACTGATGATTTACGATTTTTAGCATTGGGTCGTGTTTGTTATGTACATTATATATTTTTGTCCGGCTTCATTATGTAATGTCAGTTTGTCTGTAAAACATCGCTCTTAGCCCATTGTGTCACCCTTTGTAAAATCTTTCTATTTATGTTTCTGTAATCTATATGGTGTGTATATAATAAAGAATAGGTACTATTACTAGAGTAGATCTTTGACATTAGAATAGTACTATTCTATTTTAATGTCAAAGATCTAAATTAACTGCTTCGGAAAATGTGAACGTGCTATTATATAACATTTTTATTTCCTAATCTGTGGTATAAATATATTTGAATTTTGAATTACAAAGTTTAAACTGTCCTTTGGGTGTTTGTATTTTTTTAATAATTTAATTAAGTTGGAATATGGCATCATATGCACCTTCTGATTCAGAATCAAACGTTAGCGGTTTCTACCGTTATAGTAATAAAGATGTAAAGTATTTGTACACTTCTATGATAGAGGTAAAATTCTAAATACTGCCTATCTAATAATTATTGCCAATACAGTTGATTTTAGTCCAGTGAATATCTTTCTAATGGCATATTTTATTTACAGAACATGGAAACAATAAACCAGGACATAATACTAGTTGAAAACAATCTTAAGAACTTGGTACAAATAGCTGGCCCTCTGGAGGGTCAACTGTCTGTGCTGTTACAAACACTGCCAAAACCTAGCATTAACCTTCCCATGGAAACTGATTGAAAATGATGGAGTAAATATGTATACTTAAAATATGGGTTAAGGAGAATAATAATGTAATGTAAGAAGACTTCTCTATCCAACATCTGAATTATAACGAAGACTGAACTTTTGTATAATAATATTCATTAACAGATTACATGCAGCTTAGGCACCAGTATAACTTTCTTGAGAATTGAAAAGTTATTTAATTAAGATTTTTCACTAGCTTAAACAAGTAACTACTTAAAAACTGTATAATAGCTGTATTTTAAATAAGAAAATGTTACCAAAATAATGGTTATTTCATTTCTTGAACACATTTAGTTCTATATTCTTATTGATTCTTCCGTGTTTCATAACTTGATGTATTGTATCAAGTAAGTAACTGTATTGATAAACTCCGAGTTTAGCAATACAGTTAGACAGTAGTTAAATAACAGTAGTAGTTAGTAGCTACATCAGTGCAGACGAGGTGTTCCTTTCGTTCTCTCTCTAAGAATATTTAGCAATGTAATTTAATGAAAAAGTGAAACACTTCACAGTTGCTTCCCCAGAAATAATTTATTATGGAAATGTGCATTTTCTTTTTTTGTATCTGAACTCTTTGGAAAGTACATATAAAATCTCTTTAACAGAAAAATCTATGCATGTTGTACATAGACTACATATATAAAGCTTTTAAAAAAATAACTCTCAATAAAACATTATTTATACTTTTCAAGGTTCATGACAGACCTCTAAAAATGAGAATTTTGTAAATAAGTTAACTTAGCTTAACTGTTCCCAAAATGCCAGAAGAAATTACAGTGAGCACGAGAGCGAAGTCGCCAAGTCGCACGGAGGCGATTACCAAAGCTCTCGTCAACCACCCTACATATAGCAATGGTGTTCTTATAGGCCAGTATCACACCGTTATCCTAATGCCTAACTGTTCTAATAGGCATCTTAAACTATCAAGAATTGTGTCATAAGGAGCATTTAATTATGTTCTTATTCTGATTATAAAATTTTAAACTTTCCTTACTAATAATTTATTATAGAATAACATATACAACAATAATTTTTCTTTATGCGAAACCTGAATACAGTTTGTTCAGAATGAGCAAAAATGAATCGATTCCTATCATTTTTACACCATGTTATATTTTTTACTAGATACATTTAGAAGTTGTTGCAGTGTGGTTGCCGCACGCACAGCACAGCTGACGGTAGATCGTAGTACCAGATGACCCCGCATCGCGCCGCCTGAATCGCGAGCGGGCGAGCGGTGCGTTGACCAAATTTTTTTGGGACAACCAAGTAAGATAAGAAGCTCACATCGCTCCAGCGACGGTGTTTCCGTCGCATTACAATTTGAGTGTCTTCAAGGCTAGAGTGAATAGGTTCTTAATAAACTAGCGCGCTTTACCATCAATGATCGCATCACTGCTTACCATCAGGCGGGATTGCGGTCAAGCGCTTGTTTATAACTTATAAAAAAAAAAAAAACTCATAACTTTGTGGTTTTTCATGATATCTTTTGAAATTTTATAGGTACATAGATTCTTTACTTAAAAATACTGGACTCGTGTTTCGGGTTTCGCATTAACAAAATAACGTTGGAGATATATCTCCATAGCATTGTTGGCCTCAGCTTAGTCATCCTCCTACTGCTGGGTAATGACTTACAGATCTTTTGATCCATGCAGGGCTACTGGGCTAGTGTCTCCAAGGCTAGAGTGAATAGGCTATTAATAAACTAGTGTGCTTTATCAATGATTGCATCACTGAGGGATTGCGGTCAAGCACTCGTTCATTCATTATCAACCTTTTTTTATCGTCCCACTGCTGGGCACAGGTCTCAACTCATACAGAGAAGGATTGAGCGTAATCACCACGATTGCTCAATGCGGGTTGGCGATTTCAGACTAAGTCCAGGTTTCCTCAAGATGTTTTCCTTCACCTTCAGTCATTGGTGTCCAAGATATACTTAGAAAGCACATATATCTTTAGAAAAGTTACATTGGTACTTGCCTGACTTGGAATCGAACCCGCGCACTCATACTTGAGGCTGGTGTTTTAACCACTAGGCCACCACGCCGACATCAAGTCACGGTCAAGCACTAGTTTATAACGATTAAAAAAGTGGGCTGCCTCTAGTTAGTTTTGTCCATCTCCTCTTCTTTCATCTCATCTTCCACGAGGTCAGCCGCGAAGCCTTCATTCCAGCTTAGGTCCTTATTACAGAACGTCACTCAAAACTCAAGCTCTACTTAAGTCTCGTTTGAAGCCTTTTGATTGGTTGAAACTAGTTTTAAGTAATGTTTAAGCAGAGATCAATGCTTGAGTTTCCTTCTGGAATACGCACCTTAGTTTCCTTTTTTGTTAGCCTATTTCATTCAATGGCAGGGAAAAAACCTGCTTTCAGCTTAAAAAAAAAAAACTTTAAATGCAATAATAGATACATAATTTAAAAACAAACTGAAGATCGCATTACTAACCAAAATAGACTTATCAATATTTATGATACTTTCCATATAAAAATACATTCCGAAAGATACGTACCTACGTTAAGAAATACATAGGTAGTTATGTATCTACATCACTAAACAAACACTCTCTACCTTTAGGCAACTGGGTGGAAGACCGGATAGAATGTTTAAAAAACGGAGCCCTCTACTTCCCTCCAAAAGAAGAAATAGACTATAAGAAAATGAAACCAGAATCGAGGCAACCAGACTTTAGACAAAATAAATTAAATAGTTCACAGGTTAGGCAAAATAAATTAAATAGATAGTACAGTCAGCAACAGAAGATTTAATTATTTTGTTTTTTTATTACCACTTGTTTTGGAAATCTTAATTACTGTGTAAAATATATTTAAAAATTGGAACAGAAGTAACAATCACCATCTGTTTATCGTCCCACTACTGGGCACAGGTCTCCTCTCATGCAGAGAAGGATTGAGTGTAATCACCACGCTTGCTCAATGCGGGTTAGCGATTTCAGGCTTAAAGTCCAGCTTTCTTCAATATGTTTTCCTTCACCTTTTAATCAGTCATTGGTGTCCAAGATATACTTAGAAAGTACATATAACTTAGAAACGTTGTATTGGTACTTGCCTGACCTGGCATCGAACCCGCACAGTGCACACTCATACTAGAGAGGCTGGTGTTTTAACCACTAGGCCACCACAACTACATGCATACAAAAGCTTGACAAATAAAATTATCTTTATCTTCATTACTTTAAAGACATTTGATTACTTGAAATATGCTTGAGTGTAAGATTCTGTAATGTCCCTCATTGCCACGTCGCATTATTTTCCTAGCAATAAGTAGCGGATCGACCCTTTAAATTGGAATCGTTTTACAGAGTAATTTCTCATCTATTATACGCCATGATAGCCATGACGCGTGTGATAATTATGCGACGACAAACGACCTTGTGTACAACCATCTGCCGAAGCCCTTGTGTGGTCCCATTCAACGTTATTATAAGAGAGCGCAGCATCAGTTCTATCCTCAACCTGACCTTATGAAATGTTTTGTAAGTACTGTCCTAGTTACATATTATACGTAACGTAATCATCTCCTCCACTAGCTGAGTATAGCTACTACTCGTCCGAGATAACTATGCACCTCGCTAGAATGCGCCGTAGAGCTCGGTAGCGATACAGTTGTACAGTTGTCTAAATCTCCCCTGGTGTTATTGCTGTTTCTGTAGAGTTTTTGTTACGTGTTAGTGAAGCCTGTTGATTGCACCAACATTATATTTCAGTCAATATGTATCAATTTAATTGGAAAACGTCATGAGTAAAAAATGACCTATAACTATACTGTACTTTTAGTATTATGAGGCTTTATCATTTTTAACAATTCTATTTTTTTCTAAACGGTACCGTCTAAATGACCTCTCAGAGCGAGGTGCACTCTTATCGCGTACGACTCGCCTCATGTTCCTTGTTGCGACTATTCACTAGATTCTGCGAGTTAGTTGCAATTCCAGCAATATAGCTTTTATGCGATGGGATATTCTGTTGGATTCTCATTGCTTGGGTAAGCAGTTAAAAACTCAGTGCCCAATAAGACACGAAATTAGATTCCCGAGTTGGGCAGGTTTTATTGTTACTGTGTAGGTACTATTTATTTCCCCCCTTCTTCCCTTAGGGCAATGTGACCGAGTGGGGATTGAGAAAGCAGTTAAAATACGAGTGGAAGTGCACAGATGTGTCCGACTACATATCGACTTTGTATGAAGATACATTTGTACCTCCACGGCCTGACCAGTACCTACCACGAAACGAGAGGAAGGCGCGGAACTCGTAAGTAGTTTAATAGGGCTTGTTGTTCTGTTTGCCTAATTACTTTTGTGATCTCAGAATCAAACACTATACAGTTTTACATTTTTTATTACAGGAGTTTCACAAAAAGTTTCTGTTTTAAGATGACAAAATCAAAACAATGATAACATCAAGAATCATTTTTCCACTTTTTGCAAAATATTTAATTAGTCTTTACAATATCACATTTTGTTCGAGAATAGGACAGTGACGTCCATATAAAATTGTTAACAATACAATAATTCTTAATGCTTTCATATCGCCAAAACCTGGCACCAACACGAGATCAGCAAATATGTCTTACAAACTAAGTTTAGTCTCAAACGTTACAACTAACAATTGCTTACAACTAACATGATATAACTTAACAAAATGTTCTTAACATAGTGGCAGTTCACAGAACTTTCATAAAAATTCATAAAATAAAGAGGTAAGAGCAAGATAAAAATACGTACGAATTTAAAGAAAACAACATGTACAAAATATGCCAAGGCAGTTGACTTATGGCTACAGTTTGACTTATTGACTAGTAGCCTAACGTCAGCGAGATGAGAAGGCGTCCACTTTCGGCAGTTTTATGAGACCGGATGCTCCGGGAGTTTTGAAAATATTGCTTTGTATGTAATGTTGATGTTGAGCAAACGAGTTTGCAGACATCATGTTTTGTTGAGCAAATTGAGCTTGAGGTATATGGACATGACCATTATACTGCATTTGTGGAAATACTGGCGAGCTTATTCGGCTAAAGTTTTGAGGCGCTTGAAAACTATTATAATTATGACTCATGGTTGGAAAGCGGTCTAACTCCATTGGCTCCCCGCAGACTGACTCTTCGCGGGATGAAGGTTGTGAAAACACATTGCGTTGGTTCAGGCTAGATGTCTGAGATTCGAAACCTGAACTTTGGCTCGAAGAACGACTACCATCTATATTAAATATCTGGCGCTCACCATCAGAGCCCCAGTAACCACCTGCTACCCAAGAAGTACTATGACCGAGCTTGCTCGGTGATATAAGCGGTCTAGAACGAGCCATAGGCGTTGGTGCAACAAAACTGGGAGTAGCAGTGAATTTTCTTAAAGAGAAGATGGAATTAGTTTTCTTTTTCGTCTTTGTAGGACTACCTATACATAAAGAACTAATACTTTCATCTAATTCAGAGTCAGAGTCATCCTTTATGAGTTTCTGATATTTATTGAAGGAAGGTTTGACAAAAACAGTATCAGACACGGAACTTGGGCTTTTGCTTATCATAGAATTAACACAAAATGTTGAATTTAGTTTCGGTTTTGTCCATATACTGTCAACTTTTGGTGAAAAAGTCCTGCCATTCATCATGCTGGCATTCAGATGGCTGTGATTTTCGTTCCAGGACTCAGAAAAATTGTGTAAACCAAATTTACTTAACGAGACATCATCATCACTATCCATATGCAAAGGGTCGTCGTCTTCATCAATAAGCGTGCTTGCTGACGAGTTTGCTAGGTTCTTCATCCGTTTCGGCGAAGTGGGAGGGGTCCTCATGACAACTCTTCTGGTTTCTGTCTTAATTGATTTGTACACCAATATTACTATAAAGGTACATAATGTCTGGAACAAAATAATTTATGGTAATTTTTTATTTATATAAATTTTAGGTAGTTTTTAGACTGGCAAGAATATAATTTAAGAATAAATTTATTGAGTATTACTTTATTGTTTTATTTCTTTGGATAATTCAGACACCAATTCATTTATATGATATTTAATTTAAATTTAACTGTACAATTTGGTTCTGAAATTCTGTAGAATTGTGAAATACAATACCAACCTTTATGAAGCTCAAATATATAGGTTCCACAGTCACATAACGATGTCCTATCGTAGCAATAACAAAGATCAGCCATTGCAAGTCAATTATAATAGTATTTTTCAAGCTGTTCACATTCCAGATGAGTCCAATTATTTGTAAAAAACATATAAAACTTCCTAAAGTTTCCTGAGTGGTCATATTAAGTTCTAAATGTGTTTGTCTAAAATTAAAACTTTTTGGCATCATGTTCACAATATTTATGTCATAGACATAATTTTCTAATGCTGGGAATGTCATAGTTGTCTTCATCTCAATGATAGAGTATATTCTTTGCAGTAGACCTAGCACTATCTGTGTTATATTAGTTATTGTACTAAGTAAATTCTTGTATCTTAATGTTACATTTGTGTATAGTTCAAAAGAAACCAGTATAAAAAGTATAACTGCTATAAGCATTGAGGTATTGTTTATAAGTGTTCTCAGCAGCGTGTTTTGTTTCAACGGCTTATGATTGATCTTATCTGATGTCCTTGTTTCTAATAATTTGGACCCCAGTAAGGTTTCTTTCTCTTTGTGCAGTTTCGTTTGGAGGACTTTACGGCAAGGGCTGCATAGCTTGTATGCCTTCTCTAACTGCAACCTGAAAATTTGAACATTTCATAAGCAACTATATTACAAACAAAAACAACTCTTCTTACACTTTATGCGGATCCACATGGAGACAGAATAGCTTTTCAATAGTTTCAAACAGCATTTAACAACTATATAATTGATAATAGTATGTCTCCTAAATTAACAATACATGGTACACAATGAAATTAGATGTTAATTTAATCAATTCTAGGCATATTTACCAATTCCAAATTGAAGTAATCATTTCACACAAGTAGCTATCTATCTATGATAAATTGATAATTTAAATATTCAATGCAAACTTAGTAGTTTTATACAACTGCAAATTTTCTGCTAAAGCAAGGATAAATCTTAAATTGGATCAGTAAACACAACTTCTCATGGTGACTGATAACATTAACTAAACAATTAGCAAAAACTGATAAGTAAAATATGCTAAATAATTTGGCCTCAAATGAAAAATTGTTTACACATCAAAAATAATACAAGACATAGATGTAAATGTATTATGGTAGATGTGAAAACTATGGTTCACTTTAAAAACATGTACATGTTTGAGTGGGATAGTACTTTCACAAGTCTTCATGACACTGATTGAATTGGATATTTGTGTTAATTCATCCCACACATAAATTTACATATATACTTGTAAAAATCCAATTTTGTGCCATTATAAAGACGGTTTTTACAAACTGATCTAAAAAATAAAGGAAAATCAATTTACATTGTACTTTCCGTGTTAAGAATGACGTCCTTTAACATGTTTAATCTTATTAGTCTAGAATTAGGTATACACAGCTATTAATTACCAGTATAATCAGAGTTCTGATTGTACTAAAAATCTATACAATGTGAGGTCAGCTAAACCTGGCAATGGGTAGCCGTGTGTCAGTTTGGGAATCTAATTAACCTAGGAACAAGATATAAAGTAGATTTATAGTTTGAAATATCCTTACCTGTATGATTCTATTTCATCATCAAATTTCATCTCATTCATAGGAACAAAATTGGCTAGTTGTGTCACTTTCAACTGTTGATTAATATTGCACATCTTGCAGAGACCATTCCTGGGAGGACTATTCCTGAACACTTTAGGCGTTTGGTGACTCCGGTCATTGATTGCGGTAACTGGTTTATTGTAGTCACCATCCTAGAATTATAAAAAAATACAATTGAGGACAGCCACTGTATGCTTTTGTCTTGTCAGCAGTTCAGTATCCTCCTCAAATATTGTTTTCCAATCAAATCAATTCATGTAGAATTGATTTGACAAGTCCAGTACAACTAAACATGTTTTTTATCAATACACATTTACCAAGCACATGTAGTTTCATGATGAGATATATTGGTACAAGCAAATATACTGTCAGATTCTCGGCTTTTTTTATAACATCTTAAATAATCTGCAAAACTGAAACATTGCCAAATTCTATCAAAAAGATTGGGTGAGCAAATTGAGAAAACTTCTTCATAAATTAGTGTCCTCAAGGTATCCTTAAACTAATTATGCATTGTGTATTATGTAACACTTAATTATAATAGTAATTAAATTAATAATCAGTAATAACCTTACCTTGGTGAACCCATTGTACTGCTCACATTTTGGGCAAGTCCAGCTGTTGCGAGCTGGATATTTTACCCAAAAATTATTATTACAGAACCAACAGTTTACGCGCCACGGCAAAGCAGACCTGGAAAAACAAAAAAAAAACATATTTTTTAGTTTCTGTCGGGCGGGAAAGCGTTATCTATAACCTCACCAACTCACCGTAGTTTATAAAGTAATTTCACGAGTAACACTGTACAAAAAACAACGGCTATACTTATAAGCACTGACTCCATTTTATAAATATATTTCATTTTTGTCAAGCTTTATTTCCTAAAAATTCATAAATTTTCTAACCTAAAAGTACACCCATTTTGTTTGCCACAGACTACTTTTTTTTATTTTTTTGAAAGTTGGTGTTAGGCATAGAGAGGAATAATAATAAGCTGGTACCACACGCATGGCACTGGTCGCAAATAACAGAGACAAAACATGAATGTGGATTTTACCAAGGTTTTGTCGCAACCCTCGTTTGAAATCGATTTATGCATAAAACGGAAACTGAACATTGTGTGAGTTAGCAGACTGATAGCACGTGCTTTCAAACCATCAAATTAATTAATAAATAACAAGAGTACAAGACACGTCACGTCACACGACCATGCTTAAAGTGCCCCAGGACCGTGCTGCATAAGTGCATACTTGATGCTGGCAGTATAATGGTTTCACACTGGAATTAGTAGAATCTGAGGCTAGGCTATGGATGTGGACTGGACAAATGGAAGCAGTTATAGAATTAATAATAATAGAGAGAAAAGACTCAAACCACAATAAGTTATAATAAGGTTTGAGTCCTTTGAGTTTTTCGAATACAATACACCATAGACACTGGGTTCAAATGAAATGACATTTATTATGACCTTTTGAGGGGAGTTTTTGGCGGGAAGCCAAGATGAGTGCCACGCTCGTTTTTCATTGGAGTTTTAAATTATTTATAGTGTCGTTTACTAAATAAAAACGCGTGATTTATGTAGTAAAAAGTGCATTCAGTGAATAATTCATAAAGAACAGGGAAATTTTGTAGCATAGTGGCCGCATCATGACTTTGTACCAAATCTTCCTCCTAGTGTCTTTACACGCGGGACACGAAAGGAGATAGGTTTAGGTTAGATTAAGTTAGGTTAAGAGATAGGATAAGTTTAGGATAAGTTACAAAAGTTGAAAATTAATTACTGAAGACATGGCAGTATGGTCTCTGACCTTAGCCTGTTTCAAATGGAACAAATAAAAAAAACCTTTTGAGGTTATTACAAAGAGTATAGTAAGTATATAATAGGTTATTATGTCAAAAACACGACGTAAACATTACCGAAGACGATAGAATACCTTATTCAAAATCTTGCGACGGACAAACGTCTCCAATAATCTATTACGGTATTCAATAAGTATATTACAATGACACCGGAATCAATTTTATTTTTATGTAACTATGATGACCAACTGAACATAGGTAAGGTTATCTATACAATATTCATGTTTAATGTTAAAAATATTATTAGCAATATTAACCTTTCCATCTAAATAATCACTACTTTCAGATAATGAAATTATAAAAAAGCTATGGTCGGATAAATGGTCAGTCGGAGACATAGAGATATGTAAAGAACTATTAGCAACGGGACTTGAAACAGATGCTTTGAAGGATGTATTAAAAAAATATCAATATGATAGCAATGCTATGGGAAATATTCTTTTTGTATCAGTGAGTTCATTTCTAACGTTTTGTGACCGCAACTGGAACCCACACCCAGAAACTTTCAGCATAGAGGATTTCTTTGGTATAGAATGGCCTAAAGATGTTGATGCTAGTGTGATGCTGCAGAAGAACTCAGAGCCAATATATGTAAATATTTTTCATCCAGAACTCTTATACTTCTCCACACAAGTTTTCAATGTGCTATGTAATGCTGATCAAAGTTTGGTAAGCTTATTATTTGCTTAATATAAATCAGAATAAAATAGTTGACCTTGAACATTGTAGTTCCAAGGAAAATTGTAGTAAATTAGCTGAAACTGTTCATGATGATATAGGAAATTAATTTGGCTGGAATAAATTAATGTTAGTCTTGTCTTTTTCTCAATGAAGTACAAATCGTTGAGCTGATTTTAAATTCAGTTAGTTTGTGAATGAGGGTATTAATAGATTGAATATAATCATCAAATATAACTATTATAAAAAGAACTGTTAGTGACTATTAGATACATAAAAGTTTATCAAAGAAAAAACATTTTCTAAACTATTGATTGAGTTTAACTAAGGTCAAAAGATTAGCCCTCACTGGGGTTGATTCATTTATATTTGTTTTTATGTTAATACAGTTTTTTATATGTATAAAGGGGTTTTTTTTTTTGTTAGGATGGGAAATCATCAAATGACTTCTTCCACTCCGGGCGGAGCGGAAGGCCGTGTCAGACTTTATGCCTGGATGCCTGAGAGAAAAGGATAACAAAATAATAAAAAAATAAATGATAAAGTAAAATTTCAACACAAAATATATGGTTAAGCAGTTGCATGAATAAGGGGATTATTTTTAATCAACTAATCTGTCAACCCTTAGCTCACCTAAGTTGGGGTCGGTTTCCGATGTAACTTAACATTATTGTTGACACTGGCAGACTAGTCGGAACCGGCTCAGTTGCCAAAAAACAGAAAATAATAGTTTGAGGGACAAAAGAACATTTTGTATTCTTATTGATAGTTCTAGTTCAGTGTCTTTCAACAATTATTCATCCAAAAATATGTTATTAAATACCCTTTATTTACAACATTCATTTTCCAGTTACACTTATGGTGGTACTTCCGAAGCAAAGTAGTCCACCAGAAAGTTCTAGAAGATACCAGTGCCACCTTATACTCTGAACTTGAGATTATAATAGCAAAGCTGACAAACCTCCTGCATATCATACAAGACAAGCCAAGGCTTCAGATCCTACTGTGTATGGAGATAGGGCAGGCCTATCTCGTGTATAGCAGAGTGCAAAAGACCGAAGAGTATCTAAACAGGGCTAAGGATCTTGCAGGACTGAAGCTGGAGTTAAAAGGTACTGGAAAAGTAAAAAAAAGATATGAATGGGTAATTTGTAGGAGGATTTTCGTTTTTTAACGTGGCAACACTAAAACATCCAAAACTAATAATATGAGACCCGCAGGGTAATTGCGTAACACACTATCAATAATAATGGATATCATTTAGACAGTTGAACAGCATTCATTGCATTGTTTACGTTTTTGACCAGACTCATTTTCGAACATATGAAGCAATGGATTGCTAATTTGCTTCGAATCGAAATCGGTTACACAATTAGGGTGCAGGAATTGCGCCATATTCATTTATCCTTTCTAGTCATAATGGAATACATATAATGTATGTTGTATATGAACATTCATGTTCTTTTAAACTGAAAACTGTAAACAACTTTCCAATTTGCCTTATAATTATAACAAAAAGGAAAATAGTACAGAACATTACCATTTTTAGGTATTCTTGGTAAAAGAACAAAGTTTCAACAAACAGTAATACCCCAGCTTGCATTGTCCAGTGAGCTGGACTCCAACATACAAAGACCTTCAGCTGAGGAGAGTCATGGTAGTTCTCAGTTACCTCCTGACGTAGAACTACAAGATGATGTGAGGTTGAACAAGATAGCGTATGCTGAGACCATCAGCCAAGCTGAACTACCAAGTTTGGAGCAGATTCTTTGTTTGCTGCATGTGTGAGTATTTTTTTTTTTTTTTGGTAAGTATCTTTTGGCGCTATTTAAGCAATAACTGACTAATTAAGTGAAAAAAGAAAAGAAACTGAGGGTATTTTGATTTAAATTACATTTTGCCTACTAATTAAAAATATGTCTATCAAAATCATCTTCGATGGAATACCAACCCAATCTTAAATGTGTGTATTGTGTGCATAACTGTTCATTAAACTTAAAAGCGCTCTATTTCAGTCAATATCTAATGAAGGCTCAGGCGAAAGATGAGTTGTTGAACGAAGAGCTTGCCCCCTACATTGAAGCTGTTCTAAGTCAGAAGAAAGGCGCCTGGCCTACCAGGGTTGCTGCCTTACTCATTAGATGCAAACTGGAGGCTGACCATAAGAGAACTGTGGAGCGAGCCATGCTTCAGTGCGAGACTATTGTTAATGATAAGACCAGTGCTAGTCCTACTACCAGGTAAGTCTTTCACAAAACTAAGAGTATGTGGTTGTTCTACTAATTTAAATTATTTTAAGACTGGCATCTAATATAGTTTTTTTTTTAAAGAATATCAAACTATAAAGTTAAAAATAATTTAAAAAAAAGCGTGAGGCGCTTTGTGCCATAATTTTTGTATATTAAGCGCTTCACGCTTTTTTAAAATTATTTTTAACTCTTTAGTTTGATATTTTTTAAAAGCATGTTTTTTTATATATTTATTTTCAACATTTTAGTTCGCTATTCTTTAAAAAAAAAAAACGTCACGATCGAATGTGAAAACGGTGGGACATTTTACAGTAATGAGCCGCTCACTCGTATTCCAAAGAGTTAGAGACGGACAAACAAACAAACAAGCAAACATACAAGTGAAGCTAATAAAAAGCATGTAAAAAGGCAAACAATCTATGTATATGGTCTTGGAAGGGTGTCCCATCAAGTGTTCCTATGAGATGATACTTTTATAGTTACTAATATACATAAACTAGTTTGCTAAAGCTAATTAAGGCAGAATAGCATGATCAATTGTTACTAATTTTTGATTTTCAACATAATATTCATTGTTGGAATTATTTTCTTTTCTTCAGATTATCATATCTGTGGGCGACTGGCTTACAACCTGCTTGGATGTGGAGACAACAACTAGCAGACTTGTACCTCAACTTAGGACTTGTGAAAGCTGCCCTGGAAGAATACCTCAAGTTGCAGTTATGGGAAGATGTTATTTTATGCTATACTACACTGCAATTGAGACATAAGGTAGAATTTTATTGCTTTACAGATGGGCATCATTATACAATATTTAAAGAAAACCCTGTCCGATCCGTGAAGGTATTGTTAGGTATTGATCAGTATTCTAATGAATGTCTACAAAGCAACGCTAGACTTAAAAAAAAACCCTAAAAATAAATATTATTTCGAAAAACCGCGGTAACTTAATACATGTGCGATAGGCAACACGGTAGGCATACATGCGCGGGTGAAGGGGGGCAGGACACGCGGCACGTGGTCGCATCTCTCATAATAAAACTATCTAAAATAATGTTGTTACTTTTTAAAAATTACCAAATTTTGAGGAAGTTGGAATTAATTCGTGAAAAAAAAAGATGATTTCAAAATTCATTTGTATTGTTACTATGATGATTATGTAAAATTTCATATTTTATTTGGACATTTGTATACCTAACCTTTATTATTGTATAAGTACTGAGATCCTTCTGTGCCTTGGAAAGCACTTTAAGCCATTGTTTCTGGCTGTCATTTACAGAACTTTGACAGTTTTTACGGATAACCAGAAGTCTGAAAGCCTGACAGCCAGTCGTACTAATCGTATTGACCTGTGACCAGTAACTGGGACGTGGAGTTCAGTTACGCAATTAGACGTAAAATACTGGTATTCAGCTTAATCTGGTTAGACGAAGGCCGACTCCAACATAGTTGAGAAAAAGGCTAGGCAGATGAGCATATAATATGTTGGATTACTGTAAATCATTTCCAATGATAGAAATATCCAGTTTTATCAAGTCTTTCAATAAATTTTATCTATTTTTCAGGCGGCTGAAGTGATACAACAGCAAATCGATTTGAACCCAACTGTAAAATTATACTGTCTGTTAGGTGATGCAACAGGTTAGTCATTTTATAATTTCATTTCATGAAAAGTGGCTTAATTAATAACCAACAAAATTATATATTAATGTATACTTCCTAATTATTTTCAAAATTAAAAGAATTTTTTCCTTTGTATTTCCATGAAAAAGTGTCAATATACCGGGTTCCCTTGTTTACAAACTAATTTATATTTAAGTTCAGTGCATCTTTCGTTCGTTAGTTCTTCTTTCCATTTCATTAAGAAAAGGACAGAAGATAAAATGTTAGTTTAGACTTATCAAATTATTCCGCTTCTGACGTTAAGTTGACGTATTTTTCGTCGCTGTACAAGTCAGCCATCGTACATGATACGCGCACATTAAATATCACCACTTTTCCGTCGCCTTGCACAAATTATACTGTAAGGCGACAGTAGGATTTTTGGCGGGAAAGTCAAGCTGTGTGTCATGCTCATTTTTCATTGGACTTTTAAAATTATTTATAGTGTTGTTTACTAAATAAAAGCGCGTGATTTATGTAGTAAAAAGTGCATTCAGTGAATAATTCATAAAGAACAGTGAAATATGTAGCATAGTGGCCACACCATGGCTTTGTACCAAATCTTCCTCCTAGTTTTCGGTTCGCGCGGCCGTCTTTTTCGACATGAATAATTCATTACGTGACATTGGCTAAATGCACAAACCGTGCGAAGCCATAAGAGAAAGAAAGAAGAACTTTTGAAGATTTTTATTTTACTTGAAATTGGCACAAAGTCATAACTAGTGCCACAAAAAAGAAAAAAGAAAAAGGCGACAGTACACGATCAGCGTTCATCAATAAATGAATGAATAAAGAATGAAATGAGTAAAGTCTGTACTTATTTACACTTTCATATATTGTTAGTTCCGAGTTAGTTAAATATGTAATAAAGCATCATCTTTGGCTATCCGTGACTATCAATAATTATTGATAACCAAGGTGTGTGCGATCCATTCAGCAGCGCATACAATTGCCATGTTTATAATCGCGTCTAAACTGTCTATGAAGTGTCTTAGGTCCGTATTACAGAACGTGCCTCAAAACTAGAGCTCTACTTAAGTCTCGTTTCAAGCCATTTGATTGGTTGAAATTAGTTTTAAGCATAGTAATGTTTAAGCAGAGATCAATGCTTGAGTTTCCTTCTAGAATACGCACCCTAATTTGACAGGATTAAACTAAAATGAGTAATGTGTACGTGTACCTGGGACAAACTATCCAGTTAGGAAGGTCCAACTTCGAGAGAGAGGTCAATCGTCGAATCCAACTCGGCTGGGCTGCTTTCGGGAAGCTACGTAAAATCTTCTCGTCCGAAATATCGCAGTGTCTCAAGACAAAAGTCTTCGACCAGTGTGTGTTGCCAGTGATGACCTATGGAATTGAAACGTGGCCGCTAACAATGGGCCTTATAAGAAGGCTCAAAGACACTCTAAAGGGCAATGGAGATGGCTATGCTTGGGGTTTCACTGCGCGATCGAATCAGGAATGAGGAGATCCGCAGAAGAACGAGAGTAACCGACATAGCCCGAAGAATTGCAACACTAAATTGGCAGTGGGCTGGACACATTGCCCCGGACCGATGCCCGATGGGGCCGACGGGTTCTCGAGTGGCGACCACGCACCGGAAGACGTAGCGTGGGCAGGCCCCCGATAAGGTGGACCGACGACCTGGTGAAGGTCGCGGGAAACCTCTGGATGCGGGAGGCGCAGGACCGGTCGTCGTGGAGAACCTTGGGGGAGGCCTATGTGCAGCAGTGGACGTCTTTCGGCTGAAATGATGATGATGATGTTATCTTTATCCTCAATAGAAAGAAAAAGATGCACTTAATTCAAAATTTGTTTAGTCTGTGGACAAGACAGTCGGCGCCAATGATAAGACAGTGTTGGAGTTTTTGGCGGGAAGCCAAGATGAGTGCCACGCTCGTTTTTCATTGGACTTTTAAATTATTTATAGTGTCGTTTACTAAATAAAAACGCGTGATTTATGTAGTAAAAAGTGCATTCAGTGAATAATCCATAAAGAACAGTGAAATATTGTAGCATAGTGGCCACATCATGGCTTTGAACCAAATCCTCCGTGTTCGGTCCGCGCGGCCGTCTTTTTCGACATGAATAATTCATTACGTGACATTGGCTAAGTGCACAAACCGTGCGAAGCCCTATGAGATAGAAAGAAGAACTTTTGAAGATTTTTATTTTACTCGACATTGGCACAAAGTCATAACTAGTGCCACACTACAAAAAAAAAAAGACAGTGTTGCCAACAAGGGATTTAAATTCTACTATTCTCAATCTTAAAACTAATACTTATTTTATATTTCCAGATGATGTCAAATGCTATGAGAAAGCGTGGGACTTTTCAAACCACAAGAGCAGTAGAGCCCAAAGACATTGGGGCAACTTCTTGTTCGACCACAAAGAATATGAACAATGCATTCCACATTTCGAGAAATCTGTTGATATTAACTCAATACAGGAGAGAGTTTGGCTTAGATTAGGGTGAGTTTTAAATACTTGAGATAGTTTAAATGGATCTTTTTACAGATAAATCCACCATGAGAATATATTGTAAAAACCCCATTTCGTCAATCAACTTTAAAATTTTTTTTTGGTCATTCTTACAGCAATATCTGGAATGTTTTGGAAATTTGTAACTGCTTACATTTGGCCTTTAATTTTCACATTTCTTTTACTTTTTTTGTCTTTCCTAGCTGGATGTAAAATAAATATTGACTTTGTCAAGAGTTGGGCTATCAAATGCAAACATCATTATTCAAATCGGACGTGTGGCTATAGAGGTTAGCACGCTCAAACAAATAAACTCCAGATTTATCACTAGCATATAGATTTTCGTATATCTTAGACACCAATGACTGATTAAAAGGTGAAGGAAAACATCTTGAGGAAACCTAGACTTTAAGTCTGAAATCGCCAACCCGCATTGAGTAAGCGTGGTGTTTACGCTCAATCCTTCTCTGTATGAGAGGAGACCTGTGCCCAGCAGTAGTACGATAAAAAAAGGTTGATGATTTAGATTTTCTGAGTAACAACAACGAATCAATATTTATTTTAGCTATGCAGCACTAATGACGGAGAACTGGGAGCTATCAGCAAAGGCCTATCGTCGCTATACATATTTGCAGCCAAACACTTTTGAAGCTTGGAACAATCTCGCTAAAGTATACGTGAATCAGGGAGACAAAAACAGGGCTTACAGGGCTCTGATTGAGGCGCTCAGGTTTAATTATGATAACTGGAAGGTTAGTTTTTGCTGTGCATTACTTTGATAAAGGATTTGGCCTTCAGAATGTTTAGCTTTTCCAAAGTTCAAGCAGAATTTTATGTAACTACGGTTCGCTAGCTAAGTCTATGTTTTATTTATTACTAATTGCAATCCTCAGACGCAAATCCAATTTTCAGTTAGCTTAGATTAATTTCATTATGTTAAATTCTTTCTGTTTTTGGCCCATCATTATATAGTACTAGCTGTTGCCCCCGACTCTGTCCGCGTGAACTTCAGTTTATAAGCGCCTGTTAAAATAATGGGAGCAATATGTACGTCCGCGTTCGCTCCCATTTTCGCAACATTTTTTGTTACTGCACTGCTCCTATTGGTCGTAGCGGGATGTTATATAGACTATGTCCTTTCTCAAAAGTCCGGTTAAGTAGTTACGGCCTCTAATGGCCACCTACGAGATGCCATATAAAAAAAAAGGCTTTTTTTCAGGCTCTAGACTATCTGTGTACCAAATGTCATTACAATCGGTTCAGTAGTTTTGGCGTGAAAGCCGGACAGACAGACAGACAGATACTTTAGCATTTATAATATTAGTATGGGTAACAAAATAAATCTGTTGCAGCTCTGGGAGAATGTAATAATTGTGAGTATGGACACGGGGCACTTCGAGGACGTGATTCGTGGTTGCCATCGTTTGCTTGATCTGCAGCAGAAGTTTGAAGATTTGGAAGTGTTAGGACTACTGGTTCGAGCTGTTATTCAGGACAGGACAGATGCTGATGGGAACAGTGCGGCTAGGTGAGATTATTATATCTAAAATAAAAAATAAAAAAATGTTGTTTGTAATTTTGTAAATATTGCTTATTTATTTAATAATATGTACGTTTCTTCTAGATTGCGGAAACGGGTTTTGGAGTTGTTCGGTAGAATAACGTCGGTTCATCAAAATAACCCCGAAATATGGCAATTATACTCAGATTTAAGTCCAACATATTTATTAAAAGCGCAGCGCTTACTAAAATCCTACAAAGGCTTTACTCAGGTAACAATAATATCTTCATTGTCTTCTATGCGTTAAATAAAAACATAAGTTTTTTAACTAATTACATATATATTTTCAGAGTGGTAATTGGGCTAACAATCCGGATACATGTAAAAAAGTGATAGAAATGGCCCAAACCCTTCTCGAACTTAGTAAAAAAGCTAGGGAAGAGTCGGAAGAGAAGGATATACTTCAATCTAATCAACAACTGTCTTCTGCAAGACTAACTGGTCAGGCGGTCATTAGGGCAGTTGAAAAACAAGATTGGCCAGAGACTAAAAGTTACTTGGAAGACCTAAAAACGTTATTTTCTAGTGTCACAGAATATATGAAATCAGTCATGTAAATGGAGTTTCTTTATTTAATTTCCTTCAGTTTTTTTTTTGATATGGCATCTCGTAGGAGGCTACTAGGAGACCGTAACTACTTAATCGAACTTTCCTGTGGATGCCTTAATTAAAATTAAAGCCTCCAGCCAGGGGCACTTAAAACTAAATTAAAATTAGGCGACTACGCACTAAGGGCACCCCCTGTGGGGTACGAACCTCGGCTTAGGGCGTCGCTAGAGAGGACAGCAAGGGACGGCTGGATCGAATGTGACTTGTTGCCTGTGTTTAATTTTCATTGAGTTCCGTCGCATATCTACATAGGTATGTACAGACGACAGCACATCAAGCTACTACAATCTGTCAGATTTCCTCATTAGATTTTCAACTTTATCTCTAAAGCGTTAAGGCTCCAGATTGATTGGGTAGTTTGACCTGCTGTCGTCCGTACATGTCCCGATATATAGGTTTTTATT
Source organism: Sesamia nonagrioides (assembly GCA_017933935.1). Lineage (NCBI taxonomy): Eukaryota > Metazoa > Arthropoda > Insecta > Lepidoptera > Noctuidae > Sesamia > Sesamia nonagrioides. The sequence continues at coordinate 1,109,125 of JADWQK010002191.1, forward strand.
TCTAAATCAATATAGTAGTACTGTTTATACAAGGTGTAACAAAAAGGGTATATACATACCAAGGGCATGGCATCTTTAGATGATATCAAACGATATCGGAAGGGTTTCAACTCAAAATAAAATACTCAAAAAATTGGTACCAAATTTTCGGTTTCGTGTGTTTCTTAAAATTAAATCATAACAAACGTGGCAGTACACTACATACGTTAATAACTACTCGTTACACGTGACGGTACTTAAATCCGATGTCTTCAATATCTCTGTGCGACTAGTATGATAGTAGCCTATCACAAGCGGTGTTTTTCCTCATAACTTCCTAACATAAAAAGATAGGTTTAAAAAACCTTTCCAATATCGTTTGATATCATGTAAATATGCCATGCCTTTGTTATGTATATACCCTTTATGTTACACGTTGTATATTGATGGCTGACATTTATCTTCTATCTTGATTTATTTGCACCTTTCTTACTATGAGGTGTTAAAAGTGTTCTTAACACAAATCAAAATCAAAAGTCATTTGTTCAAATTAGGCTGAGAATCAGCACTTTTTGAACGTCAAAACCACGCGCAGTGTCGCAGCACGTCGCGTCACGATTCCATGCAATAGCGTACGATTTTTTCAATTTCGGCCATCTGCGTACCTATATCCTATACTTTTTGTGTCGTAATGAACGTGTTTTACCGTTGTGGGAAATCTCCCTCTGGCGCAATATCGTTGGTCGTGTTGTTGGGTTCAATCATCTTACACTATTACTCAACTGCCGTCTTCCTTCCTGATCACTCAGTTTTTTTTTTTTGTGAATAGGCTCTTAATAAACTAGCGGATTTTACCATCAACGATTGCATCACTGTTTACCATCAGGCGGGATTGCGGTCAAGCACTAATTTATAATTATATGTATAAAAAAGGGATAGGTAGTGCTATTTATCTGTATAGCTCCATCTTTTTCTGATATTGTAACCATATTTTTTTATCTCTCTCTTCTGTTTATATTTTGTATTTATGTAATTATTATAATTTTTTTTTTGTTTCTCTTTCAACCTCTCTTTTATATCTTTGCACCTACCATGTTTTGTCTCTGCATCATCTCCGCCATTGTACAATGTTTTTCTTTGCGCATAAAGTTTTAATAAATAAATACATAAATATGGTTACAAAAAAGAAAAAAGGAAAAAAGTTTTTTTACAAAAAAACAACCGACTTCCAAAAGCCACTACAAAGGGAAAAATAACTAATTTCGGAAGTCGGTGTCTTTGGTTTGTAGGGTGAGTGGGGGTAAGACGGAATGCATTTTTGATGAGATAAACAGTGTTGATGGTTAAACTGTTGTAAAACAAAAGAATTTAAGGCAATTGCAGAAAAAGATGTTTTGGGTAAAAATGTATAGTCAACTTGTTTCTATAATGTTGACAGCAATCTTTTTGAAACAATATTTTATTAAAAAAACGTCAGTAAAGTCGGTCTTAAGAAAAAAAATATGTAGGGGAAAGATGAAATGCTGAAGGGGTAAGATTGATATAATCACTAAAATCGTATTCATGGTCATTATGCTTGTGTGGTGATCAATAAACCTTCTACTTCAATAACCTAAATAACCTGAAAATGAGTTACATTAAAAATTCGCATTCTAAAAGCAAGAAAAATACATTTTTCAAATAAAATATATCGTTCTTACCCCGTTGAAACGGCTGGCAGTCAGGGGTGCTCAACATATTATAGATATTAAATAAATTAAATAATCATGCTCATAGATGACTGTCAAGTCTAACTCACTGTCAACTTTATCACTCAGTCGATAAATAAAACACACGTTTTTATTTAGTACCAAGTAGCCTACATTATAATTATTTTTATTAGATAAAGCACGATAGCAGAATACAATTAAACATTATTAAAAATATTATATCAAAGGAGGTAATACTTAAACATCACAGTTAAATAAAATCAGTCCGTTATAAGTACTGCTTATAAAACTAAAAATAACCTTTTATCAAAAATATGAAATATGCCTTTTTCAGATCAGTTGGTAATCCCGTAAAGCAGAAGTAAGTAACTAAAATATAAAAAAACAAAAATCACCTATTCGTATTTATGCGTCTCCTAATAATTAACAAAAAAAAGAAAAAAAAAAACACAAAACTATGCACTCTTGCCTTTATAAACATTAGTAAACAGTATTATTATAATCACTGCCAATTATTTCAGATTGAGGGCCCCTGACTTTTTGTAGGAGTTTCGTAAACGGGGTAAGATGGAAAGTTTTATATTATCATCTTACCCCTTTAAATTATGCAGGGGAAAGTTTGAAAGGCACCATAAATCTTAAAATACGTGAAATATAGTAATCAACGCATTATAGAGCATATTACAGTTTAAATCTAATTACGAATATCAAAACAACATGTTTGTTCCTTACCTGAGTAAGGAGATACAGCGAGCGGGGTAAGATCGAAAAACTCAATTTTTCGCGGGAAATGTAGTGTGCGGAAAAATGTCAAATAATACACCAGCATTTTCACTCAGCGAATGACGCAGGCTGCGAGGTGGGGCAAGATAAAATGGTCTTCACAATGATATTGCCAGCATTACAACAATTCCCTGGAATTGGGCGCTATTACATTTTTTTTATCTTACCCCTTTTTTTATCTTACCCCCAGTCACCTTATATTTATTTTTGACACCGACTTCCGAAGTTAGTTATTTTTCCCTTTGTAGTGGTTTATGGAAGTCGGTTGTTTTTTTTGGAAAAAAAAGTGTTTATTTTACACTTTTTAGTTGTTAAAAGTACTACACACATCAAAAGTGTCTAGGGATCAACATATATTTTTGCAATAACTTTTCTCCTGATTGATATTAATTAAAATTTTCTTTAAGGATTCATCAAATAAAGTGTTTTCGTTTGTCACAGTAACGATAAACCAAGTCACCTTTGCATTAATAAAGAAATTTGCCATTTTTCTAATAAAGGGATATTTGACATTTGAACCACTAACACAAAAGTTCGAAAAAAAGACTGAAATAACAGTTTTCTCTAAAATTTTATTGGGTAACTTAAACAATTAATAATCCGTGTTTCTACCGCGAACACTAACAACACAAGAACATCGGTTTGGCATACTCAAAATGAGTTCATCCAAATCACGCTGTGGAATGGCCGCCCATGTTCGTTGCAACAATAAAAAAAGGTCTTCTTGCGACTGGATACCCTCCATATTCGGCAGAGCTCTTCTCTGTAGCATATCCCATGCATGCTCAATCGGGTTCAAGTCTGGCGACTGAGCAGGCCAGGGCAGGACCTTGATGTTAGCTGCGGCGAGTCTGTCTTACAACTCTTGCGGTGTGCGGTCGTGCATTATCATGCATTAACTGAAATAAGGGACCGATTTGCACTTGTAGAGGAACGATGACGTCTGATACAATCGTTTCAGCATAAATTTGAGCGTTGAGGTTGCCTCTGATCCCAATCAACTCAGTTCTTCCGCCGATCCAAATACCCGCCCATACCATGATGGTTCCACCACTATAAGGATGGACTTCCTGGCAGGATTTTAATCGCTGTTGGCGTCCAGGGGTTCTCCAGTGTCGTATACGTCTTGTATCCGGTCTCATACCAAAACGAGACTCATCAGAAAAGCACACGAAACGCCATTGTTCTTCTGCCCAATTTCTGTGTTCAAGAGCCCATTGATATCGAATCCTACGATTGTGCATTGCTATAGGTGGTACCCGTAGCGGTCTTCGGGAATGAAGGTTCACTTCATGCAAGCGGTTTCTGACTGTTTGGTCGCTAATTAAGTTCCCTGAAGAGTGATGAAGCCTCACGGCTAACATCATGGCGGTTATTGTTGGAGCTCTTCGAGTTAAGATTTGAATGTATCGGTCTTGTCTCCGTGTGGTGCAGCGATACCGTCCTCCATGGCGCTCAGCCACGGTACCAGTGCTTCGGTAACGTGTCCAAAGTCGACTGATAACACTCTGACTTGTATTCAGAGCTAAAGCCACAGTACGTTGCCGGGAACCAGCTTCTATCATTCCCACGGCTCTGAGCATTTCTTCCCTGCTTAAATGACGTCGCCGCTCCATAATAACGTTGGTTTTAATCAGTAGTAGGGAAACAGTAGCACTAATAATGTCTTCAATGCGTTGTATGTTTTTATAGGGAAAATATTGACAGCTGATTTTCATCTTTTACTCGAATTTGATTCACAGTTCCTGATTCAAATTATGAAATGCACCAAAAAGGATCCATATAAATTTATAAAATCATAAATTTATTACAAAGCCACATCTCAATCTCAAGAAATCCGCATAAAAATTCTTGATCCCTAGACACTTTTGACGTGTGTATGTATTCAGTTGCATCCGGTCAGACTGGAAGCTGACGCAAATATGGTTGGGAAACGACGTAATTTTGTTTACTTTAATTTTTACCCGTAAGTATTCCCTCAACTGCCTATGGTCTTCATAATCAAATTTCCTGCAGACCTTGTTTTAACCCAATGGGTGCAAAGGTCTCATCAATATAAATGAATTGAGTCCAAATACAAGGTAGCTACTGTAAATCGTTTAGGAGTTTCCTGAACTGACCTTTGTCATCATCATCAGCACCCTAATGACAGTCACCACCCATCTAGGTGTAAGGTTCTTGTCAATACAAATTATTCAAGCACAAACACAAGGTAGCTGCTGTGAATTGTTGAGGAGTTCCTTCGACTGTCTCCCGGCTCCATCATCAGATCTACTCCAGACCTTTATTAAATTGTAGTGCTTTAAAATACTTAATGAAAATGCTAAGAAATGCACTAGTCGCCCCTGCAATTTTTAAAGTTCCCCTTGTTTTCTCTGGTCTTCCACCATCAAACCCTGATATCCTTATCATGGGACCACCTTGGGAACGTCTTCTTTCCAACAGAAAAAGAATTATCAAAATCGGTTCATAAACGACGAAGTTATGCGCGAACAAACTCCTCCTTTTTGAAGTCTGTTAAAAAGGGCCCAAAGAGACCATATTGGTCTAAAGACGTCATAGTACCCCTTTTTTGGCCGATGGAAAATCATCAAATGACCTCACGCTCTGGGCGGAGCAGAATGGCGTGTCAGACTTTTACTGACTAAAACCACCCGTGTTCCTTCACTTGCCTGAGCCAGGGCTACGGTATCTCTATCGAACAACCCGCAGTCCTGGCACTTGGCAGGATAGTAACTCACCTGTAAGAGTATGCTAAGTCTGACACACTACATGTTTGAAACACTCTGAATATTGATTACAATTATTTTTCTCTCTTTTACAGTATTTATGTTAAAATAGTTGATTTGGGATTTCATGGGCAATACTAATATGATAGGGGCAACACTTTTCAATTAAATTGTCAAATGGACTTTTTGGCGGGAAGTCGACCTGAGCGGCAGCTTTAAATTTTCTATTTAAATAAAAGTTAATTTTCCTTGCCTTTCCTATCATAAACGTCTGAAAACTAAAAATAAACCAAAATGGGCCCCCCTAGTGATGGGGAGGACCCTGGGGACGGAAAAAAGAAACGGAAATACGACAATGTTTTCTCCAGCCCAAGCAACCAGCAAGATAAGTACAAAATATTTACCAAACCCAATTATAAAAGACAATTCCTAGAAAGCAGTACTGGTGATTTCACAGTATTTGTTCAATCAACCGAACAAGAAAAACTAGGCAACAGAAATCCGATATCACTTACGAAACTATTTACAGAAAATGTTAAGGGCATTACTGGTGTCCACCGTGTCAATGCGCACAAAATTGGAGTCTCTTTTAGGAAAGCCATACCAGCTAATTATTTTCTTAAAATGGATGAATTTTTATTAAAAAATAAAATGAAGGCATTCATACCGTCACACTTAACTGAGAAAATAGGTATTATAAAATATGTACCTAAAGACATGTCCAACGAAGAAATTTATAAAAATATCACGTGCGATGTCGAAGTTATATCTATCAAAAGATTCATGAAAAAGATAGATAACATACTAACCCCGTTGACCACAGTTGCCGTAACCTTTGCCACTACAACATTGCCACAACATGCTTACATTCAATTATTTCGTTATCCTGTACATCAATATATACCTCCAGTCTTACAATGTTTTAAATGTCTTAAGTTTAACCACTCGGCCAAGGTTTGCAGAAGTCCTCAGCAGATGTGCTCCTCATGTGGTGGAAATCACTCTTATAAAGAATGTGATGTGGAAGAAATAACTTGTATTAATTGTGGTGGATTTCATTTAGCAATATCCAGAGATTGTCCAATAAAAAAACAGAAAATAGATGAAAATATGAAGAAATATACTCAGCAAAACTATGCCACTGTGGTGAGTTCTCCACCATCTAATGATTTGAAAGCCTATCCACCTCTGAATGTAAATAATGTAAAGAAGTCTTTAGATGTAGATACAATTGTCAACAATGACATTATCCTAAATGCTATTGTAAAATCATTATTGGCCCTAGGTAATAACAAAAATAAAGAACCTTTAACAGCTAAGAAAATAAAAGAAATATTTATATCAAACTTAGTTTAATGGAGGATTATTTACATATAGTTCAGTTTAATATACAAAGTTTACAGAGCAAGAAAACATTGTTACATAAATTACTTGAAGATAAGAAAATAGACATTTGTTTACTTAATGAAACTTGGCTTAGTAATAAATCTATTATCCCTTATATTCCAAATTACAATTTTATTTACAAGAACTCTGCAAATAGATGCAATGGTGTAGGTATTTTAATTAAACATGGGTTGAAATATTCTGTATTGAACACTAACTTTCATGAAAATATCCAAAACATAGCCATAAATTTTGAGGCAAAGTCGGGGAATATCAGTATACTTTGTGTATATTGTCCACCTAAAAGTGGCAGATTTAATACTTATAAACTTAGGCATATTTTTAACAATATTCCCAAACCTTGCATAATTATGGGTGACTTTAATGCACATCATATCAGTTTTGGTTGCAATAGCAATAATAATAGAGGAAATAATATATATAACTTAATAGATGACTTAGATTTTTGCATATTAAATGATGGTACTCCAACAACATGTCCATATCCCAACAGGCAGGCTTCTGCAATAGATGTCACTCTTGTTAGTCCTTCAATTGCTCATTTGTGTAATTGGCAGGTTCAAGATGATCCTTTAGGCAGCTACCACTATCCAGTTTCCCTCTATGTAAATATTCAACCATGCATGTATGAAGTAGGTCCTGTGGAAGAAAGATTTATTTATAGTAAAGCTAACTGGTCTGAATTTTATGCTCTATCTGAAAATTTGTTTTCCAATTTAACCATTGATTCTGAAGATTGCCTAGAATTGTATAATCGTTTTGTAAATACTTTAAATGATTTAAGAGATATAACTATTCCTAAGAGTAAGAGAAAAAATAGTAATGTTGTTCGTAGAAAACCTGCCCCATGGTGGAATGCAAAGTGTGAGGTAGCCGTGAATGCATCTAAACAAGCTTTAAAGCAATATAAGTCATGTCCAACTATAGCTAATTTTATAGAATATAAAAAACTAGATGCTCAAAAGAAAAGAATTATTAAAATTGAGAGCTCAGAGTCATGGAAAAATTTGTGTAGCAGCTTTAATAGAATGACTCCAGTTTCAAGGATTTGGGATTATGTCAAAAAATTTAAGAGAATTGGAAATAGTAGTCACAATAAGAACTTTGATGATACATGGATTCCAACTTTTCTAGATAATCTATCAGACAACCACAGCTTCAATGTAGACAGGTTGTTATCATTGTTTCATAGTGCTCAAGAAAATGCAGCTAATTCTTTTCTTAATAAACCTTTTTCTTTTAACGAAATGACTGCTTCATTACAAAGTAGAAAGGATACTACACCAGGCTTAGATAATTTACCCTATTTACTTATTAAAAGATTACATCCAAATGCTCAAAAAATACTACTTTGTATATATAACAAACTTTGGCAAAGTCATATTATACCAAAATCCTGGAAAACTCAATGTGTCATTCCAATATTAAAGCTAAATAAACCTATAAACACTGCTTCTTCATACAGGCCTATATCGCTATCTTCATGTTTGGGTAAGTTATTTGAAAATATGCTTAAGCTACGTTTGGAATACTTTTCAGAAAGTAATAATTTAATTCCTGAAATTCAGCATGGTTTTAGAAAAGGTAAAAGTTGCTCTGAAAGCTTTGTGTCTCTGATTCATGACATTAAACAAGTCAAACTCAGTAATTCTAACATGGTTTGTGTTTTCTTAGATGTTAAAGGTGCTTTCGATAATGTAAATATAGAACAGCTTATTGAAGTTTTATGTGACATTGGCATTCCAGGAAGTACTTTGAAATGGTTATTTGAATTTTTAAGTAATCGAACTATTTTTGTAAAGTACAATAATAAACTGCATGGCCCTAGATTTGCTAATAAAGGAACTATGCAAGGTGCTACTTTGTCGCCCTTGCTGTACAATCTATATACTTCAGAGATTTTGAAATATGTCAATACTGAAATGGTCAACATCTTACAATTTGCAGATGATTTACTATTATATAGTATAAATCAAAATATAGATATAGCTAAACATAACATAAATAATGCTTTAAACCAATTGTATAGATATTATCATAACAAACTTAAATTAGAAGTGAGTCCAGAAAAGAGTTCACTTTTAATATTCAGTAAAGAAAATACAGTAATGAAAATTTATTATAATAACACAGAAATTCCCATTGTTGACCACCATAAATTTTTGGGTGTAGTAATAGATTCACATTTAAAATTTGATAAACATATAGACTATATTAGTAAGAAGGCTATGAAAAGTATAAATATCTTACGCCATTTAGCAGGTACTTACTGGGGATCAGACCCCAAAACTATGAGTATGTTGTATAAGAGCATAGTGAGAAGCCACTTTGACTACAGTAGCTTGGCTTACTTAAATGCTAATAATTCCTACCTCCACAAACTGGATGTAATACAAAACATAGGGTTAAGGCTAATTTGTGGAGCAATGCGCTCTACTCCTATTAACTCATTAGAAGTGGAAACTTGCATACCTCCTTTGTTCCTTAGAAGGCTTCAACTAGCAGAAAGATTCTTTTTAAAGTTAGTAGCTTCAGATAATCCTCTCAACACTAAACTTCACAACATGAGAGAGGCTATGCACTTCATGCCCATGCCTACTATATCTCCTCAGTCACTTCTTTCTGGAACTGAAATTATAACTATTTATAGTCATGTTAAAAGTAAAACGCAAGATGTACATAAATGTAAGAAATGGCCAATTTATGAATGCTCATATAACAGTCTCATAAACTATGATAGAAATAAGTTTCATTTAGATTTAATAAAAAATAAAACAGATTTCTTAGAATTCAAACATAAAAGACCTGATTGTTATTTTATATATACAGACGGATCTAAAAAAGAACAAAATGTAAGAGCAGCCTTTTATGATCCACAAGCCAATTACAGTGAAAGCATTCAGTTAAATAGCAATTTTAGTATTTTTTCTGCAGAAAGCTATGCTATCCTTAAATGTCTAATGTATATAACTAGTAGTGTAAGTAATGTAAATATTGTTTTAGCCACTGATGCTAAAAGCGTTTTAAGTTCATTGTTTTATGGACTTCGGTCCTACAAAACTAACTACATTTTATTTAAAATATGTACTCTCATAGAAAATTTACACAACAGGGGCATTAATATAGAATTTATATGGGTTCCCTCCCACAGTGGTATAGATGGTAATGAGATTGCTGATACTATAACACATACAGATTCTAATCGAGATGATAGTCAATCACAGCGAGTACCATTCTCCGATTACTATGTTTACTTCAAAACCAATTTGCGAAAGCTTTGGAAAGAGCACTGGGACACTACAGTTGAGACCAAAGGAAAGTGGTATGCTGAGGTGCAGAAAAACTTACCAATAAGACCGTGGTATGATAAACTTGACGCAAAAAGAAGCCGGAAATTCATAACGATTATATCAAGAATGCGGCTTGGTCATTGCCTTGTTCCTACACATCTCCATCGAATCAATATCTATCAGAACAGTCACTGTAAGCATTGTCCTGAGGAATCTTCCGATTTGCAACATCTTGTTTTCTGTTGCCCAAAATTCAACAACCAGCGACAGCTACTCTTCCAAGAAATAACTGACACTGACAATAGTGAGAGTGATAGTGACAGTACTCGTCCAGCAATACATAATAATTTACCCCGCCACGTCAAACATTTATTAAATAGACCGCTGTTTTTTGTTCATCTCTTTAAATTCATTACAACAACAATAGAAAAAATTTAGCTTAATTTGTTTGTTTATTTGTATAAGTTTAGTCATTTATTTTAGAAATTAACTTTAATTTTAATATTCATTGTTATCCCTCGTATTATTGTCTGTATAGTTTGTAAGATTCCATTTTTTGTTGCTTTTGTATTAGGGTTTATATTATAATGTATACGGCTAAAGGACTTTGAATCCAGGTCAGAAATAAAAAAAAAAAAAAAATTGTCAAATTGGAAATGAGGTGAGGAACGAAACGTCGTTGATATTAACGTTTCGCTCCTAACCTCTTAGTAGACGTTGGTTCCTTATTTCCTCATTAAGGAAGAAAAAGTCACATTATTTTATAAATTTTCTTAGAATATTTTTGAGTGTATTTCATACATTTTAACTATTAATTTTTAAACTTAATGGTAATCATCATCAAGTCATGGGAAGTTGTAGAAAGGAAACCTTGATTCATCAGAGTAGCTAAAACTAAACGTAGATGTCATAATTTGTGCGAAGGTTGAGGGGGTGTTACAGTTTTCTTTTTCATAGAAACTTTAGTTAATTACTGTGCTCGTATAATGGTGCATTAATAAAACTCTTTCACCATGGCTACGGCTAACGACGAGGAGATATTAGAGGGTTTTCTCTGCCCAATATGTAAAGCGGACTTGAAATCTCCTTCTCAACTAACGAGCCATTTCGAGAGTTTGCATTCTGAAGAACAGGACGTATTAAGATCTTTGAAGGATATCTTTGGTAAAGCGAAAAAGATAATATTGAATACTGACGATTCTGATTTAAAAGAAACGTTTGATCGTGCTCTAAAGTTTAGCTACCAGGAGCATCGATATTTAGATGAGGAGCAAGGCATAGGTGTGTCGCGAAGTTCCACGGAGTATTTGAAGGGAGTGCGGTCTGCACGGCTGGAGAGATATGCGACTGAGACCAACAAACTGCTTATAAGGCTGGATAAGCTCGTTTGTAACATGCCTACTGAGCCCAGTCAGAGGAAGCTTCATGAACAGGAAGTGAGTCGAGCTTTGGATATGTTTTCTTTTTATTTAAATGTTTTATTGGTGAAAGTGATAATATTATGTCAAGCGAGCATTTATTTGCTTTATTTACATACTAAAACTATCCAAAATTGTTATGAGCTTCTTTTTATTTAACAGGCTGACTCTATGAACTACTGAAATAAAACGACATATCCTGTTGCCTGACTTCTATTCCAAAGATATTAAAAATTTAAAATTAAAAAAGAAATATACAGTTTTTTTAAAGTCCATATATTGTTAGTAATAATCACTGATTAACCATGTTATCTGTAACTGTTACTCTCATAATTATCAAATAATAGGATTAAATAAGTATTTAGTGATATAGATTACTGTGAATTCAATATGAAAACTATAATATAATGTTTTAAATCATGTAATCTTTAACTGTGCCATCAAGATAATGGGTTAGTCAGGTAGACTGTGCTACCGAGTGCTATCTGTCCAGGGTGTACTCCACATTTTGAAGCACAGTACAATTTATTTGTTAAAAGAAAGAGGAGAAGAATTAATTTAATTGGTATTAAAGTTTTTGATTTAATAGCAGGTCAGAACTGATTATTTGACTAATAGTTGATTTCAGGTACATTATCATAGGCAGAACATTTTCATCCTGAACTGTCAGTGCAAATAATGATTTCAAAACTCTTGGGCAACTCCACTAGGGATTGTATTACAGACCCTTACTCAAGACTCAACCATTATTTAAAACTAGTTTCAACACCAATGAAAAGGCTTCGAGAGATTTAAATAAAGCTTGAGTTTTGAGTGAAGTTCTGTAATATGGACCTAAGAGTGACTCTATAACCAGATATGCCAGCAGAACTCATTTTGTCATTGTGTAAAATATTGGTAATATATCAGAAAGGTATGGTCATGTTTAAGGATGTGGTCTAGATTTTCAAACTAAACAGCTTTCACATGGGACTAAAATCATAATGGAAAAAATATAGAATAGAATACTCTTTATTATGTACTCCATATAGATTACAGAGCATAAGTATAAAGATTTTACAAAGGAACAGTGTTTTAAAACCCAAAAAAAGTGACATCGTCTTTTTATTCCAGATTCGTATAGATTGATTTAAAAGAAATGCTAGAGTAAAATACCGAAGTTTCTAGTACATCTAGATGATGAGATATAAATTTTTGAAAATACGTAAATTTTTATCCGGATTATTAAAAAAAAAATCATAATAAATTACTAGTTCAAATTATCAGCAAGCTGATTAAATACATACATGAAGATTTTAAAGGCGCAAATTACAAAGTTATCAAAAAATATTTAGGTTCATTTAAATCGACGTTATAATTTATTTTAATACTTTCGATTTTATTTTTTAACTCGATTAATCCTGATTTTCGCTACTTAATTTTTTTACATAAAATTGCTTTATATGTGGCCTATACACACAAAAAAAATCAAAGCCCGAATCCGTGGACTAACAAAGTTATAGTCATTAGAAATTTATTGCTAGGGTTGGCACTTACAACCAATGTAAACCGGGTATAAATTGATTCAATTTTTTTTTATTTCACATAGGCCCACATGGGCACTTACAATACGTCAGAAGCTAGTGCACGGTTCCCAATTGATCGTTTTCCTATGGAGAAGAACCGGCAAGAAACTCCATAGTTAGTCTTTAAAAAAATGGTTGATTTACATTATTTCCGCTGAAATAAATTATATTTACATATTGTATTTGATTCGAACTGTTTGTGTCGTGATGGTCCTGCGGTTCAGGCCCACTTTTCATGCACGAGGTTGCTGGTTCCATAACGAACAAGTACAAATGTGACTTTTTAAATTCATATGTACTGTCCAAGTTTAATATAGACTAGCCATGTCTATAATAAACTTGGACAGTACATATGAACAAAGGAAAATATAATGAAGATACCTGGACTGTATGCTCCATTAACACGTCTCCAAGTACAAACCGCGGTGGACGCAGGTGTATTACGAAGTGTGAAAATAAAGTATATTGGGTAAATACTAAGGTAGCTACTCGTAAGATGTACTAAGACTGTGATAGGACGATATACAGTTTTTGGATAACTGGATGTAATTCACATAATCAATAAATACACTCGTATATTCAATAATATATACCCATAGTGAGTTAGCAAGATGTGGGAATAAATATTATATTACTCTGAGGAAGTGTGTATATGGCTATCATGACTTTACCGGAAGTACGGTCAATATCCCTATCAGCATTTTACTGATATTCTGTCAGTGAAGGAAAAAGGCTCTTGCCTTTGTTGACAGAGTATCAGAACCTTATTCCTTGTCATCAGTTCCGTGGGATCGCAACTCCCTTGCGGGTTTATTATTAACTAGCTGTACCCCGCGGTTTCACCCGCATCTTTGGTTACTGCCCCGCTTCTATTAGTCGTAGCGTGATATTATATATAGCCTATAACCTTCCTCAATAAATGGGCTATCTCACAAAGAATTTGTCAAATCGGACCTATAAGGTCCATCACATCATCTCAAGATGAGCACGTTAAACCAAACAAACGAACTCTTCAGGCTTTATTATATTAGTATAGATAACGGATTCAGCTACATAATAAAATTTTAATATTGATTTTACTTAACAAAACGAAGTTGCTAAAATTTATATTTTAAGAAATAATAATAAACAACACTTGATGAATTTAAATGATGAAACTTTTGATCAAACAGATAACTAATATAATCATTAAATTTTAATTGCAGATATTTTAAATATTAAAATCATCAAAAACCAAAAATAAATCAATCAATCATTAATCATTTTCTACAGTCAACATTTCGTGGTCGTCTATATCATCAGTAAATTCTTTCTCATTGTGAGTAGGTTTAAGTAACGCCAAAGCAGCAGCAGGCAATGGACGTTTTTTTAAATGTTTTCTTCTTTGGAGCTGCATTTGAGCAGCAATAATTGGATCGGAAGACACTAATGCTCTATGAAACAAATCATACATTGTTTGTTTACGATCAAATTTTCGTGTGTGGTGCTCCCGATCAGATCGCCAATATTTGTTCCGTGATTCGGCGGCTTGCTCTGAAAGCATACCAATCGGTAGTGGTGTTTTGTCAATAATAGATGCCCCATGAATTAAAATTTTATGAATGGAAACCGTCATAGGATGCCAGTCATAGACACTTACATATTTGTAGGCAAGGTCTTTACAGAATGCACCAAATTTGTCTGCGTCTACAGGAATTCCACAAGAAATCACGATTAAAATAATGTATAAACCATCAAGAAGCCAAAGTTCTAATCCCAAAATATCTGCAAAAGTTTTTCGGTTTTCATCTGCCAAAACTGTGCGACTTGTGTTGCCATCATTAGTGGTTCCAGAATTAGGAAGAACGACATCTACCAATACACCAATTTTATCACGTATAGCATTTTGGATACGTTTTTTTCTTTCCTGTACTGCAAGCCCTTCTTGTGAAGATTGCTTGATACGCCATTTTTTCACTTCACATTTGTACCCGAGTTTGAGGAGAAACTCCAAAACTCGGATCCAGGCGTGTAGAGGATTGATACCATGCGTCAATGTATCTGAGTCCACTGTTTTCGAAAATACAATTTCTAAGTTATTAAATTGTGTTGCTGTAAGTGCACAATATGGATATTTGTCTTAAGGGTACAAAAGTTGTAGCAAAAATACTGCTTTCGTTTTCACCTTGATCCTCAAAAGCTTGTTTGTACAAAGCTTGCCCCGAACTACCATCAAAACCCCAAACCCCTTCAAAGACACAGTCTAAAATATTGGTTCCTATTTTGTTGCAGTATTGTGAGAAAACTTCATCTTGCAATTGCACAATGCGGTCAAAAGTGTGCTGCAGAAGTGATTGTAAAGGAACAACCGCTTCTCGTTCTGTAATGTGAACGCATTCTGGGTAACAGTTTTGTTTGGCTTTCAAAATTTTGTAATAAGGTGGGTATGCCGGAAAACCCCGCTGCTGCAAATCTAGGTGAATAAAATTATATGTCTCAACAGTCATGTTTCTGTCAATTAATATTGCTAGCGCTTCTTCTGCTGTGTAAGGTTTTGTAGTTGTTGACATTTTGTTAGCTATTTCCGTGATAGTGTCATTCGATTGTAAGCACGACTCAATCACATTTGTAAATACCGTTGATGTTTGATGTGAGACTTGCTCTCCACCAATGTGCAAGGTATTTACAAAGGCTTTTATTCTTTTCTGTAGAGGCTCACATTGCAGTGTAGACTCTAATCTTTGGCGACTACGGATTTGCTGTCGTTTGCTAAGTTTCCTAAAACTATGATCGTCAGTGTGTTCAGGTGGAGCGCTAATGTAGCCGCTAATGAAAGTTTCACTGAGCCACTTGCCATGTTTTTTCAAAAAATTTGTCATGTTCTTACATTTTTTATATTTGGTTTCACATTTGGACAACAAACTAGGAAGAGTTGATTTTAATTCATCTTCAGTACGAGAAATTTGATAGTCAGGCCCAATTGTGTTGACAACCAAATTCACTCGTTCTGAAAGAGATAAATAGCTTTTCCCTTTCATGAGCTGGAAAATATCCAACCTCGATAATATTTTTGAACCTGAAGTTCCTTCACCAGACGCCTCTCCTAGCACTGGAGCGATCACCCCCGGAGGTTGAAGGATGTCGGCTGTGGCACTATCCACAACTTCACTTGCCACTCGTGGACCAACATGAGGGTTGGCGCCCTCACGCCCTCCTAGCATTAAGTCCTCTGATCGGAGCTCAGAAGGACATCCCTCAGCAGCATGGGTCAGGTGCTGCTGAGGCAAAGTGGCATCAAGGGTCTGTGACGGCTCCATGATGCCTCACCCCCGTTCCTCCAGGCTACGTGTAATGATATGGGGTTTTAGCAACAGCCTATCGAGGGTGGACCTCTTCCCATACCACACGTATCTCTTCATCAGAAATTGTCACATTTACGGATTATACATAAACGTGTACTGGCTGATTCATACTCATCATCATCATCCCAGCGTTAATCCCAGTCGCATCCGAAGCCTTTTCAGCTTTGGAGTCTGGGGTCCGCTTTACCAGTCCAATTGCTGATATGGCTAAACTTCGACATTTTCCGTGAAGCGACTGCCGTCTGACCTCCACAACCCGAAGGCGACATCGAAGCATTGCAATTAGACCAAATATTGGACTTTTGAGGGCTCCAACAACCCGTAACGACTGCCACTAGATGTTCGTATGGCAACCGGGACCAACGGCTTAACGTGCTTTCCGAGGCACGACCAGACCAGTAAAAATATTCATATTCATGCATACAAATACTTGCACTGTGCGGGGATCGAACCCGCGCCACCTTGCGCAGCGGCCGCGTCCGCTACCGCTACGCCACGGAGGCTGGAGGCTGATTCATACTATAGAATCTAATAATACTTGCAAAATTGCTTACTCGCAATCCGTTATTCTAGTAATTGTAGCTACACACTAGTATTTGTTTAATTTAAAAATACAAGAGACATTTAAAAATTCGAAGTTGAGCAAGCGTTGTACTATGACGTTAGTTATCAAGCGCCAGAACTATAGTAATTGCATCGGGCACTAATTTTTATATTTTATATGCCGAAAACTTATTGATGTATCTAAATAATTTTTACAAAAATATTTTTCATTTTTCACAATATAAGTGGAGATTAGTTAAATTGGAATTTATAAATCACAATAATTCAACATTTTTCGTTTTCATGAACAAAACAAACAAAACTAACCGAAATATAATTTTACAAAATTGACAACCCTAACCTCGATTCGATCCGGATAAACATAATATTAATCATAACTTCGTTAGTCCACGAATTCGGGCTTTGATTTTTTTGTGTGTATAGGCCACATATAAAGCAATTTTATGTAAAAAAATTAAGTAGCGAAAATCAGGATTAATCGAGTTAAAAAATAAAATCGAAAGTATTAAAATAAATTATAACGTCGATTTAAATGAACCTAAATATTTTTTGATAACTTTGTAATTTGCGCCTTTAAAATCTTCATGTATGTATTTAATCAGCTTGCTGATAATTTGAACTAGTAATTTATTATGATTTTTTTTTAATAATCCGGATAAAAATTTACGTATTTTCAAAAATTTATATCTCATCATCTAGATGTACTAGAAACTTCGGTATTTTACTCTAGCATTTCTTTTAAATCAATCTATACGAATCTGGAATAAAAAGACGATGTCACTTTTTTTGGGTTTTTAAAACACTGTGAAAGGGTAACACAATGGGTGGTCTTATCGCTAAGAGCGATCTTTTACAGACAACCTTTTAAAGTACTTGACTTAAAAATTATGTATTCAAATCAACTGCTGCTGCATTCTCTATATGGCATTCCAGTGTGATGAATCAATAAATAAATGTAATAATTCATTTACCAAAAACTTAGTAGTTTTTGAGTTATTTTGATAATAAATATTCTAAAAAACTTTCTTTGACTAACTCACATAAGCAAGATCCCAACAGCCATTGATGTCCTTACTAGTAAATGGAAAAAAAACAAGATTATTTATGAACTGTATCAATGCTATAAGCATTGATACAGTTCATAAATAATCTTGTTTTTTTGCAGATAAAGAAAAGATCTGTAAATGGCGTCCGCTCGCATGCGTTCTCACTCACTCTCTATCGCTGTCTATACTCACACAGTGAAGTAAGCCCTGCAAAAAAAATCATTGATCAGGAATTCAGGATTGGCTTTCCAAGCTACTTTGATGCACTCCGAGTTATCGTTAATTTTGTTCCGCTAAAGTCTCTGTTATTTTTGATATTGTTGTTTTTATTGAGTTTGAACAATCAAACTCAACAAAAACAACAATAAAAACAAACACAACAACAAACAAGTAAAATGTCAAATTTATGTTGTAAATAACAATATTTATAACGTAAATTTTACATTTTACTATCTTCGCATTTGATTTGTGATTGAACAATGGCATGTTCTGGCAACCGTACCGTAAGTATCCGCCGCCATTTTCAGATCTTTTCTTTATCTGCGCGGGTTATATCATTCCAATTTCTACTTCCTAGCCTTCCTACTTATATTATAAAACGGATGTTTCTGGGGATATTTGTTACTCTTTCACTCAAAAACTATTGAATGGATATGGATGAAATATACAACATTATTTTTTGTTTATGCGAAAACTGAAACATGTGTCCAGTATTTTTAAGTAAAGAATCTATGTACAAAATGTCAAAAAGATAAAATAAAAAATCACAAACTTAAGAGCTTGCTATTCTACTTGGTTGTCCCAACAAAAATATGTACAAAGCTTTGCTCGGGCGGGCGAGCGCAATACCATTGACCTCTAGCGTCAGCTGTTACACGCACGAAGCAGTATGATCTATCGTACGATAATCTACGTACTCGCGCTCGGTATCCACACTGCAACAATTTCTAAATATATTTGGGAAAAAAATGGTGTAAAAATGATTGGAATCGATTCAGTTGCTTATTCTGAACAAACTATATTCAGGTTTCGCATAAACAAAAAAATTACGTCTATAAACAAATAATAATAATTTTAATTCCGATATTCCGGGATCGTAACATCACGCGAGTGAAACGGTGGGGCGCAGCTAGTTGGTTAATATAGCATTTAACATAGCATCTAAATGCAAGTCCTATATTTCTAAGAAATACTGTATTTAAATTTCGCATTGGCATGTAAATAATTAATTCTTAGTTCTATGTGTGTAGATATTTATCACTATGTTTATTGTCTTATGAATAAACGAATGAATGAGAAACCAGCAGACCTGACTCACACCCCCTCTCCATATTTCAATAAATGCTGAAACATTTTTAGGAAATTCACTTTTACACACTTTCCAGAATTTTGCGATCTCAGTAATTTTTCCAATGTTATGATCCTTAAAAACTTTATTATTAATATTTTAACAGTTATAGATATAAATGGACAATGTACATCATGGTATAATAAATTGTAACTGGTTTCCAGGTAGTGCCCTGGTTGGACGGTTCCTCAGTGAAGCTATGCCCCAACTGCGCGAAGGCCTTCAACCTGACGAGACGGAAGCACCACTGTAGACTGTGCGGATCAATCCTCTGTCATGACTGTTCACTCTTCCTAGATATTAATGTAGCCAGTAAGTATGTTTATTTATTTAAATAAATAATTTCATCACTTCGCATCGCCTGCCCAGTCTACTTCTATTTTCTCTTAGTATTCATTTTGATTTTTCTTGTGTACACTGCTTCTAAGGGAGCTAAAGAGCTAGCGTAATGTAAGATTTTCCTCAAAAATTTGGCTGTCAAATGCTAAAATATTTTTTCACTAATCCAACTGGTATTTCCAGATATTCGCACATTCAGACATAAATACAGTCTTCAGGCTTATTAATAGCATTAATATAGAGGATGGATAATTCATAGTTTAAATCTCATTATTCTTAAAATAGTCAAGGAACCCATTATTAGAGTACCATGGCATGTTGTAGAACTCAAAATTATATTTGGGTTGAGCATTGATATAATATTAAACTAAGGTAGATAAGTCACTAGCGCATTGAACTTGAAGCGTACAAAAGATTATTATTCTAATCTCTTGCCTTAGTCACTCTCAATACACTCTTATAAACAAACGACAAACACTAACAGCGCAAATGACAAACCCTAGCCATCTTTTTCTTCTCTATGCATTAGATTGCGCCCCATCTCACTCACACTGTACCAACGTGTGAAATGGACGCAGAATAAAAAATTTGTATGTGTGTGCTGCTGCTCCGGTCGGCACATTTATTTCGGTTAATTTGTTAGAGCATATCATAATCTGTTTAATATTATATCAATGGAGTTGAGGTATTGGTTACACACATAGTTGATTATGGCTGTGTATATGGTATGTTACTAATTTTGAACACAAGAATTGCTCCTATATCTTGAATGCGTTTATAAACCTTTGAACACACAAACAGCCAGACTCGGACCTGCCACTTATAAAAATATTTGTATGTGCCACATTGTGGATTTTTTTTTTTTGTTTTGTTAAATAAATTATAAACTAGTGCTTGACAGCAATCCCGCCTGATGTTAAGCAGTAATGCAATCGTTGATGAGAAAGTGCGCTAGTTTATTAAGAGCCTATTCACTCTAGTCTTGACGACACTTAAATTGTAGTCCGACGGAAATACCGCCGCTGAAATTGTTCCAGTCCCTCGATGTACGCGGTGTAAAAGTGGTGTAAATATTCGTATTCCTATTCTATGTCTTCAGGTAGTTTGTTTGTTTCATAACTACCTGGAGACTTAAAAATATTTAACCTGCGAAACGCAGCGCAGCAGTCGATCCAACAGCCACCGCCAACCAGCACCCTAAATGTGTAACACTATTATTGACTGACAAGTCGTGCTGGCTTAGTGGTTAAAACACCAGCCTCTCAAGTATGAGTGTGCGGGTTCGATTCCAAGTCAGGCAAGTACCAATATAACTTTTCTAAGTTATATGTACCTACTTTCTAAGTATATCTTGGACACCAATAACTGATCACAAGGTGAAGGAAAAACATCTTGAGGAAACCTGGACTTGGTCTGAAATCGCCAACCCGCATTGAGCAAGCGTGGTGATGATGATGACTGTTACTGTTAGTTGGAATCATTTTGAAGCATATTCCTAATCCATTGCTTATTATGTTCTAAAAATTGTTTGCTCAACAACGTAAAAAACAAAATGAATTTTGATACACTGTCAAAATGAAACCCATTTTGTTAAATTGTCAAAATCAAACCCTAGCTAGATTGTTACGCAATTACCCTGCGGTGTCATCACTTGTTCACACACATAGAGGCACTATAAGCTGATTCCTGATTATTTGTTTGTGACAGGAGCGATAGTGGACCCGTCAGCCCCACAGACATCAAGCCAACCAGACCATGAGATAACAGAGAAGAACGGCCTCCGCCTCTGTGAGCACTGCTACAATCTTATAGAGTTACGGAAGCAGGTGCAGGAGAGCAGGAACGCTAAGACTGTTCTGGTGACGGCGTATGAGCAGATGAGGAGCTTGATGGACAAGGCTCGGCCGGATGTCGCTATGTACGAGAAGGTGATTATTTAGTGGGTACAATTCATGTTGCAAAGTAAAAACTGTAAAGTATTAGGTGTACAAATCAATTTCCGCCGTTTAGCAAAAGATGCCCTTACTAAAAGGTTTTGTTGAAATTGTCAGATGTAATATGTGATATCGTAAGTTCGGACATCTGGTAATAACATACACTTAGAGTATTAATGACTTTGTATCAGTATCACATAATTATTTTTGTGCAACAATGCCCAATCTTGTGCCGATAAAGTGTCATTTGCGAAAACATATGTTACTTCTTTAATTTGAACAAATCTGCAGCTGAGGCCCATCGACTACTTGTAGAAGCTTATGGTGAAGCTGCTTTAAGAGAGAAAAGTTGTCGTGAGTGAAAAGGAAAAACGCGGCCATTACTCCAGATATGACAAAATTATTCTTCTATCCTACGTGATAATGCTCGTCCGCGTGCTCAAGGCAGAAACTTATTTGTAAATGTATATGTAATATATGTAATGATATGTTTCACTGATTCCTGGGTTAAGACAGCGGTGCCATATAACGGCCGGGATAGCAACGATTGACGATTATAATTTTTAAGCTACATATTTTATATCCATAAATAGACTTTGAAAAATGGTATTCATGAATTCAGTACAGAATATGTTGATGTCAATTTTTTGAATCACCTGTTCCATACGAAAGTACAGACGTCAGTCCACACATCAAGCAAATACAGTCTGAACTTTATTGCTAAGGCATTAAGGTTCGTGGTTGATTGAAAAAAAAAATAGAAGTCTAGTGGCATCTGTGCCTACAATGTGTGGAACAGCAGATGTTATATTTTAAACCTGCTTATTAAAGATACAATGGCGCCGATTCTCATGTTAACAAACTGAGCTAATTTTAATTTGAGTGCATCTTTCTCTTTCTATTTAATTAAGAAAAGGATAGAAGATAACATTTTAGTTTAATCCTGTCAAATTAAGATATTCCATAGATAGTTCAGACTCGAGTATACGAAATATGTGCCTCATGACAGCCTCCGTGGCGTAGCGGTAGCGGACGCGGCCGCTGCGCAAGGTGGCGCGGGTTCGATCCCCGCACAGTGCAAGTATTTGTATGCATGAATATGAATATTTGCACTGGTCTGGTCGTGCCTCGGAAAGCACGTTAAGCCGTTGGTCCCGGTTGCCATACGAACATCTAGTGGCAGTCGTTACGGGTCGTTGGAGCCCTCAAAAGTCCAACAATTGGTCTAACTGCAATGCTTCGATGTCGCCTTCGGGTTGTGGAGGTCAGACGGCAGTCGCTTCACGGAAAATGTCGAAGTTTAGCCATATCAGCAGTTGGACTGGTAAAGCGGACCCCAGACTCCAAAGCTGAAAAAGGCTTCGGATGCGACTGGGATTAACGCTGGGATGATGATGATGGTGATGAGTTCAGACTCGATTATAAACATGGCGTCCAAAAATACATCAATTTACGTCAAGCGCGGACTAATTTGACAGGTCTAACTTTATGTTTTGTCCTTTCCTAAACGAAATATATACAGAGTGGTGCTGACAATACGACAATAAATTAAACATCGTGTACCTCAACACATTCTCAGTCTACCTATAAAAAAATTATACAATATGTAAAGAAAACCCTGTCCGATCCGTGAAGGCATTGTTAGGTATCGATAACTGATTCTACTAATGCCCACAAAGACAGGCAAAACTTAAAAAAAAATCCCCCTAAAAAGTAAATATTATTTCGCAAAAAGAGGTAACTTAATATATGTGCAGTAAGCAACCCCATTCCGCGAGCGGCGGGGGGCAGGGCACGCGGCACCTGTGACGTGGTCGCGTCGCTATTCGCTTATAATAATACCGGTGTTGTCACTTTTTTAAAAATTACCAAATTTCGGGGAAATTGGAATTGATTCCCGGGAAAAAAGGATTATTTCAAAATTCATTAGTATTGTTACTATGATGATTATGTTAAATTTTGTATTATATTTGGTCAAGTGTTTACCTAACCTTTATTATCCTTACGGGTCGGACAGGGTTTTCTTTACATATTGTATAAATATATCCATTAGTTTAGTCACAGGAAATTATTTTTCATTTTTCACATTTTCTACATGATGTACATGCTGATAAGGAAGCGCTTACAGGTTGATGACCGCCGCATCCAGCGGTACTAAACTTTAATAATAATGGCGCGAAATAGCAAGTCGATACAGGAACGCGCTGTCGCCCGCTGATCGGAGGTCATTGAACCAATACTTTAAAGGATGTTCTATTCCGTTTGCAATTTTATGCGATTTAGTTTGTTTAAAATTTTCATTTTTTTTTATTTTTGATGCTAGGTTTTATTCTATGGTTCAGGATTATTCCTATGAACCAGCATGGTCTGTGTTTTCATTTATTGTCGTATTGTCAGCACCAGTCTGTATAAAGAAAAAGATGCAATGAACTTTAGTTTAGTTTGTGAACAAGGGAACCGAGGCCATTATCCATGTTGTCTAAGCAATAGTAAATTACTTCCTCAGATGTGTCAAAGCCTATTCGACGGTGAGACGACTTATAACCTGACGGACGTAAACAAGATGCGCGGACGCATCGGCAAACTGGCAGAGGGCATTGACCTGCTGAGCAAGCAGATAGTGACCTTCCCTGCCGAGCCCGGCACCCGACAGGCGAGGCTGCAGACTGCCATCAGACAAGCTGCTGCAGATTATATAAAGGTGAATATAGCGTCTCGCCCCTGCTTTGCACGACTTTTACGTTTTGCCAAACACTCATCATCACCAACGTTTTTTTATCGTCTCACTGCTGGGCACAGGTCTCCTCTCATAAAGAGAAGGATTGAGCGTAATCACCACGCTTACTCAATGCGAGTTGTCGATTTCAGACTTAAAGTGCAGGTTTCCTCAAGATGTTTTCCTTCACCTGTTAATCAGTCGTTGGTCACTACCAAACATTGATATTTATTTATTATAAGCTGTCGAAATACTTCACAAACCATTAATTTAAATAATCTTAATTAAACAACTTAGTAATATTTTTTTGTTTACAAGATTTCGACTTATTGGTGGGTTTTTACACCCTGTATAACGTAAGTGCGATAGCAAACATGACTGTTGAGTATCGAGTTCCATTCTTAAGTCGAGTGAAGTGTGAGTTTTTCCAATCGGAATTTCTTGGTAACAGCCCAAGGTCGGTTATTACCAATCTCCCATGAATTTCAACCTTGATTTCCTTTCTTTGGTCCATGCTGTCATTTGTGAATCTTTGAGAGCCGTTACGGGTCGTTTGAAGTCCGAAAGTCTGTATCAGTGTTACCAAGGGTATTGTTGGTCTCAGTAACTAGGTTGTGGAGATCAGATTGGCAGTCGCTCAATGTAAAATATGTAGTAGTATTCAGCTAGATCAGGTTAGACTGGAAGCTGACCCCAACATAATTGGGAAATGACTAGGTAACTAGATTGATTAATAACTGAATCTTCCGGCCTATCTGACTTACGTAGCATTGTAGTTAACATTGAGGAGGTTTCTAACTTGCTTCGCAAGTTGGATACTTCTAAAGGTGCTGGCCCAGATAATATTTCATCCAAATTTCTTATACGATGTTCGAGTGCGATTGCCCATCCTATATCGATTCTCTTCAAGAAATCCTTAGATACCTGTGTTGTTCCTGAGCTTTGGAAATCGGCTTTCATAACGCCAATTTACAAGAAAGGAGTCAAAACCGAAATTGTAAACTATAGGCCGATATCCAAGCTCTGTATTGTGGCTAAGATATTCGAAAGGATTATCTATAACCAGGTATTTAGTGCTCTTATAAATTCGCTGAGTTCCCTTCAACATGGTTTTTTGAAAATCTAGATTTGCATGTATATTTGTACGCCTACTGGCATAACATAGCGCTCTACTCATCAAAAACAAGAACTGTACCTCTATTACCTATGTTAACAAATAAAAGTATTATTATTATTATTATTATTGAAGGGAAGGTCTACAGTCACCAATTTAATTTTACTGAATGATTTTATCACTGCTGCCATGAATGATGGCAAGCAGGTTGATGTCGTTTATACTGATTACAGTAAAGCTTTTGATCGGATCGATCACAACATCTTACTATCCAAGTTATATGGTATAGGAATACGAGGTGATTTACTCAGGTGGTTTTCTTCTTATCTGGAAAACAGGTCCCAGGCAGTAGTATTAAGCAATTATATGTCCAGTTGGGTGCCTGTTTCCAGTGGAGTCCCCCAGGGTTCATTGCTAGGTCCATTACTTTTCATTATTTATATTAACGACATCAGCTCTTGCTTGACTTCATCCAAACTGCTGTGTTTTGCTGATGATATGAAAATTTATTCCACGATATCTTCACATGCGGACGTGATTGCACTTCAGGATTATTTACGTCGTCTGGAGGCTTATTGTCGTGTGAACAAGCTTGATCTCAACCCCTCTAAAAGTTCGGTTCTGACATATTCTCGTAAGCGCACAATCATACCATCATCGTATTTCTTAGGTGATCAATTGCTACCTAGGACGAATTGCATCCGTGATCTGGGTGTATATCACGATTCTAAGGTTACATTCGAAGTTCATGTTGATGCCATAGTCGCCAAAGCATCTAAAGCCCTAGGTTTCATAATGCGGCTGTCCAAGTGCTTCACTCAGGCTAAAACTCTGAAAATTCTTTACTGTACTTTTGTTAGAAGTCACTTGGAATATGCTTGTGAAATCTGGAATCCCTGTTATCACAAGTATGTTGATCGTATCGAGAGCATTCAGAAAAGGTTTATCAAGTACTTGTGTTATCACCAGAAAGTGCCTTACCGGTCTGAAGATTACCTTAACCTCTGTAAGAGGTATCATATATTACCCCTAAGTAATCGGCGAGCAATATCTGATTGTATGACATTATTTAAAATTTTCAATAATTCCATTAATAGTTCCGATATTCTGTCAAAATTTTATTTTAACGTTCCCGGAAGGTCAAAGCGATGGAATGCATCTTTGCGTGTTCCATTAACCTGTACAAATTATAGAAAAAAATCATTTATAGTGCGAGCAAGTCGAACCTTTAATGACATGTGTAAACGGCATGATTTCGATACCTTTTCAACGAGTGTCTCCTCAGCCAGAAAGTGCATGAGCCGTAGCTTTTTTGTTTGAGGCTTTTATGTGTGTTAGGTATTTTTTTATTATTTTTTAGCATTGTTATCTTTGAGTGTAACATAGACTGTAATGTTATATTGATTGTTTTTTAATTTCTGTTTTCTTTTTTTTGTGGTCTTTGTTTTTATTATTATTTTTATAAGCTAGGTAGCTGTGTTGTGTTGTCCACACTATCTCTTTACAACCTGTTTTTTATAAGTGATGACTTGTAATTGGCTGTCAGTCTGACATACATCTTTTTTTATCCTGTTTGTTTTAGCTGTAAGTTGTCCATAGTCATTAAATAAATAAATAAATAAGTAACAGCCTCCGTGGCGTAGCGGTAGTGATCGCGGCTGTTGCGCAAGGAGGCGCGGGTTCGATACCCGCGCAGTGCAAATATTCATATTTGCACTGGTCTGGTCGTGCCTCGGAAAGCACGTTAAGCCGTTGGTCCCGGTTGTCATACGAACATCGTTGGAGCTCTCAAAAGTCCAACAATTGGTCTAACTGCAATGCTTCGATATCGCCTTCGGGTTGTGGAGGTCAGACGGCATTCGCTTCACGGAAAATATCGAAGTTTAGCCAAAATCAGCAGTTAGACTGGTTAAGCGGACCCCAGACTCCAAAGCTGAAAAGCTACGGATGCGACTGGGATTATCGCTGAGATGATGATGAGATCGGTTAACAAGGTATCTATATGTATGATGTTCCAAATAAACGACCAATTTCCTCGGTGTTAGGCCATAACATCGGCTGCATCGGCATAGGTTGCCACCCACCAGATAAAGTCTTGCCGCCAAGCGATTCGTCGCGTTCCGGCATAAAGCCGTATGGAGGACGGATCTGAGCAGTTGTGTTGTGATGTGTGCCGTGTACGATGCGCCAAATGTTGTTGTGTCGGGAGTTTGGCCGTGGAGGGGCATGGGTCCAGATCGATCTCCCTCTGGCGCAGCATCGTTGATAGTGTTGTTTGGTTTAACATTGCATCACCTCGCTCTACTCCTGTCTTCCTTCCGATTCACTTAGTTTTTTGAGTGAATAGGCTCTTAATAAACTAGCGCGCTTACCATCAACGATTGCATCACTGCTTACTATCAGGTGGGATTGCGCTCAAGCAATAGTTTATAATTATAAAAAAAACGTATTTTATTTCTTCCTTATAACGACAGCATTCATAATTTCAGGAAGACCTCCTGTCCTTACGGAAATTGCCAACTGAAGCTCAACTAGAAGAAGTACGCAGACAACGATATGAGCGAGCAGAAAAACAAATACAGATGGAAAGAGAGAGGATGGAGCGACAGAGAGGAAAAATGGAGGCGGTGGCAGGGTCCAGCGCGACCAGAGTTGAGAACAGCCAGGATGATGATGATAACCCACTGCTGGAACAGATGAATATCATCAGGGAGTATATTAAGGAGGCGCGGAGGGAACTCAAGTTTGAAGAGGTTAGTCTTCGTTATTCAAGGGATTTGTCGCTAAATAATAAGAGCCGTACGGCAGGGTAATTCCGTAATACATTATCAGTAGCAATAGGTTTCATTTTGACAGTTGAACAGATTGCGATAAGACGGTAGATGCGAATTTCAGTTTGCGTATGCGAGACAATAGGGTACTTATTTGACTAAAAAAAAACTAATTAGTCCGTCAGTCAGATTTCCAAAAAATACTAGACACGTATTTTTTTTTTCATATAAACAAAATATTAAGACGATACAGCGTGTTGAAAACTCGTGTGACGTTACTGCACGCTACACTTTTTAGCAAGCAGCGACGTCCACTCCTGATCTTTGATGCCTTTTACCTGTATTTGTTAATTTGTATTGATTTGATAAAACAAAATATACGTGTCTAGTATTTTTTGGAAATCTGACTGACGGACTAACTAGTTTTTTTTAGTCAAATACCCTATTCTATTCAGATGTCAACGAAACGTGCCATCTTTTGATGCGGTCGAGCGAATCTAATGATTTAAATCTTTTAACGAAACAGCTAATATCATGTTTTCTTTCATTTTTGCAGGTTGCAATATTGGAGACGAACTTGAAAGAACTGAAAAAGGAATACCAATTGCAAAAACTCTCAAACAAGTGCTAGTCATTCCAAATGTATAGATCTATGTATAGTACCTTATGTATATCACATTTTGTAAAATAATTTATTTATCTTGTCAAGATACACTCTGTTATTATATTTTGTACTTTATGACACATAAGAATAAAGTTCATAATTTATTGGCAAGCTTTTTATTTACTCCTATGATTTAGGGTCTGCGCAGACGGCGGAGTTTTTTCCGCGGCGGAGAAAAAGTATGCTCCGCAAATATTTTTTTTTTTTTATTAGTTATAAACTAGTGCTTGACTGCAATCCGCCTGATGGTAAGCAGTGATGCAATCGTTGATGGTAAAGCGCACTAGCTTATTAAGCCTATTCACTCAAAAAAACTGAGTGAATAGGAAGGAAGACGGCAGTTGAGCGAGGTGATGCCATGTTTAACCCAACAACACGACCAACGATGCTGCGCCAGAGGATGATCTGGAGACCCTCCACGACCAAACTCCCGACACAACAACATTAGGCACATCGTACCCGGCACACATCGCAACACAACTGCTCAGACCCGTCCTCCGTACGGCTTCACCAGACTTCATGCCGGAACACGACGGATCGCTTGGCGGTAAGACTTTGTCTGGTGGGTGGTAACTTATGCCGGCGGCTGATGTTGTTGCCTACCACCGAGAAATAAGAAGTCCACCGCGGATTTACCGCGAACTCAACGCACACGGTGTGCGGTCATTTGTTGCCCAGAAGCCCAGAAGTCGTTAATCGTCGTGCATACGAACATCACTATCGAGCACACAACGCGGACTAAAGTTCGCCATGTGCGTTGCTTCGCCGAGTGATACGAGTTCTATTTTATTCAGGGACTCTCCCGTTCTTTTCTCCGGTCTGCTCTCTGCATGTCCTCGGTTATTCGGGGGACTTTTTTACGCGGTACTTTTAATCCCTCGTTTGCGTTACTCGATACAGCTGTAAGCGATCGATTTTAGCGGACAAAAAAGTCCGCGGACAAAAATCCTTCGTCTGCGCAGGCTATTAAAGGCATTCGAATTTCTGCATTAGCTACAACATTGAGCTGTACACACACAACAACTGAACACTTTGTAACTATGGAGGGATAAAGAATAGGGTGTAGAGTTCACTCATCTACCATAGAAAAGGGAGGCTCCTCCGGCCAGATGGGTGTTGGCAGGCAGAGGCGGCGTTAGGCGTGGGCGACGTGGGCCACCGCCTACGGACTCGCGGTACAAGGGGCCTCGCGCCTTCAAATATTTGTATGCATTGCTTCAAGGCAAGAAAAAAAATAAAAAAAGATATAAATTAATTGTGTTGTGAAAATTATTTTTATAGTCTGGCAACATTTGCAGTTGCGTAACTACCGCGAGTAAATCTTTGCCGCTGACGACCCGTGCGGGGCGGGGAAGTCATACTTTAATGCGTGCTACACACCTTCAGTTTTATCTGTACGATTTATCTGCACAGTCGAACTGTACCGATAAGTCGTTAGGTGTGTAGAACAAACAGTTGAACTGTACAGTTAAACTGTGATCTAATCAAAATATGAATAGATAAATCTGTACAGATAGAACTGTACAGTTAAAACTGAGAGTGTGTAGTCGAAAACTGCGCAGTTTTGTCGCAGCGAGCGTGAAGTGAACACGACTTATATGTGTTTTTTCTTGCTCTCCGCCTCAACGAAAACTCATCGACCATGGCCCAACGCGAATGGCTGGAAGAGTTTATACAACTATACCAATCGGAGCCTTCATTATGGTAAATCAAAAGCAAGGAATACCATAATCGAGTAAAAAAAGATTCAGCTTATGAGAATCTTATTTTGAAACTACGTGAAAGTTGCCGTTAATCTTTCATGAGGCGTTATAGCATTTCTCAATATGGTATCTTGCCTTTTTATTAATGGTGTCACTAAAGACAGCAGCTGCAAATAAGTTTCCTCATTCATTCTCAAATAATTATTGTAGTCTTTTGGAGTAATTCTCAATTCGTTTATCAAAGATGTGTGTGAATACGATTTTCTCAACAGAAGCCAGTGTTTACACCACAATTCCCGTTTTTTTTCGTTTTCGTCTATTTTCTTGTAACACACAAATTAGTCCTACGGTCGCTAAAGCGTCGTCCATGGAGGCCATGATGATAAAAACTGAAAGATCGCGCAGTTTTACTTGAAAGTGTGTAGGCTGTATGGACCTACGATTTATCTGTACAGTTTAACTGTACGGTTTTCTGGCAATTACACCGTACATTTCGTTAGTTAGTAGTTTAGTTCTGGGCAGTTGCCTCCCCTTGCCCCCACCTGGATACGCATGGGGCCTCGCGAAGTTTGTCTTGCCCACAACAAATTTAGGTCTTGCCCCGCGGCCCGCCTCTGTTGGCAGGCACTTGCCCAACGTTTGATGTTGGGAAGTTGCATGGTTAACTCTGCTTGCGAGATGCAGAATTCTTCACAGATACCGCTTCACAACTTCCCATTGCGATTTTTTCGTGAAATAACCAGGGGCATACCTTTGGAACAGATGGGGGCAGCTGCCCCTCTGGAAATCTCGCAGAACATGTATTAAAAAAAAAAGATGTTCCAGTGGGAAATCTAAAAAGCGCGATATAACCGAATTCCACGCGGGCGAAGCCACGGGCGGAAAGCTAGTCTACGTATAAACGGTGACTTATACTAGACGCAAATGGTCCAGTTATTTGTGTCTATTTACCCTACACATTATACTACAAATACCTAATGTGTCATGTAGATGTCCTTGTGTAGTTTGTAAGACAATAGCAGGCCCGACCCTAAAAACTGACTTGCCCTCACCCAGCCCTGACTTGGCCCCTAGGCCTGATGGTGGGTAGGTACGCCCATGGAAATAACGTATGCAACATTGAAATAGGTACCAACCCTATATGAACCCATGGGTTCGAAATTGCTGTTTGTAATTGTAACAACGTAAAATTTCATTCAAAAGTAATGGAGAAAATCGCTTTTGAATAAAGCCGAATGTATAGATACCTCTTAGAAGAAGGAGTATAGGTTTGCCTTTTCGTAACTGAATTGTAAAAAGAGTATGCAGTTTGAAATTAAACCTTAATGTACTCAGTGTCTGCCATGAACGATAGTTCGAATTTATAATGATTTAGACAACCCTTTGCGTCAAACTATTGTTACATATAGACACTAGAACGTCAATTTCAAATAGTTTTCCTAATATTAAATGAAAGTATATATTATCGTTAGGTATTTACTGAAATTTATTTTTATCATTACTTATTGTATTGAATTATAATGGTTGATTATCACAGTGCTATCGATCTTGAAAGCAATGCTTCTGAAAACCTAGAACCGTCAGAATATACTATTGCCGATATTCAGTCTAATAAGAAAGAAGTGAAGCTCGCTTCTGAGAACAAACGGGTATTGTACCAAGTAATCTTCAACGGTGTTGATGTCACTCCTGATCCCATCACTAATCCGAAATATGTTACTATGGATGAATCGCAACCACACGCCGCCTTTGATGCTAAAGTTCGAGCTAGAAGCGAAGCAGCTATTAAACTATCGAGATCAAAGTCCAAATCGGGCGGCTTAGTCCCGGACGGCACGAAGGTGTACGCCACTACTATCAACCTTGACGACATACAAATCGATCACACACTCAACACCGAGGAGGGCGTAGAACCCTCCGACGGTGATCTCTCCATAGCGCCGTCCGCATTCTATTTACCAAAAATGAATCCCGTTACATCCTATCCTGCAGAAATAACCGTCACACTTAAAGAAACTGAAACAGTGTTTCTATTTTCGTTACCAAGTTTAACTTACGATAAAGGAACGGCTGAAGGCACCATAGTTGAAGAAGAAAATAATTACTATGAGTACATCACCGTCGGAAAAGGAAGAAATCGAAAAATGGTCGGTCAAGAAACCCAAACCAAAGAAACAATAAAGCAGTCGAGACATACACTTGCTACGAGGCCCCAGAAGAAGAACGCAATGTCATTCGCGTCGATGTGGGACATGCACGATACTTACACACGCATAGCCACAGCCGAGCCCGAGGAGGAGGAAGACGAAATGGTCATGTATCAATCTGCAGCACCCCATTTGTTACGGAAGAAGAAGAAGAAAATCCGAGAGATAGGCCGCGGTAAAACTTTTGAAGAAATAGCGCTCACGCCGCAGTTTTTAGATGCGGTACTTTTGACAGAACGTGTGCTTGCATCATTAGAATATGACGCCGCCCAGAAGACGTTCCGAGGACTCGTTTCTATGGACCCACTTTCGTTAGACTTGGTATATGTTTACACGTTAAAGCCTTTGTGGACTTACGAATGTGAGGAATCCCTGAACAAACCAATCGCAAGTATATCTTTTAATCCAAAATGTCCAAATATATGTGCAATTGCTCATGGAAAATTCGGCTACGCTGATTATTGTACAGGTGTAGTCTGTGTTTGGTGTACTAAAAATCCTCGGGAACCGGAAAGGGTTTATCGCTTCCAGGATTCTGTCACATCTGTATGCTTCTCCGAGAAGAACCCGAACTGGTTGGCATGTGGATTTTGTAATGGGGACGTGATAATATTAGATATTACTTCGTACACTATTAAGACATTAGCTAGAAGCAAACGTGATACAAATCCTTGCTTCGAACCAATATGGATAATTACTTGGCACTCTATAGACAAAGAAGATTACGTAATAACAACTTGTCAGGATGGAAGGATCCGCAGATTGAAGAGTACCAAGACGCACGACTTCATTAGTTCACCCCTGATGCGCGTATCTGCTGTTGAGGGCAAGCTAAAGGGCCTGGAAATAGCCAAAACGTGCTTAAAAGTGGACGTTCCTATTACAAGAAACCCAGCTGTGTTGTGTATGTTCTGGCATACTACTATTGAGCATTGTTACTTCGTGGGCACTGACGAGGGCTGCATACACAGGTGCTCCACACACTACCTTAACCAGCACATGGATGTATACCGCGCTCACGCAGGCCCCGTCACGGACATGCGCGTCTCACCTTTTTTGAAGTATTTGTTGGCCTCGTGCGGTGCTGATCACGCTATTCGACTTTGGGTAGATGGCATGGACGACGTCATCATGACGTTGACTTGTCCCGCTGCAGTGACCGGGATCAGTTTCTGTCCAATAAATGCGACTATTCTGCTTTCCGCGAGTGGGCATACACTGTCAGTTTGGGATCTTCGTCGAAAAAATCACATGCCATGTGCAGAATACAATTTTCCGTCTCATGTGACTTTGACGTATGTAAGGTTTGAGGAATCTGGGCATAACGTATTTGTTGGAGACACATTAGGTAGACTTCATACGTTCCATTTAGAGGACACACCGATACCTCCGTTCGACCAGAGGAAAATGTTGTATGATGCTATAAAAGAAGCTCTTTGCACTAGGCCCGACATGCTAAAACAACTCGATAAACTTTTAAAGTTTAAGGACCAAGATACGACAAGGTAAGGGAATAACTGTTGATTGTTGTTGTGGGGTTCCGTAGCCTAAAACCCGGAAATCCAATCACAATTTCACAGCAAGTCAAGCTACCTCAAACTGTCAGATATTCCCAATTAACTTTAATGCTATAGAGATAAAGTTGAAAATTTAATAAGGAAATCTGCCATATTGTAGTAGCTTCATGTGCTGTCGTCTGTGCCTATTATTCTGTAATCGTGTCTATGGGTGTATGTCTGGCCTATAAGAAGGCAAACAATAAAAAGAAGAATACTAAGTATTATTCTTAGGACCTATGGAACACTCAAGTGTGCGTAAATAATTACATAATTAATATAACTAGTTATTGTGATGAGGATAATAATAACAAAAAGTTAATAAAAACGCTTGGAAACAAATAATGAGGTTCATTCACCCTCTCAGATCGCACATCGGGCACAATTCCTTCAACAGATTAGCTTTGTATTTTTCTGATGGATGATTATGCCTTGAATCCAGCAGGTTGATTGCGTAACACACTATCTGTAGTAATGATTTTCATTTTGGCATTTCAACAACAATCATTGCGTTATTAAAGTTGTTGAGTAGACACCTTTTTAGAAGAAATGGAGCAATGGATTAGCCATACCCCTTCAACCCTTAATACCCATCAAAATGATTCCAACTGACACTAATAGTGTATTACGCAATTGGGGTGTTGGCTAGTAACTATACAATATGTAAAGAAAACCCTGTCCGATCCGTGAAGGTATTGTTAGGTATCGATAACTGATTCTACTAATGCCTACAAAGGCAGGCTAAACTGAAAAAAAAATCCCCCTAAAAAAATAAATATTATTTCGCAAAAAAAGGTAACTTTAATACATGTGCGATAAGCAACCCCTTCCGCGGGCGGCGGGGGGCAGGGCACGCGGCACCTGTGACGTGGTCGCGTCGCTGTTCGCTTATAATAATACCGGTATTGTCACTTTTTTAAAAATTACCAAATTTCGGGGAAATTAGAATTAATTCCCGAGAAAAAAGGATTATTTCAAAATTCATTAGTATTGTTACTATGATGATTATGTAAAATTTTATATTATATTTGGTCAAGTGTTTACCTAACCTTTATTATCCTTATGGGTCGGACAGGGTTTTCTTTACATATTGTATAATAAATAAATAATATTTTTTTTAAAGTATTTTTTCTGTAATTGTGAAGTGGCAAAAAAGTAAAAGTAAGTAGGTAGTTTTGCATTTTATGCTATGTTAGGCATGCATACGTAGTTTAGCTTAAATATTATTATGTACTACGCTACCTATACTTACTACGTATTCTATGTATGCTATAAGTACCTACTATATCATGCATACTATTCATTCTATATCTTGCATGCACAGCATGCATGCTATGCAAGGTCTGCCGTGCATTCTATAGATGGGCGTACCAATTGGGCAGGGGGAGGCCGCTGCCCCCCTGGAAATCTCGCAGAACTCGACAGAACATATTGTATGAACTCCCCTGATTACTAAACAAAGTATAAATGAGGGCTAATCTCTTACGTTTAAATAAACTAAGCAATAGACATTGACAAAATGTTCGGTGTAATTGCCAAAAAACCGTGTGCGACTATAGTGAACACAGATTACTCACTCAAAAAAATTGAGTTGCCCACCCCTAGGCCTGACTTGCACCCATAGGCCAGGAGCTGGGTACGCCCATGATTCTATACCTACAAATTACAATGCATGCAATGGTCTACATTGCTCCGACTGTCTATGTATATTCTTTTATCTATTCTTATATGTATATTCTTATTTAAAAAAAGAAATACATTTTTATTTCATCCTTATATGCAAGATAGTTGGGCAAACTTCATCTAAATTGATAGCATTAATAGTATCTACTTGAGAAATCCATCTGTGACGGACTGACAGATATACAGACTGCGTCACACCTAAGGGTTCCTTTTGACCGTTTTGGTACAGAACTCTAAAAAGAAAATATTTGAACTGTTGCCATGTACCGGTACGTAGCTACAAATTGTCGTATGTGTAAGATATGGGTCCCGCAGAGCATATCGCACGCTGTTCTCCCGCGTTGTGCTTTGCCGAGCGTGATTCCGCTCATGGGCTCACCCCACCGTACTTGTCTGTGGTCTTAATCACTCGCCTTAGGTCACAGTTTTGTTATTATGTGCCATTAATTTAATTGGACTAACTGTTACTTATAAACAGTATTATGGCTGGAGCGATAATTGGAAAGCTGAATAAGTATGTTTTGAGCTGTTTTTTTTTACAATAAGTTAGTGATTGATCTTGTTTTCATGTAACAGTTTGTTAAGTACGAATCTACAGTGTCATGGCTCCTCTGTCATCAATTTTCGATATTTTCTTTAGGGTTCATTGGTGTAGACCAATGAACCCTAAAGAAAAGATCGGGTTCTTTAGGGTTCATTGGTGAAAAGCTTAATGACTAATGTTGATTAGGGTTCTCTGCCTTACCTATGTATGGTTTCGGTACTGTCCGTCTGTCTGTCCGCAGCTGATCTCGTACCTACTAGAAAGCTTATCTACCTTTACCCCAAGCTGTGGAGTGTTGTTGAATAAATCTCTAAAAAAAGCATGTATACGGTCGAATTGAGCAACTTCCTCCTTTTTGAAGTCGGTTAAAAATATTACGGGTTTGTGAAAACAGTAGGTACTTCGATTAAGATCCATTTCTGTAATATTAAGCTTTGAAATGCCAATTTTTATTAGAGTTGAGTATCTTGATTAGGTTGTTTTGGATAGGAGAAATAATTCACAGTGGCAATAGGTGTATGTGTATATGAAAATTGATAAAATATTAAAATAAGGTAGATAAGTCACTAGCGCACTGAAAATGAAGCGTACAAAAGGAGGTAAGTCCTGTATCTCGCTTTAGTCACTCTCGATACACTCGTAAAAACAAAAGACAAACACTAGCCATCTTTTTCTTCTCTATGCTTTAGATTGCGCCCCATCTCACTCACACTGTACCAACGTGTGAAATGTACGCAGAATAAAAAAATTGCATGTGTGTGCTATTGCTCCGATCGGCACATTTATTTTGGTTAATTTGTTAGAGCATATCATATCTGTTTAATATTATATCAATGGTATATGAATTATTATTAAGTATTTTTAAACATAAAAAAGTTGCCCCACACTAGGAATTTCTCCTGTATCGTGGGTCCGTTCTAAACATTTAAACCCACATACACAAACAACCAGGCCTTATTATTATATTAGAAATATTTGTTCCGCGCGGGAATCAAACCCGCGACACACAGCGC
The DNA here is from genome assembly GCA_017933935.1 of Sesamia nonagrioides. NCBI lineage: Eukaryota > Metazoa > Arthropoda > Insecta > Lepidoptera > Noctuidae > Sesamia > Sesamia nonagrioides. Next base: position 1,146,548 of record JADWQK010002191.1, read on the forward strand.
AGCCACTGCGCTAACCGTGTCGCCAATTATTATGAAAGTAGTTTTTTCTGAATCGTATAGTCAATCAATTTCTCTATGTTTTAATTGGTAATATTTATCTCGAACATAATAAAAACAACGCAAATAACTATTACATTTCCACTGTAGGTACTTAAAGTCAAAATAAACAGAAATGGACGAAATAAGCAATAACCTAGATCCTTATACGACTGCTACTCTGTGCATGTGTAGATTTGTAATGTGATCATAATTTTCTCCCACATTCAGTATTTATTCAAAAAACATCACAGCTAAATAAGTTTTTCAATTGGATCGCTTTCTGCAAAAATGATCCAACCCACAAACTCGACATACCCTTACCTAATACCTACCTACCTTAATATACCTTACTAGCAGCCGCCAGCGACTTCGTTCGCGTGGAATTAATTATGCTCCGCTCCTATTGGTCGCAGCGTGATGCTCTATAGCTTAAAGCCTTCCTGGATTAATAGGCTATCTAACGCAAAAAGAAAAGAATTTTTCAAATCGGACCCGTAGTTCCTGAGATTAGCGCGCACAAACAAACAAACTCTTCAGCTTTATGTATTGGTAAGTATAGTGTAAGCAATATGTAGGTACGTCTGCGTTAGCTCCCGTTTTCACAACATTTTTTGTTACTGCACTGTTCCTATTGGTCATAGCGGGATGTTATATAGCCTAAAGCCTTCCTGGATTAATAGGCTATCTAACGCAAAGAGAATTTTTCAAATCGGACCCGTAGTTCCTGAGATTAGCGCGCACAAACAAACAAACAAACAAACTCTTCAGCTTTATACAATATGTAAAGAAAACCCTCTCCGACCCATAAGGATAATAAAGGTTAGGCAATCACATGACCAAATAAAATTTGAAATTTTGCATAATCATCATAGTAACAATACTATTCAATTTTGAAACTATCTTTTTTCCCCGCGAATTTACGCTAACTACCCCAAAATATGGTGTTTTTTAAAAAATGACAACACCATTTTAGGCGGTATAATTGTCGGCTTTCCTTTTATTGTTTTGTTAGATTATTTATTTCTTTGGCAGCGTCGCGCGTGACCTTTGTCGGCGGCGTAAAAGAAATAACTAGTGATGCACTAATTTTTGCACAATAACGTTTTTTTATCGCTATTAATCGAAACTTGTATCTGGTTGAATGATTTGTTAAAAACACAGATTACCCAACGGTAAAAGTACTTTTGTTTGTTTATCGAATTGTTTATTAATTACTAATAACATTATTATAACACAAGTATTAGTAAACACTAATACTTGTGTTATAATAATGTTATTAGTAATTAATCGAAACACGAAATTTGAAACGAGAAGGACTTATGAAACACAATTTTAGTAAAATTTTACAAATATTTTAACGGCCAATATCATCGATTTTGAGACAGAAACTGAAATTAAAAATTTGGCATGATTTTCGTTTACAGCAGTGTACCTAACTAATTTAAGTTTTGTAAAAGTAGTAGTTCCTGAGATTAGCGCGCACAAACAAACAAACTCTTCAGCTTTATGTATTGGTAAGTATAGTGTAAGCAATATGTACGTCTGCGTTAGCTCCCGTTTTTACAACATTTTTTGTTACTGCACTGTTCCTATTGGTCATAGCGGGATGTTATATAGCCTAAAGCCTTCCTGGATTAATAGGCTATCTAACGCAAAAAGAATTTTTCAAATCGGACCCGTAGTTCCTGAGATTAGCGCGCACAAACAAACAAAAAAACTCTTCAGCTTTATATATTAGTAACTAGCGGCCGCCAGCGACTTCGTTCGCGTGGTTTAGTTATGTTCCGCTCCTAATGGTCGCAGCACTCGCAGCGTGATGTTATATAGCCTAAAGCCTTTCTGGATTAATGGGCTATCCAACGCAAAAAGAATTTTTCAAATCGGACCAGTAGTTCCCGAGATTAGCGCGAACAAACAAACATACAAACAAATTCTTCAGCTTTATGTATTAGTATAGATAGATTTGGAGTCCATACGTCACAAACTATCGAAAATGTCGGTCCAATTTTATGAGCAACGCCCCGCGGTTTTGCCTAGGTTTCGATCCCCTGGGCAGCAGGCAGCAGTATCCTGTTAGGATAAAAAGTAGGTATCCTATAGCTGTGTTATTCTTGGTTATAAACTATTTGTGTGCCAAAATTCATCCGAATCCGTTCAGGAGCGTTTTCCTAACAAACTTTGGCATTTATTATATTATTTGAAAGTAGGTTAGTCGACCGACTTAGCAGTTGCAATGTATCGGTCATGATTTCTGCATGTTAAGATCTTGGGATAAATTAATTCCAACTACGGAACCCTTCATTGTGCGCGGTCCGATACGCACTTGGTCGGTTCTTTTATGGCTGACAATGATGCAGCTAGATATTAGGTAGCTTGCTACAATCAAATGAAGAAGGAAGCCCTGCCAGCAACCTCATTCAGACATCAGACAGATCAACAGATGTAAAGATGATAATAACATTTGCGTCTCTCAAACTCCTAAACCAAACAGACACAAAGATCGAATCAAAAACAAAGCTTAGTCATCCGCAAATTAAATGATCACACCATATCAGGAGGCCTTACATTCAGATGTAGAGTTTATCCACCCCGCGACGCTACCGGCGCAGGCGCATCCAAGCGTGACGGTGGACAGCTTGGCGCAGACAGCATTAGTGTGGCGGGCGCGTGCGCGGGAACACCTGGCTAAAGAGTCCCCCATTACAGTAACCCACCTGCCGAACTATCAACAAACGCAAAGGGTTAAGACGGCCAGCCAGTTCATCATGAAGAGGATCTTCAACAAATTCAGAGAGAGTAAGTAGAAGAGCCACTTGCGTTATGACAGTTATTTTACATTGTGATATAATTTGTTACATGTGAGCTAATTGATGTTGGTGAAGTAGGTACTTGAGCGACTTACGAGTCTGTTCCGGTGTCCAACTGAGACTGACTAACAGATTTGTTGCCTTTTTTTGTTTAATTAATGATGTTATGCACAGTACTTAAACAAACATAACATCTGTTCACTTTCAAGTTCCTACCAGCCCCGATCATTATAAACATGGTTAGACTCAACATCGGATACTATTTTTATTCTGCAAAATACCGCGAATATACGCATATTTTCATCTCGTTGAACATAACATGAGTGGCCGTCATGTAGCGCGTAAATTAATCGTCTTCATAGCTAGTTCTCATCGCTCCATCGTTCAAAACAAAAGCATCACAAAACTAAAGAGCAACACGGAATGCTATCAGATACTAGAGTCCAGAGTTAATTTGTACCCGCGCCGCCGCCTACATTTCGTCGGCGAGCTCTGCCGATGAGAGCATGCGTGCTCGTGCGTCCATCGATACACGCTGTATCGGTAATTGCATCTCCTTTTAGGAATGTAATAATAAAACTGACCAGGCGACCCGTGGTATATGGGTATTTAGAGCATGGACATTGAAGAACCGATTTTTTTTGTTATCTAATTGATTTTAACGGCAATATTATTGTTCATTCTCTGTCCGTCTTCGTTTTGGAACCGTATAATTACCATTCTTTAAATTGCACGAATAATTTTAACACGAAAAATGCAAAAATGTTGAACATATTTCACGAAAGTAGGTGAGATCGTGCTGCAGAACGAAGAGCAATTTCGAGATTGTTTTGCTCACCGGCCGCGTCACCGTCAGAGGACGAGTGTCCACAGGCGGCGCGGCTGCGCGGGCGCAGGCCGAGGGTCGAGAGGTCGTGCGCGCAGACGCGCTCCGCCCCCCTAATTGCCGCGCCCCATGCAAATAAATAATTTTTATCCACAGCGTCGAGATCACGCTCCTTCTTGACCTTAAATTATTGTATGTACTACGTAAAGCTCTTTTTTCTGAATTTTAATCGGTTTCCCGAATGCCAGTGTAGCAGGAATTCCGAGAGAATGCCGAAAAGCAGCCGAGCGATGATCGCGCTTTTATGATACCATCGCTACGTCGAATTTAATGATACGTTTGGTCTGGCCATAGACGTAATAATTAAACGTTTTGTGAAGTATCGTGTAATCTATGGTTACAGATAAGTTATGTAATGAAGTTTTGATTCCCTACATTAAGTGAATATTGAGACAAATACAAGGCTGTGTTTAGGCGCAGTAAAACAAATGACATCATAAACGATTCATAGAGCTAGAACATTTGACTGAGCTGCGTCGTCCACTTCGCATCAGTCTAAGCAAATTGCATTCCCTGTTAAGATAAATTATGCGAGATTTTGTAATCTGAGAAGAATAGGAATGTGGTCAGTGAGCTATAAACAATATCGGAAGGGACAGTCCCTTCCTTGACCATGTCCCGTCAGTGTGTATACCTTGGCCATAATGTGACGGAATTGCGTCGGGTCATCTTACCCTTTTATTACATTATTAAACAGTTACCGTATTATAGTAGACTTCATCTTTCAGACATAAAATGGTTTTCTCATTAAAAAAAAAAAAAAAAAAATTTCGGGGAAGTTGGAATTAATTCGCGGAAAAAAATATTATTTCAAAATTCATTAGTATTGTTACTATGATGATTACGTAAAATACTATATTATATTTGGTCATAATAAAATAATTTTCTTTGCATGGCAGGTTTCAGAAAATGGCTCCGAATCCCTTGTTCACAAAGATAAAAATACGTCAATTTATGTCATGCGGAGTATTTTGACATAATTAAATGGAAAGGAAAAGATATAGGTACTGAACATAATTTAGTTTAGTTTGTAACATGGGAATCTGGGCCGATGGCGAGTAATCCATAGTCCATACTGTTACGAATGGACCTTATGTCGATGGCATAAGGTTCAATATCGCGTGACATGCAGTGTGTCACTTTTGAGCCCTATTTCGCTAGATCTAGACATTTCCTAGGTACAATAATAAAACGCATTGCTAGACTTAGGACGGCCTATCGAATGGTACAGGTCTCGACAGTTTTGTCAACAAAGTGTCGACATCGAAATTTCTAGAAACCCGTTTCCGGGAATTACCGTAGGTACTTCCGAGTGACCTCGAAGTTATGTGCTATTATTATTACGTCTAGAGGAATCCGGAATGTTCGATCAGCTGGACTATATATAGCACCGTCACGCCGACGCGGAGTCAGTCTACACTCGACTAGCGACACGAAAACAGCGACAGTTAAGAAGCGATCTTAAAGAAGACCTACTGCGACAATTATAACGAGAACTGTAAGTACTACGTGAAGAAACATCTGTAGCGTTATTGTGTGTTTACAACACGGACTTCGTGGACATAAGGGAAGACTTCGGTACAACATCAGCTACGTTCTACTTGTCATTGCCTACGATCGACTGTACCTTCGTTGCTAATAAACTTCGTAACCCTTAACCGGCGTTTTAGTACCCCTAGCCCGTAACAACTGGTGTCAGAAGCGGCATGCCGGTCACGCCAAGGGAAGACGAAAGAGTTCGCACGCGACGACAAGCAGCGATGGATTTGGCGCGTCAAGAGGAAGAATCGCTTGGTGTCCCTGCACCCGTAGAAGATGCGGCCGTCGTAACACAGACGAATGTGAGTGCGCCTAGTACCAGCACTATTCCCGGAAGCAGCGGATCCGATTTATCGGTGTTGCTGGCTCACTTGACGCTGCAAATAAAAGGTATGGCAGAATCCCAGGCAGCAACCCAGGCACAGATTAAAAGTGTAGCAGAATCCCAGGCACAAATAAAACAATCCCAGGCAGAAACTCAAGCAAAAATAGAAAAATCCCAGCAACTGGTATTAGAATTAAATGAAAAATGGAAAAAAACCAAAGAAGAGGTCAACGAACTTAAAATAAAAACAGCACAACAAGATACCCGTCTGGACCAGCAAGATACGCGCATAGGCCAGCAAGACGCTCGTATAGACAAACATGATGCGCGTTTCGATAAACTAGACAATACCATCATGGAGTTTGGAAAGAAAGTAGAATTTTTGCATGAGAAGGTACAAAAAGGAGTTATTAAAGGGGTGATACCTAGTGCTTTGCCGACGTTCCAAGTACCTCATTTTGATGGAACAACGTCATGGGTGGCCTTCCGTCTACAGTTTGAAAAAGTCGCAAAAGGCAACAATTGGGATGACGATCAAGCGGTAACTGCTCTTACGCTTGCTCTGCGTGGTGATGCGGTACAAATTCTCGAAAATATTTCCGGCGATTGCAATACCCTAGCCTGTCTGCTAGAAGCGTTGGAGTCTAGATACGGGGAGAAACACCTCGAATATGTTTACAGGGCTCAACTCCGCGACCGCACACAGAAAAGCAGTGAGGGTTTGCAACAATGGGCATCGGAAATAGAACGTATTGTTCGGAGGGCATATGCTTCAACGCCGGGAGCAATTGATGCTACTACGGTGCAAGCTTTTACTGATGGAATCCGAGATGCAGAAGTCAGGGCTGCAGTTCGTCTGGGTCACCATCAGACTCTGAAGGCAGCCTTGACACACGCTCTGGAGGTGGAAGCAGTACGCCAAGACGGCCGACAACAGCACCGCATTCGCGAGGTAATCCCAATAATAAAAACTCGGCAAGGACCAATCTGCTATGAGTGCGGCGAAAAGGGTCATATTCGGATCAATTGTCCCAGGAAGTCTAAGGGAAGAAGTACTTCTGGGACACAGGTGGAAGCCGAGGATTTAAAACTAAGAACAGCCAGGGCTATGGGGCGAGTACTGGCTGGTCGACCTGAAGCCCCCATTATAACAGTATCACAAGTGGGCGATGGAAACAGTCTTATTATAGAAGGAGAACTGAATGGTAAGTCATGCAGTTTCACGTTGGATACTGGTGCATCAAGAACTATTGCACGACCGGAGCTATTTCCTCGGACCATAGCATGGAAAAGAGGGTTTTCACAATGCCGATTACAAACCGCCACCGGCCAACCTGTTAAAGGAGAACGGTATTACCACCAAGATCAGAAACCTTAGTAGATATTAGACTATCTCCAATAGGATGCCGTAAACGTTGCATTATAATTGAAGATTCTGGAGATCACCCAGACTGGATAACAGCAAGGACACTGATGATGATTTCCGATAAACCAAAAGTGCGCATTATCAACGTTAGTAACAAAGAAATAATTCTTGAAAAGAATTGCATCGTGGGTGTGTGCGACCATGTAGCATCGTTGAGAAAAACAGAGAGAGAGCACGAAAAGGAACGTGATAAGCAGTGGCAGGAACATGTATCGACACTACTCGAAAATTGTAAGGGCAATTTAAACAAGTTCGAAAGTCACAAAGTTAAGCAACTGTTGTATAAATTTCATGACATCTTCTCTAAGACCGACAGTGACGTGGGAAGGACTGGGCTCGTCAAACACCATATAGATACGGGCGATACACAGCCGATAAGACAGAGACCACGTCGTATCCCCTTTGCAAGAGAACAGGAAGTGTCGAAAATGTTAAGAGATATGGAGAAAAATCGGATTATCGAAGCATCTACCAGCCCTTGGTCATCTCCAGTTGTCCTAGTCAAGAAAAAGGATGGCAGTACAAGGTTTTGCGTTGACTACAGGATGTTGAATGATGCCACGAAAAAGGACAGTTATCCCCTGCCACGTATAGATGATACTTTGGACTTGCTAAGTGGCATGAAATGGTTCTCCACAGTTGACCTTAAAAGTGGATACTGGCAGGTGGAAATCTGTCAGCAGGATAAAGAAAAGACCGCTTTCACCACTGGTCCTGGGAACGGTCTCTGGCAATTCAATGTCATGCCTTTTGGACTGTGCAATGCTCCAGCTACATTTGAGCGCCTAATGGAGCGCATCTTGGTGGGGTTGCTTGGTGATGCATGCCTGGTCTATTTGGATGACATCATCATTATGGGACGAAACTTCGCAGAGCACCTACGCAATTTGGAGAAAGTCTTTCAGAAACTGCGTGAAGCGAATTTAAAACTCAGTCCTAGTAAGTGTACACTATTCCAGAAAGAGGTTGGATACTTGGGACACATTATTTCGGCGCAAGGAATTCGAACAGACCCTGAAAAAATAAAAGCCGTGTCGAAGTGGCCTACGCCTCGTAATAAAACTGAGGTACGCTCTTCCTTGGGTCTGTGTGCATATTACCGTCGGTTTGTGAAGAACTTCTCCGAGTTAGCGAAGCCGTTGCATCGTTTAACAGAGGAAAAGTGTCAATTTGAATGGAACTCTGACTGCGAACAGGCATTTGCGCTACTGAAAACTCACTTGTGTGAGACTCCTGTATTAGGTTACCCTAGTCGGGAAGGTCGATTTTTGGTAGACACGGATGCCAGCAATGTTGGTATTGGAGGAGTTCTCTCTCAAACACAAGGAGATAGGCAGGTCGTGATTGCATATTTCAGCAAATGCCTTTCCAAGCCAGAAAGAAATTACTGTGTTACCCGCCGAGAACTTCTAGCCGTTGTTAAGACCTTACAACACTTCAAGAAATATTTGATTGGGAGGCAGTTTACACTTCGTACCGACCACGCTGCCTTACAGTGGCTCCTCCAGTTCAAAGACCCAGAAGGACAAGTAGCAAGGTGGATAGAGCAGCTGCAAGAATTTGACTTTGTCACTGAACATCGGAAAGGCAAGTCACACAATAATGCTGATGCTTTGTCTAGACGACCTTGCGAAGAATCTTGCCGACATTGTGCCAAACAGGAAAAGAAAGAGAACGTACGGATTATCCAGGTGAACGCTTTGGATGAAGACTGGGATAATCAATCATTGGAAGACGCACAAAAGGAAGACAGTGACCTGAAGGCAGTAATCGAATGGAAGAACCATGGTCAGAAGCCCGCTTGGAGTGAAATATCAGCGCTTAGCCCAACAGCAAAAAGTTACTGGGCCCAATGGGACAGCCTGATAATTGATAATGGAGTTCTCAAGAGGAAATGGGAATCACCCAGTGGACGGGAGGTCACCTTACAGATAGTAGTTCCCGATGATAAAGTCGCGTCAGTGCTACGACAGGTGCACGACGGAGTATCCGGAGGACATCTAGGAGTAAAGAAAACCCTGGAGAAGGTGAGAAAAAGATTCTATTGGGTGCATTGCCGCGAAGACGTAGAGGACTGGTGTAGAAAATGTGTAGCCTGCTCCTCAGTAAAGGGACCGCAAACGAGGGCCAGAGGTCGGCTGAAAGTGTACAATGTTGGTGCACCAAGGGAAAGAGTTGCTGTCGATATAGCTGGGCCATTCCCTGTTACTGAAGAAGGGAATAGGTATATCATCGTCATGCAAGACTATTTCAGCAAATGGCCAGAAGCTTTTGCAGTACCCAACCAAGAAGCTCATACAGTCGCCAAAAAGTTAGTTCACGAGGTGTTCTGTCGATTTGGCGTTCCCTTGGAGTTACACTCTGACCAGGGTAGAAACTTCGAGTCTTCACTATTTCAAGAGGTTTGCCAACTACTCTGGATACATAAGACTCGTACAACACCATATCACCCACAGTCAGATGGAATGGTCGAAAGATTCAATCAGACGTTGGAGAATCATTTGGCCAAAGTAGTGGAAGAACACCAAAGGGATTGGGACCAATACATTCCACTCTTTTTAATGTCATACCGCTCAGCAACACATGATAGCACAAACTGCACACCGGCGAAAGTCAACTTCGGCCGAGAAATAAGACTACCCATAGATGCACTAACCGGAACACCTCCCGATACTCCTATCCTAGCTGTCGACTATGTGGTCGACCTGCGGCGTAAATTAGATGGAATACATGAGCTAGTGAGAGAGAATGGTCTGAAAACCAGTGAGAAGATGAAGATCCGATACGACCGCAAAGCTAACGTGCCCGGATTTGAAGAGGGAACCTTGGTATGGTTACATAATCCCATTAGAAGAAAAGGAAAGAGTCCAAAGTTCCAAGCCAAATGGGAGGGTCCGTACACGATAGTAACCAGAATAAACGATGTCACCTACCGGATTAAGAAAGGACCTAGAGGGAAGCTGAAGGTCGTACACGTAGACCGCCCAGCTCGCTATTATGGATCAAATCATGCTCGGGACGAGCATGACTAAGAAGGGGGCAATGTTACGAATGGACCTTATGTCGATGGCATAAGGTTCAATATCGCGTGACATGCAGTGTGTCACTTTTGAGCCCTATTTCGCCAGATCTAGACATTTCCTAGGTACAATAATAGAACGCATTACTAGACTTAGGACGGCCTATCGAATGGTACAGGTCTCAACAGTTTTGTCAACAAAGTGTCGACATCGAAATTTCTAGAAACCCGTTTCCGGGAATTACCGTAGGTACTTCCGAGTGACCTCGAAGTTATGTGTTATTATTATTACGTCTAGAGGAATCTGGAATGTTCGATCAGCTGGACTATATATAGCACTGTCACGCCGACGCGGAGTCAGTCTACACTCGACTAGCGATACGAAAACAGCGACAGTTAAGAAGCGATCTTAAAGAAGACCTACTGCGACAACTGTAACGAGAACTGTAAGTACTACGTGAAGAAACATCTGTAGCGTTATTGTGTGTTTACAACACGGACTTCGTGGACATAAGGGAAGACTTCGGTACAACATCAGCTACGTTCTACTTGTCATTGCCTACGATCGACTGTACCTTCGTTGCTAATAAACTTCGTAACCCTTAACCGGCGTTTTAGTACCCCTAGCCCGTAACAATACTAATATTATAAATGCGAAAGTAACTCTGTCTGTCGGTCTGTCTGTCTGTCTGTCTGTCTGTTACGCTTTCCCGCTTATACCGCTCAACCGATTTTGATGAAATTTGGCACAGACAATTTTTAGATCCTGAGAAAGAACATAGGCTACCTTTTATCCCGGAAAAAAATGATGTTCCCGAGGGAAATCTAAAAAGCGCGATATAACCGAACTCCACGCGGGCGAAGCCGCGGGCGGAAAGCTAGTAATATTATAAATGCGAAAGTAACTCTGTCTGTCTGTCTGTTACGCTTTCCCGCTTAAACCTCTCAACCGATTTTGATGAAATTTGGCACAGACAATCTTTAGACCCTGAGAAAGAACATAGGCTACCTTTTATCCCAGAAAAATTTGATGTTTTCGAGGGAAATCTAAAAAGCGCGATATAAACGAACTCCACGCGGGCGAAGCCGCGGGCGGAAAGCTAGTAGTTTATATGGATGGGTGGATGTTTGTTACTCATTCACCCAAAGACTACTGAACCTGGATTGACATACACAATATGTAAAGAAAACCCTGTCCGATCCATGAAGGTATTGTTAGATATCGATAACTGATTCTACTAATGCCTACAAAGAAAGATTTCGAGAAAGCGAGGTATCTTAATAGGTAGGCAATACATGCGCGGGCGACGGGGGGCAGGGCACGCGGCACGTGGTCGCGTCGCTTATAATAATAACGTCAAAATGGTGTTGTGACTTTTTTTTAAATAACCGTTTTTCGGGGAAGTTGGAATTAATTCGCGGAAAAAAAGATTATTTCAATATTCATTAGTATTGTTACTACGATGATTACCTAATTATATTTGGTCATATGTTTACCTAATCTTTATTAATCCTTCTGGGTCGGACAGGGTTTTCTTTACATATTGTATAGCATAGTTGATCGAAAATGTTACTGTTTCACTCAAAGATTAAATTACTTGAACGGCTTTAGATAAAATTCGGTAAACAGATTATTTTTTAACTACTATTGCTTGAATGCGGTACCACCTAATGGTAAGCAGTGATGCAATCGTTGATGTTAAAGCGCACTCTCTTTACTCTAGCCTTGAAGACACTTAAATTTTCATCAGATGATTGAACGCTGATGGCGGAACTAACCCCAAAATTCATCGTATAGAATACTGAAAGGTTTTTTTATTTTTTTTATTGAGCAAAACCCGCCACACATTTCCCACCCACTGCAACTCCTGAAAGCCAGAATCAACAGTGGAGACCGCCGGAAAAACGCCGAGCAATGAAGCATGACGAGTCCCGGAGAAACGATTCAACTGTCTTGGGTCTCGCAACGAAATTAATCAGAAAAGAATAGCGGAGGAGTAAGAAAAAAGAAAGAAAAGAGAACGTTATTAAATTTAATAGTAGGCAATGATTTAAGATTACCTTTTAGTAGAAGTTGATAGGTTTTATGCGGCGCAAACGCAAGGCGGTTACGATCACCCCATACTGAAAGGTTGGCTACTCTACGCCTGTGCTGTGTGTCGCTTATTGGAGATTCTTCTTAACCAAATCTGGATCGCCAGTCAGCCTCATCACTCGCCTTACCACTTAGTCAAAAGTTGCACAGGTGGTATTTTGCAGCAGCAGCCCATATGTGGCTGCAGTATCTACTCCCCACACACGAATTGAAAGAATTTGTATAACATTAGAAACTGTCCCGGTGTGAAGTGCCGCAATAAAACCCAAGTTTCTTGGCACTCATAATGGCTTAGATAGTTCATAACCACATAGGATAGTTTTCATAGCGATATACCCACGAGGACGAAGCTTATGCGGGTGAAACCGCAGGGCGCAACAAGCTAAATAAACCAGCAGTTCTGTGCTTCTAGCAGTAGCCTTGCTTGATCTGTGTCAATTGTAGTTCTATTGTGACCTCATAGACAAGATTGCATAATAAAAGTGTTCAGATTTACTTAATCATCATCTCTATTGTGGCATACTTTTATTTTTTAGTAGTTTTAGTTTATTTGCTATTGGTGCCGATTTTGTTGTTTACAAACTAAACTATAGTTCAGCCAAATTCGATAAAGAATAGAGGTAAACAAACTGTTGCTAGGCAACGAGTAGTTTACGCCTAAAAACAGATGTTAACAACCTTTTCTACATAGATTATTTTCACAAAAGTAATAATCCTACTTCCTACTAATGTAAACAGTTTATTTGTTTAGATATTTACGATTTGCATAGAACGATTAACCGATTTGAATGAAATATGACAGACAATATGTAAGCTAATTTCCTAATAAGTTAAATGTTTTGATTTAATCCATACTTGAAAGTATTACAATGCATGTATTATGTAGTTGATTTGAAAGTAATTTGAAATACGCAAAATTGTATTGACAAATGCCTCAACTTTATTCATTGGTTGAATTCCACAAAATGTGTTTAATACCTGGATTTCATCCATCTTTCTTTTTTTATAGGGCTATCACGTAAAATTAATGTCGACTTTTTAATGGTTTTTCGAAATACCAAGTTATTATGAATGTTATTTTATTGATTCTATTGAAATATGGTGCAACAGGAATCCATACTAATATTATAAATGTGGAAGTAACTCTGTCTGTCTGTCTGTCTGTCTGTCTGTCTGTCTGTTACGCTTTCCCACTTAAACCTCTCAACCGATTTTGATGAAATTTGGCACAGACAATCTTTAGACCCCGAGAAAGAACATAGGCTACCTTTTATCCCGGAAAAATTTGATGTTCCCGAGGGAAACCTAAAAAGCGCGATATAACCGAACTCCACGCGGGCGAAGCCGCGGGCGGAAAGCTAGTTGTTAATAAATAGCTAGCATGTAAAAGTCGATAACCATGTAAATAACAGGAGATTTGTAAAACGTGAGTTGTGATAACCCTAAATTGGTTTGTTTACCTTTATTCTTAATTTAACTGAGTAAATAGGAAGGAAGACGGCAGATGAGCGCGGTGATGCAATGTTAAACCCAACAACACGACCAACGATGCTGCGCCAGAGGGAGATTGATCTGGAGGCCCTCCATAACCAAACTCCCGACACAATAACATTTCGCGCATCGTACCCGGCACGTACATCGCAACACAACTGCTCAGACCCGTCCTCCGTACGGCTTCACCAGACATCAAAAGATAACAAATAAGACTAACACATGAGTTTAGCTCGTTGCTTTTGTAAGTACGTACTTACAAAAGCAACTGTGATATTATTTTGATCCATAGTGTTAAATTTTGGTCTCACAATCACAAACCTCAGGACTTCTGAGACCAAAATTATTTGAAAATTTAAAAAATTAAACACCTAAATTCACTAATACCTATACCTACCTAGCTTATTAGAGAATTTAGGAATTTCATTTGAACTTTAATGAAATTACAAAAATAAATGATCTAAGCCATCTCCAAAACAACAAAATCAATTTCACAATACATACTTAGGTACTTAATACAATAAGTACATACTAAGGCTAAGACTTCGCCACTAAATCCTGCGAACCACAAACGCCGCCAACAACAGAGTCTAATGTCCTCGGTATTTTGCGTAATACGCAAATCACCATGAATTGTAATGCATTTACTTTAGCCCGAGATGGTAATACATGTTATAAATGACTAGCGGCCGCCAGCGACTTCGTTCGCGTGGAATTAGTCATGCTCAGCTATTGGCAATAGGTACGGCTGCGTTAGCTCCCGTTTTGGCAACATTTTTTGTTACTGCTCTGCTTCTATTGGTCATAGCGGGATATTATATAGCCTAAAGTCTTCCTGGATTAATGGGCTATCCAACGCAAAAAGAATTTTTCAAATAAGTTCAGTAGTTCCTGAGATAAGCGCGCACAAACAAACAAACTCTTCAGCTTTATATATTAGTATAGATTTAACCATACTACTACTACTATCATCAACCTTTTTTTTATCGTCCCACTGCTGGGCACAGGTCTCCTCTCATACAGAGAAGGATTGAGTGTAATCACCACGCTTGCTCAATGCGGGTTGGCGATTTCAGACTTGAAGTCCAGGTTTCCTCAAGATGTTTTCCTTCACCTTCAGTCATTGGTGTTCAAGATATACTAAGAAAGTACATATTATAACTTTAGAAAAGTTACATTGGTACTTGCCTAACCTGGAATCGAACCCGAACTCATACTTGAGAGGCTGGTGTTTTAACCACTAGGCCACCACGACATTACGGTAATACATGATATAAATGACTTAACCATAATTGCGTGTCTATTTTGTGAAGATGTCAACCCATCGTCAGTGGTCGCGTCGGACGGGTGGGACGAATTGCACAGCCCGTACTTGTGAAGTTGTGATTACCTATTCGATACAGTCAATAGTCATACTATTTTTGTGACACGAGGAAAGCGTTCCACTAACCTCTATGGATTTCACTTTCTATTGTAAATTCTACATTATTTTGAATAGACGTCCAATCCTAATATTGGCAGACTAAAGTGCCACTTTCTTCAGCAAAAACCAGTTTGCACGCGACTGGATAAATGAGAGATTGGTGTTGATCCACCGGATTGAGTGTGATGCTGTTATAATTTATAATTTATATGTGCATATCTTCTTCAATAGCGACTTCGTGATTGTGAAATTTATTGAACTCGGCGCATCGTATCGCCTATCCGCGGTACCACTTAGATTTCGCTTTCTTTATGTTTATGTTATTTTTGCTCGTCTCCAATTGGTGTTAGCTTAATGGTAAACATCCTATGAGGTTTTTTAAATCATTCTTGACGTTTTGAAGCTTAGCGCGTCCGAACAAACATACAAATAAACAATCTTTTTTACATTAGGTATTATTAGTATAGATAACGGTGAATATCGAAGTCCAGTTCAAATGATAGTCAAGTCAATGAGCCTTTTAAAAGTGAATCGAAGTTCCGCAGTATTCACGTGACCGCGTCTACATTTTTGCATCTGCGTTTAAGGAGGCATATCTAGGAATACATGCAGTCATTACGGGATGCACTGTGATGCACAATGCATGATTCGTGCAGGTGTGCGTAGTATGCGCAGGGCAGCGGATAGCCACCATAAATGGCTCTACAGTAAGCATATTCCTTTCAATGTTGCCGGGGTAGAAAAATGGATAAATTTCTTGGAAAAAATAATTAATATAATATCTTCTTTTGTACAGACGACAGCACATCAAGCTACTACAATCTGTCAGATTTCGTTATTAGATTTTCAACTTTATCTCTAAAGCATTGAGGTTCAAGGTTGATTGGGAATATTTGAGAGTTTCGTGTAGCTTGAGCTCCAGTCGTCCGTATATTAGATAAAATATTTTTGCTCTCCAAAAATGCATACAATTTATGATATACAGTATGTTAAATAACAGAGGGCGTTCCCTTAAACTCGTTAATATATATCATTAATAGATTAAAATAAAAATATCAGCATAGAAAAACAAGCATAAAAAATCCGAATAAAAAAAAAAATTCTAATTGGAAATAAATTTGAAACCTCCTGTTTTAAATCAAAATAGTAGTCGTCATGTATAAATAAATTGCGACGTTGCCGTCTTTCATGTTCGCGTGTACAGTGTGTTTCTTTTACATGTCAATTTAAAATTTTTATTGAATATTTTCTTATTGGAAAAATTTTAAAACATTTTGTTTTCGAATGGAAATATTTTTTTTAGCATGTATGTATGCTATACTACTTCGGGTTAACGGGAACGCCCTCTGTTAGTTAACATACTGTATAGCGGCCGCCAGCGATTTCGTTCGCGTGGAGTTAGTTATGCTCCGCTCCTATTGGTCGCAGCGTGATGTTATATAGCCTAAAGCCTTCCTGGTTTAATGGGCTACCCAACGCGAAAATAATTTTTCAAATCGGAGCAGTAGTTCCTGAGATTAGCGCATTCAAACAAACAAACAAACTCTTCAGCTTTATATATTAGTATAGATTAGGGGTACCTAGAAAGGGTACTTTCATATATTACTACAATTTATCATATACAATATGTAAAGAAAACCCTGTCCGATCCGTGAAGGTATTGTTAGGTATCGACAACTGATTCTACTAATGGATACAAAACCGGGCTAATCTTAAAAAAAATCCCCCTAAAAAAATGAATATTATTTCTCAAAAAGAGGTAACTTAAAACATGTGCGGTAGGCCATACAGGCGCGGGTGAAGAGGGGCAGGGCATGCGGCACGCGGTCGCATCGCTATTCGCTCAGAATTATACCGCCAAAGATAATGTTGTCACTTTTTAAAAATTACTAAATTTTGGGGAAGTTGGAGTTAATTTGCGGGAAAAAGAGATTATTTCAAAATTCACTAGTATTGTTACTATGATGATTATGTAAAATTTCATATCTTATTTGGCCATGTGTTTACCTAACCTTTACTATCCTTACGGGTCGGACAGGGTTTTCTTAACATATTGTATACATATTACTATTTTGGTCAAGTGAACTTTTAACTAAAGTTCGATAGTGGACCTTCTGTAGTTGCTCATCACATAGCTTGGCGCGCTCGGGACGCAGGATAGGCTTGCGCTGCAATTTTACCTTTTCGCCGATTGTGGCGTGCAATGCGATGTAGAAGGTGCATAGAAAAAGTAGAGTTCGCAAATTCACCTTGCACTAATTTACTAACACAAATTTGAATCCTACATTCAATCTGAGTTAAATTATTTTTGTATCTCGAAATAATTTTAATTAATTATAAATTATAGAAATTGTGTTAATGTCATGTCGAAACGAAGTTTTTTTTTACATCACCTTTAACTTATGTTAGCTTAACTCTCTCAATAGTTACATAAAATCACGAAATCATGGATCGATTAATAAATAATACGAATCGGTGCCGCGAAATTGCCAGACGCAGAAATTGTTACGTCTTCTCCCGTTTAATTAACAAATCAGATAAATACGAGTATTAAAGTTTATTACACAACGATATTTAAGAACTAATATAATAAATGTAAGTAATATTTTACTTTCACTACTGACATTATTGAGAGTTTTGTTGGAGTTGCTTGCCTGTTTCTTTCCAAAAACTAACCAATTCCTTGACAATTTAAATCATCATCATCATCTCAGCGTTAATCGCAGTCGCATCCGAAGCTTTTTCAGCATTGGAGGTTGGGACGTACGCTTTACCAGTCTAACTGCTGATATGGCTAAACTTCGACATTTTCCGTGAAGCGACTGCCGTCTGACCTCCACAACCCGAAGGCGACATCGAAGCATTGCAGCTAGACCAATTGTTGGACTTTTGAGGGCTCCAACTTCGTATGGCAACCGGGACCAACGGCTTAACGTACTTTCCGAGGCACGACCAGACCAGTGCAAATATTCATATTCATGCATATAAATATTTGCACTGTGCGGGGATCGAACCCGCGCCTCCTTGCGCAGCGGCCGCGTCCGCTACCGCTAGGCCACGGAGGCGGACAATTTAAATATGTAATAAAAATAAATGAAGTTTTATTTAAATTTTCTATTCAGCAACTATATACAGGCACTTATGAATTATTCGATATTTTTTATTGAAGTTGGCAATACTTTTATGCTATCGGCGCAAGCGCAGGCGCAGGAGGCGGGCGCGGCGGGGAACGTTCCCACGGCGCAATTATCGGTTGCCTACACTTACCCTTAATTCCCTGCTGCCCTCCTACCAGTTCCACCAATGATGCTTCTCTGACGCGTTCACGAATTTGAGTCACGGACGCATCCTGAGAGCGATTTAAAAGTCGAAACATTATTAAAGGCTTTCGAGAGTTTTGAGGATGCCTGTTTGATTTGAATGAATACTTAGTATGACTTTTTGGTCAGGAATCGAATAGGAACGTTACAGATTATGAGCACATTGTCTTAATATCTCCAGGGTTTCTTCTTTCACCCCCCTTTAATCCCAGTTCTGTCTGGAGCCAGATCTTGAACAGCGGCGCCAGGGCGATCTGTCCTGGGTTGTAGTAGTAGTTATAGGTTCTGCGCTTTCACTTCGCTCTCGATATTAACCGCCATGACGCGGTGGGTTCTGGTGCGCCATGACTCTTTCCAGGCGTTTCGTGGGATCCAGAACTGTTTCATGGAGAAACTATAATCTGTTCTGATTATGGGGCTGCACCATTTAGTCCTTCTTTCTTTTAGCCGGAGCCGTACGGAGGACGGGTCTGAGCAGTCAAATGTTGTTGTGTCGGGAGTTTGGTCGTGGAGGGTCTCCAGATCAGTATCTCTCTAGCGCAGCATCGTTGGTAGTGCTGTTGGGTTTAACATAGCATCACCTCGCTCAACTGCCGTCTTCCTTCCTATCCATTCAGTTTTCTTGAGTGAATAGGCTCTTAATAAACTAGCGTGCTTTATCATTGACGATTGCATCTTTGCTTACCATCAGGCGGGATTGTGGTGAAGCACTAGTTTATGATTATATTTAAAAAAAAAAGTTTTACTTAGTTGAAATGGTAACTCATTCCACGATCATTTTACCTAAGATTTCACGGTGATATGGATACAGAAACTTTTTTTTTATATGTACGCACAGATCATACAGATTGAGCTAGCCCCAAAGTAAGTTCGAGACTTGTGTTATGGGATACTAACTCAATGATACTATATTTATAATAGATACATATATAGATAAACATCCAAGACCCAGGCCAATCATGAAAAGATCGTTTTCCATCATGACTAGGCCGGGGATCGAACCCGGGGTCTCCACGTGTTGGCAGGCGTGTTGACCGCTGCGCCACGAAGGTCGTCGCTGTATTGCTGATGAGCTCTGCCAGTAACTTAAATAACCCAATGACTGTTGTTGAACTGTCAAAGTGAAAGCCATTTCTACTGGTAGTGTGTTACGCAATGACCAGCGTCGGTCGCTAAAGATAACATTGAAGCTCTGCCTTACGTAGGGCAAGACCCTATGCTGAGCAATGGCCGTTTTGCTTAGATCTGACGCTTATTTTCCGCCAACTTGTTATTCTTTTGCGTTAGTATTCTTTCCTCTTCTCTACGTCATGTTTACATGTTTAATAAAATGGTCATATTCACAGCGTTGTTAACAATTCGATTAATGATTTAAATTAAAGTATGGTTGTAAATATTTAAACTTTTAATCGCTATGACTGACAAAATCAACAATAACTCAAGTTAAACCTCAAACCATTAAACTCAAGTGTCAACCAGTTACTTATCCAAATGACCAATTAGAACTGTAACAAATTACCTCGAAAATTGTTGCCGGAGACATCACAGAATCATCTAAGCACGCCTTAAGGATCCCGCATATAGGCGCGACGCGATGTATGAAAAGTTCATGGAATTTTTCTATCATAATCGCGTCGCATCGATATATCGCGTCGCGTCACAATTGCTGCCTACGACCATGCATACAGTCCCGTGTTTTTTTTTTATTTGCTAACGCGAAAGCGTGCAGGTTACAAAAGTGTTTGAAACTGATTCAAAATTGTTGAGTGGCGACCTTTGCTAGACCTAACTATATGACTTATGTGTTGGCAGACATCGGTCGATTGTTATTACACGGGTTGTGTGGTCGTTAATCGCTTCAGACACAATTTATCGAAATGGCCCATCTAGCAACTAGTACCTACGAGTGCAGTGCCTCTGAGCAGAATATGCATGCATGCACTTGCTGGAGTTGCTGGAATCCATTAAGTGCTCGTTCACCTACAACTTGGATATCTTAATGAATGCCAATGATGCCGCAAGCTAGAGGCCACCCACTGGTCTCAAACTACATACCTATGTAAAATATCGAAGAAGAGCACGGACGACAACAGGTCAAGCTACCCGAAACTGCCATATGTTCCCAATCAACTTTGAACCTTAATGTTTTACAGATAAAGTTGAAAATCGAATAAAGAAATCTGACAAATTGTAGTAGCTTGATGAGCTGTCGTCTTCACCATCGACACGAAAAAGGGAAGTCGCGACTGTCTGCTGAAGTCTTTAAGTTCGAAATACATACCTAATAAATTTGACAACTTGGCACCTTTTAATATGAACTTGCGTTAGATTTTGGCGAGATAAAGTTAATGCTTTGGAGTTTACATCTACGAGCCCCGTAGGCGTTCCTAAAAATATTTCGTGGACGAACATAATGACTAAGGTATCGATAATAATCGACATAATAATACGTTTAAATTAATCGCTAGTTTATATTATTATACATAGTTTATATGGTGAATTTTAAATATTATTATCGAACATCTATAATTTCTTTTGGAATAAGTACTTAGGTAACTCACGACAAATGAGCGACCGATACTATAGAGTGACGAAGAGCAAGTCGGGCTTGTGCATGAAAGGTTCCGTAGCACTGACCCTATAATGGCGCCGATTCTCTTGTTCACAAAATAAACTCAAAAAGACGGCCGCGTGAACCGTCTTACGAGGGAGGTTTGAGGCAAAGTCATGATGTGGCCACTATGCTGCGATATTTCACTGTTCTTTATGAATTATTTACGAAGTGCACTTTTTACTACATAAATCACGCACTTTTATTTAGTAAACAACACTAAAAATAATTTTAAAAGTCCAATGAAAAATGAGCGTGGCACTCGGCTTGACTCCCCATAGACAGTTTAGACGCAATTATAAACATGGCGATCTAAATTAGGTACGTCTAATCACGTCAGGAGTGGACTAATTTGACAGGTCGAAATTAATATTTTATCTTTTGTCCTTTTCTTGATGAAATTGAAAGAAAAATATGTACTTACCTTAAAATTAGTTTAGTTTGTGGCCAAGAGAATCGGCGCCAATGTCTAATTTCTAAAAAACTGTCCCCATTAATTTTGATCTTGATTTTATTCTTGTTGTTTCTAGTTGCCATATTAGTACAGACGACAGCACATCAATCTGTCAGATTTCTTTATTAGATTTACAACTTTATCTCTGAACTGTTAAAGCTCAAGGTTGATTGTGAATATTTTGGCGGGAAAGTTTCAAAACAAAGTCAAGCCGGGTGTCACGCTCATTTTTCATTGGTCTTTTAAAATTATTTATAATGTTGTTTACTAAATAAAAGTGCGTGATTTATGTAGTAAAAAGTGTATTCAGTAATAAATTTATAAAGAACAGTGAAATATCGCAGTATAGTGGCCACATCATGACTATGCCTGAAACCTCCCTCATAAGACGGTTCACGCGGCCGTCTTTTTCGACATGAATAATTCATTACGTGACATTGGCTAAATGCACAAACCGTGCGAAGCCAAAAAAAAAAGAATGAAAAGAAAAAGAATTGGGAATATTTGACAGTTCCGGGTAGTTTGACCCTGCTGTCGTCCGCACCTACACGCTCAGTGAACATTTCAAGTTCTATTACGGTTCAAAATACGCAGCCTTATGACAGACAGACGGACAGCGTAATAGAATTTCCGTTGGCATCTTTTTGGTAAAAAACACATCATCATCATCATCATCAACCTTTTATCGTCCCACTGCTGAGCACAGGTCTCCTCTCATACAGAGAAGGATTGAGCGTAATCACCACGCTTGCTCAATGCGGGTTGGCGATTTCAGACTTAAAGTCCAGGTTTCCTCAAGATGTTTTCCTTCACCTTCCGTCATTGGTGTCCAAGATATACTTAGAAAGTACATATAACTTTAGAAAAGTTACATTGGTACTTGCCTGACCTGGAATCGAACCCGCGCACTCATACTTGAGAGGCTGGTGTTTTAACCACTAGGCCACCACGACACATAAAACACATAATAACACATAATACCCATAAATGTTCAAAATTAATGTTGGTTTAACATAATTACGATAAAAAAGGCATAATAACACAGTTAAATAATATCAGATACTTTATTATTTAATGTTTTGTAATAAATTCCTGGTCAATAAAAACAATATAAAGTCAAAGCTGTTCAAGACATTAAATGTGACTTAGTTTATATTGGAAATCTCGAGAAAAAAAAACCGGTTCTTTATGTCAAAAATATAGAATCGCGATCAGAGGGTTTTTAATTCGTCTGGTTAGGGCCAGGCCCGAGTCGACGGCGCGTTGTGTTTCATGCGCGCCTCAAAAGAGAAGTCAGCACATCGTGACGGGGTCCACGAAGACCGATGCCTCCTGGGTCAAGGTTGCGGGTTGGTTTAAAAAGAAAGTCCTGGGTAGTCCGTGGTCCTGGCCTACAGGCAAGTGAAGGAACACGGGTGGGTTTTAGTCAGTAAAAGTCTGACACGCTTTTTTTTCCGTTCCGCCCAGAGCAGGAGAGGTCATTTGATGATTTCCCACCCAAAACAAAAAGAGGGTTTAAAATTCTCGTAATTTTTAGAACATTCACAGTCTACCTACTGATTCTGTAAAAATTTCACCGTGAATAGGTACCTGAGCGGTTTACCATCAATGATTTCATCACTGCTTACCATCATGCAGGATCGCGGTCAGGCACTAGTTTATTATATTAAAAAAAAATCTTTAGCATTACTTATAATGTATGTAACATTTTTTACTAGTAATAAAATTATATATTATTATTATTAGTACAGTCATTTTAGGGGTTTCACCTCGGAATTAAAGATAATAAACTGTAAATTGGTATAAACCTTTGTTTTGTCGTTCTAAATGTTGTCTCAAAAGTCACAAATGCACTGCAATTGACCCCTTTTTTACCTAATATGATTGGGCTATATGTTATACAGTATGTTAACTAACAGAGGGCGTTCCCGTTAACCCGAAATAGTATAGTATACATACATGCTAAAAAAATATTTCCATTCGAAAACAAAATGTTTTAAAATTTTTTCCAATAAGATAATATTCAATAAAACTTTTAAATTGACATGTAAAAGAAACACACTGTACACGCGAACATGAAAGACGGCAACGTCGCAATTTATTTATACATGACGACTACTATTTTGATTTAAAACAGGAGGTTTCAAATTTATTTCCAATTAGAATTTTTTTTTATTCGGATTTTTTTATGCTTATTTTTCTATGCTGATATTTTTATTTTAATCTATTAATGATATATATTAACGAGTTTAAGGGAACGCCCTCTGTTATTTAACATACTGTATAAGTTAATATTAAAAAAAATAAAAAATATGACGACTCACTTCACCTATATGAGGATGGTTACATAATCGCACAGCTGCACCCTAATCGGCGAACACATTTTTGTCAAATAAATAATATCTATTCACTACGGTCCAAAGTTTGGACCGCAGTTGATAGATATTATTTGATGACTAGTTGGGATCGTTTGGAGTTCAACCGATCCCAACTAGTCACTATCGTTTGACAAAAATCTGTTCGCCGATTAGCGTGCCGATCTCAGTCTGTCATCTGTCAAAAATACCTTTAATTTCCCTTCATTTTGACATTTCTATGTCTCCCAGATGAGTCTGTGACTAGATTTTAAATAGGCCCTCTGAAGTATAGCTGGGCAGTCAAACTAGTATTTTATATACTTGGCTTGTACTCTCAGGACGGCGACAAAAAATTTCATAAAGTTATCACAAATATAGGGAAATTAGAGGTAACTTCTAAACTGAAGACTGCACGGTTAGCGCAGTGGTTAAGCTATTGACTGCTGCGCTGCGTGTCGCGGGTTCGATTCCCGCACGGAACAAATATTTATACGACCTGGAAGTAGTTGTTCCGGGTTTGGCTGTTTGTGTATGTGAGTTAATATATTTGTAAATGCTCCCACGATACAGAAGAAATTCCTAGTGTGGGGCAAAGTTATTAAAACAAAAAAAAAAAAATAAAGCCAGAGACTGTGAGGATTCTTAAAATTACGAGAATTGCCTCTCTGAATTGAATCTCTGTCACAAAAAACACACATTTTTGACATTATGGTACCGGGCTGTTCCGTCTAGTACCGGGCTTAGAATAGTACCAACCCATATCCTCCCGTGGGTGTCGTAAGGGGCGACTAAGGAAACTCTCACCAGGGAAGCGGGCAGCAGCGCTTCTACTGTGTCTAATAGAAATCGAATATCAAATTTCTGTGATCCCCAAACCGCTTGCCAAGCGTGGGGATTATGGCAAACCCCCCAAAGCAATGAAAGCCTTGGGCGAGACCATTGTCCAGCAGTGGACCTCTATTGGCTGAGAACAACAACATGTCGCCGAGATGAGACTGCGACTAGATAAGATTAGAGAATTAGACCAGAGAAGATACATAGATTTTAAATGTTTTAAATTTAAAATCTATATATCTTCTCTAGTCTAGATTTAATCTTTAGTGTCCTGAGGAGCAAGTGTTGTAATTTTAAGAACGGTCGTGGTCTGAAGATTAATAGGCCATACGTAATTATATTCAGTATGTACCTACGTAAGGCCTATTAACCTTCAGACCACGACCGTTCTTAAAATTACGAGACTTGCTCCTCAGGACACACTAAAGATTATCCCGAAGCTTAACAAAATACTTTTCCACGGATTACATGACATGTCACTATATGATGCGCAATATACCTTTCTCATCTCATCTTTGCAATCTTTCAGCGACAACACGCTGACTAAGTCTAAAATCCAGTAATGCCACCACTTGGGCGGCCTCTGCCGGTGACGTGTCCATGTTTAACAAAAAATAAAAAACTCTTTCAGACGTGACGAAGCCGCAGCAAACAAAAAAAAAGAACAAAAACTTTCAAGAAAAACGCAAAATTTATTTAATTTAAATTTTACGCAATAATAAAAAACACACATTTATTCTTCTTCTTTTTGGTTTTAATGGCTCTGCGCGATTAGCGATTGAGCCAAAGACAAGTCATATTGTTTTTTTATTATTATTATTTATAAAACGGGGAAATTTGTATTTACAAAAGGGAAAATAAAATTTTGACACGGAATTTCGGATTGGATCAGGAAAGGACAGAATAATAGGATATTTATATAAGTATGAAAATTACATATATATTGAATAATATTTACAATTTTATGTTATTAATTAATATAAATGAAGAAAATATTTTATACACAGACGGTTCACCAGAGGATAAAAGGATGTTTACTGAAGTAGGAAGCGGAATGGGGATTTCAAGGAGGCTTTCATAAAATGAGACCCGATTATATCTAGGGCAGCACAAAAAGATATGGTTTAGGTCACCCACCTCACCGCATTCGCACAAATCACTGTTTAGTAATCCAAATCTAGCGAGCTGAGCAGGAGTGCAAACATGACCCAAACGCATACGAGTCAAAATACAAGTTACTCTCCTGCTCAACTTCAATTTAGAGAACCAAGGCTTTGACGGAACTGAATTCTGAATTTTAGCGTAAGCCCTTCCCTTCGATTGGCTTGAAGCAGACCAAGCAATTCTCCATGTTTCATCAAGAGTAGCTTTAGGCAAAGCACACAAATCATGAACACAATTAAAATAGTCCGACCAGTCACCACAAGAAACGGCCTCTTTAGCAAGACAATCTGCGCGTTCGTTGCCTGAAATACCAGAATGACCTGGCACCCAGGAAAACACCACTGTGTAACCCATCTGATAACATGACATCAGAAGGTTCCGAATTTTAATAACGATAGGGTTAACAATGCCTGACTTAAATGGATATTTAGATAAGGCTTGTAGGGCACTCATACTGTCTGAAAATATTACGGTTTTTTTAAGTTTTGCAATAAGAATATATTCAACAGATTTTAACAGTCCAAGACATTCTCCTGAAAATACGGATGATTCAGGCGGAAGTCTTATTTTTTGGACTATATTGTATTGGGAATGGACAATTCCAATCCCAACTATACCATTGGGTGAATGTTTAGAAGCATCACTATAAATAGAATGAAAATTGGAGAATTCGTTATTTAATAGATTATCTACAAATTGTACAGAATCAAGTTGATTTCTCGGGATACTTGCATTAATTCTAACATCTGGAGGAGTAACTAATGCGCCATACGTAGAGTCAAAAATAGGATAACAGTAAGAATTAAGTGTCGGGGCTTGTATGGCACAGAATCTTTGATAACTCTTAACAAGACAAGGTAGAGATTTATGAGACCAGTACTGACTATTTTCTGTGAATTCTACAAGTAAATGAAGCTTAAATCGTAAAGGATGATTAGAAAATTGCATTAATTTGAAAATGAACTTATCGGATAGGTATTGGCGTCTTAAATAGAGAGGAGGCTCTACACACTCTATTTGCATAGCATTAATAGGGCTGGACTTCATAGCTCCAAGAATGATTCTTAATGCCCTTGCCTGTATACTATCAAATTTCTTCATAGCAACAGTGTTACATGGTTCTAGAACAAAAGTGGCATAATCAAGAAGGCTACGAATAAGGGCGTTATATATAAGACGTAAAAAGAAAGAATGGGCTCCCCACCAGACACCGGTTAAACACCTTATCATATTCAAATTTCTTTCACACTTAGCTACAATGTAATCACAATGTGATACTCCGGTTAATTTCGAATCCAAAATAACTCCTAAAAATTTTGCTTCTGATTTCACAGGGATAGGATTACCTTCGTAGGAAACGATAGGATTGGCAGTTATCCTTCCTCTTGCAAACCAGACTACGGTACTTTTTGATACCGATAAATTTAGTCCATTATTATCTAACCAATCATGTAAATGACTAAGAGAGGTAGTTAAACAGTTACTAGCAATATTAATAGATTTGTCAGCAACGTAAAAAAGAAGATCATCAGCATACTGTAAAATGTTTGCAACTGAGTTCAAGTTTTTTTCTAGATCATAAGTATAAACATTATACAATAATGGACTAAGAACCGAGCCCTGGGGGAGTCCTCTCCATACAAACCTAGAAAGTTGAGATCCATCATGGAGGTCTAATTTCAAAAATCTTTCAGACAACATGTTTATAATAAAAGATATTAAAAGTTGAGGGACACGTAGGTCATGAAGTTTCTTATGAAGTACAGGAACAAGAACATTATCATATGCCGAACTGATGTCCAGAAATGCTGCTAAAACTGACTCATTTTTTGAAAATGCTATGCGAATATCCGAAACAAAAATGCTAATATTATCTATGGTGCTCCGACCTTTCCTGAAACCCAGCTGATTAACTGTCATAACGTTGTTGTTTTCAATAAAAAATTCTAACCTATTTTTTACAAGGTGTTCAGTTATTTTAGCAAGAACAGATGAAAGGGCTATGGGACGGAAAGATGAAACATCTGAAGAAGGTTTATTTGGTTTTAATATAGGGATTATAGATTGCGTTCTCCATGATGGAGGAATATTACCTGAAAACATAACTGCATTGATAGTTTTTAAAAAATATTCTAATGAGTTATCAGTACAGTTTATCAAAAAAGAGTATGTTATACCATCTTCGCCAGGTGATGAATCTTTAACATAAGAGAGAACTCCTTTTAATTCTGACAAAGAAAAAGGAGCATTGAGATCAGAATGATTGCTTGTATTATTATATAAAGTGCAACAATGAATATTATTTAATTCAGGAGCAGACAAAGGAGCTAGTTTATCCATAAATTTATCAGCTAGCTCAATGGAAAGGACACCAAATGAAGAAGAAGAGAATGCCGATCTAAATCTACGAATATTCTTCCACACAACAGAAGAGCATACATCAGGATTTATGGACTCACAAAATCTTCTCCAACCTTCAAATTTTTTCTGTTTTAGGAACTTGCGTGTGGATCGAGCTATGAGAGAGTAACTTTCATAATTTTCTGAAGTCATAAGGGATCTGTATTTTTTCTCAGCCTGTTTTCTTTTCTTAATGGCCATAGTGCATTCATGGTCCCACCACGGTGGAAAGGGAATTTTGCCCTGTCTAGAACCTTTTAAAGGAAATAGAGTATTAGCAGCCTCAATAAGAAGTTTTGAGAACTCTTCTGTACATAGTAATCCATTAGAATCATTAATAGCAGGTAAGGAAGAAATTTTATTATCAACATACTGGTTAAATATTACCCAATCATCTTTCAATTCTGGCAGTTTATGTTTTAATTTAGAACTGTATCTTAAGTTGGAAGGGGAGCAAGATATGTGTAAGGAGAGTATGATAGGAAAATGATCACTGCCAAGAGAGTCATCAAGGATATTCCAAGATAACAAAGAGGCTAAATTTGGAGAACAGAGTGAAAGATCAGGAGCACTTAAACATTCATTAGGGCCAGTAAGTCGAGTTGGAGAACTATTGTTCATTATACATATGTTTAAAGAATCTAGGATTTCATTCATCAAATTGCCATAGTAATTTGAAACAGAGCTGCCCCATGCCTGGTTTTGGCAATTAAAATCACCTAAGATCAAAAATGGGGAAGGCAAAAGTAATTGTTTAAACTCATTATATATAGAATAAGAGGGATGTGGAATATATACAGAAATAATACAAATATTATTTACAATAACAGCAATGGCATTAATACCATTACTGAGAAGAGGAAGTGGGAATAATTTATAGGAGAAAGTTTTACTAATGAGAATGGCCACTCCACCATACCCATCAGGTCTATCATTTCTCACTGTAACAAAACCAGAAATCCTTAATGGAAACTCTGGTTTCAACCATGTCTCAGAGAGACACAAAGCCATAGGCTTATATTTATTTAGTAAATAAATAATGTCAGATTTTTTGCTAATGGCACTTCTACAATTCCATTGTAAGATTTTGTGATCCATTATTGAATTGTTTATTAAGAGCTGTGAGTAATATATTGGCAACGTTGGACGGTGAAGAATTAGAAGTGGAAAGTTGTTGACTAGAATTTGTAAGTAATGTAATAAGTTCCAAAATAATTTCAGCAATAGATTTATGAGATATTGTATTTAATGATTGTTGCAGTACTTGACCATGGGACATTTGGGTAGACAAATTATTATATTCATTTGCAATAGAATTATGCATGACACGATCATATCCTCCACTTGGTTTAGGAGGAACCCGGCGCTGACTAAAAGTAGTTTTTTTATAAGAAGTACTGGGTAACTGAGAAACAAAGTTTGGAGAGGGAATATGGTGATTACTTGGTTGAGAAGGAGGAGATGCTGTAACATCAGCATAAGATTTGGAAACTGAAGGATGAATCTTGGCTGCTTCAGCATATGAGATACAAATATGGGCCATAGAAATTTTAATATTTTGTTGCCGTGTGAACTCAGGACAAGTCCTGCTAGTAGCAAAATGTCTACCAGAGCAATGGAAGCACTTACCATTTTCCACTATCACTGAGCAACTTTCCGGAGTGTGTTCATCTCCACACTTAAAACATCTGGGCCTAGATCGACATTGTGATTTAGTATGCCCAAATTTGCAACAGTTATAACACTGAATTGTAGGAAATATGTATAATTCTACTGGCAGAGCTGTGTAGCACATGTAAACACGTTTAGGAAGTACTTGCCCATCAAAAGTTAGAACTACAAGATTTGTATTAATAAAAGAAGAAATACCATCATTCATAGTCTTGCGTTTTATTCTCCGTAGCTTAACTATTTGCCCACAACCAATAGGAACAGTAATGTTTTCCTGAATTTCTTGCTCAGACCAGTCTTGAGGCACGCCCCTAACTATACCCACTCTTGTTACATTGAAACTTGGTATAAATATTTTATATGAAAGATTCAATAACTCTGCATTTTCCGTGAATTTATTAGCAGCTTCAAAATTCGTAAAGGCCATTGAAATTCTGTTTCTTCCTATACGTTTAACACTACCATTAACAATGTTATTAATTTTTAAGTTTTTCAAAACTTTTCCAAATTGAATTGGATGTAAAGATACCGAATCATTTTCAATGGTCGTTACTCTTTGTACATGCACAGTAAAAGGACCCGAGTCCAAGCTAACATACTTTCTGGCAAAATAGGTTTGTTGCGGCTGTGAGAGACCCAAACCAGTCTCACTGTGTTGTGAAATTGAAAGGTTTTCATTGGCAGGTTTACTCAGGTGGCTGGGTGGTTGCATTTCAATTTGAGATTTAAGAGATTTAGAAATGTCAGAATTAGCTGAATCAGAATCTTCACATTGACATGCCTGGACAAAAAATCGTCCATCCTTACTCTTCCGTTTTTTCATATTGCATAGACGGCACCGCGGTTTGCGTGGTCTGATTCTTTTTCTATCAGAAAATTTGCCTACAAGGCCATCCTCAGTATCCATAGATGAGTCGTCGATGACCACATTGAACGCAACAGGCGGACCAGGTCCTGGCCCGCCGCCAGGATCGTCCGGGGGATCAACCCCCATATTAGTAAAAGAAAAAGAACTTACCTAATAATTAGCAGTAAAATATCTGCACACTATATACACAAATAAGTAACTAACTACTAATAATATAACTATATACTAAATAACTTAACTGATCCACAATAATTAATTAAATTAAAGAAAGACCAGAAAAACACGACCGCCAGATTCTAAGTTTCCCGCGCTTTTCACACACATTTATTTCAAAACAGTGATACATTTCGTTTGTAGATAAACAAAACTGAAATTCAAATTTTTCGAATTTAAAATTTTCGCTTACCTTTTTAATAACCAAACTGCCAGCTATATATGACGTGTTTTTTTTTTCATGGAATAAATACTATTTTGTGTAAAATTAGGACAGAAATCATAAAAAGGGAAGTGTTTCGATTTTTCTGATGAGAAGTATATAACGGAAACATCACCTATTTATTCCATGACGTCACGTGCAATTACTGTCATGTAACTGTTCTTAAATTACCCTAGGCTGGTAAAATTTTCGTGTTTCTAATCTAAACTGGCTTTTACACGCAACTTTGTGCACGTGAATGTTCTCGTTTCTCCGTGTCACATCGCATCACCTGCCCGCATTATAGTTTCGTTTTCTCATTGTGTGACTCATGTTTCCCCAACAATGTTTTTTTCTCATAAAGATCCTGGCATGATTAGACTCATCATCATCTCAGCGTTTATCCAAGTTGCATCCGCAGCTTTCGCGTTGGAGGCCGGGATCCGCTTTCCTGCTCAATCAGGAGATTGGATTGGTTTTTGAAATAGAGGACCATTTCGTGCGATTTTTAGCATCCTGTGGTGTGAGTTTGTTGGCACGCATGTCATCTCTTACAACATCTAGCCCGCTTGTTCCGGCCCGGCGCAGGCGCCATGGCAAGACATTTGTTACCCATGTAACATGCCGATTTGCGTAAGACGTGACCGTACCAACGTAGGCGACCTTCCATGATCCGACATGAAGACTGCCATGGATGCGGGAGTTCCTGATGCGGTCTTTTCGCGTAACTCCACACATCCACCACAGCATATTCATTTCCGTGACAAGCAGCTGGCATGACATGACTAGACTAACAAAAACAAAAAGATCCAACTTGCTCCAGAGTTTACTCCATAAATATAAACAAACTATTACCTCTATAAAACTATTAAATAATTTATTACTAATACACAACTGTTTACTGTAAAGCGGTATTTCCCATAATTTTTCATAATACGAGAATTATAAGGCAGTATATCATTTTGATAATAACAGGACCGCCTAGAATCTAACTTGAACTTGAGACCATTTTATTTACCCAAGTGGAAACGGTTACGTTACGTAACATTTACCGGTTATTATATCAAACATAAACCTACAGATCCGTATCCGTGCAATATTATTAAGAACGTGAACGAAACTCATCGCCAATTTATGGAAACTTATAATAATAATTTTGATAGCCTGATATAGTGATGGTGGATCGATCAGAGCGGGGTGCAATTATTGTTGACATAACCATCCCACATGATGAGAATGAGAACCTCGTGAAAGCCGAGAAAGTTAAACAAATCAAGTATCTTGACTTGGCTCACGAGGTTGTCGACATGTGGGATGTGGATTCAATATTGTACCGTCGTGACAGCCAATGGCTTAATAGCCAAGAGCCTCGACCAGGAGGCTTTCGCTAGGCAGTACTTCTGGACACGGCTCGCATTGTCAGGAGGTTCCTCTCTCTAGAGCCCTGAGCGGCGGGCTACCACTTTTTATATTTTTAAATGTTCTTTTTGTTTTTATTAAATTGAAATATTTAAATAATTAATATAAAAATGTAAATTATTATTAGGAAATAATAATTTACCATTTATTACCTCTTCAAAAAAATGTCTCAGCTGAATTCCACTTTTGTGAGAGACTGGTGCTTGATATAGGTATTTTGGGGAAAACCTTTGTTACAGGTCACCAGGCCCCTTCCACGGCTAAAATAGCTTTTACGGAGTTACCGTGCAGGAGTCGAAGACAAATAATAGGCATAACATAATAAAAATAGTAGGAAGCAAACAATATGCTTAACAGACAAAAGAAAGAGTTGTTAAATTAATTATTTGTTTAATAATTATTGTATTCCATCTTCGAGCCGATGAACTGCCAATGTTATGTACGCCCTTATTGTCACATGCATCAGGTCATAAATTAAATTATATAGTTTAATTAAGTTACTCTAAATGTTGAATGTTTGTGATGTGGCAGTACTTATTTTAAATAAATAAAAGAGAACTTTAATATATCAAACAGGCACGATAAAAATTTTACTCAGCATCCAAAATTTGTTCTCTGTATGCTAACATTGTTCTTTATCAGCGTCAACTTGGCAGTCACGCCCTTTCTAGTCCACATCATCGTTATCACAATTACACGGAGTCTATCCATCATTAAAAAACTATAACTAGTATTTAAAAAATTATTATTAATTTGTTTTATGTGGTGCGTTGCTTGCTTGCACGATGGGTTGCCCGACGGGATGCGTGTGCGCACGTTTTCGGCAGTTGTCGTGATCTGCGCGGCATTCCTCCTCATTGTGGGGACACATTCCCCACATAGCGATATGCTCGTGATTTGGGCTTAAACGCATTGTCTTCCATTTTCACGCTTCTAAAGGAATACGGAAAAAGATTGATGAAATATGTTTGGAATACTTGAATGGATGACGTTCCTTGCTAAATTAATGTGCTACAGTTAAAAAAGGATCTATGTTTAATCTAGAAATCCTCTCATAAATTAATTAAATAAATAATTAGTTCTAAATTATTCGAATGAACTTAGTTTGTTGACTTACATGTCAGATTACTTAGATATTTTTTAGGTATTTTAAAGATATTCCATAAATTAGATTTCTTCATGGTACGCACTTCCAATCATTGACTATGATACTGCCGTCATAAGCAAAAAAGACGCATCTAACATTTTTTTTTATGCGAAATATAAAAAAATTGGTGTATGCTATTTTTTTTTTACTGATTTAGAATATGCATGTAACTAACTCAATTTGGAAAAAAATGTTAGATGCGTCTTTTTTCCTTATGACGGCAGGATAGTTTGGTATTAACAGATTTATTTTCTCACAATGTGAAAACCCCCTAAAAAAATAAATATTATTTCGCAAAAAGAGGTAACTTAATACATGAGCGGTAAGCAACACTTCCGCGGGCGGCGGGGGGCAAGGAACGCGGCACCTGTGACGTGATAGGTAGCCACAATCGCAACTTTGTTTATACAAAATGTTAGGCGATACACACCACAATATGAACTTGATTGTAACAGAACCTCGGACACGCATATAGCACCACAAATTCAACTCTAGCAAGAGTGTTTTATTTCAAAGTTATAAAATTAATAGTAGGTAGCAATATACAACGTGTAACAAAAAGGGTATATACATACCAAGGGCATGGCATCTTTAGATGATATCAAACGATATCGGAAGGGTTTCAACTCAAAATAAAATACTCATAAAATTGGTACCAAATTTTCGGTTTCGTGTGTTTCTTAAAATAAAATCATAACAAACGTGGCAGCACACTACATACGTTAATAACTACTTGTTACCCGTCAAATCATCATCATCCCAGCGTTAATCCCAGTCGCATCCGAAGCCTTGTCAGCTTTGGAGTCTGGGGTCAGCTTTACCAGTCAAACTATATGGCTAAACTTCGACATTTTCCGTGAAGCGACTGCCGTCTGACCTCCACAACCCGAAGGCGACATCGAAGCATTGCAGTTAGACCAATTGTTGGACTTTTGAGGGCTCCAACAACCCGTAACGACTGCCACTAGATGTTCGTATGGCAACCGGGACCAACGGCTTAACGTGCTTTCCGAGGCACGACCAGACCAGTGCAAATATTCATATTCATGCATACAAATATTTGCACTGTGCGGGGATCGAACCCGCGCCACCTTGCGCAGCGGTCGCGTCCGCTACCGCTACGCCACGGAGGCTGTCGATAACCCTTCCAATATCGTTTGATATCATGTAAAGATGACATGCCTTTGTTATGTATATACCCTTTTTGTGACACGTTGTATAATAATATCTTGGTAGCCACCTATCAGTGGCGGCAATATTACACGTTATTAGTTATTTTATATTTAATAAAATTCCCGACGTGGATTTGCCGCGAAAGCGTCTAATGAAAGTAATTAGTCTCGTCTATCAAAATATAGTAACAGCAGACATAAATACATTTTCTCGCGTACCGTCTGTTGTGTTGTGGCCATATTTTGTAACGAATTGTGTAATTACGTGCGTATTTCAAGTATGAGAGCGGTAAAGTATTACTGGACGCAATAAATCCGTAAAATTGGCGTTGGAGTACGCGACACAGCCTCAACAAACTGTCTTACTTTCCAATTTCGTGGAATGTAAAACGCGAAATGTTATAGCTGTGTGCGTTTATTTTATGATGTTCGTAAATAAAGAAAGTAATAAAATTGTCACCATCTGGGGTAAACCTATGCCGCCAACGATGAGGCGTAGGCTGCTGTAGGTATTTTTGGTGGGACGTGTGAATGACCCGTGGCAGGTCAAGATGAATAATCTACAATATTTATTTATTAAAAATTATTGCACAAAAACATTGCACAATGGCGGACTTAGCCTTAGGTATTTTGCAAAACATGGTAGGTGCAAAGATATAAAGAGAAGTTAAAAGAGAAACACTAAAAAATATTATAGTAAATACATACATACAAAATATAAACAGTAGAGCGAGATAAAAAAAAACATAGAGAAAAAGAATAAGTTATATGTTTGATGAATCTGCCAATTTCTTGCGTAAGTATTCCCGAGCTTTAACAGACTATAAATGTGTAGGTACCGACGGGTCAACGTCCTGATGTTCTGAGGAAGATCATTCCAAAGGAAAACCGCCTGGACAAGAACCCTTGAAGATCAAGATCAGGCTGTAAATCATTTCGTGAAACCCTCTCACAGACGACGGTTGTAGGAAATCCTTTGAACACAACAATGCATGTGAATTTTATCATTAACGCCATGGAAACCTAATGAATCGAGAATTAAACCGAAGCTTGCGCTGCATAAAGGCAAATAATAATTCATTTTTTTCAACCTACACAGTTCAATAGTCATAACTGTACAATACTAAAGTTACCGAAATTAAATTATCAGAAAAATTTTCAAACCAGACATGTCTGTAGTAGGACCGATGTTGGAAGGAATAGATTAATCATCAACTGTTGTACCGGCAAATGAAGCGTGGGATGCCCACCAGCTAGATGAAGTGAAAACCTTTAAAAACGGCTGTAGCAGAAAGAGGTGGTCACACCTCGCAAAGCGATAGGGGTGGGGAAGGCCTATATCACCCTATATCCAGCAGGGGTTAGACGTTGCCCTGGAATGGAAACCAATACTAAGTAAATTAGATAAGATAATAATACTCGTTATCCACCTTAGCCTAAGTAATCTTTAAACACACTTTACGGGTCCTTTTCTTGGTGAGTATTTATTCCGAGATTGGGTTTCTATATTTGACTCCCCCCCCCTAAGTGAAGGATATCAACTTTTAGTAAGTAGTACTAACCTCTAATCCACTGAAGAGATACTCTTATATTATACGATAATGACTGATTCAGCCAGTAGAGACGACCAAACAAAAAACGAGAAAATAAATCTTAATATATCTCCGCCGGCCGTCTAATGCGAAGAAAAGTATATCTCCATTCAACGCA
This sequence comes from Sesamia nonagrioides, assembly GCA_017933935.1. Classification (NCBI taxonomy): domain Eukaryota; kingdom Metazoa; phylum Arthropoda; class Insecta; order Lepidoptera; family Noctuidae; genus Sesamia; species Sesamia nonagrioides. The sequence goes on from JADWQK010002191.1 coordinate 1,183,140, forward strand.
AAATTACACATGCAAATACGCATTGCGTGCATAGTTCATCTCAGAAATCCGCGATGATATATAACTTTGTAGACGCCAGCATATCAAGCTACTACAATCAAATTTCTCTTATAAATTTTCAACTTTATGGCTGAAACATTAGTTTGAATTTTGATTGGGTAAACTGGATAGTTAAGCATAGCTTGACCCAAGTATTCATCGGCACAATAGGGAGTTTGCATAATAATTTAAACAACAATATCTAATGCACGCGGGAAAGCGTTAATTTTTGATGTGCTATGTTTACGTTTGTTATGTTACGGTAAGTTGAACAATGTTCAACCGTTACAGGAATATCCTGTCTGTTAGAAAAAAATACAAATCAAGCACGAGACAAGTTAACGAAACACAACACGTTGTTTGTTCTGTGCGCTTCGAAAAACGTGAGAAGTGTTAAAACGCTCGCATTTAGAACTTATTGTTTAACTCTTAGCACCTGGCAATTAGTGGCTCGTGTCTGCCGCATTTCTACAATTTCACCCGATTTCATTAAGTGGGTTTTGAGCATAAATAGTGTATTGACTTATGAAAATGAATGTTAGATGGATGGCTCAACTTCTGACCGAATGTTTGCGGCGATTGCAAACCATGTCCCGCGGCTGACTCGACGTCTTCCACTGCGCTCGCATGAGTGCGCCCACTTTGAACTGTGAGAATGTGCCGAGATTTTTTAGAGGAGGGCGATGTCGATAGTGTATCAGTAAGGGGAGCCAGTGTTGGGCGCGAAGCCGCGGAAGGTGGGCGGCGCGCGCGCATCGGGATTTATGCCGAGAGACGAGTGCGACTCGTTGGTGTGCCTGCGCACGGGAGCCGCCGGGTAGTCCGGGAGCGCGCATCCCCCCGGGAGGGCATTGTTTCGCGCACTCGCCCACTTTCATTGTTATGACTGCAACTTGATTATTTATGCCCAATAATCCGCTCAGCTGACTATGGTATAAATCTCGTTATTAATAGTATCCGGTGGAGCATTAAATACGGCCGATTGTGATTTTTAATCGTTTATTATTTAACTTCCAGAAATCACGTTTAAAGAGTTACCGCCACCATATAGTGAACGGGTGAATGATTTTGATGGTATTGAACATCAAGGATTGAACAACACGGTATGTTTCTTTGAAACAAAACATGATGAATTTAATAACCGTGAATTGGTGTTACAGTTAGTGACTTATAAATTCCAGAGTAACGCACCTGCAGCATGCGAAGTTTTAGACTTGCTAGCGAACTGCAAGATATCCACTCCAATAGATGACAACCCCGATACCAGTGTTGAGTACGCCGAAATTGGAGATATGGGTCTGTGGCACTCCACACCCTTAGCCCATCGTCATAAATCCAAGATATCTCTTACGTGGGTGCTGAAAGAAAACTTAGAGAACGCGAAACTAACGGGTGATAAATTTCAAACTGAAGATAGAATAAAAAATACTATAATCAAAAACGAAGTGGATAAGAATCACAATCAGAAGCCAAATGAAATCGAACGCTACAGAAAGTGCAAGCCCAGAGATGTGAAAGATAGGGTCGTGGGACGTAATGAGTATTACCATAATCTTAGGTTTAGGAATGCGTGTGAAGAATTCGCTAACGTGCAAGACTCAGACACTAGTGTTGGGACAGAGGAGTGTGTGAGGAAAAAACACAGGCATCGACACAGAAGAAAGAAGAGGACCCAAAATGGAAAATTCGGATACGACATCCGAAATTTGGACAGCTTCCTTACAGAGGTGAGAAACTGTTTGATATTAGTGATAATATCGATTAAATCACTTAGAAACTCGTAAAGATACAATCTCTTTAAACAAATGTATAATGTAACCCAATTCAATTGGTAAAACGTCATTAATCATTTTTGCCACGCGTTATTGCAATATGAACGGATCTTTCTTACAAAAGAATTTAAATGCACCTGTAAATCTCGTTCATTATTCATTTCTTGGGATTATTATGACGTTAAGATGAACATACATACAGTTTTTGTGCGTTACCTCAGAGCATAAACCCGATTGTATGGACGACAGCAGGTCAAGCTACCCAAAACTGAGAAATATTCTCACTCAACCATCAGCTTTAATGCTGTAGCGATAAAGTTGAAAATCTAAAAAAGAAATTTGATAGATCGTAGTAGCTTGATGTGCTGTCGTCTGTACAATGTAAGCCGCGAAATTGGCGCAAAATTGGACAACGGCAACGCATAAACTGCAAGTCATTTAAAATTTCCGATATCCTTTCCGAAGTTATTAGTATATTTTCGGGCGAATTTTGAGACCGGCAGATTATTGAAGCAATTTTATTTTTGCGGTAGTTATGTGCTCAGGATAATAGGCCGTAAGTGAATGTTTTTTAGGGTTGTTATAATGTGGGGTTACAAGATAATCTCGAGAGGAAGGCGATTCATCAGCGTGGTTTATTTAAAGCTACAGTATATCTTTGTAGGGATTAAACGTTGCGATGTTAATTGCACCAGTTCGACGGGACGGCAATACAATATATCACTAAAGGCATTTAAAAACTGACCCCGAGGTCACTAGGTAATTTGTAATTGTTGTAAATCATACTTTGTTGAACATAAGGTTAAAAACTCTTTGGAGCGTGTGCGGTTAAAATAAGTATTACCTATCATTTAATTAATTGTTAGACGTTCGTCTTGCCTATTTTTATTATTATCTACGGTTTAACTAGTCTTAGTCTAGACTATGGTTAATGATGTTATTAACAAACAAACTTTTTAGTATTAACTGTAAATCATCATCATCATCATCATCTCAGCGTTAATCCCAGTCGCATCCGTAGCTTTTTTCAGCTTTTGAGTCTGGGGTCCGCTTTACCAGTCTAACTGCTGATTTTGTCTAAACTGCGATATTTGAGGGCTCCAACAACCCGTAACGACAACCACTAGATGTTCATACGGCAACTGGGACCAACGGCTTAACGTGCTTTCCGAGGCACGACCAGACCAGTGCAAATACTCATATTCATGCATACAAATATTTGCACTGTGCGGGGATCAAACCCGCGCCTCCTTGTGCAACGGCCGCGTTCGCTACCGCTACGCCACGGAGGCTGTCAACTGTAGGTATAGCAATATTATAGAAGCGCCATTTTGTGTTTTAAATTTCGATTAAGTATTAAAAATATATGGTGATATCAGCATTCTATATTTAAAAAATGCATAAATACTAATTCCAATAACTAAATTTAGTCTTTGGCGAAAACAAATAATAAGCAGGGGTGATAAAATTATTGATTTGTAATGATATATAACAGCTTTTTACTAAATGCATATGAAAGTATATACGGTCCCTACTTATAACAAAAGCATTTTTTTTGTAATTTTGTTTTTGTTTCGGCTAATCTCCGAGAGTATCAACAAAAAGGCAACACGGACGATGATGATTTTGCCGGAACGGAACTTTCGCTCTCATCGGTTGAGAGTTCTTACAACATTGAAGCGGGCCAATCGATGAGTCAAACGCGCTCGATATCGACGATCGAGTTTCGTAATGAGAACTCATACTAGGCCAGAAATTGGAGAACACGAGAAGTACAAGCTTTCAAATAAAAATAATCCCTCAAATTCCGTTCAACCAGTCGAAAGTTCTAAGGCAATAAAAAAGAAAAAAAAAAACCAATCGCATCAAATTTCTTTATTGCCTTCAGGTGTATACCTATTAATTATTACCTATTGTTTATAGTAATCTCCTTTGAAGCCGGTTAAAAATAGAACCTATTGCTACTCATCATGGTCCCTTACACAAGTCCGCTGATGTTATAAAGAGTAGGTAAATAGCTACTTAATGTTTAAAAATGGAATTAGGTTACCGCGAGAAATTCGTGATGGCCTAGTGATTAAGACGCCAGCAGCAGTTCGATTCCAGGCTAGGCAAGTACCAATGTAACTTTTCTTTCATCAAAACGACCTTTTATTAACATAAAAAAAGTTTTAATTTATATTTTTTAATTAGATAATTAAGTAATGTAACACATTTCTGGTGGATAATCCTAGTAATAAAGAAAGGAAATGCACATAGTTCGATAGTCTTCGGATTTAATTCCCATCATTATCATCATTTCAGCCGAAAAACGTCCACTACTGGACATAGGCCTCCCCCAAGTACCTATCTCCACGACGACTGGTCCAGCGCCTCCCGCATCCAGCGGTTTCCCTCGACCATCACCAGGTCGTCGGTCCACCTTGTCGGTGTCACCTTTAATTCCCATACAAGGTCAAAATATCTATACGCCCGTATGTTTTGATTGCGTTTATGTACGACAGACATAATCAATCTTCTACAATCTCTAAGATTTTTTTATTGGATCAATAAAGCATTAAGACTCAAGGTTGATTGGGAATATTTGACAGCTTTTTTTTTCTTCATCCATCAATGTTTGCTTCAAGTAAATAATTGCAACTTTGTTGAGCTTGATAACTTGATTCTTAATGGGAGGTTCTGATAGACAGACGAATAACGAAGTGATCTAATGAAGGTTCCGTTCTTCCATCTGAGGTACAGAATCCTAAAAAGAGCAAATAAGTACAACTGACAAAAACAGCCCTGAACCTTTACTTTGTTGGACTTGTGATTTAAATAGCTGTTCTTTTTCCAGTCATCTATGTTTTCGGTTTAAATTCAGACAATACTTTGCTGAAAACCTCAAAAAGAACGACAATTTTGTTCAACAAGGCAACGGAAAAAAAGTGCGTCTCTCCAGACTGATGGCGTCTCATAGACTGATGGCGTAACACATTCGGATTTTATACGATATTGAATAATAATATTTAATTCCGCGGCATTTTATAGTTATTTTTTTACATAAATTTTACATTAATTTACAACTTTTCTTTATGCGGCACAAGAACGAATGCGTCTGGCATAAAATATTTATTTGATTTAGCAATCATTTGAGAATCAATATTTTAACATTTTAGATTAAAAAAACTAGGACACTGGGATTGTAAATTGAGCATACGAATAATGAAACATCAGACTCAACCTGTTCACATAAAGTCACGCCTGTTTTCGTTTTCGTTGAAAGCTACTAAAAACATACTTAGTGCCAAAGGAGTAACTCATACTGCCAAATTATCATTGCCTTTCGAAAACTATCAAAATACTTATACGAATACCTAGTTGAATTCGACTGAATCATTGAACTGATACTGGTATTTTTAGTTAATAATAGTTTCCGCTAAAGGCGCTCGTGTTAAATGTATGGAAACAAAACGTGATGATCACAGTTTTCGAAAACTATCACAAGTCAATCCTAGGGGAAGGCAAGTCAGGCCTAGGGCCTAGGGACAGTCAAATTTTTATTAGAATGGGTAATCTTTGTGCGCTATAGTCAGCGGTGACCAGGAGACAACTCGGCTATTTGACCACCTCAGTGAAGCTGCTGACAGCCTCCGTGGCGTAGCGGTAGCGAGCGCGGCCGTTGCGTAAGGAGGCGCGGGTTCGATCCCCGCACAGTGCAAATATTTGTATGCATGAATATGAATATTTGCACTGGTCTGGTCGTGCCTCGGAAAGCACGTTAAGCCGTTGGTCCCGGTTGCCATACGAACATCTTATGGCAGTCGTTACGGGTTGTTGGAACCCTCAAAAGTCTAACAATTTGTCTAACTGCAATGTTTAGATATCGCCGTCGGGTTGTGGAGGTCAGACGGCAGTCGCTTCACGGAAAATATCGAAGTTTAGCCAAAATCAGCAGTTAGACTGGTAAAGCGGACCCCAGACTCCAAAGCAGAAAAAAGCTACGGTTGCGACTGGGATTAACGCTGAGATGATGATGATGAGTGAAGCTGCTGACAATGCGCTGCATCAGCATCCTGACGCACAGTTCGTCGCTCTGGGGAACTTCAATGCCTGCCACCAAGACCGGCTTTTCTCATACCAGAGAACCGACCACGCTGGGAGGGAAGTGCGAAACTTTGCGCTATCAATGGGCCTATCCCAGCTGGTAGGACAAGAGATTAGTGTGCCTGATGTAGCTGGTCATACCGCCAATTGTATGGTCCTTCTGCTGACCACTGATCCCGATTGATGTGTTGTAACAGTTTCCTTTAGAACTTCAGACCACTGTCTGGTGAAGTCTGTGTCGTTCTTATCCCCACAAGATTGTGACTCGCGCGTGGTGAGTGGTGATTGTGGCGATAAAAGTCAGCAGATAGGGATAAGATGCGCCACTTCTTTGCGTCTTATCCTTGGCAGCAGATCTGCTTTTCTTCTGACAATCCGTCGAGCTGTGCGAACGCCATATCCGATGTGGTGCGTCAAGCTATGGAGTATTTGATCCCCTTCAGTGACGTGCCCGTCGGCCCATGGTTCAACGCCGACTGTGTTCAAGCTGAACAGTGTAACCACACGGCATTTCTCACCTGGGTTGACGCTCGTGACCGCAGAGCTCCGGATGTAAGCTCAAATAAGAGAAAGCCTTTAACCGTGCTGCCAAGTCCTACAAAAAGGCGCTTATGAAGGCTCGCTTCGACCGCATTACTCTTATTGGCAACAAGCTCTCTGCGCAACTATCCGGTAGCAGTTTCTGGTCCCATGCCGAACCGGTCGGCGAACTTCTGTCGGCCCACACCGCCCCTGCTGGTTAGGCCTGATGGAGCACTGGCTCATACGGCGAGAGAGAAAACAGGTCTCTTTGCCTATAGATCGCGTCTTGATACTAACAGTACTACTTCACTAAATTACCTCATTGCGGGACTTCAATGCCGGAGGTTCGCATTAGGAACAAGGAGGTTCTGAGAGTACTGTGTAGTCTGGACATAAATAAGGCTAGTGGTCCACATGGTATACCAGCAATTGATCTTAAGGCATGTGCACCCGATTTGTCTCCTGTATTGACGTTGTTGTATTGACATTGATCGCCTCTCATTTCACATACCAGTCGGTATAGTGCCCAAGTCTTGGAAGCTTGCCAACGTGCAGACCGTGCCCAAAAAGGGTAATCGTACCAACTATCGGCCGATTTCAATAACCTCCATACTCTGCAAGATTATAGAGCGTGTGTTGAACTCGCGCCTCTTGGCTTACCGGGAAGGTAACGATCTCCTCAGTGACCGACAATTCGGATTTCGCCGCAATCGGTCAACTGGAGACCTACTAGTGTATGCCACTCACTTATGGGGCGAGGCCCTCGAGAAAAATAGCGAAGCGATTTATTACAGGCGTGCCTTTTCACCGCCAAAAGAGGCCATTTCACCTAGGCTCCTACTTTTCCGAGTGTATCCTTGTAGTGCACCGACCGGCTTCAGCTTTTGGGAGTTGAGATTTCCTCGAACCTAAACTTTGGGCGGTTCATTGAGTCCGAGGTCAGGGTGGCTGCCAGGAAACTTGCTGTTATCGCAAAGGTCACAAGGTACTTCACTCCAAGACAGCTTCTAATGTTGTACAAAGCACAGGTCCGTTCGTGTGTGGAGTACTGCAGCCACATTTGGGCTGGTGCTGCGAAATGTCACCTGGCTACTTTAGATTCGGTGGAGAGGCATGCGAAGAATAAAAAAACTAGCCACGCCCATAGCATAATTAATAAGCTCATAAAGTTCCACTTATACGGCTAAAAAAACCATTTGGATGCTTTACACCTATAAGGCTATGACGATGAAATTATACGGTTTTTTTTTTTTAATAAATCGTTTCCTAAAACGTAATTGAAATCCAATACGTAAATGACGACACAGTTAGCGCAATGGCTGAGTGATCGACTGCTGCGCTGCGTGTTGCGGGTTCGATTCCCGCACAGAACAAATATTTGTATGGCCTACAGGTAGTTGTTTGTAAATGCACCCACGGTGCAGGAGTGATTCCTAGTGTGGGGCAACGTTTTTTAAAAAAAGTACAGACGACAGCACATCAAGCTACTACAATATGTCAGATTTCTTGATTCGATTTTCAACTTTATCTCTCAAGAATTAAGGCTCAAAGTTGATTGGGAATATTTGGCAGTTTGGGGTAGCTTGACCTGCTGTCGTCCGTATAAATTCTTAATTGCATATCTATAGGACCTTTCTTTTCTTTTTCCAGGCTTCAATAGACCGTCCCGGCAACATTCCCGTAGTCATCGCGTACCCGAGTACATTATACCAAACGCAGAAGGAGATCCAGCAAGAGCTACCATTACCGCTGGGTACAGTCGTGAACGCAGTGTTTAAGAACGAGCAGTGGCTATATGCGCAGACGCCGCACGGCGACGAGGGATACGTGCTGTACAGCGCGTGCTTGCCACTAGGAATATTGCCTAATAGGTGAGTCCGTGGAGTGCAAATATTTGTATGCATGAATACATGGGCGTACCCAGGGGGTTGCAGGGGAAGAAGCTGCCCCCCCCCCCCTCCCCTGGAAATCTCGCAGAACATGTATGTATGAACTGCACTAATTACTAAAAAACTATAAACGAGGACTATCTCTAACTGTTAATTAAACCCCGCAGTAGACTCTAACAAAATGTACGATGTAATTGTAAGTCCAGTGCACTTATTTCTTTATATTTTACTAGCTTACCGCCCGCGGCTTCGCACGCGTGGAGTACGGTTATATCGCGCTTTTTAGATTTCCCTCGGGAACATCAAATATTTCCGAGATAAAATGTAGCCTATGTTCTTTCTCAGGGTCTAAAGATCGTCTGTGCCAAATTTCATCAAAATCGGTTTAGAGATTTAGGCGGGAAAGCGTAACAGACAGACAGACAGACAGAGTTACTTTCGCATTTATAATATTAGTATGGATTAAGAAAAGGACGGAACATAATATGTTAGTTTTATCATCATCAACTCCTCTCATACAGAGGAGGATTGAGCGTAATCACCACGCTTGCTCAATGCGGGTTGGCGATTTCAGACTTAAAGTCCAGGTTTCCTCAAGATGTTTTCCTTCACCTTGTGATCAGTTATTGGTGTCCAAGATATACACTTAGAAAGTACCTACATATAACTTTAGAAAAGTTACATTGTTACTTGCCTGACCTGGAATCGAACCCGCACACTCATACTTGAGAGGCTGGTGTTTAAACCACTAGGCCACCACGACTTTGTGTATGACACTACTTTGTGTTACACATTCATTGTCATCTTCAGGTTCTTCATCAGCATTCATCTTTGGGTTCAGATGAATGCTGATGATGTCAGTATTCTCTGCTGTAAAAATACCAAAATTCATCGACAATACTAAACACATTTCCCTAACTTTCCAGAACATCAACACAAAAGAAGACGCCATGTTGGGAGAGCAGCACGGACATCTACCCGCGTCCCTGCGGGAACCTCACGGACAACGAGAAGGAACAGCTGCGGGGGCGCACACGCTCCGAATGCCGCTACCCCTCCAAGACCACACGACGAAAGTCCAAGAACTTGTGCGCAGAAAAAGACTTTGACAACCTATATTTAAAGACCAAATCCGTTTGCTCGAATATTGATAAGATACACGAAAAAGAGAATAGGGACTACAAACAAGTGAAGAGACAAACTCTGTTAGTAGTGAACAGTGACTATACAGGGAGTGTTTTAAATAAAACTTTGACAGTCCAGAAAGGGGATGTGGTTGTTTTAGTGCAAGACGGGGGTGTGGAAACTGACGTGGATGCGGAGTGGTTCTATGTTAAGAAGAGAGATGGCAGTCAAGGGTTCATCCCGGCTGCAGTGGCAGGACATGGCTATATTTAAGCTTTTTGTACCGCATAGTAAAATATGATTGACTTAATAAAACTGTGTGTAAAATTGAACTTTAATTGTTCGACAATAGAGTTCAAAGTAGTTTTTGAAGCTAATGCATCTCTAATCGTGTTTCGATGTTTAGGAATACTCACTGTTTTGATGTGTTACCGCCTTGCCGGTATAAAATGTAATTTACGCTTAATAGTTTCACTTAGTAATAAAAATTGTAAATGATAACATCTTGTTACATCATTCATTTGTTTATTGTCTGGTGAAAAAGGACTTATTGGTAACAAAAAAGAAAAAACTTAAATCCTTCAACACATTTATCGGAAGTGCAGAACCTGATCTCTATAATTGAAGGTGGTGCAGAGATCTATTTCTGGACTAGAGCCGGCGATGGCCAGGATTTTGTTGGGAGTAGTTTTCAAGACTGCGGAGTACACTGTTGTCGCCGAGACAGGTAATTCGACCTTCACTTCTCCAGAGTAGTTCAGTTGGTACAGATGTTTGGCTGCTCCTCCCGCGAACACGCAGTCATCGTGGAAGAAGGACACGTGGATTCCATGGTCAGGGAGGTCAAAGACAGTTACGGCATCTAGGAAGCGTAGATGCCAGAGAGCCAGGCGGGGACCGCCGCCACACACCTGAGAAATTGTTTTGAATTAGAAAGTTGTAGTCATTAATTTAACAACGTTAATATCGAACCAACGTAAAGAAAGACGAACAAACGAACGTTGCTAAATTGAAGAGACAAATGACGTAACTGTTATTACGTTTAATCAGTTTACTAAGTCACGTGGTCTTTCTGTTTACCTTAGTTAACTACTTAAACCTACTTAAACAATATCTTCTTAAAGAAGACATTAAACGATATCTTCATATAGAAGATTCATTATAGGCAAATTAGCAGCAGTCTGACCGTTGAGAGCTAGAAATCGAAGCTATGCAAGCGATGCATTGGGATGGAGTGGATGGAGAAAAAAAATAATTTCACATGTAAATATAAGGATGGGTAGAATGTTTTTTTTTTTTATTAGTTATAAACTAGTGCTTGACTGCAATCCCGCCTGATGGTAAGCAGTGATGCAATCGTTGATGGTAAAGCGCACTAGCTTATTAAGCCTATTCACTCAAAAAAACCGAGTGAATAGGAAGGAAGACGGCAGTTGAGCGAGGTGATGCAATGTTTAACCCAACAACACTACCAACGATGCTGGCCCAGAGGGTGATTGATCTGGAGACGCTCCATGACCAAACTCCCGACACAACAACATTAGGCACATCGTACCCGGCACACATCGCAACACAACTGCTCAGACCCGTCCTCCATACTGCTTCACCAGACATCATGCCGGAACACGACGAATCGCTTGGCGGCAAGATTTTGTCTGGTGGGTGGTAACTTATGCCGGCGGCTGATGATTTAATGAATTTAACCACGTCATATAAGTTTTAATGGCTCTGACGTTCTATGTATCAGTTTAAAGCATCGTAACACTCAAGTTAGCTCCTCACGGCGCGGGCGCCAAGATAGCACAATTCGAGAATTTGTCGGACTATAGAGTCTACTGCCTAAAACCCCTATAGTCCGCAATTTTTTTCCTTGTAATCCATCATAGTACAAATAAGTTGTTGAAATATGCATTAACAAAGATTATCAAACTAATATTTAATACTACTAAATTATAGACTACTAATAGGTACGGGTAATCTGGCCCATGCATAATCTAATATGATTACATAGAGGCCAGATTTCCATGACTCCACTGTATGTGGATTCTTTATTAAGCTATACTCACAAACCAGTCATCTCCTAAAGCAGCGGAGCCCACCCACTTGCCAATATCAGGCCTGCTCACTTTGTTGTTTTTATAGGGCTCCACTTTATTGTGACTCTTGCAAGTACGGGTGTCCCAAAGCATTACAGATCCATCTTCACTGGCTGTGATGAGTTGTTGGGAACTGTAAATTTAATGAAACTGACAGTTTACAATCTGCAAATGAAGTGCATGAACAAACTTTTCTATTTAATGTTTAGCCTAAAAGATACAACCAACTTGAGATCAGAAGCAAAACTGTTTTATTATTCATTCACCCTCATTACCAAAAATCATAGTTGACAACTTATGAATACAATCATCGAGGTTCAAACATAACATACCTTTCCCTCATAATCATTGGTCAAAACATACATTATAAATTGACACATTAAAACAAAACCAATTAACAAAACCATTAACTTCAAATATAGCAATCACTGAAGTCCTTCATTAGGAATCCCTATAATATCCGGCCATAATTCAGGTGGCGGAATCACAATCGGCGGGTCCTGTGATAATTCAGACTCTGTATCATTGGCTGGCTGATTTCCAATCACAGGTGACCCGTTAACAGCTGTGTCTGGCGGTCTAGCTATTATTTGGTCTGCATGTCGCCGATACAGCTCTCCATCTTCCGTCCTCACCACATAAGTGGCTGGCCCCTCCACGTTTTGCACGGTGCCTCGACTCCACTTTTTCCCAGGCCCGTACATGCGTATGAGCACGGGCTGCAGCAGCGTAAAAGTTCGTGCGGGCGAGTGTTGCGCCGCCGCCTCCATTTGCTGCTCCGCACGACTCGGAGTCGAGTCGGGGTGTAAGCTCGACACTGCAGTCCTGTATCTTCGCCCATTCAGTAGCTCAGCAGGTGTCTTATTAGTAGAGCTATTGGGCACAGTCCGTAAATAGTATAGAACTTTACAAAGTTTCTCCTGCCACTGCATGTCCAGATTCTCTAGTTTCTTTATTTTATTTTTAAATGTTTGTATTGTGCGTTCAATCTGCCCGTTAGTCTCTGGGTGGTAGGGCGGCGAATACAAATGTTTAATCCCATTCTTTTTAAGAAAATTATTAAATTCATTAGAAGTGAAAGCACGTCCATTATCGGACACCAACACGTCGGGCAGCCCTTGTGAAGTGAAAATCCTTCTTATAACCGATATCACCGTACCACTGTTCATTGCTGGTATGATTTCAGCCTCAACCCACTTGCTGTAGCTATCTACTAGGACTAGAAATGTTTTTTCCTGAAAGGGCCCCGCAAAATCCACATGCACGCGGCTCCACGGCTTCTCTGGAACAATCCAAGTCTGCGGGTCCTTTGGTGGGTTATTTCTCACTAGCTGACACTGCTGACACGCGGCCACCACACTCTCAATCTGCCGATCCATATTGACCCACCACACGTAGCCTCTTGCATACGCTTTTGTCTGGACAATCCCCGCATGAGGGGCATGTAACAACTTTAATACTTTGTCCTGTAAGGACAAGGGTATTATAACTCTGTTGCTCCACAATAAACAACCTTTATTATGTGAAAGAGCCTCTCTCCGTGTCCAATACTCTTGTAGGTTCGGGTCTATGTTCTTTCGTGGCCATCCGTGCAACACATGAAACATAACTTTTTGTAAAACCACATCTCTGTTGGTCTCCGTGGCTATCTTGGCAGCGTCAAGCTCCCATCCGCTCGGCTGTTCCTCCAGCAAAAGCACGTCGTGCAGCACCTCTTCCTGAACACTCGACGTGTCCGGCGCGGTCCACCTGCTTAAAGCGTCCGCGTTGCTGATTAATTTACCAGGCCTGTATTGTATACTGTAATTATAACTGGAAAGTTTCAATGACCAGCGCAACATTCTTGGTGATATCTGGTTTGGAATTGGTTTTGCGGGATTGAATAAACCAACCAATGGTTTATGATCAGTCACAATACAAAACTTCCGACCCGCCAAGAATTCGTGAAATTTTGTCAATCCAAATATAATAGCCAGGGCCTCCTTGTCAATCTGCCCATATCGTCTCTCGTGCGCCTGTAGTGTCCGTGAGGCCATCATCACTGGCCGTTCTGACCCGTCCTCCATGATGTGTGCAATAATCGCTCCAAGACCGTATTCCGATGAATCACAAATGAGAAGTAGTTCTTTCTGCAAGTCATAGCCCACCAACGTTCGATCTGATGACAGTAATCGCTTCGCCTCTACAAACGCTTCCTGTTCCTTTTCACCCCAGCTCCAAGGTCTTTTTGAATCCAACAGTCGATAAAGTGGCTCCAACACAGTGCTCTTGTCAGGCAAGAATTTTTCATAAAAATTATATAAGCCCAGGAAGGCGCGCAAGGTTTCTCTATTGGTTGGGGCTGCCTTTTCCTGAATTTCTTTGATCTTCGCAGGTGCTGGGTGAAGTCCCTCAGCATCAATCATGTGTCCTAGGAACGTGATGCTGTTCGCAGCGAATACACATTTCTTTACGTTGAGGCGGAGTCCCATTTGTTGCAGTTTCCTCAGTACTTCTCTCAGTCTACGATTATGTTCTTCAGTCGTGGCTCCGGTGACAGCAATATCATCTAATAGACACGCCACTCCTTCCATACCCGCTAATGCTGTCGACATCAAACGCTGAAAGATTGCTGGCGCCGCACTGACACCGAACGGCAGACGATTAACTTTCATTAGACCGATAGGAGTGTTCAGCGTGAGCAGCATAGCTGTCGCGTCGTCTACTTTTAACTGTGTATATGCGTTTTTCAAATCCAGTTTACTAAATATTCTGCCGCCACTTAATTTCACAAACGCTTGCACAGACGTCGGCAGCGGATAGATATCAGTATTGATAGCGTTGTTCACCGTGGCACGATAATCACCACAGATTCGTACTGTTCCGTCTTCTTTCATCACTGGCGTCACCGGTGTCCCCCACTGAGAATAACGGACAGGTGTCAGTACACCCGCTTCCACCATCTCGTTCAATTGTCTAAGGACTTTCTCTTGAAGAGGGTAGGGTACCGCACGTGCCTTTAAGAAACGAGGCGTAGCCTCCGGCCGCACGTGAAGTGACACCTTAGGACCGTTGTACTCGCCGAGTCCTTTTTTAAATAGTTCAGGAAATTCTTTTCTATACTGGTCTATCTCCTCTTCCGCCCAGCACAATCCTGATACTTGAAGTCCTAGTTTATGGAACCAGTTCCTGCCCAGCAGATTTGGTCCGTTCCCCGACACCACAACCAGTTCACATTGTGCTTCTTTATTTCCTAGCATTACACGCACGTCTGCTAGTCCTAATACTTTCAAGGGGTCTTGAGTCCATGTCACGAGTTTTAGATTAGTAGCTCGTAGAGGTGGAGGCTCCAACCACAGCTTCTTGTATGTCTCTTCCGACATAATGGTACGCGATGCACCCGAGTCTACTTCCATAGATAGCTGAACGTCGTCTATCATAACGTCTGTGGTAATAGGTGGTGAATAATTATCCACGCAGACGTATACGCCCATCATCTTCTCAGCTGAACTGCCCGCATCTATATTGGCTCCGCACGTGTCGTCGACCTGATGTACACGGCCTGACTTCTTAGCGCAGGCCGCCGCAATGTGCCCAAACTTTTTGCAATAGAAACACTTTGCCTTAACAAACGGGCAGCGCTCGGCCCGACTGTGTGCGCGTGCACACCGTCGACACTCGTTCGAGTTAACATTACCAATATCCATAGGTTCAGTCCCCGTGACACTGGACGGAGATTGCTTAGACTCACTAGCCACACACGCAGGGTACAAATCAGGGAACGTCACTTGATAGTCCAGACACATCTGTAGCGCGACCTCGTATGTCAAGTCTTTCTTTTTCAATAAGTCGCGTCTCAAGCGATCGTCCCGCACCCCCAGTACTAGTCGGTCTCTCAACTGGCGTTTCAAGTCCATGAAATTGCATTTTGCACCCAGCATACTTATAGCCGCCACAAAGTCTTGCACGCTTTCACCTTGATCTTGTTGACGTTTGTAAAATTTTCCCGCTTGCAAAATTTCGTTAACCTCAGGTTCATAGAACTTATCCAAAACTCTAAAAATGTCCAACAACTGTACTTCCGTAGGACGTTTTGGAACTAAAAGTGATGCAATTAATGCAAAGGTGTCTTTGCCGCACTGAGAAAGAAACAGCGATCTTCCCTTGTCGAGGTTAGTTTTGTCACAACCTGCCGCATCAAGCGCGCACATTAATTGTTCTTTATAATCACACCACTTATCAGTCTTTGGGTTAAATTGTCCGGGAAACACTATATTTGTTACATTTGACGTCATTTTCGCCGAAATTCACTTTATTTTCCGTAGTCGCCAATAAAAGATACAACCAACTTGAGATCAGAAGCAAAACTGTTTTATTATTCATTCACCCTCATTACCAAAAATCATAGTTGACAACTTATGAATACAATCATCGAGGTTCAAACATAACAAGCCCATTTATATTTTAGGTATTAAGGTTCTGAGCTATTAAAAATATATATTAAAAGTTAGAGGCTAATTGGCGGCTCCGATTTAGTTTAAAATGGTCTCTAAATTCCAAAACCTGGAACACAGGCGAAGAATAGCCAGGCTGTCGGTGTTCTATAGGATGCATTTTGGAGAGTGTGCGAGGGGATTGCATGACTTAATTCTCCATCTCCGTTCCATCATCGGACGACCCGTCGTACGGCGAGGATATCTCATTACTTTGTTAATACTACTACGACCCGGACGAAGCGCTTCGCCTCGTCTTTTATACCGCGTACATCGAGGGACTGGAACCATTTGCTAGCGGCGGTGTTTCCCTCTGACTACAATTTAAATGTCTTCAAGACATAAGGTGAATAGGCTCTTAGTAAACTAGCGCGCTTTACCATTAACGATTGCATCACTGCTTACCATCAGGTGGGATTACGTTCAAGTACTAGTATATAATAAACAAAAATCTTCAGCATATGCGCTTAGTTGTAGTTATCATTATTTTCAACTGTAATAATTCTGTGATACATTATTATAAGTTCAATTGAGTTGAGATGAGTCCTCTCCCCGTCTTACTACTTACTCAGTTTTTCCCGTCGGAACTTCATTATTAATCTCCAAATTCACCCAAATATTTTTATGTCCCAATGACAGTATTTCAGTGAATACTAAAATTTGAAGATATAAAAAGATGTGAACAAAATATCCTACAGTTATGGTAAGTATATTATATTTACCCTAAATTCGACAATCTATAAGATCTATCTATCCCTTTTTTGAGTTATGTCGGAGTGCAATGCTTGAGTTTCCTTCTGGAATACGGACCTCAGTAGTGGGGACACTGTATGCTGGACATTAATTTGATTCACAGAGGC